>OY751099.1:16950112-17674762 GCA_963564075.1 Eupithecia subfuscata | reverse complement strand
AGGCGAGTTCAAAAGATAAAATACAATTTTGATGTGAAAAAGAGTTAGGTATTTATGAAGTAGATCGTGTCAAATACAATTCTACCTACGCGTGACAAAATGTTACTAGGAGACTTTAATAAGCAGTGCAGCCCCAGTACTTGAAAAAAATGTTAGTAAACGATTGAAATAAATTACTGAACATCATGCAGTATTTTTTCGTAGACTGTTTTTTAACTCAACAAGCAGATAAGTACATTTGGCATTCTTTTATTTCTCTAAGTTATAATAAAAACAGCTTTTTAAAATGACATCAAAAAAGAAAGAAAGTTCTCAATTCGGTTGTATGTTTTTTTAGGGGCTCTGTACCTACCTCAAAAGGAAAAAAGGATCACTTTGTTGTCCGTCTGTCCGTCTGTCAACCCCCGTTTCTCAGGAACGCGTGGTATCGAGTTGATGAGTTAAAATTACTTTTGATTCTCGCTATGGACCAATAGGGTCCTTCCCGTTGACCTAGAATTATGAAATTTGGCTAAAAGCAAGGTCTTATAGCACACATAATGGTAAAAATCCGAAAAACGTAAATTTGTACTTTATTTGCAAATGAATTTGAAGGGAAACACGTGCACACAAAACCTATAGTCTCGTTGTCGTAGAATCATAAAATTTGGCAAGAAGCAAGGTCTTATAGCACAAGTAAAGGAAAAATCCTTGAACCGTAAACTTGTAGTTTATTCACCAAAAAAAAATACTTTTGATTTTTGCCATAGACGAAAACCTATAGTGTACTTCTCGTAGACATAGAATCATAACATTTTGTAAGAAGCAAGGTCTTATAGTACAAATAAAGGGAAAAATCCAGAAACCGTAATTTTTTAGTTTTTTTACATAACAGATAATTTTATTATCGCCATGGACCAAAACCTACTTCCCGTTAACCTAGAATCATGATAATTTGGCAAGACACAAAGTCTTACGGAACCCTTAGAGCGCGAGTCCGACTCGCACTTGACGTTTTATCTTTCTATAAAGCGACTTCCGGATATACCTACTTAGCAACGGAATTGTAGTGATAGTACGATAAGGGGTTATCGTCATATTACCCCAAACCCACAGTATCATCATCAATGGCCTTTACATCCACGAGGGATGGTTTATGTAGTGTTCATTTTTCAGCTTTTAAAATATAAATGGGCTGCAGCGGCTGCCGCAGACCCACCATTATCCAACAGGGTGCACGAAAGTCAATACTGCGGTCGCATCTGTCCAGGCGCGGTCGCAGCCCAAGACTTTGGGGGGGGTCACACTTGGTGCGGGCCGTAGCACCAAATGTACTTGTAGGCGGTTGCAGACCCCACTGAAAAGCACTAAACTTTATCGGCGAGCGGAGCGAGCCGCAAAAATTTATACTCAACTCCCAACAATAGTAGGTATAAGTTATAGCGAGCCTCGAAATTTTTTAGATGTTTTCTGAAGTTTGGGCAAAAGTAAGCAAGAGTAGGTCCACTTGCTTACTCTCGCCCGCATCATTTATTTTGTTGTTGATAGGTATCTATAAAAAAATAAATGATAGCGAGCGTAGCAAAATCTTAGAGACTTGCGGTAGTAGATATAAAGCTATGAATAGGGTAATAATAAATAGGGGCGAGCAGAGCAAGGGCATCAACAAAAAATTGGATATACAAAAAAGACATGGGAAAAAAATGTAACGGCGAGCGGAGCGAGCCGCCGAAATTTTTGTTACTTTTTCGGAACCGGAGCAAAACAAGTGTCAAGCACTGGACCAAATACAGAGAAGGACAAAATACTATCGACGAGCGGAGCGAGCCGCAAAATGCAGTGTTTTGCATATTGGCCGCAAACATGACATCCCTTCCCCCAACTCCCACCCAACCCAACAATAGGAAGTATAAGTAATGGCGAGCGAAACGAGCCTCAAAAATGTTGGAGATTTTTTCTGATGTTCGGGGAAAAGTAAGCCTATGTCAAAATAATGTGAGCGAAACCTGCCCCGAAAATTTTTAAAAGTTTGCGGTGGTAGATATAAAGCTACGAATATAAATCGGGGCGAGCGGAGCAAAGGAGATTAACAAAAAATTAGAAATACAAAAAACATCGAAAAAGCTGTAGCGGCGAGCGGAGCGAGCCGCCGAAATTTTTGTTCCCTTTTTCGGGTTGTCACAAACTGGTTATGAAAATAAATAACAGCGAGTGGAGCGAGCTCCGAATGAGCCGCAGCCTTGCGCATCAACGGCGAGCGAAGCGAAAATTTTTATGATCTGGCTGTACGTGTGAGTTGTTTGGTATTAGATATTTTGCAGTTGCAAACTCGCCTGAAACGGAGAAGAAGTCCTGAACTAGAGCAAGCCAGCAGCTTATCAAAACAGCAGAATGTTATCAGAGGCAAGCAGAGTGTGCTGCGATAATTGAGAGGTTTCGTTAGATTTTTGGAGTGTTGGGAAAACTGACCTCAAACGAGGGATGAGCCCATGACAAGAGGCAGACAGTGTAAGGTTGCCGGCAAGTTGAGCGAGCTGCGACAATTTTTGGTTTTTGTTAGATTTTGGGCAACTTTTTAGAAAATTTGGCAAAGTGACCTAAAGCGGGCCGGGTTTTGAGCTTTGGATCAGCAGTGGAGTCAGAAGGAACAATGTTATCAGCGACCAGACCAAAACGCGAAAATTTTGTTGTCTACTCATATTTTGTACTGGTTGACAAAGTGATCTCGCAGATTATTTGTTATATTTTGTGCTTTTTATTGTGGTGGTTGGATTGATACAAACTGACAATAGCGGACCAGCCAAATCAATAAAATTGGGAACGTTGCCTCTGTGCTAATCAAAATACAGAGCACAAATAACAGTAATAAATATCGGCGAGCGGAGCGAGCCGCGATTTTTTTTATTGCTGCAGTTGGTAACCATAATCAATGTAACGGAAGTAACCAGGACAATATAATCATCAAGCTGTGGGTTGCAATTTTTTAAGTACCTAAACTAAGATTTTGGGGGGGGTCATGACCCCCGTGACCCCCCCCCTGGGACCGCGCCTGCATCTGTCCTTCCCCTAGAGTCCTTCTCCGCCTTACAAGTCAACGCAAGTGCCGAAAAACTGTACTTACGTACCTATAGCTTGGCAAAAAAGTCTAGAAACGGAACTTAAATAGAACTTCGTTAGGCACCATGGCAAAAAGGGTGACTGATTGAACTTTTTTTTCCCATTTGTCCGCCTAGAGGGACAGAGCAGGGAGACAGATGGGAATAATTCGGTTCTCTGTAAGACTGTGATTTGAAAGGTACATTTTCAATTCGATTGTATGACATTTGGTCGAACAACAAAATAACTAGGTTTTTTGTTACATGACCGAATTTCGTCATATAATTTTACTTCTTGCCAAAAATCATAATTCTAGGTCTACGTGCAGTAGACTATAGGTTTTGGCGAGATGGCATGAATGAAAAATTTTTTTTGGGCGTAACCTACATATTTTTTTTTCTGATATTTTCCTATAATTGAGCTTTAAGACCCTGCTTTTTGCCAAATTTCATGATTAACGGGAAGTACTCTAGAGTACTTCCCGTTAATCAAGAATCATAAAATTCCAATATCTATAGCTATATTATACCTTTAAACCAATACCTATAGCTATAGGTATTGGTCCATAGCGAGAATCAAAAGTAGATATTTTTTTTGTGAATAAACTACAAAGGGCATTGGGTAAAAGTGGCGTTGTTTTTGATGGTCCGCGGCCAGTTAAAAAACTATTGCCATTAATTAGTAGGTACTCTCAAAAATGAGCAACTTTCATTACCACAGCCACTATCTAAAATATATCGGAAGCGAGATATCGAATGGCAAAAAATCATAAAATGATCGTCTAAATAAACAAATAACAAGACTTCCCTACAGTTTTTAGTAACCATTGCATTTCATAGAAGTAGTAGAATAAATGTAGTATTATAAGAGAGATTGATCCGAGATCTGGAGACACGAACCCGTTATGTGACTTCATAATCGCAAATAATCTGAACAGAAGACGAACTAATTTTCAATCAATCACAGCTAATGTACCTGAAATGGACGAATTTCCACAGATAAGTGTTGACGATCTGATAATATTCGCCCTTGGTACATACCAAATAGCCCAAGCACGAAGTTATTATGGGGAACATATCAAGCAAGGCACTTATAAAATTGAAGTATGTAAGGACTCGAATACAAACCAACTACGTCGTCGGAACCCTGGTGGCATCAATCCATGGTTGTTACGAGGTAGGATCCAATCACGACATACAAACAGACGAACCTATTTGGTTTATATATTAGTTGAACGAGAAGTTCAAGGGCGACAAGCCATATTAGGACACTATTGTACGTGTATAGTGGGGAAACGCACGTTAGGGTGTTGTGCTCACATAATGTCTTGTATATGGTACCTGGGGTGGGGGCGATACCAAGAAGATCTATCTCCCCCGGCACAATTTCTAGACCTTATAATCAGAAACGAAGTGGAAATCGAAGCTTACGACGAATTGGAGGAATGATTGAAGAAGATTAGATTAATTATAAGTTATCCGAGTGCTATATGACCATAAACACCTACATTATTATATAGTAGTATTAGAAATAAAATATTATTGATGGGATACATGTTTTTAATTCATAAGTCATAACTTACTCGTTCCATACGTAAAATAATAGTATTTTTGAAATTAAAGTGCATTTTATCACTAACTAAGATGATATTGTTCTCAACTTCAAAGTCGAATATTTCGGCTCCGATATAAGTTACGGCGTATTTTGTTTTTTATAATGAATATACAGGTGTAGTACTTAAATTCAACACAAATTCCATCAGTGGCCGCATAAAAAAAAAACAACGCCACGACTCCATACAAACTTACCCAATGCCCTTCATGGTTTTGATATTTTTTCTTTTATTTGTGCTATAAGAATTTGCTTCATGCCAAATTTCATGATTCTAGGTCTACGGAAAGTATACTATAGTATTTGATCCATGGCGAGAATCAAAAGTAATTTTTTAAATGAATAAACTAAAATTTTATGGTTTTCGGATTTTTCCCTTTACTTGTGCTGTACGATCTTGCATCTTGCCAAATTCCATGATTTTAGGTGTACGGGGCTTCCCGTAGACTAGAGTAGACCTAGAATCACATGTATATGGAGTGCATGTGCATGATATTCCCTTGGAAATTTCAAAATATTTGGACATAAACGGCTGTAACTTTTTATTGCGTTGACTTGGGAGTTTTATTTATATTACGACTTCGAGAGGTTATGGACCTGAGTATTTGATGTTTATTTCAACTCGACACCTTCACGCGTTCCTGCGAAAAAAGGGTTAACAGACGGACAGACAGACAGACAGACAAACAGACAACAAAGTGATCCTTTAAAGATATCTTATTTCCTTTTGAGGCACGGAACCCTAAAAATTTACTCAATAACAATTTTCGACTAAATCAATGTTATACCAAATTAGTATTAGGTAAATGTTATTAAAAATTATATGAAATGTAAGTTAAATTATATCAAATGAATAATATAGGTACCTACCACAGAAATCTGAATAACAAGGCACTAGAAATCGTAAGCGCGCGTGACCTTGTCGCCGCTCAGGTGACTCTCACGCCACCAGTGCGTTCGTTGCTGTTCAGTTGCTCTCGAAACGTGCGTGTGTAAAAATGGTGTGTTGCAGCATTTCCCATTGCGGAAATTCTTCCACAAGTTGTAATTATATTAATAAAGGAATAACTTTTCATCGGTAAGTATTATTGCCATAATTTAAGCTTCTGTTCATTTATGGTGAGAGTTCCAACTCAACATCTCTCGACCTACTTGAGTGAAGAGTTTTGGCCGAAGGGTGTCAAATTCCGACGGTTCACTGGCCGCCTGCAAGGGGACACCGCCGTGCACCGTCGTCAGCTGACACCCTGATTGCGTCATGCACGTCGACGCCGCAAATTTAGAACGTGTGCAATTTTATTTAAAATAAGTTTTTATATTTTTATGTATGTTAGATTTAAGGTATATATTCATATGGACCGTAGAATAAGTTAATAAGATCTGTACTTATTCTAATGTTGTCTGAAATAAATGTATTATTATTGTTTTTTCTAAATAATGCCGTTTTTCCTTAAAATTATAGAATCTTTAAAAGTAATACGAACGTCACAGTCGACCGTTCTTATTATCACGTTTAACTATACATTGCCTCTTATTTTTGTCAACATCGGGCAGGTACCTCATTACAAAAAGCAATGTACTGCACAGTGAACGATAACGTTGCGCGCTCGATTTCCTATCGTGGTACGGCCGCAGAACTCGGTCGCGAGCTAGTGTTGTGACACGGTAATATTATCCTTAATATTACCTTGGTTGTGATTTGTAAAACAACTTTGCATAATTTAACATAGTATTTTAGGAATACGATGTTATATTAAAATTGTTTATTTATGATTTATTATCATAATAACTAACTATCTATAAAGCTCGATTACCACTGACTGACTGACTGACATAATTGTTCTCCTTGATGGTGGAGGGGGAGGTATGTTTTTTTTGCAGAATCATGTAGGGGGTGTCCGGGGGACCTAGGAAAAATTCCGACTTTTTGAGATTTGCCCCCCGGAACCACCGCCCCCCAGGGGGGCGCCAAACAGAGTCACACTGATGAAAAATTTTTAGGGGGTTGTATAGAAGGGGTCATATGATTTCGATTCCAAAAAAATTTTACCCCCCCGTTCCTCCCAAGACCCCCCTTTTTGAAAGTGCTACCGGATGCCTTACATTGCAAACGCTGGCTGAACCCTACGAGATAGATCAGAATAATGTACTACAGTATTTTACAACTTAAAAAGGTCTACAAAAAAAGTCTTCGATAGTATATGTCTATCTCTTAGGGATAACCCACAATAACCATTTTTTATCCTTTACTTTTTACGAGAAATAATGGCTTATTTACGAGGCGATTTTAAGCAGTACAGCATTAATCCTTATCCAATTAAGTAACTTAGATACATTGTGCATTTAATATAGATTAATATTGCCCTTTACAGCATGTAATTTGAATGAATATTTTCGAAGATATTACAGATTTAAAATGACAGGGACATAGCGATTGCGATATCGGCCGGAGTACCAATTCTGCAGTAGGTATATTTAGTATAAGCATTGCACCCGTGCGAAGCCGGGGCGGGTCGCTAGTTAATAATAAATGAATATTGAAGTACAAACTATATTTTTATTTTATTAGTACAATGCCCTAGTCATAGAATAACAGTACGATAGGTACGTGACCTGATATTTCGTGCCCAGCACTAGGGTAGATTACATTAAAATGACGTCATAACGACAACAAATGCAAACTTGTCACTAATGTGTGAGTAAGCGAACGTATGCAACTACGCATAAGGCTTAATTTGGTTTGCACTGCATTTTTGGATGGGCGTAGCCGTAATTCCGTAGTTATTGTCTGTGTATGTAGTGGTAAGGTAGTAGAGGGGGCGAGCCGGCGACACGCATTCCCGATAGATCGGATGGTACTCAGCATTTCTAGTGCCTTGTTATTAAGATTTCTGTGGTACCTACCAAATAAATGTGATACTAAATGAATGTTTTGCTAAAAGACAATTGTGTCATTTGAAATTAAGTATATAAAATATAGGCTATATTTTCTTCTAGAATTATATTATGAGAAGTTATACCATCTAAGTATTAACGGTTATGTTGTTATAACAAATAAATGTTATAATCATCTTGAGTATTAGGTAGGTACCTATGTATGTTCATCCATTCTAAAATTATATCAACTGTTCCTTATATCAAACGCTGATTTAAGTACCAAATGAACGCTATTGATATGAAATTAGTTTTTTGTCATGCGACCAAACGTCTATTAATTGTACTGTCGCTTTTTTAAAAGCTATACTTATGAGATAGGCCTATCGTTTCCCGCCACAATATTCAAATTATACAAGTATTTGTATTGACTATCTGTCAAAATTGACCTACAGCCAATGACAAGCTTCGTCCAATTAGGAATTGGCCAATCAGGTGTCTTCCCGCCACGTCAGAGAGGCGCGCGAGCGAGCCTGTGGCGCCACCATTTTGATTCTCCATTGGCGTTTAGTTTCCCGCCGAGTACGGACGTGCTACCAATACGTAGCACGCTTTTGAAGAAATATCTATTTCAGATATATTTGAAGGTGCATTAATTCACAAAGAATTTATTATCAAAGTGCACAAATGTAAAGGTTTGGTGAAAAATGCGTAAGTAACCTTTTTCTTCAATCTTAAACCTTATAAAGTTTAATTTGCGAAATTAATTTCGTAAAAATATTCCTTGGACTCCTCAGTCCATTTCATTTCTATTATTTCGTAGACTGACGACACGTGCGAGTCGCATTGTTATAACGAAAGCTAACGCTTTTACTACCTCGCACGAGGTGGTACCGCGTAAATTATTTATGTTTGTGTGACTTTTTATTTCGAATTTAATAACACGTGCTCGCAAACACGTGGTAATTTTCATTATTTTAATGACGTAAGCTGAGGCTTGTCCCACCTAGCACGTGGTATTTCCGCTATTATTAGCGGCAGTTCTTTTTATTTTAAAACGATATTTTAACGGTTTTACCGTTCGTTTTGTTAATTTTATTTTCCGGTCTTTTGTTGGTTTTTGTTCCTGTATGCTGAAATACTGTTTTTTCTAGCAAAGATGCAAATAAGATAAAAATGCCAAATTCCGACCACTGAAATCGTGGGATCGACGACGGGCCGTGAACAGCCGGAGAAAGAGTTCGACATGGATTGGTCATGGGAATAAAATCGTGAGTACTCTTAAAATATTGTAATTGGGCATTGTGGGCCACGAACGCCTACGTAGGGCGTTTGATTAATGCCCCTGATCATACATTATAAGTAATTGGCAAATAATACGTGGACTGTGCTCAACGTCTGCTAGATTTGCTTTTCATGACTCAACTCAAAAGCTTGGGTGTCCATGTAGTTCTAGCTTTCAGAATCGAATGTCCAATGTCAACTAAAGGAAGATTCCTTATATAATATTGAAACCAAGCTGAATGTAACAATATTTCTGAATCATTTGATACGACAACACACAGTTACAACTATCAACTACAATTTGTTTGTTTCTAGAATATGTTTTGTTACTGCCTTTAAAAATTATATTGCTGTACGAGTATAGTCACAAATAATTTGCGTGATTGGGTTGTCTTATCCATTCACTGCCCATTTGCTGCACTGTCCGAGCAGCTCTTTTGCAAGGGCACTGAAGGTGTTAACCTAGGATGGCAAAATTAACTTTCTTTTTTTCAGAACTTTTACATATTTTGGTGTCTAGTGTTTGTGGTTATCGAACAGAATCAAGTCCACGCTCGAGAACATACGATTGAAGGATGAATAAGGAATAAAATCATATTAATTGTGTATAAGCAACACACCCGATGTATCTTCTTGCAAGTAATAAAAAAACCCTCGCAGGGTTTGTTTTAGCACCCTCGCAGGGCTGCAATAGCACATATTGTCATGGGCATCTTCTTGCAAGTATACATATCAAAATAACCCTCGCAGGGTTTATTTGCGCACCCTTGCAGGGCTGCAATAGCACATATTGTCATGGGATCTTCTTGCAAGTATACATATCAAAATAACCCTCGCAGGGTTTATTTGCGCACCCTCGCAGGGCTGCGATGACACACACAAAATTTGATATTGTCATGGGCATCTTCTTGCAAGTATACATATCAAAATAACCCTCGCAGGGTTTATTTGCGCACCCTCGCAGGGCTGCGATGACACACACAAAATTTGATATTGTCATGGGCATCTTCTTGCAAGTATACATATCAAAATAACCCTCGCAGGGTTTATTTGCGCACCCTCGCAGGGCTGCGATGACACACAAAATTCGGCCGCACCGAATATGTTTCAGCTATTATAATTATCATGGACGTCGAAGTCCAACACATACAAAATCCCCAAAAACTTCAAATAGGAAAACCTTAACAACACAAACGGAAAACATTAGCCCGATAAGTAGAGTATTGAAAAAAATTACGGAAAACAAACAAACACAAACGGAAAATCAGGAAAATAGAACTTCAAATCGACAAAATACCGATACAAACCATAAACAAACTCAGACAGAAGCCATGGAGCCTTCTTCAAAACGACAAAATACCGATCCAAACCATAAACTAACTCAGACAGAAGCCTTGGAGCCAGTAAAACAGCAAAATGCACAGACACAAACTAATAAACACACAGAAAAGACACAACCAGAGATCATATATCCAATACGTAACATTGTAAAGCCTCGCACTAAAGAGGAAAAGTATTCTAATTATAAACCAAATATATGCATAATTAGCAATAACAAACATAACAATGTGATAACGACTGCACAAGATGTTTTGAATAAAAACTCGAAGGTAATTCACTATGTAACTCCGCGCGCTTGCACTCAACAACTTCTAGACGGGATTCACACGAAATTGGAAGACTTCACAATGAAAGATTATTGTATATTGCTACTTGGTGACGAAGATTTTATAGTAGAAAATACATCAAGAAACTTAGTAGAGTACATTAGGGAAACCTTACAAAAAATAACGCACACAAATGTCATCATATGCGCACCAAATTATCAGTATGGTTTTGACAAAGATAATATAAACCAGAAAGTTCACCACTTTAATAACCTTCTCTATAATGACGTAAAACTGAGAAAATATGCTTACTTAATCGACACGAACAGACATCTAACTTACAACTATACAATGTTCCATAAGCCGTCTGGAAAATTAAACAACAATGGACTTCGTACGGTCTTTCATATTATAGCCACCGCCATCGAAACAATTGATAAAATGAAAACATATAGAAACTCAAATATTACAAATACACATGTAAATGATGATATTGAACTGAGGAACCAGTTTTTTCTTCAATAAAAAACTACTTGTATTCCATCAAAATATCGCAGGTTTACTGAACAAAAGTGACTTACTAACCGTATGCTTGGATGACTTGAAAGAACGAAAACAAGAAAAAAGAGTAGATGTCTTATGTATCACGGAGCATTTTATGATGGAGGGGCAGGAAGAATTTCTAGTTATACCTAACTATAGCCTGGCAGCGTGTTTCAGTCGCAGGGAGAGTAAGAGAGGAGGAGCCTGCATTTTAATTCACAATGAACATAATAAGTGGATAGAACTAAAAAAGATTTCGGACTTTTCAATTACGGGCTTATTTGAATGTTGCGCTGTGGAACTATCTGACTATAATACTGCAATTGTGTGTATGTATAGAGTACCAAAATCAAATAACGTTAGCATTTTTATGGATTGTGTACACAAAGTTTTACTTGAATTGACACAGAGACGATATGAAAATATATTAATAGCTGGAGATTTTAATATTGATATTATGAAAAGTAATAACATAACACTTGACTTTGAATGTTTACTCTTAAATTTTAATTTGAGATTAGCTCTGAAACAACCAACAAGGCTAGCAAATAAAACCTGTATAGACAACTTTGCTCATAATTTTAAGAAAGGGTGCTCTGCCGAAGTACTAGAACTAGCTTTATCGGACCATACTGCACAGCTCATCAAATGTCCGTTAAAAGATTTAGATCTCCTTAAGTATTGGCACATAAAAAGACGCGATTATTCAGCAGAAAATATTAGTAAGTTTATAAATTCAATTAAAAACATATCCTTTTCAGAAATATATAGCGCGGATGACCCTAATATTGCTTACAACCTTTTTATCGACACTTTTAAAATGTTTTATGATCTTTGTTTTCCCTATAGAATAATGACTAAAAAAACAACTAGAAATACTCCCTGGGTCTCTCGTGGTATAAAGTTATGCTGTAAAAATAAAAGAAAGCTTCTATGGCAATTTCGTAAAAAACCCTCTGATTGTAATAAAATTAAATATAAAAACTATTCTAGAACTCTTAAAACAATAATAAAACTAACACAAAAATCACAAAATAGCTATAAAATTAATACATCTAATAATAAGTCAAAAGCTACTTGGCAAATCATAAATAGTACTAAAAGGAATCTGCCTAGAAGTCAAATAATAAAACTTGACATAAATAATAAAACAATTACAAATCCTACTGACATAGCGAATGCTTTTAATGATTTTTTTATTGACAAAATTATACCTATTAAAAACTCAGGCATACATAGTACCTCACTTATTACTAGTCAGAGAAACTCTATGTTTTTTAGACCATGTATTCCAGATGATATTCTTAGGATCATAGCCTCTTTAAATAACACAAATAGTGTTGGCTATGATGAGATTTCCACAAAAATATTGAAAATGTCAGCTGGATACATATCTAAACCTATAAGTTACATTATGAACTTATGTATCAGTGCCGGTAAATTTCCTGATGCACTAAAGCTCTCCGTCATAAAGCCCCTCTACAAAAAACAAAATAAGGAGAGCATGGAAAACTATAGACCGATATCCCTTATACCTATTAAGTCAAAACTACTTGAAAGATACATTTATATGGCAATTTATAGTTACTTTGAAGCAAACAACATTTTTTGTACAGAACAGAAGGGTTTTAGAAAGAACAAATCATTAAATATGGCCTTATATGATTTTCTAGATAGAGTTACTTGCAACGTTGATAAAAGGCAACCAATATGCTCTATATTTTGTGATATGACGCAAGCATTCGATTATGTGCGTCATGACATACTTTTAAATAAACTAGAGGCTTACGGAGTCAGAGGAAATGCATTGGAACTTGTCAAATCATATCTTGATAATAGGAAACAAGTGACTGAAATAAGTAGACTTAATTTCAAAACTAAACATGAAGAAGTCCACAGGTCAAAAGAACGTACTGTAATATATGGTGTACCACAAGGCAGTGTACTGGGACCTCTACTCTTCATTATATACATTAACGATCTGCCAAACTCAACAAACCAACCTATGTCGCTCTTTGCAGACGACAGTGCCGTAACTATTCAATGTATTAATAAAATGACATATGAAAATGATATCAATTCTGCCTTGACTTCAATTATTGCTTGGTTAAACAATAATAACTTAAAAATAAATCTATCTAAGACTAAAATGATAAACTTTAGACAACGCGATACAGCTGCTCTACATTCACTTGACATTAAATATGGTAATTGCTTTATTAATGAAGTTGACATGACAAAATTTTTAGGACTTACTATTGACAAAAAACTTAACTGGAAATCTCATTTGGAAAATTTGTGTAAAAAAATTAATAGCTTAGCTTATGTCCTATTTAAAATATCTAGAATTGTTAATGTAGATACCCTGTTAACAGCGTACCATGGATTAATTGCGTCTAACATTCGTTATGGTATACTTTTTTGGGGCAACTCTACTGATATTGAAAAAATCTTCAAATATCAAAAGCGATGCATAAGGGCCATGTTTAGCCTGAAAGTAACGGACTCGTGTAAACCATTTTTTTCTCAGCATAATATTTTGACTATTCCTGCACTGTATATATATTTGAAACGGTGATGTTTGTAAAAAATAACCCAGATTTGTTTCAACAGCTCTCTGACGCCGTGGTTCGCAATAGGCGAGACAAACATAGAGTTGTTACTCGCAACTCCAAAACGACCTTAATGCGTAAAAGCATATTCTGCTCAGCACCTTTCGCCTATAATAAACTGCCGGAGTCTTTAAGAGAATTACCTTGTGCGTTGTTTCGGAGGAAGGTGAAAGAACTCTTGACAAAAAAATGCTATTACTCCTTTAATGAATTTATGACGGATAAATTGTAGGTATATAACGTTGACACTGTATTATTATTATTATTTCTTTATATGTCTGTGAATTTTATGTATTATTTTCTTTAGAATTGTATTAGCATTTATTTTATATTTAAAATTTCAAGACATTGCACGCCCAATAGGGCAGAATACATTGTGACATGCCATGACATTAAAATAACAACTTCTATAACATGTATTTCATGCAATAAATAAATTTGATTTGATTTGATTTGATTTGACGTGATGTGATGATCATATTTCTCAAACAACAAGTCGAAAGGAAGCAATAACGTAAGTATGTGTTCACATGACCTTCAGAAAGGTCTGACCGGTTACTATTGGATAAAAGAAGTCGTCGTAGTGCACCTCGTATCTATTGACAAGAACTTCCAGGAAGGCCAACTTCTATCCATAATGATTCGGATATCCACATCATGAGTTTGTATTGAATGGAATTCATCGTGGTGCACATCCACCAGTGATGAAAAAATTCCAGGGTATCGCGTACCTACTGACAAGAACTTCCAACAAAGCTAACTATTATCCATAATGATTCGGGCATTGCATACCCATCTATATAAACTTCCGGGAAGCTCAGTTAGTATTTATTTTTAGACAATTCGCATATGCTTGGTGCACTACCGCTTTATGACGATTTTCTTATCAAGGTATCCGATACCTATTGATGTTAAATTATAAATATTATTTATCATCTGTAACATTGGGCTATGTCTGTTTCCTTGTTTGACATAAACTTTTAGAAAAAGCCGTTTAGCTGTATGATTAATATAATCTTTTGGTATACCGCACTTGTGATAAAATCATCCTTGGATATCGTATTTTTTGTAAGAACCTCTTCTTATCCAACTCAGGTTGATAAGTTTGATGGATTGATGATTAACTGACTTACATTCACCATTGTTAATTAACCAGTTACTTAAACTTACTACCATCCGCGTAGTTTTTAGGATATGTAACCTGTATATAAGTGATGAGTAGGAGAGGATTTCAGAACATTTCTATGGGTTCATGAGATCGCAGAAATGAGTGAAACAGATTGACATTCCGTCTACCTACCTATAAAATTTTGTTGCCTACCAGACTTGTCACATTAAAAAGACTGATTCGCTAAAATTATCTACCCTCAATTTTATTTTTGTCATCCCGAGATGAAAATCTGTTGGGCACCATCAACATTTTTAAGGTCACGATAAGTAATCATCGAAATGCAAAGAAAAGATGAATGCTGGTTTGTCTACATTAAATATGAGTAATATTAGAAACTTCCTTATCCCTTTTTCCAACACGAACTGGAATGATGCGTGGGATACTTTTTAGTATAATCAGGCTAGCTTCTACCAAAAATACAGAATTTTTTGCCTAAATCTCTACATGCTGCACGGCTGTCACTCCTAGCTGGGTTTTTGGTCGCGTATACAGCCTCCACAAAGGGCCCGTTATTGTCCCTCAGTGTCACGACAGTGTCTATCCGTGGATATGCCCTCGCAAATGCATAGATCCAGCTTTAACTCCGACCTTGGCCGTTTTAGGTGTTCATTTTGTCTGACAAGTAAATATGACTACTCGATAATATTGCTGTCAGTGCGGCACTGACCTGGAGGCTTACAATCTATATGTGTCTGGCGTATGCTAAACAGTTACATACAAGGTATATCTGGTTTAAAATTAAACTCCGGCCATGTCCGGAGTTATGATTGTGAGAACGGCAGGGGTGTGTACGATAATAATCCTTCCGTGTTTATTAACGACTAACTACCCTCTTCAAACTTTTTATCATCGATACGTACGATCGTATGGTAATAATCCTTCCATGTTTATTTACGAATAACTACCCTCTTCAAACATTTTAATCATCGGTGGAATTTCTGAGTTATCTGCTTTGTATGATAAGTGGTTGAGTGGTTTCTCAACTGTATTTGATACATGTTAACTACCAATTTTATTTCTATAATTTTTATAACTGGGAGAGTTTAATCTCTTAAAACATCAGTACCTACTTACTGCTTCTGTCCTGGTTTGACGCGCGGACCTGTTTTTATTTTCTATAGTGTTACGCTATAGAAGAATTATATTTCTAAAATTTTTGTCGTGGAGCAAGCGATCATTGTCAGCTTCTGAGCTGATGCGCTATGTAAACTATGATCCTGAACGAGAAAAAAATTGCAATCATCGCTTCGAAAGCGGTATGCAGTCAGTAATTTGACATAATAAGAGATGTTTTAACATAACTATTAGTTAAGCGTTAAATCGTTGCTGTTTATTATTTAATTAGCATTATCGAGGAACAGTCACGACTGCATCTTGAACCAAAACTATTTTGGATGAAAGTACATTGGCAATGAGTGACGTATCTATCTACAAGTCGAGTACATTGTAACAAATAATGTATTGCTGGTTTTTAAACTAGGATATCTAGGTAGTGCCTGGTAGTCACAATTATGAGACATAATTTTATAGATGTCTCGATAATTTTCTCTCTTTCAAGGAATGACATGCTTTTGTGAATATAATGTATATACTAAATATATATTCGGAATGAAGTCTAGATGAGATACAAAGGTACCCATGGCACGTTTCTAAGAGCAAAACATAACATGGTTGGTTTTCTCAATAGAGGTAGCTGTATTTTTATTGATATCGGATCAGATGATCCGTAAGCTTTCCTACAGTTGGAAATATATGCAAGTCTGTTATTTCAACACTTGTAACGTTGTATTCCAAACAATGTGGGGGGGGGAAAAGTTAATCATTTACTGAAACCCATTATAAGAACTTGCCATAACTGGACATCTTAGAAGAGCATAGCTTCACTATAGTTAAAAGGGTTCAGTGCGTAATTATACGTACTGCAATAATTTGAAGAGTGCTTCTAACCACCTACCTACATGATTTAAATGATTTAGAACGACCATACAGCCTGATGGGTGAGGCTTTTATTATGGCCAGTATAGCGATAAGTCCATTATTTTTATTTTGGATCAGAAATTTTATTTTCGTAACTCAAGGATGTTATAAATTACAAAATTAACTGTTTCTAAAAGAAATTCAGCCGTGGCCGCTGAAGTCTTATTTTACGGATACCAATGTATTGTATTGTGTATTAAGTTTATTAGTCATCTAGTACTCGTAACACAAGTTCTGCTAATCTTGGGGCTAATGATGCTGTGTATATTGTCTAGTATAATTTATTTATTATACTAGCATCGGTTGAACCTTCTATCATGGCATGGCAGTAGAAAAGAGCCAAAATCTAATTTTCCAATAAATTTAATGAAATTTCACTGTTATTATTTAGGTATAATATGCCAACCTTTAAATGTGGCTATTTTTAATACTAGTGCTCTAAGCATAAGTGCATTAGCTATGTATTTGGTTTGAATGTCACAATGACTAATTTGCATTCAAAACTGTGTGGCTTACGAATCTTACGATTATAACATTTCTTATAGTAAGTTCACATTGGCGTTGAGTGTCTTCACCACCACCAGGCGATAACAAACACGTCTCATAAGTATAGCTTTTAAAAAAGCGACAGTACAATTAATAGAAGCGTTTTACATAAAATAAAACGCATATTAATTTACTTACCTTTTTTTAAAAGCTATAACTTTTAATTCTGCCTGGTGATATTCGACGCAATGGAGAATCAAAATGGTGGCGCCACAGGCTCGCTCGCGCGCCTCTCTGACGTGGCGGGAAGACACCTGATTGGCCAATTCCTAATTGGACGAAGCTTGTCATTGGCTGTAGGTCAATTTTGACAGATAGTCAATACAAATACTTGTATAATTTGAATATTGTGGCGGGAAACGATAGGCCTATCTCATAAGTATAGCTTTTAAAAAAGGTAAGTAAATTAATATGCGTTTTATTTTATGTAAAACGCTTCTATTTAATTCAGTGAAATAATGCTATTTTTGTTATACGTGTAATGTACCCTTTTCCTTGTAATTATATTGATAAGTTATTGAACTTCTATAATTATGTTGTGTATACAAAACAGAATAGAGCAAGGCCATCTTGATACTTTTAAGGTGATCGACCTGTCGTGTTGGCACGAGACTCATTTTAAAAAAATATTTTTCTGCGTTCTGCAAGGAATAAAACTTAAGTATGTACCTAATAATAAAGTAATTTGCCGCAAATCGTAAACTTTGCTTCTTTGTCTTTTAATTTATGACAAAACAAACTTCGATTCACTGGTCGATAACCATTTGGAAAAATAAATTTCATAATATTAAGTTTGCTTGCGTAATCATGACCTTAGCAGTCAAGTATCTCTTAGTTTTACCACCTGATAAGTATTTTTATGCCATGTAGCATTATTGTTGGAAAGGATAGGGTAATAAATAACCGTAGAACTTAAAAACTTTATGACTTTACACAGATTTTTGACGTTGAATGCTCGTATCTTTTAAAAAATAGTGAACAGTCGCAGTACCTAATAATTTATTTAGAGTCTATAAGTATACATTAAAGAATACGGCACAAGTTATTTTGTGGCATTACAACATAAACAAAATTTTATATAATTATGGCGATTAAGGCTCTACCTCCCCGAACACTAGCACCGCCACATATTTTATCTTATTATTACGTCGTAGAAAGGAAATTCCAAAAATTACGTTGGGCAATTTGTGATACCTATCTTATGCATTATTTTAATGCCTCTATAAATTTTTTAGTATGTATAGTGTAGGCAGAGATGCAAAGTTGCTTAAAGTATACAAAATAAAAAAATTACAGATGCATTAAAAAAAGCTTATGATAGGATTCACAAATTGCCCAACGTAATTTTTGGAATTTCCTTTCTTCGACGTAATAATAAGATAAAATATGTGGCAGCGCTAGTGTTCGGGGAGGAGGAGCCTCAAAAAGGTGAGATTTTTGGTAATTATAAAAAAATCTTTAAAAAATTACCTATATCTCACCAATTGCGACACTTAGAACATTGATTTTAATATAAATGTAGCCCATAACCCCCCGAACGCCGTAAAAGAATTATGTCGGTCGCAATACCAAACATCCTGTATTGGAAAACATATTTTAACATATTTAGGCGTACAAGCTTACAACGTACCTACAAGCTTACCCCATGCCAAGCGCGCTACGAAATATGAATAATTTAATAAGTAACAAATCAATCAGCTCCTAGATTTGAATCCAACGTGGACGCCATTCTTGGAGCGTAGAATGAGATCTGCACACAGAATTGGCTCGATGCCCGACGAGACCAGTTTGAAGCGCCTCACCACTGCTGCTAGGGTCACCTTCATTTCCATCATTGCGAATTTTTGACCTGGAAAAAACAACGATCAGTCTTTGAAAAATCACACTTTTAGATCACAGTAATATTATAATTATAAATGCGAGAATTCGGATGGATCAATGTTTGTTACTTTTTCACGCCAAACCTACTGAACGGATCGGGCTGAAATTTTGCATAGATGTAGTTCTAGCCCTTGATTAACATAAGAGGCTACTTTTTATCCCGGCTCGCGTGCGAAGTCTCGGGCAGAAGCTAGTGTTATTACTAGTAGGTAAAACGAAAACTTCAACTTGAACTTCTTGGAATAAGCATAGAAGGCTCAGCATGTTTTTAGGGTTTCGTACATAAAGAAGGGTGCCAACTGGATACTATGATTGTCTCTAGATATATTTCTGTGTTTCCTCCATTGTCTGTACGTCTGTCAGCGGGCTGATCAATAAGCGTCGGGGTCGGTCTCCACCAAAGCGGAGACGAGAGGAGAGATGTGTTTTATCCACCCAATAGAACGTCGTTATTCACACCAGATTCAAGATTTTATTGATAAATATAAATTTACACGTCAAATAAAATTATATTACATAGTCTTCGTTACAATCACATTAATATTCACTTATTTTCGAATAATATATTATATAATATAAGTATAGGTAATAAATAATATATTATTTCACTAATTAATCTTATCCGCTATCACACTACACATCTCGTCTCCGCTTCTGTGGATACCACCTAGTGGAGATGTATCATATTTGTTTAGCGCTATTGAAGCGGAGATGTGAGCTGTGCCTCGCAAGCTGGCGACGGCAGCGGAGACGAGAAGAGATGAGCGGCGTGCAGTGAAGGTCGCCGCTCTCAACAAACACCCTACGCTCGCCGCACGCGGCTCAGTTCCGCTCTAACCAGCACACATCTCCGCTCCAGTCTAGTCACTACGCATCTGCCCACAGCTTCAGTGGATACACCAGCTAGCCTAGCTGCAAAACGTCTCTTCTCGTCTCCGTTTCGGACTACTCCGCACATGTCCGCTTTGGTGGAGTCCGGGTGTCATAGGTAGACTTACAATTTTTACAAATATCTGAGCGTCTGGTCGAAGCGACGTGTGACCCGAGAGCTGGTAGAATATCTGGCACAGCGTATCAGCATTGCCATACGGCGTGGCAATGCAGCCAGCGTCTTGGGTGATATGGATCAGTTGAGCTATCTGTAGACTGTTTGCAACAGTCAGCAGTTAGCTCAATTGTTTCAATTGTAAATACTAGTATATTTTTCTTTGTGAATAAAGTTATTTACATTAGTATTTATTTTACGATATTTTTACAGCCGCAATGACAACAAATAATTAAAATAAACAGCCTATGGATGTCTGTCACACCAGTAGCGTAACAGAGTAAGTACCTATTAGTCTTACTACTGGTGGGCAAACTCACCAATGCAATTCCTAGGGCCAGCGCTGAACGGGATCCAACCGTAGGCGTTCTTAGCAGCTTGCTTCTCGAACCGCTCGGGCACAAATGCCAGGGGGTCATCGTACATGTCGGGCCGCCTCTGCATTTGCAGGATGCCCACCACTATGGATGTGTTTTGTGGCACTTTCACGTTAGCGATCTCTGCAAAATGAATTATTATTATGTACCTGGGTACCATTTTTACTAATCACACTAATTATACTATAAATGCGAAAGTTTGGATGGATGTTCGTTATCTCTACACGCCAAAACTACTGAACGGATCAAGCTGAAATGTTGCTTACAAGTAAGTTTAACCCTGGAATCAAACATTGGCGACTTTTTATTCCATAAATAACCTTTTTTGACTGATATAACAAACAAAATTGACGATTAACATCGTAATGATGTATATCAATTACCTATCACATTTGTTTCCCAACTTCCATTTTTGGTTGCAATAAAGTGGCAAGTAGACAGTGACGTAGCTGATACGAGTTTCTGAGAAAAGAGGGTTGACAGACGAACAGACAGACAAAATGATCCTATAAGGGTACTTTTTTGCTTTTCGTGTTACGGAACCCTAAAAAACACCTACATACAATAATATTATAGGTCAATAAGTTTTCTGGTATTTATCAACTTGTAACTGTGTTAATTTTAAGCCTTTGGTTTTCCCTCAAATATATGTAAATATAAATATCTCGGCCTATAGTTAATTGCAGTGACGATTATTATTATGACTGACGTCTCAATGGCAGGCACGATACACAGCTCATCTACCAGCATCCTAAGGTACAATTATCCAATTTTCTTAAATGATATATGATTGAGAAAAACTGGAAGATCATGCCAGGAGTATGTAGTTACCGACTGGTTAACCTTAATGTCTTGCTTACTTTAACGGAATTACTTAGCTACATTACTTTGTAACTAATGACAGTAGGTACAGGACACAGGTAGCTATGAGAACATTATTTTCTTTAATTTAAGTAGGTAATATTCTCATATCTATTATCGGTTACAGTGGCGGTCATAGATCAGTGACCTGTCAACTTTATTACAATATTAGTTTTAGTTTTGTTTATAGATAAAACAACTTGCTATTTTAACCTTATATTACCGAAAGATACTACATTTAAAATATTTCTGTTTCAATAGAAATTACACAGGGGGGTAAGCTTTCGATGAATTTCACTAAACATACGGGCCTATTCACGCGGTTTTGGGCATCTATTCCGGGACCAAAACAGAGCAGCCAATAACTTACTTCAACCTACGACCAATTACCAATCTACCTCAGTAAAGACTAACGTCAATAGGCATCGGGCGCTCCGCACTGACCGCATCCAATGGATTTTGTATGGCCTAGAAGTGCGTCTACTGATCCGCACCGCACGGAGCGGACGAATCGGACTGTCGGCAATGCCAGCGATGCGTTTAATGCGGACGACGTCATTCGTATTGCTGATCTGTGGACGCAATAGCACGCCGCCGGCCGGCTCCGTCCGCTATACCCGGCGGCGCGGAGTATGGAGTATGGAGGGGTCCATACTCCATACTCCGCGCCGCCGGGTCACCATTCTGTGATTTTTTTTTTTTATATGTCGCAAACTAGTTAAACTCATCTGATCATTTGACCAGAGAGTGTGCTAGTCTGCTTTTGCTTTTTAAACCTATGGCAACCTGTTGCTATTAAATGCAACAACATTAAATTACCTTCTGAGGAATAAAACACATATATTATGATATTACGTAAGACTTCAAACACACACACACACACTCATTCACTCAAACAAACAAACGTTAGAAAAACGCACATTCATTTCCACAAATTCATTAACAAATTCATGAAGGAGATCCATTCCCAGTGTTACAAAATTCGTCCGCTTGCTACAAAAATCTGGATGTCAAAATTGAAAATTCGTTTGCAAAATGACGTTCGCGTCGGCAATCCGATTGTTGCAGGGGACTCGGGACCACCCGACATTACGCTTTAAAATCCGACGCGATTACCGCGGAGCGTAAGATGTCGACGCTAACGTCGAATTGCCTTTAGGGGCGACTGCGTATCCCTGTGTTTTGACGTTAGTTCTTTTGTTTTATTGTTTTAATATCGTATTTGTATAAATGTGGTGGCGACGACGTGTGGGTAGACCAGCCATCGGAGAAGTTTAGATCCTCTTCATCCAAAGCAAAGCACTCACCTGTATCTCTAACGACAAGCCTCTCGATCATCGGCACTGAGGGGTAGAGTCGCAGCGCCTCCTTTATCACCAGCTCCAAGTATTTCATCTGTTTAATTTCCCTGTAAGGAGCCATCCATTAATCACGTGCGTGAGACTCGAAGGGGGAGGAGGCAAAATAATGAAATATCACAAGAGGGGAAGTGAGGTGAGATATCAAGAGTATTAAGTTTTTTGTTAAACATGCTATTTCTAAAACGGACAGACAGGCATTTGTATCACGTTGCTAAATTTTAGGTATGTAAGTAAGTACCTACCTACCTATTCTCTTTTAAAATTTAAATCGGTTGTTACTAAAAGGATATTGGTCACAGTATATTATGCTTATATCCATTCTATAATAAGCTATGCCATAACAGTCTGGGGTAACAGTGCTGCTGTATGTAAGGTCTTGATTTGTCAGAAACGGGCCATAAGATTAATTTGCGGACTCCACAGGAGAACGTCAACATAGAGATATTTTGAGAAATATAGAATATCTTATGACTGTGGTATCACTCTATATTTATAAAGTCTTTTAGAAATACACAGTAACAAAGAAAACTATCTACAAAAAGAGACACTCATAAGTATAATTTAAGGTATAAGGAAAATTAGTCAAACAAACGGTACGCCTTACAAAGGTACAAAATCAGGGAGAATATATCAAAATACAAATAAATAATAAACTACCAATTAAGATAACGAACATTGCCAATTTTGAACATTCTAAAACCTTAATCAAGCATTTCTTTGAAAGCCCTGCACTCTATAGCATCAGTGAATTTATGAGTACCTACTAATTTATTTCAATCCCTTACGGACTTATTTAGGATGAGTTCGGTCTGGTTGGTGTGCTTGTGAATATTTTGAGCAGGCATGTGTGGTGTTGTGGAAGCTAAAAACTCACGTGTAACTCGGATCTCTGTCAAGATCATCCCCTAGGATTTCCTGCAGTTCTTGTAAAATTTTATTTTGCACTTCTTCATGGTTCGAGATGCAGTAGAGGCAGAACACAATACCAGATGTGGTGGTATCGTGGCCCTGAAATTCAAAACGATAAAACTTGAAATCACCAACAATAATAAATTGGGCATCAGAAACGAGAATTTTCCCCCATCCATGTAGGGCATGTATATTTTATGGGGGGCGGGCAGCAGCGCCTCCTGCAGAACAATTCCAACACCGACCTGGTATCCCCAACCCGCTTGCCAAGCGTGGGGATGATGGGCATTACCCCCCATGAGATAAAAGCCAATAAGGTGCTTATCAGGGGAGGCCTGCGTCCAGCAGTGCACCAATACAGGCTGTTGGGGTTGAGGAGGTTGAGGTTATACGAGTAGGCACATTAATATCTGTCCTACAGAAAGGGGCACAATTGTTTTCACTAGCAAGCTTGAATAGTAGAGTAACTAAGTACATAGGTAGAAGGATATGTAGAATAGGAAGATACTTCTTTTTGTTATGTACTTATGGGTGTAAGTAATTGTTTGTAATGGTAAGTAAGGGGTAATAATGGCCCAAATTTTCAAAAAAATTAAAAAAATATGAATTAATTACTGATGTGCTAGGTGGCCTATGTTGGCTTTCTGATACGATATTTTTTTTTGGTTGAGAAGACGCGAAAAACATACAATGATATAAAAGAGAAAAATCAATGTGAGACCAAAAGGCCTACCACTCAGCGTGTGCTGCAGGAGCTCGGGGGGGGGGGCAACTGCGCTGGTCTTCCGTGATGTTGTATCCACGTGGGCAAATACGAGGAGACCGTATATATCATAAGGTATTATTTGCAAGTCTCCAGGTATGAAAGTCTGGCAAAAATCATCTGTTACCTATGTAGATGCACGGCTCGTCTGTTGCCCGTGGTCCTGTGTTATCCGCCTGGTTGGACCACAAGGAATCATCTAGACAGATACACCTACTGATGAAAGCTGAACCCACCTCAAACATAAAGGTGTCTACTTCTTCCCGAACACTCTCGTCGTCAATTTTGACGCCATCAATTTCCGAAAGAAGAAGCAAATCCAGAAACGCGTGCTTGTTCTTGATGCCTGCGAAGAAACAACATGCTATTGAATCTTAAACCTTCTAGCCTGGGGTCAATTTTGAATAAGGTAGGTTGAAATTGCACGTATCTACGTATATTTTTTGATCAATTGGTCAATAATACTGACACGAATTAATACACGTCAAAAATAGCAGAGTTTTTACGTAGAATTTTATAAAGTTGAGTCGGCTCAGCGATATTTTTCGTTTGGGCGGTATTGGGCCAAGTATCAGACAACAGATAAACATGTCAGCAACAAAACTTGATTTTTAAAGCGACGGACGATTTAAATCGTTCCGTCTAGAGACTTTTCCTCAACAGCATAATATATTTGTCCACCGCTGAACTCAATCCTCCCCCTAATAAGGACCTTAATATTAGCTTTTATCTAAGGGGGGTAGAACCCTACTTTTTCTAGCTTCTTATAATGTCATAAACCATTTCCCGCGGAGGAAGTCGCGGGCGACAGAAACAGCGGCGTGTCGAAACAAATGGATATTCTAGGTACACTTGATGTTACACTTGATGTCGTTACATTCTAAGTATATACTATTTTACTACTAGGTGTATACTATTTTAACAATAACACGTATAGGTATTTCGTTATAGGAAACACCATAAGGTACAAAGATAAATAAAAAAAATAGACAGACATGACTGAAAAATTAATAGATAACTATAGATAAAGACTCATTTTAATGGATAAGTATATTGAGACTTCGTCACCTACCTACACTATCTGCGTCAGAAGGTAAGCTTTTGATGTTATTTCTCTCCAACTCCTGCCGTCTGGCCTCTATCACCCGCTTGGTCTGGCCGTGCAGAACTGCTAAGGCCTTGTCTTGTCGTGCCTTCAACGGAAGCATGTTGAAGAAAAACTCTTCAGCGACGAATGGGTTTCGCATCTTCAGCGAGATAAGAACAGTGAGCCTGGAAAAGAAATAATATGGAACAATCAACACAACATCATTATCCTTTTCTCTTCTTCTCTTTCTTATACAGCCTAGGCTTATTGGTAAATCACAGACACTGCGTGAACTGCGGTTCTGCCGTTCGTGATGATGCCAGGTCTTATATTAATATAATTATATTATGTATAGTGTGATTTCATTAGTTAAAAATTTGACTCTTCAATGAGATTATTTATAAGCTTAAAGAAATAAATGTTGCGACGAGCTACACATTAGCTTTAACTACGAAGGGCTACGAGAGGCCTACGGACAGCCAGAGAACGGCCTAGTTGCACTAGGCGTATGAGTGGAACTACGCTTAAATATTAGGTACCTATGTACGTATATTACTTATATTGAAATCAAATAATATCGCAAAAATAACGCTAACGGCGCTTGAGTCCGTAGAAAGTCGCAAAGATTTTCGCTTAGAAATCACTTGACTTCGTGGTGTGGTTGGTTATCATTAGCACATTCCCGTACTGAGGGGAGAACGCGGGTTCAAGTCCCGTCAAAGTCGAAAATTTTTGCGATATTATTTGATTTCTTAGAAATTAGAAATTATCCAGAGTGCGAGGCTTACGCACTAAAATAACAAGAACGTTACTTACATTGACACAAATTCTCCTGTAAGTTGTTGTGAAAATACCATAAATGAATTTTCAAACGTCCCGGTTTCCGGATAGGCGGTGCCAAGTACCCGGCAGCGAAGTGGATGGGCTGTGTATTACCTTTCACATGTACCGGCGTTTTTGTATAGCCGGGTACCGGCACCGGCTACACGGCGACCGGGACGTGTGAGAAGGCACTAAGAACAAGGTTATGGCAAAGATATGTCAACGACAGAAATGGGTGACCAAATGCGAGTTTTGGCATTTTACAATATTGAGCACCTAGTCCTTGAATACATAATTGTACTAGAAAAGTAGTTCTTAAGACCAACTACGAGTATATACACAGTTTGAACAATAAATGTTTCTTATTCTTCTTCTTATACTTGTTTGTATTGTATTGTACTTATATAAGTACTTATCAAATTTATTTACTTCAGTAGGTCAGGTACCATAAGCTCTGCTTCTGTTTATCTTGGGGCCAGATGATGCTGTGTGTGTTTTATTAATTTATTGATTAGGTACCTACTAATTTCTGCCCGCGGTTTTGCACACATTTGATCCGTTCAGTAGATAGCTAGTTTTGGCGTGATGAAGTAACAAACAAACATACATCCATCATCCAAACTTTCGCTTCGCATTTATGATACCTAGGTAGTGTGTAATGGTAACTTATAAGTACCTAGTACTAGACTCGCGCACCGAGGAGGGTTCCGTACAATTACATTATAAGACTTGCTTCATGCCAAGCGTCATGATTCAAGGTCAACGGGAAGTACCCTACAGGTTTTGGTCCCTAGCGGGAAACAAAAAAATGTGGATGATCAAATTGCGAATTTGCTGTTATAAATTTTCCCTTCATTTTGTGCTATCAGACCTTGCTTCTTGACAAATTTCATGGTTCTAGGTGAACGGGAAGTATCCTATAGGTTTTGTGTGCATGATTCTTTTGTCTGTGTTGAAATGTCAAAATATGCGGACATAAACGGCTGTAACTTTTGATTGCGTTGACTTAAAAGTTTGATTTAAGTATATCGCGTTTCCAAGAGGTACGAACTACAGTAGGAATTTCAACTCGATACTTCCACGCGTTTGACAGATTTCAATAAACAAATCGAATATTTTTCAATCACAACATTGAAATCAACTGCCACCTAGTGGAAATAGGTCGAGTCTACGGATAGGTGACGATGCAATGTAAACACCGTGCACAAAATAGTATCTCTGAAATGTAACAGATGTCGCTATTATCAACTGCATTTGTAATGAGAACGGTTTTGTGGGTGTTTAGCAACCTTATTTATTTAATCTGTATCAATATAGTAGCAGATAATATTCATAAATCATTAATTGGATAAAAGAGAAGTTTTGTTAAGTTATAATTTCTTTAAATAAAAGTTTGGTATACGATTACGTCAGTTAAATCGGAAATATGATGATAATGGACTGATTTTGTATTTGTTTACTAATTAAATAAACTTATATGTAACAATTCATGAAGCAGATTATATTCATAAATCGTTAATGTAATTATGGATTACCGTTGTTAAATTAGAATCTATTTAAATATAAGTTTGTAATTATCGCTTCATCAGCGAAATCCTGAACATGATGATATTAGCCTCTGGGAGATAATGAACCCATTTTGATGACCGGCAAAAGGCTTAGAATAAGTTTCAACATGGGTTTACCATGTTATTTGTTTCGAAAAGGGTTAGATTTAGAATAAAAGTAGATCTGAATGCTGATTGGCTCTGGTGATTCAACAAACATGACCATATTTGGATAGGAAAGAGAATGGGTAGGCCTTGGAGAGGCAGTATAAAATAGAAACATAAGCCAGAACGGGATTCAGTTTGTGTTGTGCAGTTCCAGAGACAAAGTTAAGTAAACCTTCGTTATTATACTCCTTATGTATCTTTCCATGTACACGTACAGGTACATCTACAAGTACCTACTTATATTATTTCTCTTTGTAAATATAGCTTCCGAGTGGAAACTAAATAATAACTGTATGTACCTACATATTACTGTGTACTTTGTTAAACTGAAGTAGTACCTATGTAATTTAATACTTACCTTCTAATTACTATTGTTTTCATTCTTTTATTGTGTGTTGATTTAGCTTCAACGCTTCAAATTAAATTCACAAGTACCTTCATTTGTATTTCTTTTTGTATTATGCCAATTAACATAATTATTATTGAGTACTAGAACTATGTCTTATGTTTTTGATTGATGGTGTGCTTTTGTGAAGATACAATATAGCCAAGGTGCTTAAATAGTTACTACGTGTTGCTTTCTTTCCATACAAATTCGGTAAACCCATGTAGGATAACAGTAAGTAGGTACCCTCCGTACCTACTCTTAGTAACCCCATGTAGGATAATAGAACTATGTCCTATGTTTTCGATTGATGGTATGCTTTTGTGAAATTACAATATAGCCAAGGTACTTAAATAATTTACTATGTGTTTGCTTCCTTTCCATACAACTTAGATTACCCCATGTAGGATAACAGCAAGTAGGTACCCTCCGTACCTACTCTTAAGTTTAAGGATTATGGAAGATGGTGGTTCTATATAGTTTTCAGAAGCTTCTCGTACTTATCCAGCTCCCCATGTTGGATAACAGTAAGTAGGTACCCTCCGTACCTACTCTTAAATTTAAGGATTATGGAAGATGGTTGTTCTATATAGTTTTCAGAAGCTTCTCGTATTTATCCAGCTCCCCACGTTGGATAACAGTAAGTAGGTACCCTCCGTACCTACTCTTAAATTTAAGGATTATGGAGGATGGTTGTTCTATATAGTTTCTAGAAGCTTCTTGTATTTACCCAGCTCCTCATGTTGGAAAACAGTAAGTAGGTACCCTCTGTACCTACTCTTAAATTTAAGGATTATGGAATATGGTTGTTCTACCTAGTTTTCGGAAGCTTCTCGTATTTATCCAGCCCGCGAATTAGTGATCAATGATTGACTGATGACTACAGTAGTATTTCGTTTAATGCATTTACGTAAGAATCCTAAGAATCATCTTGGCTACTTCGCAGTTGTGCAGTATATATAGCAATAGTTACTCGAAGACATACAATCTGTCTAAGGAACCCTACAAATTTTAACATCAGAATTGGGATACCTACATCCTGACTTAATAACTAATCACTTTTTTTTTTATTTCAGTACGTTTGGGCCATCATTCAACGACTTCTGCATAATGAATCGTGATGCATTATTGTCGACCCATCTCAAGGAAGACGAAGTTACATTGACCGTTTTCGACCCCTATGTGACCCCGGTGGGCCAACACTTAACGACTTCTTCACAGCAAGTCATGATGCAGATTCATCAACCTGTTACAAGGACCATGACGTCACATTGACTTTCTTCGACCTTGACAAGAATGCCTAGGTATAGCAGGTTGGTGTAATAGATATGTAATAGATACCCTCGTCAAGGAGTTTACATGGAGCAGCATCAGCAACAGCCAAACCGGCAAGGCCCCCAAGAGCCCTGCTTCATCCTGTTTGAGTCCTGAAATGGAACCCTCCAAGGGCAGCAAATGGGACGAATATTCATCCTTACATAAAATTTAGCAGAGCCGTTTGTTTGCTCCTCAGAATCTGTAGAATCGTACGATGTATATGCAAGATAAGTTTTTTTTTAGATTATTTAAGTAGTGCCTTTACTGAGTCACATTTGACTGAATTGATTTGTGTTTATAACTGTGCAATTTCTGTGTCTATATTTTTATCAGTTCTGTGTCTATTATCTATGAAAAGCCGGGGATCGAACAAAACTAAAGAGGCATAGATTTTGATCTAAATATCAGGGGACACAAAATCATAATCTTTTCATAGTTATCCAGATATATATTTTGCTGTGGACGAAAAGTTGTTGATTTACTGCAATAATTGCACTGTGGCTTTACCGTATTAAATCATTTTATTTGTCAAGTCTAGTTCAGTGCTCGCTGGTTGCATTGTGCTAGCAGTTACCAACTACCCACATTTAAGTAAAAAAAATGGTAGGGTTGCAGCAATTTACTTTTGATATTTTTGATATTACTTTTCAAGTCTTTTCATCATTATCAAAATATTTATTCAATCATTATCAAATATTCATTTTAACGTCAATTCTTTTGAGAAATATACATCGTCAACGATTCAAAACAAACATTGTCGATTGCAGTATTTGCATTATATCTAATAAAAATGGTTGTTTTATGGATAATAGAGAGTAGTTAGGCTAAGGTTACTTTAACACCAAATTATGGCGTTGAGTCTAACGAAAGATCAACATTGATCAATTCCGCTGTATCGGAGCAATGTTTATACCAACCCCTTATGTCCATAAATGGACAAAAACCTGTTTCTCTTTCTTTTGAGATTTATACTTTTCACATAATTCCATCTGCACTAATAATTTATAATATCGACCTCTGTGGCACAGCGAGCGAAGGTGACGCAGAAGGTTGTGGGTTCGATTCCTTCCACGGGAAAAATCCTTGTACGATTTGTAGATATTGTTCCGGGTGTTTTCTATGTATAAAAAAAAAAAGAACGAAATATGTGAGCAATGTATTGTATTTAGTACTTGTATCAGTATTAAATATACCTGTTGCTAGTATCCATAACACAAGATCTGCTTACTTTGGGGCTGGATGATGCAGTGTGGATTATTAGGATATTTATAATTCTTGTCATAAAATCTAGGTAATATTATCAGACAGTCTAAGTATATTCCAGTTTAGATAAAAATGATTAGAACACCATGGTGTCCACTGGTACAAATGGACCAGTAGAACGATGCTCACCACGGCTGTTGACATGTTTAATACTTTTGTGCCTACTGGTTCGTCAGATTGGCCAGGCGGATTGTGTGATATGGAAGGATACATAAAATTATTTGAACTAAGGTTGAGACATCTATATCTTTTTTTACTCTAATTAGCTTACAAACTTATTGGTTGTAACGAACATTAGCCACTACCTTAACAATCATTTTTCCGTGTATTCAGTGTCACTGTGCTAAGATTACTTTCTCTCAATGATTTTAATCTTGATAGCGAGGGTAATTGCTCTCCAGCATTTACGTAGGTACTGAAATTAAAAAGTAATTTGTCAGTAAACACAATATAACAAGTAATTTATGTTTAGAATGTTGGGACCATAGGCGATTGAACTCCACGTTTAAATAACCCTAGGAAATAACTTCTATTCTCTTCCATGAGGTGGAATAGAAAATTAACTTCAATTTTTATAAAAATAAAAAATACTTGGCCCGAGAAAAATACCTTTAATAAAAACCTGTAGATTAAAAGGTACAGGGAAGTGATGAATATGGGCTATGGCTTGATATGGAAAATAATACTTTGCACCTATTTAATAACATGTCCATGGAAGGGACAAAAAAATACAAACTCTAAAAAAAAATATTAAATCTTTATTGTACACAAATAAAACAATACACAAAAGTTGACAAATTGAAGGACATACACAAAAGCCAGCTTAACCCTACATAGTTGTGTTACAGCAAACCTTTTGGGTAGGTATGGAGAAAAGTAGGGCAATAAATATGGATAGATAAGTGTACATATAAAATAGAAAAATTAATTTAAAGGTATATAATAAATTGGTTAAACAAAAAAAAATTATAAATTCAAATATGAACAAAAAAAAAACAAACATAAATACATAGTAAGATAAAAATAAAATAAGATAAATACCTATTCATAAATAAAAATATACTAATAAATATTCTGCTATATATTTATATTTATAAAGGACATGCGAAAAAACGCAGGTTATGGCTTGGTGAATAAGATTATCATGTGTGGGAATGATAATGGTTGATATTCAAAAAGATAAAAGCCGTGGATAGTAGCGTGGATAGGGCCATGGATAGTCCAATGGATAGATATAACGGATAGTTAAAGATATAGCGAATATCTTAATAAATATAAATCATGTGTCACGTTGTTTGTCCGCGATGGACTCCTAAACTACTTAACCGATTTTAAATTAAATTTGCACACCGTGTGCAGTTTGATCCAACTTGAAAGATAGGATAGCTTATTCAGGTGAGAACGGTACGAAGTTCGCCGAGTCAGCTAGTATATAATATGTATATGTATGGATAGGTACATGGGTAAAACCGTAAGTTAAGACAAAAATTAAAATAAATGTTTAAAAAAAAAACCTACGTTAATGGATCCTATGTAGGTACTTCGAGACGAAGTACATGTCAGTGTGGCCGTGACAGATTTCAATAAACAAATCGAATATTTTTCAATCACAACATTGAAATCAACTGCCACCTAGTGGAAATAGGTCGAGTCTACGGATAGGTGACGATGCAATGTAAACACCGTGCACAAAATAGTATCTCTGAAATGTAACAGATGTCGCTATTATCAACTGCATTTGTAATGAGAACGGTTTTGTGGGTGTTTAGCAACCTTATTTATTTAATCTGTATCAATATAGTAGCAGATAATATTCATAAATCATTAATTGGATAAAAGAGAAGTTTTGTTAAGTTATAATTTCTTTAAATAAAAGTTTGGTATACGATTACGTCAGTTAAATCGGAAATATGATGATAATGGACTGATTTTGTATTTGTTTACTAATTAAATAAACTTATATGTAACAATTCATGAAGCAGATTATATTCATAAATCGTTAATGTAATTATGGATTACCGTTGTTAAATTAGAATCTATTTAAATATAAGTTTGTAATTATCGCTTCATCAGCGAAATCCTGAACATGATGATATTAGCCTCTGGGAGATAATGAACCCATTTTGATGACCGGCAAAAGGCTTAGAATAAGTTTCAACATGGGTTTACCATGTTATTTGTTTCGAAAAGGGTTAGATTTAGAATAAAAGTAGATCTGAATGCTGATTGGCTCTGGTGATTCAACAAACATGACCATATTTGGATAGGAAAGAGAATGGGTAGGCCTTGGAGAGGCAGTATAAAATAGAAACATAAGCCAGAACGGGATTCAGTTTGTGTTGTGCAGTTCCAGAGACAAAGTTAAGTAAACCTTCGTTATTATACTCCTTATGTATCTTTCCATGTACACGTACAGGTACATCTACAAGTACCTACTTATATTATTTCTCTTTGTAAATATAGCTTCCGAGTGGAAACTAAATAATAACTGTATGTACCTACATATTACTGTGTACTTTGTTAAACTGAAGTAGTACCTATGTAATTTAATACTTACCTTCTAATTACTATTGTTTTCATTCTTTTATTGTGTGTTGATTTAGCTTCAACGCTTCAAATTAAATTCACAAGTACCTTCATTTGTATTTCTTTTTGTATTATGCCAATTAACATAATTATTATTGAGTACTAGAACTATGTCTTATGTTTTTGATTGATGGTGTGCTTTTGTGAAGATACAATATAGCCAAGGTGCTTAAATAGTTACTACGTGTTGCTTTCTTTCCATACAAATTCGGTAAACCCATGTAGGATAACAGTAAGTAGGTACCCTCCGTACCTACTCTTAGTAACCCCATGTAGGATAATAGAACTATGTCCTATGTTTTCGATTGATGGTATGCTTTTGTGAAATTACAATATAGCCAAGGTACTTAAATAATTTACTATGTGTTTGCTTCCTTTCCATACAACTTAGATTACCCCATGTAGGATAACAGCAAGTAGGTACCCTCCGTACCTACTCTTAAGTTTAAGGATTATGGAAGATGGTGGTTCTATATAGTTTTCAGAAGCTTCTCGTACTTATCCAGCTCCCCATGTTGGATAACAGTAAGTAGGTACCCTCCGTACCTACTCTTAAATTTAAGGATTATGGAAGATGGTTGTTCTATATAGTTTTCAGAAGCTTCTCGTATTTATCCAGCTCCCCACGTTGGATAACAGTAAGTAGGTACCCTCCGTACCTACTCTTAAATTTAAGGATTATGGAGGATGGTTGTTCTATATAGTTTCTAGAAGCTTCTTGTATTTACCCAGCTCCTCATGTTGGAAAACAGTAAGTAGGTACCCTCTGTACCTACTCTTAAATTTAAGGATTATGGAATATGGTTGTTCTACCTAGTTTTCGGAAGCTTCTCGTATTTATCCAGCCCGCGAATTAGTGATCAATGATTGACTGATGACTACAGTAGTATTTCGTTTAATGCATTTACGTAAGAATCCTAAGAATCATCTTGGCTACTTCGCAGTTGTGCAGTATATATAGCAATAGTTACTCGAAGACATACAATCTGTCTAAGGAACCCTACAAATTTTAACACGTTCTTGTCTTAAAAAAGAGGGTAATTGACAGACAGACGGACATACTGACAACAAAGCGAACCTTTGGGTTCCTTTTTCATTAGAGGTATGGTACGGAACCCTGAAAAGGAAAGCACGACACTCACTCTTCGATCGCCTTCACGTAGTTAGACTCGCTGTCCTTCTGCGCGTTCATTGACACGCCCATTATCGATTCTGAGAATGGAAAGAACATTATTTCACCATCGGAAAAGTCAGTTTTTATACCTTACTAGCTGCGCCCCGCGGCTTCGCTCGCGTGGAAATTTATGTTTCCCACTTTCTTAATTTTTTCTTTGCTATAAACCTCACGGAGCCCGAGACCTTTCCAACGAATGCAAAACCGTGGAAATAGGTTCGTGCGTTCTGGAGTTATAGCGTCAGGAAGGAAAACCCGACTTATTTTTATATAGTAGAAGACTAGGTAGGTATACTTATGTATGAAAACTATAATAATTGGTCTGTTTATTAGTATGTAGGTGTCCTACCTACTAACAAACAGTCATAAATGTCATAATAGACTAATCAGCTGAGCCACTAGTGTTACAATAATTTGAATGAAAAATCTAAAAAGCGATTTCAAGTAGGACAAATGCTTATTCCCTCGGAAATAAGAAATTAATATTATTAGGACCACACAGCAGAACCTCCTTTTTTTAAAGTCGGTTAATGTACATCATACCCGCTCTCATATTTTTAGGATTTCGTGTTCGAAGATCGGTTTCGAAACCCTTAAGATCTCGCTTTGTTTGTCTTTTTTCCCTCCTTAATAACTCCGCAACTACCGCAGCTATCAACTTGAAATTTAAAATAATACCTAAGTACAGACAAAAAAAAAAATTAATATGAAAATAAACATTTTCCATACAAATTGTGAAGTTGAAATTTTAAAAGATACTTAATGGGGCCGTGTGGGGTATCAAATGTTATTTTTTAATTTCAAAATAATTATTATAAAGTTACACTCGCACTTGCCGGATCTTGTTTTTTGTCCATGCCCGCTCTGCTCATTTTTATCTCGGTTGGTCAATAGTCAAAAGAAAAAACCTGTTTTTTTCTGACTAGGTTTGCCACCCGTACCTACTTTACAATAAAGTACGTCAAAATATGTTATTTGGCTTTTTAAGTTTTTATTTTAATTTTCACTCTACTAAACGTTAAAGTTTAAGATTACAAAAAAACGAGAAATCCCACAGTTACCTGGTTCAAATTATATGGTTTTCGTTGCTTGAAATAACAATTAGGTACTTGTTAATAGTTCCTTTTCTCTTCGACGGTAATAATAGAATAAATTTTAGATAACTTATTTGTTTATTTTATCTCGCCGTTTTGGCCAACGCACTTTAAATCTAAATAAATTAGAAGGATCTATTTTTTCATGGCGTACTTTTTTAAACCACCATAAGTACCAGGTGAATTATTATAATCTATTTGCTCTAAAAAAAGGTGGCAACCCTACGCATGACCTACCTACTTGGTACAAATACAAACTAATAAATGATACCGTAGTATCTTTTTTGTACCAACCTCTAACTAGGTACCAACTATGTATAAAATCTACGCAACACAACACAACGATAATATAAAAACTGTTCCTATGAACCCGCAATGATAAAGGCGAACAAAGGTCACCATCACCAACCATGCATTGGTACAAACAAAAATAACTTATATCGTCGTATCCTACGAATAAGGTTACAGTTGCAAAACACCAACTTTACAGGAGACGGTTTTTTCTTATTATTTCGAAAAGTTTCCATTATACGAGTAAGTTTTTTTTTCTAAAACGTTTTATCATGATTTTAGCTAAATAATCATGTAGCTTTCATAAATAAAAAAACCCGTTTTCTCTAGTTTTTGTCGCTTAACACCTTGTTCCGCGTGCAAGTTTCAAAACGACGCTGTTTTAAGCGCCTCTGTGACCTTTTTCCACGACGATTTCGCTTCACGACGTCAACTGAGATGGTACCAATCGCCTTTGTAAGCTTATTCGATGAAATTTGTGGGACAATTACAAGAATACTAAGGTAATATTTTACTTTCCTTCAAGAATTTCATTTGGTATCTTGTTAATTAGCGTCAGAAACTGTTTACTCATGCATGCTGCACAGGACGCTTTACTACCTGGACAATATTAGATGGATTTAACTTGTACAGCACCCAATCTACGACCATAGTGGCGCAGCGGGCGAAGGTCCGCCTGCGACGCACGAGGTTGCAGGTTCAATTGCCGTCTCGGGACAAATGTTCGTACAACTACTACCTCTGACTTGTCAAAGTTGTACTGCTAAAATGCAAGTAATCGCTCAAAATCATTCTAAAGCTAAAAGTAAAACCTAGTTCGTATGAAAGTGTTGGATTGCTGACATACTACGAAAAATAGTGTTTACGTAAACTATGTAAAACTCATCCAAGGGTTTCTGAGTGCTTGATTCAAATAAATAATTGTAACTTATTCGTTATAATTCCTTTCATATAAAACAATGTAATTCAGCATAAAACTTTTAAAACTATTTAACAGGTTATTAAAACTTAAGTCATATATAATTATTAAGGTAATTGTTCCGTGATCATGGCGCATGAAACTGTGTCGAAATAGTGGAAAACTTGATAGTTTTCCACTCAAATCATTTTAAATAATCCGTTTTAAATGACTTACAAATAATTCAGTGCAGTGACTAATAAATATAATGTTTTATTTCTCCTTAAACATTCGCATTACATTCGCGTGCATTTTTGCGAATGCGAATGTGAGTATTCGTTACATCTAGTGTGGATAAATGGGTCTATCTATTAGATAATTGTCATAATAGATTGATATGCCTCTGCTTAACGTATTTATTTCCAGTCGGTCATTTAGCCATGAAGGCTATTTATTGAATTTTTTCTGCTAGTTTATTCTAACCTATTTTGTATTTGTATTTCTTTTTATTTCTTTGGAAGACAGGCAGTACATAGATATATAACGAGAAACAATAAGAATTTCAAGCAAAAGACTAAAGGCAAAATAAAATAATTTAAACTAAGCTATTAACTTGGCGGCAGCAATGCCTACAATGCTTCTACGCAACGAGGCGGCGGCGGTTGAGTCGAAAATATCAATTTCGTTGATTTTATTGTAATTATTGCAAGCTCTATTCAGAAACATGTTCTGCCTATAATTTGAGTCCAAAAAGTTTTCTTTTTCCTAGATGAAGCCCGTGGGAAATGCAAATAAATATTATCAAGTAACAACTCGGAGTCAATTTTATTGTTCAGTAATTTATATAAAAAAAGAATGTCTAGATCTACTATAGAGTCTGTAGGAGCTGTCGGAAAGCGGAATAAATTTTGTTTTAAAAATTTGTTTTGATTTCGTTGTATTTCTTCAAAATGTACTTTAAATTATGGATTCCAGACTGTTGATCCATATTCAAGAATTGACCTGACGAAGTTGTTATATAATAGGATGAGAGTTTAAGGGCTATTAAAGTCCCTACCAATTCTCATAATAAATCTAAGCATTCGATAAGCCTTGGGCGTCATTGTATTGAAATGAGTGATAAAAATAATGTAATAGTTATAAGATGTATGTAAATTATAAGCTGGCCTTCCTTAAAAATAAATAAAGTGAGTATTTAAATTACAATCATCAAATAAAAAGATGTTTGTCCAGGGGAGGGTGATCTGGTTGTTTTCTATGTAGGTATAATAAAAAAAATAGATGTATGTAATCTTATTGTATTAAGTATATCAGTCATCTAGTACCCATAACACAAGCTCTGCTTAGCTTGGGCCTAAATGGTGCTGTGTGGATTGTCGAGCATTATCATATAATATTATTATTAATCAATCTTCTCAATTTAGTCAACCGTATCCAGATAAGAGAACTCGTCAATGAGCCTTGAGCCTACTGCTGTGGGTTTACTCACGTTATATTATTAGAGAAAACATATATTTTGGTGTTTTACAGTCTATTTCATAATGGTATATTCTCTACATGATTTAAGTAGGGGGACTAGGAAATACAATGAATTAATATAACTTTAAACGTATTTATTTAGTATGTAAAAGTTCATGGTTTTCCTGTTATTTAAGATACTATGTTATTTGGAAAAAATAATCCTTATGATTGAGCCTTTTGATCTGTATCGTAAAATTACGGGTCTATATTTTACAATTTGGAGGGTTCGACTCCTGGTTCAGACAGGCGATTATTCAAAAGTCTTTCAATGTAGTTTAAATTGTTTTAAAAATCAAAATCAAGTCTTTTTTCAGTAAAATGTTCTATCTACAAAATTTAAGATACTTTCCCTCCACGTGGCATGGCCTTGAGTCGCCTTGTATAGATTCTTACAAGTTCTACAGGCTACAAGATTAGTTCCCCTTGTGAAGCTGGCCGTATGAAGCCCATGTCAGAGAAATAGTTTTCTTCATTGCTGCAAAAATAAAGAGTACTGAATAAAATCAAGTTTTAAGCAGAGGCTCCAATATCAATCTATATTATGACAATAATCTAATAGATATACCCATTTATCCATAAAAGAGATGTAACGAATACTCACATTCGCGAACATTCGCAAGATTTAATACTCGCATTCTCATTCGCAAGAATGCACGCAACGAATGTAATGCAAATGTTTAAGGGCAAATAAAACATTAAATCTATTAGTAACTGCACTGAATTATCTTAAAGTCATTTAAAACGGGATATTTACCATGATTTTCCAATATTTCGACACAGTTTCATGCGCCATGATCACGGAACAATTGACTTAATAATTTGTGATGATAGCCTGTATAATAAACAGTTTCAAATTTATGCTGAAATACCTTGTTAAATAAAAGGAATTATAACGTATAAGTTTCAATTATTTATTTGAATCAAGCATTCAAAAACCCTAGGGGAGTTTTTCTTAGTTGACGAAAACTACTATACCAATAAAAGATTTTTTATATTTTTTTTGTTTTGCTATTAGTCACTAATCAAATCAATCACTAATTTATGTGCCCGCCTCATACTCTACTGCACTGTTTTCCCTTCGCTCGGAGTCGACACACAGCGGTCACCCGCGCCCGCGCGCCTTTTCGCCCGCGGTACACGGTTATTGTGGAGTGTGTAACCATATTCGCCGGGAAATGCCCATGTCGGTTGCGTTTCGCACATGAAAAAAAGTGCCAAAGCTGTTCGTTACCTTATTCGTCGGGCTAAATGCATCAGTGCAATTGTAACCAAATTTTTAAACCTTAATAACTTTTTTGTATTCATTATTTATTTACTTTTTTCGAACTGGTATGATGCAAATGATAATGGAGATTCCAAAAATACAATAAAAATAAAAGGTCACATTGGCGACTGTAACCTTATTCGTAGGATACGACGATATTAGGTAGATTGCCTAATATTAGGTAAGTACCTAGTGCCTTTTCAGACGCCCGGTCGCCGCCGGATAGCCGGTGCCGGATACACGGCGGCGACACAATAGATAAATATACAGTAATCCGACTCCATACTAGACCACCCGAATCGACGCACGCACACATAGGCGTCATTTACACGGCCGCTAAGCATGTCTCGGCATGCACATCTATCCAGTGTCACGCCGCGCGCCGCCGCGTCGCTACGCTGGACGAGTTTGTTGTGCCGCGACCCCCGCGCTGTTCGCCTCCGTTTCGATACCTCAACGTTGTGCGCGACGAATAACAAATTAAATAATGGCGGCATCACGACCACGAGTGTACTTACTGCAGTGTTTACGGTTGCCTAAACTCAACGTTCGTTAAACCAACACTGTCATTTTTTCGACTTCCTGCTAATGCTGAAAGGTAAAATAAATACTTATAGTCTTTACCACGTTTTAGGGTTCCGTACCCGAAGTATAAATAACGACGATCTCTGTGGCGCGGTGGGCGAAGGTCCGCCTGCGACGCAGGAGGTTGCGGGTTCGATTCCCGCCTCGGGACAAATATTTGTACGATCTGCAGATATTTGTTCAGGGTGATCTGGTCGTTTTCTATGTATAATAAAAAATATATATCCATGTACTTGTATATTATTATGTATATCAGTTATCTAGTACCTACCCATAACACAAGCTTTGCTTACCTTGGGGCTAGATAATGCTGTGTGAATTGTCCAGCATTATATAATAAAAAATAAATAAATAAATAAAATGCTAATGTTACTAACAAAATATATGGATGTACCTCCATAGGTAGGTACTATTTTTTTCTTAAATTTTACTTTTTTTTTCCCCACCAACTTATTTTGCGGTCTAAATGTATTCTACATCATATATAAAAGACCTTATTTTGGTACGGAACCCTAAATGTGCGAAGTCGACACGCAATTGGCCTTCGCTTTCTTGTTTGTCTCTTCGGAGGTGGGTGATGGTCAAATGATAGGTAGGTAGGTACTATCATTAAAAATGTATGGGAAATTCTGCTTTGTATTTAATGTAATATGTATGTAGGTATATATTCGCTTTTAGGGCGCTTTTCCTGTCATGCGTTTTTGCGCCCGCGTGCGGTTCTCGACCGCGAGCATGTCAAAACACGCTCCGGGCCACACGCATCACAGATTTCGTTTGCCGCTGCTAGAGATGGGAGTTATTTGTATTATACATACATAGATAGGTATTTTTTCTATGTATTCTAAATTAACATAGTATGTTTCATTCCTGAACTCAAACCACACACATTCAATAAAAATATACACACCTCTGTATTACTTTTTGTAGCCACCACTACCAACCCTAGCGCTCCGCTCAACTGTAGGTATAAAGTTCAAAAAGACGGCTGAGTCATTCTACTGTATACATTTATCTACTGTGGCGGCGAGTTATGCCGGTAGGTACCTACGTGTGACAGTTATCGTATAGTGCGACCGAAAAAGTAGAAAATAAATGAGGGAAAAAATAAATGCGCTGCTGTCGTTGAGATGGCAACACGAATATTACGACGCAAACGGTCTTGATCCTTGCATGTAGCAATTAAATTTTGTTGAAAACGCGTCAATAGGTACAAATCTGACAAAAAATAGTAAAAATTAATTATCAAGAAACGTAAATTTGCTGTAAACTGGCAACTCTTTATGAATGTTGTTTGTAGACAAAATACATTTACGATTACAAAAGTAATTTCTTTTTCTTACTATTATTATAATAATTTATTCTTAAAAATAATAGATATACCTACTTTAGCATAACTACTTTACTAAACCACATTTAAAAATAATCTACTAAAATATCATAATCAACAAAATAGGTAGATACATGTTTTCTGATTGCGCATAAATTGAAATCGTCCAATTGTTATAAGGTCTTCCTTTCTTTTTTCTGCTGGAGTTTTGAATATTCTTTTGTTATTGTTTTGCTAGTAGAACCTTGCATCTTCAATCACAGATAGGCACATAACGGACTTTTATTTAAATTATAATGAAATGTAACGGAGGAACAACGTTAAGAGTGGCAGATGGGTTTTGAAGTCAATAAATGGCAAAAACAGATAATGTTGATGATGATTTTGTTTTAAAGACTCAAAATAAGGAAGTGGACTATACTTTTTCCAATACAAACGGATATAAACATTAAAAATACCATGAACGCAAATGCAAAAAAAAAAAACATAAATACAGGGTGTCCAGTAAGGGTACCGGGTATTTGACAGTTAAATAAAATGAGAAATACAATTAATTACATATATCCTTTATTTTTAATTCAAAAACAGTTTCTTGGAAATTTATTTGGCGAATATAACATTATCTAAATGTGTACCCCCACGCTGCTGGCACTCCTCTAACCTTGAACGCAGGTTGGCGACGACGACGCGTTGACAAAGCGAAGTTGGGATTGCCCTCATCTCTGACGTGATGTTCTCCTTCAAGTGACTCAGATTCGTTGGGTGGTTAGGTTATCGTTTACCTTACCCTTAAGGTATCCCCATAAAAAATAGTCGAGAGGACTAAGATCTGGACTTCTTGGGGGCCAGTTAATGGTGCCCCTACGCGAGATAACTTTATTTGGGAACAATTCGTTTACAGCCTCTATTGACGCCCCTGCGGTGTGGCATGTGGCTCCATCTTGCTCTTGCATCATGCTGCATCTTGCACTAACTGGATTTTGTAGGCTGTGAGATGCAAATCTTTCTTCAAAATGACCTGCAGTGAAGATTTTTTGATGTTTAGTTCCTGTCCTCGTTTGCAAATTGATAGCGACGGATTTTCACGTACTGAAACTCTCACTTCTTCGATTGTTTCTGCATCTCTAACGCTTCGTGGGCGACCTGTATTTTGAATTTTAACAGTCGACCCGGTATTCTCGAACATTTGAATCCACTTTCGTATGACATCGTCGCTTGGCGCTGTACGTGTGCGATATTCTCTGCGATATAAACGCTGAGCAGTAACAATGGAATCGTTATTGCGATAATACGCTCGCACGCAAAAACGCGATGCGTTCCGGGATACGGCTCCATGGCAACTAAAATTCCACGAAAAGACGCGCGCGATGTTGCCCTCCCCGCCCCCCTGCTACTTCACTTGACGCCGTGAACCAATAAACAAACTCCCGCTACTCTTACTGGACACCCTGTATTACTCAGGCAAACAAATTCACTGGTTTAATCGTCGGAGAGAGGCAGATTTTACTATATAAAGACCAAAGAATCGAATATTTGTCAGTGATCTCGGAGGTTCTTTGAAAATTGTTTGAAACATCGGGCCATAGCTTTCGCACTTGAAATTCGGCTAAACAACGTATGAAAACTTTACCAATACTTGTCTTGTTCCACTTCGATTAGTTTTTTCCATGTTGGATTACACTAAACACCTTATTAAACATTAATACAGTTATTTTAATGCAAATTTTGTTGAGGTACCCAATGTTTATTTACATGTGCGTGACATTTTGAACAGATTTGACATTGGTTTCGTATTGCCAGAGCAAAGGTTTAGTTTAGTTCCATTTTAATTAATTTCTACTCTTTTCGGTCCAGCTGTACCTGCCCATACACTTCGCCGCCGGCTATCCGGCACCGGCTTCCCGGAAACCGGGACGTGTGAAAAGGCACTTAAGAAGCGTAGGTACAATTTATCCGTTTTTAAAAGTATTTATTGTTCAGCTATTTTCATATTTGCCTATGGATATAATTTTCTTGTTCTGAGTTCAGCAAGATCTTTAGCCTAATATTTGCCTTGCAAGTACATCTTTCAACTTCCTTTCGATTTCCGATTTCCTTTATGTGGTTGACTATCACCAACATTACTGTTAGCTTAATAATATTATTATTACTCCAGTGATCATTATCATCTATCAGCCGAACGACGTCCACCGCTGGACATATGCCACCCCTGAAGATCTCCACAGTGACCGCTCCTGCCAGGGGCCCGCAGCCGGCCAGCCCGGGCAGTAACTAGTTTACTTTAATATAAATGATAATATGTAGTTCATTCTTTAACAGTTTAATACAAATTAGAACTACCTACCTATGTATATAGTATTTATAATTGAAGCAACTGCTGCAAACAATGTATAGTTAAGGTTTGTGTTATTATAGTGCGTAAGCCTCGCACTCTGGCTAAGTCGCAAAGATTTTCGACTCCCACGTCACTTGACCTCGTGGTGTAGTTGGTTAGCACATTCCCGTACTGAGGGAAGGATGCGGGTTCAAGTCCCGTCTAAGTCGAAAATTTTTGGGATAATATTTAATCTATAGTTACCTCAACTGATCTATATCAATACCAGTCGTCAGAAAGTAGTTTACTAAACGTTTTAATAGTTCATTCTTTAACAAATTAGAACTACCTATGATACCTATCTAGTATTAACAATTGAAACAACTGCTGCAAACAATCTACAGATAGCTCAACTGATCCATATCAATACCAGTCGTCAGAAAGTAGTTTACTAAAAGTTTTAATAGTTCATTCTTTAAAAAATTAGAACTACCTATATACCTATCTAGTATTAACAATTGAAACAGTTGCTGCAAACAATCTACAGCTAGCTCAACTGATCCATATCAACACCAGTCGTCGCGTCCCCGCTACGCTGGCTGCATTGCCCCGCTGTGTGACATGACAATGCTGATGCGCTGCGCCAGATACCTTATTTGTAACTTGTAATTCCTCACCTGTAACATTATCCAAGGCTGTGAGCGCGATGATGGGGAACAAGTTGACGGGCGACCCGTCCGCCAGCTGGTCCAGCTTCTCCACCAGCACGCGGGCGTTCTGGCAGAACACAGGCAGGAAGTTCTGCAGGATGTTGAAGTGGAAGGCGGGTGTCAGGAACTTGCGGTGGGATCTCCATCGGTTACCTGCAAAACAGGCAATAATTGACGACCCGTTACGAGGCATCCTGTATAATTATCATACAGGGTGCTTCGTAACGTGTGTACTAAGCTGAAAAAGATTCTGGATCCCGACGGGACTTTGGTCTAAGATTTTACGAATTTCTAATATTTCTTAAATAAATATTTTCAAATATTTACCCTAACTTTGAGGCTTAATATTTATCTATTTCATTAGGAAATGAAAAGAAAAGAAAATTAACATACTTAATTTATTTTAACACCATCATACATAATAAACATTAAAACAATTTTTATAAGTAAATATTTCCTGATATTTCACTTATATACCATATATGCATACCATGTAGCATATATTTAAAACGTTAGGCTGAAATTTGGAATTTGATGAAATTTACTAGGTACTTTAAATCGTAGTAACCTTCAGGCGAGTATGATATTAAAGGTACGGTTTACGGTTTTAGAAATTTATTTACAGGTAGGTATGTCTCCAACCATGACCGCAACTGTACCTGCATAATATCGTAAATAAGTAAATGTTTTAATATCTTTGAGAACTAAACTAATCGTGATAGGTACCTACTTACTTTGTTAATTGTCAACGTAAACAAATCTACTCACCTGAGCTAGTGAGCAGACCTTCTCCTAGCCAAGGTCTGACAAATCTGTACGATTTGCCCTTCGTTATCAGATCCGTGCTAGCGACCACAGCCTGAAACATTATTATTGGACAAATTAAGGTTATCCTACTTTTTCATGTTCTAGGCTACATTGCATGCATATATTATACAAGCTTCTGCCCGCGCTTTTGCACGCGTATTTTCGGTATAATAAGTAGCCTATCATCTAAGTTGGGCTTTGCTCTAAGCGTACGCCAAATTTCATGTTGATCTGTTCAGTAGTTTTGGAGATTCAGATTTCACAATCTTTAAGTTAAAATGGCAATATTACCAAATATACACTCTGTTAAATTTTAACTGTCTATCTTTTACCGTTCGAGAGATAGTTATAGCCCACGGTCACGGTAATATTATCCAACAGTATTTGGACTCGGCCGTATCTTTGAAATAAATGCCTACAGCCGCGCGGTAGGTAAACATGCGATAGGGCTGCCCGCCTCCACCATTTTAATTACATTTGCCTACTTTGTGTTTCCATTTAGTTTTGTGATTGTAAATATAGGAAGGTACTTTTTTTATATAAACAATAAAATACTTTGTGAATTGAATGGGAAGTGTTCAATAAAAATGCGTGTTGTTTTTTGATTGGTAGATTTAATTAAAAAACCTGTTTATGTTTGAATAACAAATCGGTCTTATAAATTTGCGACCGAAAAATATTTGCGCCTCGACTGAGACGTACCTACAAAATGCTTTATTATAAAATTTTAGTAGATTTTTTTGGAGAAAAAGGAATATCTTTTACTTGGTTATAGATACCTGCAGCTACTTTATTAAATATGTGCCTGAACTTATTTTTAGAGAAAAAATCGCGCGGTTATTGTTAAAAAAACATCACACCATCCGTTCGTCACTGCGGCACAGCCGCGACTGTCTGCATGCTGAGCGCATGCCGAGATCGAGGCGCGTAGGTATAGCTCGCGTTTCGCCCGTTTGTATGAAGTCGGATTACTTATAGGATAATATTACCTTGCCACGGTGTAGCCCTGACAAAAGGAGAGCAAAAATAGCAATAAATCTGCACTGACATCTCGCTTAGGAGTGTATTGTGCATTGTCCCCCTGCCTAACCAGGCCCTCCTCCTTGATTGGACCAGCCCAGCTCCTTGAAGTACTAGCATGTGCGCAGGACATATTATAGTGCACAAGTGTGTGTGTGTGCAAGCAAAGGTGCACTCTCTATTCCCTCACTCTCATAATCCGAAAGAACGGGAGAGGTCATACGCAGTTTCAACGGCTTAACGTGCTTTCGGAGGCCCGGAACCCCCTAAATATCTACAAATACAACCTACGAGTACTAGCGGCTATAGACTTACCCGTATAAATTTTTTCAACGTTAGTAGTTGGTATCTAGGACCTAATGAGTCCTTAGTATATACCTAAGAGTTTGAATAGGTAGGGCTGAATCTGAATGCATTCATATAATTATTTCCAGGTCAGAGTGGTCAGCCATGCATAACCTTGTGTGACCATGAACGTCACTGTAGAAAATTGACCACTTAGGTATTATACCTATGACTACAAATTACTTCTGTCGGTAGGTAAGGTACCAGTAGGTACCATACTGTCCGTGCCTAAACATAAACCACATGATACATTCGACGACCTTCGTGGCGTAGCGGCCGAACGGTTCACTTAACGATCAATAAACTATAAAGATATGATTGTCTGATTGCATGTCTGGACGACTTTCATTAGGAAATTTTAGAAACGTTAATAGAGATTGACAGCAATCCAAGTTTTTGAAACAATTTGTTTACATCAACCGTACAGTCGAAGACATTTGTAAATACCGGCACACGGCTAATCCGCCAATAGCATTTTTAGAGTTCCGTCCCGAAGGGTGAAAACGGAACCCTATTACTAAGCCTCCGCTGCTCTCTGTCTGTCTGTCGTCCTTTGACAGCAAATGGCTCTATCTCATGAACCGTAAGAGGTAGACAGTTGAAATTATCAGAGAATATGTACTTATGTATTTCTCGTACCGCGTTATAGCAGTTTATATTATTTGCTGTGATCATCAAATAATTAAAATAAAATAAATATCCAAATTAAAGAGGGCTTTCATACAAAAAACATATTTTTTTAGCTTTTTTTGCTCTTCGTTTGTCAAGGCTGTTTCTCTTGAACCAAAATAGGTAGATAGATGAAACTTTCTATAAATAAGTAACACTTCAACAGTTATAACAACAATTACTAAAAATATAATATAGTTGAAAATTTAAAGGGTTGTCCCAACAAGTGAAAATTTAATGTTCTTTGAAATAGTTGCCTGATTTTTACGGTTACAACTCATTGTGTGCGAGCCAACTCGCACTTGGCGGTTTATTTACATGAATAAAAATTAGCCTACGTGATAATCCAGGACAGAAGCTATCCTGGTACCAAATTTGATCCAAATCTGTTCAGCCGTTTGAGCGTGAAGGAGTAATAAGCATACTCAGTCAGATACACACCAACATACAAACTCTCGTCTCATATTAGTCCCCTACTGAACCCAGACCTCCCTTAGCCCTGTCTTCAGCTTGTGGCATCCAGGATTTGGCTGCAACTGTTCACAGGTCGTCATCGGTGGCAGACTTAACTATAATTATAAGTATAAATAATAAATAAGATATAACTTACCTCGACGTATTTCGGATCAGTAATGAGAAGGTGACGATTAGAAAAGAGATAGACTCTCAGTACACCACCATATTTTTCTACAAGCCTGAAAAGGCAGTTAATAAAATCTGTAAACAAAACCAGGACATCATTAAGCAAGCACGTTTCAAACAATCCTCGGTTTAAATTATGGAGGGTATAAAGAAAACTACATTTATACAGGGTGACTAGTAGTCATGGACCGTATTGATTTTTGTTGGGTCATGCGTATAGATGCGAAGCTGGCTTACAAGGGTGTTCCACTCACTTCACACCAATTGGTGTTCGTAAATCGATAGAGATAAATAGATCGTTGGTAAATGCCCGGGAAAAATGGGTCGGAACTTGTAAGTTAGGAAGCTATCTATACATCATCGGTACCTTTGATTTTGACTTTACCTAGTAAACAATGCAATGTTCCAGAAAAGTCCATATATTTCTGCCATTAAAATATACAACAATTTGCAGTTAGAAATAAAAGAAATAGAAGATAATAAATTAAAATTAAGACAATATCTGGTATCAAAAACACATTATAATATCAACGAATATTTTGACAGTACCCCCCCAAAATTTAGATAGTAATCATTGTCATTTAGATCCTATTGTTAACCTTATTTAAGTAGTACTTATAAAGAAAATGTGCAATTCCCATAATTTTAAGTTAATTGACTAATGTTAATAATAATTCTACTAATGTATGTCCGAAAAGACAAACTGTTGGACAATTACTAGTTCTTAAGACCAACTAAGTACACAGTTTATACAATAAATGTTTCTTATACTTATTCATAAATAGCTACTACATATGTAATTATATAGGTTGCATCGATTCTCACATAATTTTATACCATTCCAGAAAGAATAATAGGTTGCGGGTAGGTTTATAATGTATGGTACATAATGAACCTACATTTTCACCTAGCATAGTCGGGAGAATAACTGATTTTTTATGAATTTGTTCACTTATTAGCTGCATTCTGAACACGAAAAGAATACAAGAAAAAGAACGTATAGTATAATAGGCAGAGAAAATAGTATTCAAATAATATTCAAAAATTCTAAAGCTATGGGGACCTACTTCCTGTTGACCTAGAATCATGATATTTGGCAAGAAACAAGGTCTTGAAACAAGGTCAATATTCTTAATCATAATCAATTGTTTATTTGTAAGATGCATTGAGTTACAAATGTTATAATCCTAGGATTGTAAGTTGTAACTCATGGGCAAGAAGACATAATTTTTATAAATAATATGTCAGATCTTAAAACGTTTTTAGTAATTATTGTAAGTATTATTTAGCCACGAAATTTTGCATTTAAAACAGTCATCAGTAATTTAGTCATTTAGTTTTTGTTTGTGTTTGCAAAATAAAATAACTTGTGCAAAATAAAATGATGTATCCTGTATTTTTTTATTTTTTAGTTTTATCCAAAACGTATTATTTGATACAACTAAAAATTAAAAACACAAAAATTAAATACACGTATACATATACATACAAGCGTTTACACTCACACACATATACTATGTTTAGTTGTTAGCTAAATATTTTAAAAGTAGCCTAAGTTATCTTCATTCTGCCAGTCCCCTCAAAATCAGTCAAGCCATTTCAGAGATTAGCCAAAAGTCTCTTGGTCAGACGTATTTACTAAAAAACTAATTCTCAAATTACGAACAGCACTTCATACTTTTTTTGTTTATTCCTACGTTATTTCGTCCATTTTGAGGTTCCGTACCACAAAAGGAAAAAAGGAACGCTTATAGGATCACTTTGTTGTCCGTCTGTCTGTTTGTCTGTCTGTCCGTCTGTCAACGCCCTTTTATCAAGGACGCGTGGACGTATCGAGTTGAAGTTAACGTCAAATACTCAAGACCGTAACCTCTTGGAACAGCGATATAAATCAAACTTCGAAATCAACTCACTCATGAGTTACAGCCGTTTATATCCGAATATTATGAAATTTCCAAGGGAATCACATGCACACAAAACCTGGAAGGTACTTATAGGTACTTCCCGTAGACCTGGAATCATGAAGTTTAGTGAGCAGCAAGGTCTTATAACACAAGTAAAGGAAAAAATCCTAAAACCGTAAATTTTAAGAAAACTCACAAAAAAATAATTTTATGCACTCGCCATGGACAAGGTTCCGCAAGACCTTGAAGTGAGTAGATACCTACTTCCCGTTGAAATTTGATAAGACACAACACAACGAGAATCATGATATTTTGGCAATACACAAGGTATTGCGGAACCCTTGTGGGCGAGTTCGACTCGCACTTGACGTTTTATTGTATACAGGGTGAAATTTTTGGAAGGGGCAGTGAGGGCAGGTACCGTAACCGCCGAAACTGCATGAAAATGGCCATAGAAAACGATCTACCTAACCTTTAAAAAAAAAACAGGTTTTCGGTCTCCTTCGCAGGTTTTCAAATAAATTTAAAGATTTCGAGAAAATGGGCGATTTTCACAAAAAAAATTTGTTGCTAATCGATCCTGTTTCCTAAACTAATCAAAAAGTTCCTTGGGATCAACTAAGGTTTGAATAAGTACCTACTAGAAAAGTCAGAAAACGCAAAAAACTTTTCCCATACATTTTGTACGGAGTTTAATCAAATTATCTTTTTTACTTAATAAAACTTTTTGTAACCGTAGTAGGTTGGATTGCAAAAATACTTGGTTATTATAGAATAGAGTTTCAAGCTCATCAAAAATAGTTTTTGCGAAAAACGCCCTTTTTTTCGAAATGAGGATGATATATTTTCTAATAAGGTTGGTACAGTCAAAGGCAAAAATATGTATACACTCCACTACCTCATAAAATTTCACCTGCAATACGATTATAAACATGAAAACAGATCTAAGAGTCTCTAAATATGTCCACAATGTTTGGTAGTAAGTATGTATACAATAGTAAAGTAAATGTGTATCCAACAATCAGAACATAAATTTGGAAACATCCTAATGTTAATAACTCATAACTCTCAACTCTAAACATCAATACTAAAGAGTACTTACAATGATTGACGACACCGCGCTCTTTTTTAATGGAAACTCCTGGAGCGATGTATTTCGCAGAGCACAGGTGGGATTCAGTAGGGTTTGCAACTGGTTAAAAAGGCTTATACTTACACTCAACGTTACAAAATCCAACTTCATGCCGTTTGCTCTAAAATACAGCCTTCTTCCGTCTATCGAATACTCTCTGTTTGCTCACAACTGCAATACCTCCTCGTTCCCAAATAACGTTTTTATCTGCCCCTCTTTACAATGGGTCAGTAATGTCAAATATCTGGGTGTCTTTAAGGACCAGACACTCTCATTTAAACACTGCATATTCAAAACTTTAAGGCATCCATCTTATTATTATTATTGATAATTTAATAAGGAAGTCATTACAGAGTATTTATTTCCATCCCTACAGGTAATAAATTCTCTAAGATTACAACACAGAAAGGATTACATACTTTTTTGAATTGTTTTCTTTTAATAATGTGACTGGTTGTTTTATTTCTTTATTGCATATTTATTTCTTTGACTTGACACCTACGTTGTAAATTGTAATTGCATTATGGCGTGCACATACAAGTTAGTGCTGCTTTTGAAGGATATATATTTTTAATAGTGTCACATGTATAAAATATATTTTTTTGCATTTGATTGTCTACATGTTTCGTCGGCCCATGACAAAATAAACATACTTGTAAAAATTAGAAATTAGAAATTATCCAGAGTGCGAGGCTTACGCACTATAATAACAAAAACGTTATACTTGTAAATGTTTGGATGTATACAATTTATTGCCTCTATAGATGAATACCAAACTATGTAAACTGTATGTGTATACATATTTTTGCCCTTGATTGTACTTAGTTTCTTTCTAGTACTGCCCCGTCTAAAAATTCCACCCTGTATACTAAATAATAAGGTGATCATTTAATTATAGGTACTTCTTAGGTTATAGGTTCTTCCTGAACACATAATTTCTTATAATTCTATCCATCCAAAAGGGTCCTGGAAGAAATCGTTTCCGTGCGATAGTTTCTGAGCGTTTGAGCTGTATTTTATTTGTCATATACATTAAAGAATTGTGTATTGTATTGTAAATAGTTAGACAACTTATACACTATGCTCAATTGAATTTACTTTTATGTTCATCAATTTCTTTGGCAATTTGGTCCCGGTTGAGAATTAATCAGTTCAGGGAAAACTGAATAAACCACTTTACCTATTGATATATTTCGCTTATAAAGTGACAAAATTATGTAAGTTATTTATTTCTTGCCGAGTTAAGCACCTTTCCTTCGTTATTTTTATCTATACTAATATTATTATTATTATTAGCCAAATTTATCCCACTGCTGGGCAAAGGCCTCCCCCCACTCTCTCCTAATATTATCCACTAATATTATATATAAGAAATATTTGATTGTTTGTTTGTTAGTCTGTATTGAATAGGCTCCTCCGTCCGACACTACTGGACCGATTTGAAAAATTCTTTCACCGTTAGGAAGCTTACTTTTCAGGGAGTGACATAGGTTTTTTTTTTATTATTATCATATGATTTTATCCTGGAATTCCCACGGGAACGGGATCTACGCGGGTGAAACCGCGAGGGGATCGTCTAGTCCTCTATACAATAACGACATGATTTTTAAAATCGGTCCATAATTGAAGGAGATTTCGATGAACATTCATAAAAAACTTACAAACTGCCAAACATTGAACCGCCTCCTCTTTCGAAGTCACTTAAAAATGGTTTGGTCCGCCCAGACAACCAAACTTGACAACTGGTTGTCTACGTGGAAGAAATTTTCCGCGGGGATAACCGGTTACAGGGGCGGAGTTTTATTTCCATTTACACAACTGCTTGGTAACTAAGTAGTTGTCTCGATGGAAAATTATCTTCCGCGAAGACAACCAGTTACATGGACGAAATTTTATTTCCATCTACACAACTGTTTGGTGACTGGTCTCAAATATATCTTTATCTATTTTTCCATATTTGGTGACTTGCAGGGTTCGTTATCGCTTAGCTTTTTGATTAATTACGATATCAAGACTTTAGTGATACAGAAAGTTGCAGCTTGAATTGAACTTTACGAAAATGCAATAAAGTTGATTTCGAAAAATATTTAATTTTCCACCTTTCTTTTTTAATATTTGTGTGTATAGATAAGAATAATCACGTCTTCAAAAGAATGAATACTAAATATCGTCGCCGTAGAGCGAAAAGTCACTAACTAGGTCATTTGGTGTTTTGAGTTATGAAGGTTTAAAGTTTTGAAAAACAAAATAAAATCATAACTTTCTTTCGGTATGGGATATTTCTAATTTTATGGTCTCATATGTTAGGAAATATAAAAACTCTTAAGGTCAATTCACTACAGTCAATGAATGACTGATATTTTCAGGGAAAATGAAAAAAAAACTGACTTAGTTACTTTTCGCCCTCAAATCTTGTACTAACTTTGTGAGACAATGATTTGTTAAAAGTCACCAACTGACTTTTCACCTTTGTTTGGATAAGTTTATTTAGTGTTTAAGTAATTTTTCTAACGCTCTTATCGGCTTAATTTTATATAATTTCTATTTCTCGAATCAGGTAATCAATAATACAATGATAAATAATCAAATGCAGTTGTCATACTTCCTTGAAAAATACAAAAAAAACGCATTCAGAACAAGTTATAAGTAAATTAATGTTTTTGACGTATTGTTAAGATTTTAAATATTGAAATCCTATTAAAATGATTAATGATAGCATTCTGGTCCAGTGAGTCTTAACATTGTGAATGTCGTAATTCTTGATCATGATTATCGCTTTTCCATGGCATAATCGCTTCTCAAACATAGACCGATGACTGAGTAAGCTTTCACAATACGGCCTTATAGTGGCATCGGGCACCAGCAGCTTTTCTGCAACATCTTTGTGTGTAGCTGTAAAGTAGAGAGTACTCGTACAATGAATGAAGATAACGGGGAATGGTCCAGTTCAGACGACGAACGCATATCAACGGGTTTTTTTTTCTTGGTCTCTGAAATACATTTCAGTGTGGTACAAACGAACATTACCTGGACGGAGGGCAGCTACCCGAAATATTCAAGTTAGCAAATTTTACTGAAAGGAAACATTCCTTTATATTATTTAAACTGCTGGACTACTTGAGAAGGCAACAACAGCCTGTAGTGGTCCACTACTGGACGCAGGCCTCCCCCTGATAAGCGCCTTATTGGTTTTTATCACATGGAGGGTTATGTCCATAATCCCCATGCTGGGCATGCGGGTTGGGGATCGCAGTTCGGTGGTAGAATTGTTCAGCAGGGGCGCTGCTGCCCGCCCCCGGATATCCCTTAGTCGCCTCTTACGACACCCGCGGGAAGAGTTGGGGTGGTGCAAATTCTAAGCCGGCACCACACAGCGAACTACGCTGAGTCCTCGCCGAGTCATCCATTCTTTACGGGAGTGACATGGTCATGTTGACAAAACTCCTTTAAAATAAATAAAGAAAAAAAGAGTCATCCATACTGCAATGCTTGAAAACGAATGTTTTCAATCAGTGCGTCTTACCCGTCATGACCTACGGAGCTGAGACGTGGACACTCACCTTAGGGCTGATCCACCAGTTCAAAGTCGCTCAACGAGCTATGAAAAGAGTAATGCTCGTAGCTGTTCTAAGGGATAGGACTCGTAACGAATACATCCGACAGAAAATCAAAGTTATCGACATAGCTCTAAGAATAAGCATGCTAAAGTGGTAGCGTGCCGGCCGTGTCTCGCAAAAACCAACAACCGTGTTCTTGAGAGGAGACCGGGACTCGGCAAACGTAGTGTAGGACGCCCTCCACCCAGGTGGAGACGGCCTGCCAAAGACTGCAGTCAGATGTCGGACGCGGCAAACTGAAGACACGGTGCTATGGCGCTCATTAAGGGAAATCCTATGTCCAGCAGTAGACTAACGATGTTGATGAACCAGCGAAGACGTTTTGGACAGGTGGCTAGGGCCTTATATAAGTCACTAGCCACCGAGTAAGCAAAATCAAGAGCGTAAAAGTAACTAAATTGCACGTTTAATTGTCTATCCTAACACAGACGTACGAAAGTTTGGCTTTAATAAATCAACAAAACAGTTTAGCTTTCATTCAAAACCAAACTTTGTAGTCAAAATTTTGGGGCGAAAACTAACTTAACATGTTAAATGATTTCTTGCTTTAAAATCATGAAGTACAATTATCGCAAATAGCGATCTAGAAGACACTAAGTCGACTTGGTTAGTTTTCGCTTTCAAGTTGTGTATCAAACCTGCTACCACATAACTAATCAAGTATATTTAGTTATTTCTCGACTAGACTGGGTCCTAGCAACAAGTTATTATTTTAGAAAAGAAAGTAACCAACCCGACTTAGGTTTACATTTTGCAATTCTTTCAAGTAGGAAAAAAGTATCTAAGCCTACTTAGTTGGTTTTCGACTAAAATGCTGTAAGCCAAATGTAGAGTTAGTGAATTTTTTGCTCAACCTAAAGTGAAAACCGTGATAGCTAGGGATACGGTTGTCAGACTGAAAAATGCAGAAAAAATCGGGGATTTTGATGGCACATCTAACTCGATTTGGGCCAAATAGCGAGTTAGTGACTTTTCGCTCTACGGCGACGATATTCGCTATTTAGTATTCAAATAATTATGTACAAGTTGTTAATTGTTTTTGCTTGGGACTATAACAATAATAGGTAGCTTGTTAGAACTTGTTTTTAAACGTTTTATCTACCAATTATGAATACAAATGAATACCTACAGTTACGTTTTATTGCCAGATGAATTCCATTGTTGTTTTTTAATTACTGTTTATCAAAATACAGGGTGTTTGGCAGACAGTATGCGCAGTTACCCAAGTAACTGCAGGTAGATAAAACCAAGTCCAACAGCTAAGCGGCTTTTTTAATATATTCATGATTTTCCGAAATTTGAACTATTTAGTAAGTACCTACTTACTACAACTTTTTTGTACAAAATAGTATGGCTTCCATTTTTTATCGACTCTGGCACGCTTTACTATTAAAATCAATATTAAGTGAGCTCTAGAGCTCATGCTCCAGCTATGGGCATGCAAAGTGATGAGAAGTGAAAATTAAAAACTCAGAGCTCAATTTTAGATTGAACTAGCTGCGCCCCGCGCCCCGCGGCCCGCGTGGAAATTTAAAATTATCACTTAGGGGTATGAAAAATAGATGTTGGCCGATTCTCAGACCTACTCAATATGCTCACAAAATTTCATGAGAATCGGTCAAGCCGTTTCGGAGGAGTACGGGAACGAACATTGTGACACGATAATTTTATATATAAGAAGATTAATATAAATTTATGTATGTCTCTGTTCATAGAGGTGATAGAGGCTTCGATCATAGAGTACGTCGACAAGTAGGTACATGAGCTACTGTCCATGAAAGCGCACATGAAGGGGAACCATCCTCTGACACTGAAGCGCAAACTCGTCGATATGTGCATCCTGCCCGTCCTAATATTATATAATTTTTTATCAACTCTGGCATGCTTTACTATTAAAATCAATATTAAGTGAGCTCTAGAGCTCATGCTCCAGCTATGGGCATGCAAAATGATGAGAAGTGAAAATTAAAAACTCAGAGCTCAATTTTAGATTGAACTAGCTGCGCCCCGCGCCCCGCGGCCCGCGTGGAAATTTAAAATTATCACTTAGGGGTATGAAAAATAGATGTTGGCCGATTCTCAGACCTACTCTACTCAATATGCTCACAAAATTTCATGAGAATCGGTCAAGCCGTTTCGGAGGAGTACGGGAACGAACATTGTGACACGATAATTTTATATATAAGAAGATTAATATAAATTTATGTATGTCTCTGTTCATAGAGGTGATAGAGGCTTCGATCATAGAGTACGTCGACAAGTAGGTACATGAGCTACTGTCCATGAAAGCGCACATGAAGGGGAACCATCCTCTGACACTGAAGCGCAAACTCGTCGATATGTGCATCCTGCCCGTCCTAACCTACGCAGCTACGGTGCGCAGACATGGTCGCTGACTAAGTCCAAGCTCAAGATCTGCTAGAGGGCAATGGAGCGTAGCATCTTAGTTTTTCGGCAAATTGATCGTGACGTGATCGACGACGCTACGCTCTCTGACAGAGCGCCACACTCAAATGGCAATGGGCGGGGCACATTAGCCGAATGCATCCCGAGAGGTGGGCTAGTGCCGCAACACCCTGGCTCCCAGAAGGAAATCGCGGGCGAGGTCGGCCACGAAAGCGCTGGCGAGACGACCTCAGAGTCAGAGATTGGTGGGAGATCGCGCGGAAAGATTTGGGGGAGGCATTTGCCCAGCAGTGGGAAAAACCAGGCTAGATAAAAAAATGTCTCTGTTCTTCAAATTTACTTATTACTTTTCTATTATAAGGCTATTCCACGTAATGAGTCATAACTACATTTCAGTTTCAATTTTAAAAATTTCTTTATTAACATAATAGAATATAATATTACAGAGGACTAGTGTAGATTTTATCCTAGTGCTTGTAAACATAACTTTTGACCTGTTTTTAAGCTATACTTGGCTTATTTAAAACTTGAGAAGATTGCATTAATTGCATACGATCTAAGGTATAATAAACATAAATAATATGAGATTCAGCAATAGCTGCCAACATAAATGAAGATAATGAACATGTATATTGTTTGGGCAATAATACACTTAATAGGCTATAACTTTAAAAAGGTGATGGGGTAATTTATATCGATTGTAGGTGTCGATAAAAGGTAAATTTTTCTTGCGAGTTTTAGCAATATTTTTTATATGTTTATTTTTACTGCGGGGGTTACTGTTTATGTAAAACTTTTTTGATAGTTTGTAAATGAATTCAAATAGGGATGGAAAGCCAATTTTGATGTGTAAATTTTGGAGGTTAGTAAACTACACAACATAACAAACCAAGCGTGTACTAAAATAAATCTGCCATTTTAAATACCCTTAAAATTGCTAACGTTTGTATCCTAATCGTGTTGTAAGCATTTTTAATTCGGTAGAACTTGTGCCAAGGAGTAAGTGGGGGTAGGTAGAACCAAGTGTGATAGTACAGTCGTTCTAAAAATTTTCAAAAAAAGTGATGCTATCGAGGGTTAAAAAGACATGGGGTTCCACAAAATAGGCACATGCAACAGTCTATTGTCTAGTCATCTAATCCACGAGTACCTATACATACCTATAGTTTTTTAATATGATAAACTGAAAGTCAGGGATTTTTATAAATACTATTCCTGTGTTCTATGGTCAAATCTGTACCCCCACCCCAGTCCACATGATACTTGTGAGGCGCTTTAGATACCAAATCCCATAGAAAAATGAGACGTCACGATGACGTCTCGATACTAATGTCAAACTGACATAGGGCTCATTTTTATAATCCAATACTATGCAATGATCCTTACCTATATGAGACTAAGGCAACCGGCGTAATTATATTACCAACTTTATTCATACTTAAGCGGTCACATTTTTTATCAACTTTATTCATACTTAGCGCTACGTTACTAGCGCCTCAAATGAAGAATGAAAGTGGTTCACTAAAAAAGAGCTGTGACGTTTCTAAAGAAAGTGTAGGTACCCCTAACTTATCTGGTCACCTAGGGTGGGGTGCCCTAAAGTCCATACTGTGCAAGTTGAAAAAAACACACTGTATAAAAGTAATAGCAAAACTTGTAACCAGACACTTGCGCCGCCATCCATTATAAACTGAAGATGTGCTTCATAATTTTTTTAAGTTGATAGTTTAAAAAATTAACTGTGACGTTAAAAATTATTCATGTACTTACGTGCAGAATCACCTAGGAAGATCAGTCCATTCCCCACCAAAGGCAACGGTAATGGTCCAGGTAACCCCAGCCTCCTGCTGTCACTCAACAACGTAGCCCATGACGCCAAAATTATTATCAAAAACGCCACTAATATCAACAAAAACATGTTTACGTATATAACAACGAGCTTAAAAAAATATACGATTTATCTATTTTTTTTTGCTTCAAACGTGTGAATTGAATGTGTATCGAAGCAATAATGAACGGGGAGGTAAAAATGGCATTCCGCGGACCGTTTAAGTCAAAAGACCATTTGCCTACCTACAACCTACCGATAATTAAATACGATAATTAAAGTCAGAGGTGATCTACTTTTTCTGCAGGGTTCGTGGTGTAAATTACTTAAGTTAATTACTAAGTTGGCTAGTTAGTACAGTATACAACAACTTCTAATTAGAAGGTACTTACGTACATTAGTTAAGATAATAATAATTACTACTTAATACGCAACTATTTTAGTAATTAACACAGGAATAAAAAAAAGAGAAAATAAAATTCACCTACGGTTTCTAAATTTTTTGAGTTGGAATATTTTTCATATTATGGTACTTTTATTTAGTTTGCCCTCCAGCCAGTTGGGATGACGACATGTGAAAGACTGCAGGCTGATGCTGGATGCGGCAAGCTGAAGACAGGGTGCTATGGTGCTCATTAGGGGAGGCCTATGTCCAGCAGTGGACTAATATAGGTTGATGATGATGATGACTTAGTTGTTACTAGATGACTCCGTGAACTTTGTATCACCTAAATAAAAACTTCCGCATTTTTTAAACCACACCTCTAATATTGCAAACAAAACAAAAATAATGAAATCGGTCAAGCCGTTTTTAAGATTTAGAGAGACTAACGAACAGCAATTGATTTTTATATACTTAATTGTTATAATACGAGTATACAGATGTGCCTATGCAAATACAAAAGCTTAATTTTTTTATTACTAATAAAAGGGCAAGGATCGGAAAATGATGACTATTAATAATTATAGATAGATTCTATCGATCGATCAGATCAGAAAGAAAGAAAATAATACAAACAGACATGAGGAATAGAGGTTCATTTATGGAATATTATCGGTAAGAAGTTGGTAGTAGGTAGGTTCAAGGGCGGATCCAGGATTTTTTTCTGAGAGGGACACAAGGGGAGACGGGCAAAAATAATCAACAATAATTAGATAAGGTAGGTACTCAATATACAAAAAAAATGCTACACAGAATATAATTTTATTCAATATTTGGCCCGATTGTTTACCTTGGCCAAAATAATATACAGAGGCCACAGAATGTTGCTCCAATTAAATAAAGTTATTGTCAAGGGACGACCTATCTGGCGTAGCGCTGAGTGAAGGTGACACCGAGACACTGAAAGTGGGGGGTGCCTTCGAATCCCGCTGCGCGGGGTGCGCCCGCGCCGCCGTGCGGGACCAACGCTTGTGTGATCTGAAAATATTATGTTCCGGGTCTGGGCTTTTTTTTCCTAAGTACTTACAAAAAAACAGTAGACTAAATTATAGATGTATAGCAGCGGGTAAACACCGGTGTAAACCGAAAGCCCCCGTTGAACACCATTTGGCTGCCGGTAAAAAACGGACTGTGGAACGAAGATTATGGATAATCGTTCTGCAATGGGTTTTCACGCATACTGGGTGATTATTTGTACTGAATTTTGATATTTTTAATTAATTCAACAATGTCAATGAAATAAATTTCAAGGTCAAGTCGTGGCGATAATTAATTATAACTGAAAATAAATTTCCTCATACCTACTTTCTAATTTTGCCGTAACTCAAGTAACCTGTAGATAGCCATAAAATTAAGCTATGCCTCGTAGCTGGTAGGTATATTTACAACGTTAAAAAAAATATTTCTAAAATTGTAAGTTAAGTTTTAATAAAACTTAAATCTTATTTGAGAAATGAATTTGAAGAAAGATTAATTTGTTAAAAGAAATTGCGTAGCCACAAAAATCCGGCCAGTCGACTAGCAGACGATAGGCTCCGTACATATTAGAACAAAACTATTCCGCAAAAGAAAAGGAAACTCTAAACACGGATTTTTTTGATAGATTGAAAAAAGCAAAAAGTCACCAAGATGCGGTCACCCATCCAAGTACTGACCGCGCCCTACGTTGCTTCACTTCGGTGATCGGGTACTTAGGGTGGTATGGAGGACGTTGGCCCGCTAATTATATAGGTAATACATTTATTTTACTTTTTATTATAATTATGTTGTTATACAGGCAAGAGAAATACACAGAGGACAATTGAATAATGGCAAGTAAAAGTTATAACTATGGTCAAAGTCAACGATGGTGCATAAGCTTGATTGAGTTCCGAAACCTGCATAGTCAACATAATTTTACAATAGAACAGTGAAATCGATTTCAACATTCTAAAAATGCAGTTTAAAATTTGGCAAAGTACATACAACAAATAATGAAATTATGTAATAAATGCAGTGATTTATACAATTAATAGATTTACAAGTCACAAAAAATCAATCAGAATCTAAAACAAACATGCATTTTAATTAATGTGAACATTTGGCGAACTCTGTAGCCAGAGTGGTCAAAGCAAAGATATTTTTTTTATCCATACTAATACTAATATACTAATGTATACGTACTAATATTATAAAGACGAAAGATTTGATTATTTGTTTGTTTGTATTGAATAGGCTCCGAAACTACTGGACCGATTTGAAAGATTCTTTCATCGTTAGGAAGCTTACTTTTAAGGGAGTGACATAGGCTATATTTTATCCCTGAATTCCCACGGGAACGGGAACTACGCGGGTGAAACCGCGAGGCGATCGTCTAGTAATAGAGAACTTCACACTAATATTATACCTAAATGCGAAAGTTTTGATGGATGTATAGATGGATGGATGTTTGTTACCTCTTTACGCCAAAACCACTGAACGGATCAGGCTGAAATTTTGCATACAGGTAATTGTAATCCTAGAATCAACCCTCAATACTTTTCATCCCCTAAATCAGTTCCCCTTGGATAAAAATCACCTTTAAACGTTTCCATAGACACAACGCGTGCGAAGCCGCGGGGCACAGCTAGTACTTACATAAATGTCACGTCTTCATGTCAAGCTCTGCTTACCTTGGGGCTAGATAATGTTGTGTGAATTGTCCTGCATTATTTATTTATTCATCGATTAACAATATCATTATATAAGCGTCTCATTCTATGTGTTATTTTTGTAAACGCGAAATTGTTTTGTTCAAAGATACTTTATATATTAGCTTTTGGTGGCTTTCGTATCACTGCGGCCGTGATAGGCCCATTGTGATCGAAAAAAAAGATACTATTACCTACCCACTCAAAAACTGAACTGCCTTGAAATTGGTCGGAATTACGGACAAGGATTCGCGTGATATTAAAACAGCAAGGTCTGTTTGGTGTTCTTAATAGTTTCTGCTATCTAATCATCATCAGCCTCTATCGACCTACTGCTGGGCAAAGGACTCTCTATGTTTACGCCATTCTCCTCGGTCCTGTGCTAAATAAAGAATAATGTTGATTACTACTAAGTTGTCAATTTTAGGTCCATGAAAGCCAAAATTTTAACTTATTCTATACATAATTTTAAAGGTAATTATTTGATGTCACTAGGGATATAAGGAGTCAACTCATCCGAAGTGGATGAGTTTTGCGTGGATGAAATGACCACCTACTCGATTTTATTATATATAGAGCCACACGTGGCATGACAGTTCTTACTATATAAGGCCACGGTAATATTATTTGATAAGGCTGTCTTAGGAGTCCTCGACAGAAGAATTCTTTCTGGGTTACGAACACATCTAGGGTACTAGTATAGTATTATAATATCTGTGTCTAGGGTATATATCCTTAACCTGAGTAAATATCTCCGTCATCGTCCTCTATGTCCCCACTCCGCCTGGCCAAGTGTCCAGCAGGGCTATTCTGACTCTACCCTACCGAGTCATCGACACGGAATCTGATATGGATTCGCGCGAAATTCAAATATTTTTGCGGTTTTTAATAAATTCTGCGTTCTGCAAGGAACTAAGCAGCCAGAAAAGTAGTTTTCCACAAATCGTAGACCATTTTCTATGAACCCATGTTACAATACAGATATTATGTAGCTTTTGGCAATATGTTGATTTTTAATAATAAAGCTCTTAAATTATTAATTGCTCCAAAAGTAGCACTAAATCAAAATTTTTTAATGGGTTCATAAAAAATGTTTAAACTACGTTTCTGGTAGTTTAATTCCTTACAGACCGCGAACAATATTAAAAAACACGAAAATATTAGAATTTACGCAAATTTGTGTCAGATTCCGTGTCGATGACTCGGTACCGGAGAATCTGAATAGCCTTCCTGCCCGACTCCATTTTGGAGCGTTCAATCAAAGGCCGGTTAGAACACAGACTAGTTTATTCATATTTGCGCCTACCCACATTATTAACAGAAGTCAACCTTCCATCTTTCCCTTCTTAAATCTACACTTATGTATCTAAAGAACCCATACCCTTACATCCTAAATCTAACCTAGCACATTAATAAAACAATATCCAATGATATGACTGTAAGACTTAATGTCTAACAATGAATACTTACAGGAGGTACTTACAAACTAACCTATTGTTTGGCTCGGTTATAAGCTCGCAGAGCCCGAGCCGAAGCACCCAGCGTGGGAGGGATCGGAGACCTCGCGGCCGCGGTCTGAGGGACCACTGCTGGCGATGCGGCGGCCGAAGGCTGACCTCTAAGGCGTTCGTCTTCCAGGTCAGCCGAAGGATGACCTCTAAGGTTCTCGTCTTCCACACCCTCCCCCGCTGCATCCTCGAACATGTCATCGTCGATATCGTTGCCCGTCGGCCTCAACGATGGATCACTAGACAAATTGCTAGTAGGTCGAGACAGTGAATACCTGCTTTTGCGAATTGGTTTGACCGAAATCATTTGGTCATGGTGCCTGCGCCATTGTGAACCATCTCCCAATTGAACTTTATACGATAAAGGACCCGTTTTCTCTGTGACGTTCCCCTCGGCCCATTTCTGCCCTTTGCTAGAATAATCTCGCACGAGCACCGGCTCCCCTACCGCGATGTCGTCGCGCTCGTGCCCGCCCTTGTTCGCGACCTGCCTCGCCTGCGCGTCGCGCACCACGGCCGCCACGTCCGGCCGCAGCGCGTCTAGGCGTCCGCGCAGCCGGTGGCCTAGCAGCGCCACGGCCGGCGAGACGTTCGTAGTCGCGTGTTCGACGTTCCTATACTGGAATAAGAATTTACACAAAGCTTTGTGAATATTTTCCCCTTCATGAATTGCCCGTTTAATGACCTTCTTTATGGTTTTAACTGCATTCTCCGCAGCTCCATTTCCTTGAGGCCGGTACGGTGCCGACGTGACATGTTTAATGCAGTTCTTGTTACAATATTCCTTAAAATCGAACGACAGGAATGGTGGGCGATTATCCGTGACCAGTTGTGACGGTAAGCCAAACCTAGAAAATATAACTCGGAACACAGAAATAGTAGACTCTGCGTCCGTTTTACCCATAGGAATAACTTCGATCCATTTAGAAAACGCATCAATTACAATGATGTACTTCTTACCCGCGCACTCAGCGAAATCTGCGTGAATTCGCTGCCAGGGCTTCAGTGGAAATTCCCAAGGGTGCAGGGTCGCGTGCGGTGGCGCATCGCGCACTGCACGGCACGCTTCACAGGTACGACATACCCTTTCAATATCGGTGTCCAGGCTTGGCCAGTACACATAACTTCGTGATAAATTTTTCATTTTATTAACTCCCAAGTGCCCTTCGTGAATTTCCGCTAAAACCCTAGCTTGCAATGGTGGGGGTATAATCAGTCTATATTTAAATATCAAGCAGCCTAAATCAAGTACTATCTCGTCCTTACGAGCGAAGTAAGGTTTCTCCTCATCACAACTGGGCGCGGACGGCCACCCAAACTGAACATAGCCTTTAATTTTAGTAAAGATCGTATCTTGGTTGGTTTCCGCCCCGATCTCCTTAAAACTTACCGGCATAACATCGCGCATTAAGTCTACGTAGCCGACCGCTTCAGTGACCGGCCGCTCGCACGGCAGCGGTAGGCGAGACAAAGCGTCAGCTGGTCCGTTATCAATAGATCTGACAAATTTTGTCGTAAAATCATATTATTATGCCGCTAAACGAGCTGCCCACCTTTGTAAACGACTAGCTGCCGTCTGCGGAATGCCTCCCTTTTCCCCAAAAATATAACTCAACGGCTGATGGTCGGTGCGTAATATAAAGTGCCGGCCATACAAGTATTGGTGATGTTTTGTGATACCAAAAAAGATAGCGAGCGCTTCTTTGTCGAGCTGGCTATAGTTTTTTTCAGCCGAATTAAGTGTTCTTGAGACACACGAGAGCGGGCGCTCGCTGCCGTCGGGGTACTGGTGCGCCAGCACGGCACCCAGCCCGTACGCGCTGCTGTCCACAGCCAGCACCAGCGGCCGCCCCTCCTCGTAGTGCGCCAGCACGCGCTTGCTGCACAATGCGCGTTTTGCATTCGCAAATGACTCATCACATTCACTGTTCCATTCCCAGTCGACGCCTTTCTTTAGCAATGCATGCAATGGATGTAATATTATACTAAGATTAGGTATAAACTTACCATAGTAGTTAAGCATACCTAAAAAGCTTTTTAACTGGGAGACATTCGTAGGTTGGGGAGCCTCGCAGATAGCCTCCAGTTTTTTTTTGGATCGGGGCGAAGACCTGTTTTATCTATAATAAAACCTATGTATTTTACACTTGTTTGTAGAAAACTACATTTTTCCCGTTTAACAGTAAAACCCATCTGACTCAACCTTCTTAAAACGGCCCGCAAATTATTCAAGTGTTCCTGCCTAGTAGGGCCTGTTACACAAATATCGTCTAAAAATACCACAGTATTCGGTATACCCCGCAAGGTTTCCTCCATAATTTTTTGAAACTTTTCCGGTATACATGATAGGCCAAATGGAGTTCTGCGATGGATGAATGTGCCCACGTGCGTCGTTATCGCTGTGTAGGGCTGAGAATCCTCAGTAAGCATTAATTGTTGATAACTGTGTTTTAAATCCAATTTAGAATATTCTTCTCCCCCGCTAAGGGTCGCAAACAATTCTTCAATCCGGGGAAGAGGGTAGGGATCGCGTTTGAGTTTCGGGTTGATAGTTATTTTGTAATCGCCACAGATTCGTATATCACCGCCCTCCTTTATGACAGGAACAATGGGCGTGCCATAGTCAGATGTTTCGACGCGGTAAATGGTGCCTTCGCGCTCCAAGCGTTCGAGCTCGCGCTCCACGCGTGGGCGCAGCGCCAGAGGCACCGCTCGTGCCCGTACAAACACGGGTTTATCATCGGTCACATGTAATTGAATCGTTTTCTTACAAAGTCCTAACTTATCAGTAAACACTTCTGGAAATTCAGCTGTGAGCCGGTTCACGAATGGATCGCTTACTTGGTCATTTATTTCATTCAACGCAATGGTTATCTTATTTATTTTCAGGGCGCGCACCCACTCCCTCCCCATCAAGGGACGTCCCCCGTTACGAATCACATGAAGCTGGCAATCGGGCGCCGCCACATTATCTAGACCTAGGTCAACAGAAATGAACCCTAGCGATTCCATTTTTGAACCGACGTAGCTTCTTAAATTTAAATGGTCCGCCTTCAAAACTTTTTTTGAAAAGTTACGGCGATAGAAGTCCTCACTTATAGTTGAAATCCGGCTACCTGTATCTACTTCAAAGTCAAGAGACCGACGATCTACGAGCACCGAAATAACATAAGGGCGATCACCTGTTCCGTCCACCTGGATGTTGAAAAAGTCCTCGTCCTCGTTATCACTTATGTAGTTTTGTCGGGATCCCGCACGTACCTTCTTACACATCACTTTAAGATGCCCTCTTACACCACATTCATCACAATTATATTGCGCGAACCGACACTTGTCCGCCCGATGCGGCTTACCGCACCGCCAGCATTGTGCGCCCGTCTCGGCGCCAGCGCCTCGAGGGCTCGCGGCCGCAGCGCCGCCTCCAGGCCCCGAGCGCGCGGCCGCCGCGCGCCCCCCGGCGCCGGCGCCGCCACGCCGCCTCACGTTCGCTTGGTGCAGGCCTTCGCCCGCCGCCGCCGCCGCCGCAGCCGCTGGCGCCGCGCTGGTGGTCGCGGCCGCCGCCGTGGAACCGCTCACCTCCGCGTGGCGCTCCGCTGCCTCCAGCGCGAGAGCCAGTTCTACCGCCTCCTTGTACGTAATTTTCCTCTCGGCAAAGATACGCGACCGCATCATCTCATTTGCTAAGCCCGAAACAAATTGGTCGCGCAAATTTTCTTCCAGCGTAGCTCCAAAATTACAAGTTGTTGCGAGGTGTTTTAGAGTTTGTAAATAATCCGTGAGTGATTCGCCGACATTTTGTCTTCGCAAGCGAAAAACATGGCGCTCAGCAATCTCAGATCGTTGCGGCTCCAAATGATCATTTACTAGCTTTACTAACTCGTCAAAACTCTTTGTTTCTGGATGCACCGGGGAACACAAGTCGCACATCAGCGAATAAGTAGCCTCGCCAACCACAGTGATAAGTAATGACACTCGTAACGTCTCTTTGATTTCGTTCAACACGATGTATTGTTTCACTCGTCGGATATACGCGGGCCATTGCTTAGAGTTTATTTCAAACGGTTCCAATTTGCCTATCGGCATTTTGTGCAGGTCTCCGAAACACTTTTAGCGTCACACACACGAATATTACTTAGTAAATACGCGTAAATTCGGATCGTCGCCAATGGAGCGTTCAATCAAAGGCCGGTTAGAACACAGACTGGTTTATTCATATTTGCGCCTACCCACATTATTAACAGAAGTCAACCTTCCACATTTGAGACGTAACATCCGCTCAAACGTCCTCCTAAACTTAGGAGCCCGCCGGCGGGCTCGCTAAGAATGCGGAAAAGGCGTTGACTTGCGCGAGCCCGCCGGCGGGCCGGCTCGCCCGGACGATTGTAAACCGATTTTTCATCGTGTTAGAGACTATGTTTGTTTGAACAACTTTTGACAGGGTCAAAGGATAGTTAGTATTCTACCTATTGCAACACTAAAAGGCTGGCCAATAACCAAGAAGAAGATGACATTTGTCTTTGAATCAGTGCAAAATTTTAGCGCGTACTGTCCCCATACATTTTGTTCGTGTTTTTCTAATTGGTAGTATCCATATTTATTTCGTTTTCGTGTAGTTGTTTGTAGAAATTAGCTTGCATAGAAAATAAATACACGAAGATAAATTATTTGGGAACCTAATACCGTTTACAGAACTTAGATAGAATATCTAGTTATTTTTATATGAGCATTTATCTGAAGCACAGTAGATAAATGTATAGTATTGTGTCTGAAGTGTGACGTAATTTGCGCTGAGCGCGGTGCGCGTGTGTGCGAAATTAAATACGCCCACATTTATGGCTTCCATGAGAGGTAATCTTTAGTCCGTTAGTGGACTGCGTTCTGCGTTCTAAAATGAATAAAACTTAGTACTTAGTTACTTAGTCGTAAATCATAAATCATTTTATACTAACCCACATTTTAGCACTTCGATTACCTAGATGGTTCCTTTTGAAGCATTTGGTAATTATTGAGATTTTATTAGATACTTCCCTACTAAAAGATACTCAACATTGTCTTCGTACCATGGGATCATAGAAAATTAATACGAAATTACTATTCTGCTAGTTTTACCTATTCTAGACCATTTGAATTTCAAAAACCATATGAATTGCAAAAATATTTGAATTTCAAGCGATTTGTGTCAGATTTCTTCGACTCGATAACCTGACTCTGGTCCAAATAGATTAAGGGTGATTCACTATGGTTTGCGGTCGTAACGTTTGAGAGGATGATGGGTTCTACAAGATTTCTAGCAATATTCAAATTCGTAACTTACATAGGGTTAGTGTAAAATGAAGTATGACTCACGCTGGTTTAATAAAACTACTTAGATATATTGAATTGATCTAAAGATACTTTAATAACAAAGAAAATAACAATTATATAGAACATAAACAAATTAGAACAAGCTTTTCCAAATGAAACACTTGAACTAACTTGCATACTGTTGCGGACAATCTAGAGGTACGTAGGTAGCACGTATTCTTCTTGTTTCAGTCACATAAATAGAAAGTTTAGTTTAGTTCCTCGGCTTGAAGTTGACGTACAGCCCGTCCTTGGCGCGCAGCACGAGGTCGCCGTACAACACCGGTTCTCTGCCCGATGGCAGGAGGTGGAAGTGACGCACGATGGCGGATATCATCACCTTCATCTCTAGGATGGCGAACTTTTGACCTGCGGAATAATAAAGCATCCGTACTGCAAAAGGAAAAAAGGACCCTTACCTAATGGACAACTTTGTTGTCCGTCTGTACGTCTGTCAAACCCCTTTTGGAGGTATTGTGGAGGTATCAAGTTGAAATAAACATGAAATACTCAAGTCCACAGCCTCTTGGAGCCGTGATATAAATAAAACTTCTAAGTCAACGCAATCAAAAGTTACAGTCGTTTATGCTCGAATATTTTGAAATTTCCGAGGAGTCACATGCACACAAAACCTATAGGGTACTTCCCGTTGACCTAGAATGATGAAATTTGGCAAGAAGCAAGGTTATAGCACATTAAGTAAAGGAAAAAACCGTTATTTTATAGTTTATTCAATAAATAATTAATTTTTAATTTTTGCCATGGACCAAAACCTATAGGTTGCTTCCCGTCGACTACTGTTCCTCTCCCCGCAGAATACCCCCCGGACTGCGTGCACATAGCAAGGCGAGCGAAGCGAGCCGCGCTGAGTGATACCTAATGATAACACGTCTACAATATGAGTATCGTTTTTGAGTAATTCGAACTCGTAGATTACGAACTAGATGTCCATTTAAAAATCCAAGATGACTTTTTTAAATCGAAAATTCGCTCTTGGTTATCTATATCGACAAAATCAAAGATGTAGGTTAGGAGTCTGCACTGCAGGAACATTATAAGGTTTTTGTTATCAGAACTTGTAGTATGGATAAAACCTTTCAAAATTTCCGTATAACAATAATAATTATATGTATGTGGGGGGGGGGGGGGGCGTATGTATGCTGATGAGGAATCTCTAGCTTTTTACCATGAAATAAAACAACATCCGTCAAGTGCGAGTGTTACTCGCGCGCAGTTACTAGTATGAAACCTACAAATATTTCAAATTTAGGTACAAACTGATAAAATAACTTTCATTTGATACCCCATTTGACCTAGGGAGAGACCAAGTACAGACAAAGCAAGATCATAAGGGTTTCGAAACCGATCTCGAAATCCTAATGAAAATAATGCTTACCGATGCAGTTCCTAGGGCCAGCACTGAACGGCGTCCAGTTGTAGGCGCTATTGGCTTCCCTGTTGGCAGTCTCGAAGCGTTCCGGGATGAATGCGAGGGGGTCTGCGTACACCTGGGGGTTCCGCAGCGCATCGAACAGGTTTATGATGACGTTGGTGTCTTGGGGGACGAAGAGACCGCCTAGATCTGAAAGTTAGATAGACTTAATGTACTAAATGTTACCTATTAGGTATAGTTACTTCATCAAAATCAGCCTATAGGTTAGCCCACTGCTGGACATAGGCCTCCCCTAATGAGCGCCATAGCACCCTGTCTTCAGCTTGCCGCATCCAGCATCAGCCTGCAGTCTTTCGCAGGTCGTCATCCCACCTTGCCGGGGTGACCTACACTACTTTGCCGAGTCGTGGTCTCCACTCAAGAACACCTTTCCCCCACCGGTTATTGGTTCTTCGCGATATTGGCCGGCCCACTGCCAATTCAGCTGGGTAATTCTTAGAGCTATGTCGATGACTTTGGTTCTCTGTCGGATGTATTCCTTACGAATCCTATCCTTCAGAGAAACTCCGAGCATAGCTCTTTCCATAGCTCGCTGAGCGACTTTGAACTGGTGGAACAGCCCTACCGTGAGTGTCCACGTCTCAGCTCCGTAGGTCAAAACGAGTAGGACGCACTGATTGAAAACTTTCGTTAATTGTCATAATAATAGTAAGAATAGTCTTTATTGGTAATAATTATTACATGTCAAAACTGATAAATTAACGTCAAGCCTTGAGGTATGACACGACTTGACGGGAAGACACGACGTAGTTTCCCAAACGCTGTCCAGCCTAGCTGGATCCTCCTCTTGGCCCCCTTCTCAAAATTTTATCTTACTGCAGAATCTGCCCGAAGACACACTACACTTATGTAATCGGAAACGATTTCGAGAAGGTGTACAACCACCGGTCTTGGATCAATGTGGCCATTTATCATGATTTTGGTTTTATCCAAATTCATGCCAAGACCGATGCATCGGGAGGATGAGGCTGGGCCGTTCAGCATCAGATTCAGCTCATCTAGCGACTTCGCCATTAAAACTATGTCATCAGCAAATCGCTGGTGTTAAATTAAATTAAATTAAAAATTGTTTATTGCATAAAAAGTAGTGTAAGATGTAATCACCGTTTATGTTAATGCCCCTGCTTTTCCAGTCCAGCGGCTTAAACATATCTTCCAACGCGCTCGTGAACAGTTTCGAGGATATGACATTCCCCTGTCTCACTCCTCTGCGCAATTGGATGGGTTTAGACCTGCTTGCCCTGTACTTGGACACTTACGGTGGCGGCTTTTTAAAGACATCTCAGCACCTGGATATAACGTCAGTCTACTTGGCATCGCTGTAAGGATTCCAGAACAGCCCTGGTTTCGACGGAGTCAAAGGCCTACTCATAATCCACAAAATCCAGACACAGAGGCTGATTATACTCTTTGGACTTCTGTATAATCTGCCTCACTGTGTCTATGGTGCCAAATCCCTCCGCGAAACCCGGCCTGTTCTAGTGGCTGGTTCGCCACTACTCGTGAGAACAGGTTATAGACGTGGCTCAGGCAGGAGTGAGATGGTCTGTAGTTTTAAAGAAGGGGTTTATCTCCCTTCTTATTAAAGAGCACCACCAAACTCCCGCTAGACGCCTTTGGAGTTCTCCCACTGTGAAGGATGGTATTGAAGAGGTTCTGTAGCTCATGTATTACAAGGGCTCCTCCAGCTTTCAAAAGCTCTGAAATTATTCCGTCCACACCAGGGGCTTTTCCATTTTTAAACTGCCTCAGAGCTAACACGATCTCGTCTTGACTGATGTCTGGCAGTTTGTCGGTATAGTGGCGAGTCAGGGTGGCTCTGGAATCGTGGGCGTCTCGTTGGGAACGAGGGGCATGTGCAGCGTATAAGCGGCCATAGAAATTCTCTATCTCGGCGGATATCTGCGGCTTCGACAATACGGTCCTCCCGTTGTGCGTTTTAAGCTTCGTCAGGTGGCTCCTGTTAAGCTGAGTGAATACTTTAGACTCTCGGTTTCGCTCTATTGCTCCGGTCGCGCCGTACCATCTTCGCAATTTGCTTGTTCAGGTCTGACATGTCTGACGAAGTCACTGGGGAGGTTTCCCGTCTTCTTGTCATCAGCCCTAGAGTCTCATCCGAGAGTTTGGATTTCTTGCCAGTGCGTTGCTTTTTGCAAAACTTGATGGTCTCAACCTTCAGCGTTTCGACCAGATTGTGTATAGAAATAGATTTAACAAATATGAATATGTTTCCCTGAATCTTTACTCTGAGCAAAGGAATTATAACATGCTCTCTAACAGATAAAGTGAACTTTAATCTAAGTATACAAGGCATATATAAAATGGCTCTGTTAGGTACTCTTCGCAGTAGGTAATTCCCTTGGCTGCCTTCGTAAACAACTAATTGTAGGTAGCTACCAACCAGCATCTTGTGTCATCTTTCTTTCAATGAACGTGACCGAGGGGAAGACCCGAAGAGACTCCTTGATGACCAAGTCCAAGTATTTCATGTCCCGAAATTCACTGAAAAATAAATTAATAGTTATTATTTGAAATTACCCCAATACAATACGTACAACCTACATTCGCCTTCCACTTCCTCATATAGCATTTCGCATATATCAAGAACAACGCGGTATTAGGCAAGGTTGACATGATTTATATCACTTGATTTAACCAATTTTTAATTCCCCGCAATAAAAACAAAAATCAGTCAAAAATGTATAAGAGAGAGAGAGAGAGAAAGAGAGATCTTCCCTTTCGCTAGTACTTTGCGTGATTAAACCTTTGAACCTACCTTTCATACCAACCTATGAAAACGTGAAAACCTTAGAGACTCTATAGCAAGAAAAGCCTTTGCTTCTTGTCGAACGAGGGGACAAAAGACATGGACCTAATAATTTGATATTAATTACAGATCAAAAGTAATAAAGCTATTACTAATATTTCTAATACCAGGGTTGATGAAAATCATGATTACAAAACGAAAATACAATCAAATTAAAATCAAATAAATCCGATTTAAATCAGTTTTTTGTTAATTCTATCATAAGGTGCATGCTTTAGGATCCTGGTAACTCTGAACTGCTGTACTTTCATTGGATAAAAACTATGTATTCCCGTTGCCCCCATTGACGCTGTCCCCATTATGGGGACAGCGGAAAGCCATAAAAATTCCTTCCCGTTATCCCCATTGACCCTTTTCGCTATGAGGACAACCGAATCAAAGCTAAAACGGCGGCCACGAAGCCAAGCGTCACATACTATTCAAGATCAGACGATATTTCACAAGGGTAGCTACTTTCTCTTTATCAAGCTCAAGTCCAGCCTCATGAAGTATTTCCGTCATGTTGCTCAGCAAGGTACTTTGCAGAACAACATGGCAGCAAATAAATGTGTTAAGCTGGGTTCAGTCACGACTCTATAGAACGAAAAGCCTCCAGGCTATCATATATACAGGCTATATTATGAGGAAGTAAAGTACGTATATTAAATTATGTTATTTCGGTAGTGGTATGAAAGTAAAAATATTTTTCCCGAAATTTCTCGGGAACTCCCGGCTCCTCGAAAACGGTCCGGTTTTGCAATCCCTAGTTATACCTATTCTAACAAAATTGCAATGCAAGATGACTTTGGTAATTTTTAGACTTTGGACTTAGGTAGTTCAGATAAGATAATACCAAATGTAGTTCTTATCATTAACATATGTAGTGTCTTTCAAATAAAATCGATTGTCATAAAAAATCCAATCTTTAAGGTTTACTAATTCAAAAGTTTGGATGGATATATATGGATGTAGTATATTTATTACTTCTTCACGGCAAAACTACTGATCGAATCGGGCTGAAATTTTGCAAAAGAAGAACTGGAATAACACAGAGGCTACTTTTTTAACATAAGTCAGTACCCATGGGATAGAAATAACCTTTGTTCTCTACATGAGATGAAACTGACTCCTGCCTGACACCCACCCTTATTTAGGAGTCAGGCTTCATGTATTGCTCACAACTACATAAGTCTGAAACTCGACGCCCAGCAAGTGAGTTTTATTAATTTGTGTTGTGGTTTGATTACAAACATTCTACATGGAGTTTGGTTAATGTATAGTAACTAATCTACCTACCTAAAAGTAGGGTCCCTGTGCATCTCATCTCCCAATATCGCCTTTTGTTCATCGTACAGCTTCTTCTGAACAGTCTCGTGGATCGAGATATTGTAGAGACAGAACGAGATGCCAGATGTCGTCGTGTCGTGACCCTGTAAAATAAAACAGTAAATCCATAAACAAACATTATTTCGATAAAATTAATTATTCCGTATAGTGATGAATATTATATTTTTGAACCCAAACCAGCAGGACTGGCTATTCATACTCTCCGCTACCGTGTCACGTACACTGAAACTGACACATATTCGCTCTAAATTAAAAATAGTTTATTTTTTATATTACAATATTTTGTTTACATAGTTTTTTAATATTTTTTGCGTACTTCAAGGAATTAAACTACCAGAAAGGCAGTTAGGCATCTGTACAATTTCTACTAATTGAATTGTTAAAATATTGTATGTCCGAACGAAATGGATAAAATTTCATTAAAGGACCATTTTACACTAAATATTTTCTTATTCTTATACATTAGTCCAAAATAGGTTTCACGGGTAGGTTAGGCACAATAACTAAGCACTTGCCTCAAACATGAATGTATCAACTTCTTCCCTTATTTTCTCGTCGTCGAGCTTTTGTTCGTTGACTTCTGATAGCAGCAGTATGTCCAGGAACGCGTGCCTGTTTCTTATACCTGAAAGAAGTGATATAGATCATTTTAAAGTTATGAATACCATTATACTGTGTAATTCATATCATAGTGACATTATAATTTTAGTGTCTTAAAAAACTATGATTTGACTTCAAATTTATATGGGAGTGGGACTAACTTCGGGGTATATATACCCTATCCAAAAAAATAAGAATTATCGAAATCGGACCACGCATAACTTTTTACAGAGCACTGTAAAAAGTTATGCGTGGTCATACATAAAAAAATATACGCGTTGACTTGAGAACCACCTCCGTTTCTCGTCGGTTGAAAATACGTGAACTCTTTTTCAGCCCAACACATTGCTGCGCCCAAGGCGGGCGGCGGTAGGCGGGGGCGGCAGTACGGTGCAATGGTTCTAGTAAAGTTCAATCAATAATTTGATTATTTGAAAAATCTAAAAACTGACTTCGAATCCCGTAATTTTAAACTGGTTTTGCACGACAAATACTAATCCCTCGTGTATCATATTTTCATGGGAACATCTCAGGATCATCATCTGTACAATTGCAAAAGAATCATCCAAATCGGTCCATATTTGACAAATATTTTTTTTATATTGATAAGCAACATACTTACATAAAAATACGTAAAGCCTTTACATAGAATCTCCTTCTTTTTCGGAGTCGGTTAAAAAGATGATGATAGACTTACCCAGTTCAGAGCTGTTTCCTAAACTAGTGATATTAGATTTAGCGAGCTCCTGCTTTCGAGACTGGATGACCTTCCTGGTTTGTCCGTGTAGCACCTTTAAAGCCTCGTCTTGTCGTCTCTTGTACGACGTGAAACGGAATATCGTTTCGTTGGCTAGGAACGGGTTCCGAATGCGGTGGGACACAATCGCTGCAAGGCTGAAAATTGCAATGATTAACTCGCGGAATCGTAATTTTATGGTCCAGATTAATTATATTTTTATAGACGAGGTTGAAATAATTAAATGCATTAAAATTGTCAAGCTCTTTCTTTACCAGAGTCACCAGGTTCACGAGACAATTTACGAGAGCACAGACGCCTCCGGTATTGATTATGACTTGTTGAAGGTCGCGGGAAACCGCTTGATGGTGGTAGCACGTTACTGTTTATTGTAGGTACACATATAATAATATGGCGCTGCTCCTAGGTCCAGCAGTGGACGTTCAAGAGCTGAGGTGTGATGCCAGAAGACCTAAGAGAAAGCTTAGAAATATAGTAAGATCTACTTTTTGACCAGTTCATGTCTGATCAACCAGTAGATGACATGAAATAGACTAACTCATTATCTATTCAAGTAAGTGACTTAACGGAAACATGTATAATTGAGCTGAATTTACTAGGCTTCCATATTGCTCGTCGAATGGTAATGGTATAATATGGTTCTGTTTAAAGCGGTTTGTAGCAAGGTAAGGTGTCTAGGGTTAACAATAATGATAATAATTATTACTGTGTATTTTTCTATAGTGAATGGTGATCGTAGTAGAAATGTTAATAATACACAGCAAGAAGTTGCCCTTAATCTGGTATGTCCCCTTAGTCGTGTCTCGTATATTACGACATCCCCGAGCCGAGTTAGAAGGGTGGATTCTTACACCACGAGCTTCAAGGCATGATGGCTCGGCTCCATATGGATGGATATGTAAATTATAACTTACATCTCAATAGATTTCACATAAGAAGAATCCTCGTCTTTCTGCGCATTGATAGGAACGCCCATAATCGATTCTGTGAAGAAACATAATGCACTTCAATCATTGAAACAATCCAATCAATACTAAACACTAACAACCCATGCCGATGCCCATATAATGGGCCTTAATGGGCGCCCGAATCCTAGTTGCCGCATGGACTGGGAATTAAATGAGACAATGTCGTAGAATTCGAATATAAGATCGCTTTTGCAATCCAAGAATGCACTTATTTTTTTTATACATAAATATTTAATAAATATTTTATAATTTATACATAATATTTTTCTTATTATTTACAATCGTTTTTCTCTATCGCCATCTTGGATTACCAACGCTACGTAAATAAGAAGACCAGTCACTCTAAGAACTGCTAGCCTCTCTAAATGTCATTTACACAAACGGACATGAATAAGTGGAATCTATGTAGTTGGCTACACCCCGGGCAACCAATACGGTCAGGCGCGGCGGCGCACGGCGTGGCGTAGCATCGTAGCACATGCTACGCAGGTCTACGAAATAACATTATGATTGTATGTATTGTATGTATTTATCTACTAGGAAAGAAAAACGAAAGTAAAGAGCAAGAGCAGCAGCTCAATCCAGATGTATTCTTTATTACCGAACCTTTAAACCTTCTTAAGTATGTACCTTCTTATTATTTTACGAGGTACTTTTAAATAAAAAATACTAAAATAAAAATCAGTTTATTGCAGGCAGAAATAGACCCATATCACACTAAATAAAAAATTCAGTGCACACAATATAATAAAGTAAAAGATTAAACTTACATAAGTACGTTAAGTTATCTATTTCCTATTTCCATCCATGTGGACCGAAATCCAGTGTCTGTAAATGGGATTGGCCAGATAGTCAGAAACAGCCCTCAAGATGGTGTTGTTGGAGCGACTTAATTGATTCCAGAAGGCTGCTATCCTCGTCCCTAGTATAGCAAAGAAGTCTTGAACTCCCGCCTCAGAAAACATGGTCGACGCACTGCAGTGTCTTGGCAGCCTCATAAGGGCCCGGTATGCATTATTATTACACTGTACCCTTATGGTGCTGAAAAATTTCCTAGTGAAGTTGTTCTTAAGTTGTGTACATACCTAGGCAGTATGCCTTAAACAGGGTGTTCTTCACATCGGCACTGCAGTTGGGAAATCGGCGTACGAGCATGTTAAATCTGACGGCGAGAGCTCTCCTCTCCCACTCTATGTCCACATCATCTTTTGATGCCTCCGTCAGCAGGTAACCAAGGTACCTGAACTGGTTGACCATTTTAATGGCCGTACTGCCCAAGTGTACCTCGGGCACCATATCAGGAGCTCTCCCTGACGTGATCACCATCAATTCGGTTTTAGTGACATTGTACTTTATTCCATGAGCAATATGCTATTGCTCATGGATTAAAAGCAGATTTTGCAAACCTTTGACCGAGGGACTAAGGAGCACCATATCATCTGCATAGCTTAGATTGTTTACACAAACGTTTCCGTGGCATCCGATCCTGGTCGGATCGGCTTCCCCGATCAGATTGTTAACGTAAAGGTTAAACAGGTCGGGAGAAGTCAATCCACCTTGACGAACATCATTTGTATGCATTGCTAGTATATTCATTTTAATTTGTTCTTCATTTCGCTGACCACTTAATTTTGTTTTTAAACTCCGAACGGGTAGGTACTACGCATTTTATCAAATATTCTCCCTTCAGACGGTCTTCCAGCCGCCACCCAACAGCTGAAGCTTCGTCTGGCAGCCTGATGGCTGTGCCTGACATGATAGTTCCAGCCAATCACCTCTTTATTAGACTTACGTGCACTAGCATGGGCGCTTTTCACTGTGGCATTTTGCATCGTCTTAACAATATGATCATAATAATTAGGTATCTATAAACTTATAACAATCAGTCAAATGAATACTTTAACTTACATTCATCATTATCATCATCTTATTAATACATACATGCGTAATATTCATGGAATCATCATCACTACCATGGTCAACATGGACCTGCTCTAATGGCCGCCATAGCGGTGTGTCAGTTTCCCGCATCTGCCAGTAGTTCATCATCCCACCTGGTGGACTACTCTATCTACATAGACCAAAAAACCGGATTATGAGAGTGAGGGAATAGTGAGAGAGCACCTGTGTTTGCGCACACACTTGTGCACTATAATAAGTCCTGCGCATCTGGCTAGACTCCGATGAGACTGACTAAGACCTTAGAATAATCACCGAAGATCCATCATGGATGTAGTAAATGGATCTATTCTTTTCTCTTTGTTCAATTTGATTCGAACCGGGGGGTGCTTATGAGATCATTGTTCTTGACTTATTTTATTTTATTGGATAGATAAAAATACTTACCAGTAACGCTATCCAGTGCAGCGAGGGCCACCAGCGGGAAGACATTCACCGGTTCCCCTCCCTCGCTCAAAGCCTTCAGTTTGTTGCAAAGTATTTTGTCGTTTTTGCAAAAAACTGGCAGAAAGTTTTGTAAGATATTGAAGTGGAACGCAGGTGTTAGAAGCTTTCTGTGAGTCCTCCATCTGGTCCCTAAAACAAGTGGAGCCTTATTTAACAATATTATATGTAGCATTTTTTGTTACAAGTATTACTATTATATTTATTGGGTACGTAAATCTGTGATTTATAAATAAATAAAAATATCAAAAAAATCCACGCAAAATCTTCTAGATGCAGTTTGTGTGGACCGCTCTCCCTCCAAAGAATTAACGTGAGCAATAATTAGTTTTAGGTATTCAGCGCTGAGCACTGTAGCCAGCGTCTTGAAGACTCTTCCGACTGGTATTGATGTGGATCAGTTGAGCTAACTGTAGATTTGTTTGCAACAGTCTGCAGTCCGCTCGATTGTTTCAATTGTAAAAAAAGTACAGGTTCTAATTTCATTCTATTTATTTGATTGTCATTTTCTTTGTTAAAAAGTTTTTTATGTCTTGGTGAATCATCTATATGAAATCATGAAAATGTTTTTTTTTGCAAGTTTATTGATAAAATGTATGCCTACCTGTTGAGGTCAGCAATCCTCGTCCTAGCCATTCAAACAGATTGTTGTAGGACTTCCCTTTGGTGATTAGTTCGGAGCTCGACAGCAGAGGCTAGAAGAGAAGAAAATAAATCCACAATTAATCATCATCATTATCGGGATAATGAGCCTCCCCGAATGAGCGCTAACCGTCCTGTCGTCACCTTGCCGCATCCACACCATCTAACAATTCAATTTACCAAGTGCATCAAACAGCAACCTTTCGTAGGTCATCATCCCATCTGGGCGACACTACGCTTGCTGAGTCGCAGTCTCAAGCCATGAACACGTTTACCCCAGAGGTTGTTTTGCTGTACTTCCTATCCTACTAATATTAAAAAGCTGAAAGTTTGTGAAATGTCAATTTTTGTTACCTAAGATCTCCAAAACTACATCATGATCCTACATCATCATCATCAGTCATGATGAAATTTGGCGTACACTTAGAACATAGCTTAACTTAGATAATAGGCTACTTATTATTCCGAAAAAAAGTTTTAAGTCAACGCGATCAAAAGTTACAGCCGTTTATGCCCAAATATTTTGAAATTTCCAAGGGAATCACATGCACACAACACCCTATAGGGTACTTTCCGTTCACCTAGAACCATAAAATTTGGCAAAAAGCAAGGTCTTATAGCACAAGTAAAGGGAAAAATCCGAAAGCCGTAAATTTGTAGTTTATTTACAAAAAAAAAATTTTTTTGATTTTTCGCCTTGGATCCCCAAATCCTACATAAAGGCTATAGGGTTTATACGTCCCGTTGACCTAGAATCATAAAATTTGGCAAGTAGCAAAGTCTTATAATTATATGGAACCCTCTCAGTACGCGAATCCAACTCGCACTTGACGTTTTATTTATTATACTGACTGGCTAAAAAAAAACCTGTTGACATATCCGGGTTTTCACGCGTCTTGTCCTGGTTGCCAAATCTTAGAGATGGCAACCCTAGGTACCTAAAAGTAAATATGTATCTACCTACCAAAAGATACCTTTTTACTTAAATCCATTTTAGATAGGTAGGTTAGATAGGTACCTAATTATTATGCATGTCACGCTGCTGGTAGGTTATTATTGGTAACTAATTACTTAGTTACTATGATAGTACCTGATTATAAATTTGGAACTTGATTGCATTGCATTGCAGTTTAGTGATAAACATTACATATCGAATTTGGCTGGAGTATAGGTATGTAAGGTACCAACACACGCAGTGCATAATGCACATAGTTTTATTTAAGTATTTACATAATATAGCTTTAGTGGTTGGTACTTACGTCAATTCAAAAAAACTTGTTTTGGGTGGCAAGGCAATCTACTAAAAGCACCTAAGTAGGTGATTGAAGGTCTAACTTTGACCTATGTATGTTTCTATTCTAGGTGCTAAAAATATGTTTATAAATACAATTTAATGGTATATTTTAGCGTCGTACCGAGGAAAAATTAGGTACCTTATTTTCCTTGGTAGGAAGATATTAATCGGATTTAACAAGTCTCTAAGGCCAAGCATCTCAAAGGCAAGGGCGGATCCAGGATCTCATTTTGGGGGGGGGCCATTTTGGCAAAGATTGGAGAAAGGGTTAAAATTACAGGTAAACAAAAAATAAAGCTTTTATGCTAATAAAAACATTATTTTTGCAAATATATCATTCTATGAGATAGCGGTTCTTAAACCCTTTGGACATCGAAATATTTGACAGAGACCTAAAATTAAGTTCGTTGCCTAAATGAAAAAAATGGAGAGCGTAGCGAACTTCGAAAATCTTAAAGACTTTTTAGGGACCTATATTAGTAAAAGAAACGATTAAACATATAAAATAGGCGAGCGGAGCGAGCCTCGAAATTTTTAAAGATATTTTAGTGACTATTGGAAAATTTTAGAAGAAAAGGAAGAAAAGACGATATAATAACGGCGAATGAAGCGAGCCTCGGAAATTTTAAAGTCTTAGCGACGACGATTGGGAAATTTGCGAGAGAAAAGATGATATAAAAACGGCGAGCAGAAGGAGACTCGAAATTTATAAACATATTTTAGCGAAATTTAGGAAATTTGTAAGTGAAAATGTAGAAAAGACGATATAAAAACAGTGCGGCGAGCGGAGCGAGCCTCAAAAATTTGAGAATTTTAGCGCCGATTGGGACACTTGTGAAAGTAAAGAGTGTACATACAAAATAGGCAAGCGGAGCGACCCTCGAAATTTTCATACTTTTTTAGCGACGATTGCAAAATTTGTGAGAGAAACGAAAGCAGAGCTGACATAAAAACGGCGAGCGGAGCGAGCCGCGAAAATTTTAAAGACGATTGGGAAATTTGTGAAAGCAAAGAAGCAAATACGATTTAACAGCGCCGACGAGTGGTGCGAGTTGCGACAATTATTAAGACTCTAGCGGCGGTGGGAAAATTTGTGGAAGGGAAGAAAGACAAGGCAAAAATATCGGCGAGCGTAGCGAGCCGCTAAAATTTTGCGTCATTTCTAGCGACTGTTGGGAAAAGAGAACGTATGAACACTACTAGGTGTTAATACGTTCTTTTTTTTCACGCCTAAGCGGCTAAACGGGTCTTAATGAAATTAAGAACTGCAAAAACAATTCCGCAGTACGCAGTATTCCGCCGCGCTAAAATTGATATGATTATTGACTGTCATATAACTTAATATAATATTATATAATGTATAATTTTCTCCACAACCATGTTTAGGTACTGAACTTTTATTTTTTTATATGACCAGTATTGTCGCGGAGCCCCCACAGAGGCCCGGGGCACACTTTGAGAATAGCTGCTCTAAGGGGATAAAATAGTAGTTTCTAGTTTAGTTTTCGATTTAACTTGAAGTAAAACCAGTAAAATTTGATACCTAGGGATTTTAGATGTTTAGTTTTTCGGTCGATAAATAAATAAGACATGCTTCAGTATTTTTGTAAATTTATCGCTTGTAGTACTTATAGGAATTCCATTACTCAGAAACATGAAAATTGGTAGGTAAGTATTTTGCCTATTGCTTGATGGAAAATTACGTGTTCAGCTTTTTAGAAATTCAACCCAAGAATGTAAAAGTTTAAATTTTTAAGTATTTATGTTGCTGGTGCAAGTGGACGTGGTGGTACTGACAAGTAAAAATTCAGGATATATTTCTGTTTCCTAATAAAGGTACATAGCTAACCTACCGATGAGTAGGTATGCCGTGTAAACCTAAACCTAAATTGCACCTAAATTGACTCGAAAAATAGAGTCGAAAGTATAGAATTCCCAGGTCTTCTGGGGGGGGCCATGGCCCCCATGCCCCCCCCCCCCCCCCCTGTATCCGCCAATGCTCAAAGGTATGGGCTAAATACAGGCCGTCCAGTAATTATAACCCCGCAGGTACTTGTGCACCACGGCCACTCAGGAAAAAATATAAAAAGCTATCGGCAGCAGTCTAAGACTTTTTGATATTTTTCGAAATAATAAACCTGATAAGTACCTTTGTTCAGATTATTGGGCACTACAAATTCAATAATAACGAATTGATTTTCTCTGGAATTATCCGTGAAAATTGGCCTCGCTATCGCGCATTAAAAAATATATGATGCCCGCTGTTAACAGGGTTGAAAAACATTATGAATTTTTAAATACTTTTATTAAAAATGTCTGATGAATTTGAGTTAAATAAGATTATATAGATTTTTATGAAAATCGCTTTGGTTTTATAAGTAGGTACGAAAAGTAGGTTCAAAGGTTTATCACACGAAGTACTTACTCGCAGAAAGAGAAGACACCAAGATTGAAACGTTATCATTCCTGGCTTACATGTTCAGTGATTTTTTTTTTGCATTTTCGTTAACAAAAAATGAATTCCAGTTTTCCCCCTTGAGGCTAATCTTCAAGGGGGAAAACTGGAATTCTTTTTTTTGACTTCCAGTTTTCCCCCTCAAGGGGGATTTCAAGAGGGAAAACTGGAATAACCCATTTATTCGATATGAGTATTAAGAAAGCTATCTATAAATAAATAAATAATGCTGGACAATTCACACAGCATTATAAGCTTAGCAGAGCTTGTGTTATGGGTACTAGATAACTGTTATACTTAATACAATACACTACATAGATAGATATATTTTTTATTATACATAGAAAACATCCAGAACGCCCTGAACAAATGTCTGCAGATCGTACAAACATTTGTCCCGAGGCGGGAATCGAACCCGCAACCTCCTGCGTCGCAGGCAGACCTTCGCCCGCTGCGCCACAGAGGTCGTCATCTATGCTATGACTTGCCGCATACATAGGTTTGGCACACATAGGTTTGGCATCTTTTTTCCCGACATTGTGCAGTATTAAAACTTTATGGGATGAACGTATGAAAATTCGTAGAATATACAATTTCAGAGGAGTCCTTGAATCCTCATAAATGTAGCAGGGATAGGTACAGTCAGCTGCACAGACATGTATACATTTCCAAATTTTAACTTTTATTTTACTCGGAACTTTTCAAATAAAAGGACATGCACACGTTTTTCGTACAAAGTAGTCATCGTACTTCGTCAGAATGCGGTACATAAATTATCACAATTACTATACACTTACTATTTAGTCAAATTGAAAACTTGGGAGTGTATACATATTTTTGCAGCCGACTGTACATAGCGAGTGTGTGCGTCGACGCTTAGTTTGGGCTCTCCCTGTACATTTGACTGCTTTCTGTTTTCTTTGCAGTGAAAAAACTATTGATTTAAGTCACCTAATTTATTTAAAAAGCAAATTAGTTTAAAATGTTTTTTTAAACATCATCATCATTTGTTTCAATGATTTTTTTAATCTTCTCAACCCTGCCTATACATACTTACTAATTAAATTGACCTAATCTATGTATATGTACTATAATTAAAATGGCAGGTAAGATTATATATAGCTATCTACTAGGTCAAGTTTAGTCTTACTTCGATGTACTTTGGGTGAGACAGGATCACATAGCGATGTGAGAACAGGTAAAACCGGGCGGCATCATTGTATTTCTCACCTAGACGACGACATACTTTCATGAACTCTGAAATTAAGAAAACACGTTTTAGCACTTATCTAATACGTAGATTCCCTACAGCTTAGTCAAAATCAAGTTTTACAATACCCCGCTTCGACTATCGCCGCCACCTATTTTTAACCCCCGACGCAAAAAGAGGGGTGTTATAAGTTTGACGTGTCTGTCTGTGTATTTGTGTATCTGTCTGTGGTATCGCAGCTCCCAAACGGATGAACCAATTTTCGTTTAAGTAGTTTTTTTGTGTCATAGATAATTTTATCCCGAGTGATCTTAGCCATGTTTCATGAAAATCTGTCCAGCCAATAAACGTCGGCGGGTTTTTGAAAATTTTAATTTTGTATTTTAAGATTCTTTTGTTTAACGTAATTATACATAAGATAAAAGGTATTATATTTACGTTAAACAAAAGAATCTTTAAAAATCCATTGGGTAGATTCTGGTACCTATCATAAGCTTTTTTTTATCCCTCTGTACTTAATAGTTTTATTTTGTATCGTTTAGGCAGAGATGCGAAAATAAAGTTTGATTGTAACCAAGAGCAACAACGATCGCGCCCGCTTTTAGTTATTGAGATATTATACAACATAAGATAATTTGTTCATTATTGACTATCTTACCCAGAAATATTGCATACCTATAGCGAAAATATGCATCTCCACGAAATTTTAGGTAAAATATTCAATAACCATAGAAAATGCGCTAAATATGCAATTGCCTATAATCCGGTCTCTAGGATCTCAGATTACAGGATACTACTTATCTGAGATAAGTAGGTATCCTGTTCTAGGATCTCAGATTACAGGATACTACTTATCTGAGATAAGTAGGTATCCTGTTATCTGAGATCCTACGCAGTTTCCTTAAAATAAACACAGGTAGGAAATTATTGCGGTAATTAATTACATTATGTAATTAAATAATAAAATAATCATAGCTACTTATTAAGACTGGTGGTTAGGTACTTAGTTGACACGTTATCTTTGTTTATCTATTGTATTTTACCTATAGGTAGGTAGTTACTACCCAGCTACTAACGATATTAGGTAGCGGTAGACACTTAATTTACTCATTCATTATCCATTGTCCAAAATTATTTTTGAATCGGCTAGTACCTAAGTAGGTACACTTACCTAACAACAGAGCCCCGAGTCCGGTTGAGGATGATGGTATCGAGACGTGATCGTGACGACTCCTTTTCACATAGGATTTGGTACCGACAGCGCGCCTCCATCTTGCGGACAGGAAACTACGCGAATCCGATATAAAAATGGAACTCGGGACTCAGTTGTGTATGACAGTCGCCTTTACGTAAAGTTGATTTTCAATAAAGCCATTATAACGGTTTGTTCCGCCCAGACAACCAAACTTGACAACTGGTTGTCTACGCGGAAGAAATTTTCCGCGGGGACAACCAGTTACATGGGCGGAATTTTATTTCCGTCTACGCAACTGCATGGTAACTAGTTGTGTGGACGGAAAATTTTCTTCCGCGGAGACAACCAGTTACCTGGACGGAATTTTATTTCCGTCTACACAACTGTTTGGTAACTAGTTGTCTCGATGGAAAATTATCTTCCACGGAGACCACCAGTTACCTGGACGAAATTATGTAAGAGAATAGTTTTTACTTGTTTTAGTGTCTTCTATCCAAATAGGTACCTATATGTTTTTTAATGTGCACCGCTAATTTGATTAAAAAAACGAAAACCAAATTGTGACCAATAAGCGATTGACTCCATGCAAACATAAGAGAAAAATTCATCTATACAAATATTATAAAGAGGAAAGGTTTGATTTTTTGTTTGTTTGTTTGTTTGTATGAATTGAATAGGCTCCGAAACTACGCAACCGATTTGAAAAATTCTTTCACCGTTAGAAAGCTTACTTTTCAGGGAGTGACATAGGCTATAATTTATCCCGGAATTCCCACGGGAACGGGAACTACGCGGGTGAAACCGCGAGGCGGTCGTCTAGTATTATAATAAAGTAAACAATCTTTATTCACAAAAAAACACATGAAATAATATAAATAAATTAGAATGAAAGAATATAAATAAATTGAAATAATATTAATAAATGAAATAACTGCAGACTATTGCAAACAATCTACCGGTAGCTCAAGTGATCCATAGTGTAAATACCACTTTTTATTGTGAAATTAACAAATTTTTTTATGACAAGGTCTAAACAAAGCCAATAAGCGATTGACTCCATGCAAACATAAGAGAAAAATTCATATTATAATAAAGTAAACAATCTTTATTCACAAAAAAACACATGAAATAATATAAATAAATTAGAATGAAAGAATATAAATAAATTGAAATAATATTAATAAATGAAATAACTGCAGACTATTGCAAACAATCTACCGGTAGCTCAAGTGATCCATAGTGTAAATACCACTTTTTATTGTGAAATTAACAAATTTTTTTTATGACAAGGTCTAAACAAAGGATTAAAAGGAGTACACGATTTCGAATCTTATTCACAGACAAAAGAGTGCCTTCAGTATATTGATGCGGAAACTTAAAAAAGAAACATAAAAAACTGCCCAGATAGCACACTTCCACAGAAGACACATTTTAAGACTATTATTAAGTTAATATTAGTAAGTTTAGTGGTCTCCGTGGAAGATAATTTTCCATCGAGACAACTAGTTACCAAACAGTTGTGTAGACGGAAATAAAATTCCGTCCAGGTAACTGGTTGTCTCCGCGGAAGAAAATTTTCCGTCGAGACAACTAGTTACCAAGCAGTTGTGTAGACGGAAATAAAATTCCGCCCATGTAACTGGTTGTCCCCGCGGAGAATTACTTCCGTGTAGACAACCAGTTGTCAAGTTTGGTTGTCTGGGCGGAACAAACCATTATAACGGAATATTTGCCATGGTTTGTGTTGTTTGAGTTTTCCAATATTTCGGCACAGTTGCATGCGCTGCGATCAATGACAATTATAAGTTCACTTTATAGATTTGATGATATCTCTAGGGAATTAGTGTCTTTGAACTTTGTGTGGAAAATATAAACAGTGTTGACTTTTTTGTAGGTAATTTCATTGAAACAACGGTATTCAGTCGAAAACATTGTGTTCCGGAAATAGACTAAGTAGTTAGGTACTACTTACCTAGAAACTAGGGCCGTTGGTCTCCATCAATGTGGATGTGGATTTTTTGAATCACTGTAGCTCCACAAGCGGAACTAGGTATGTGGTGCATCCACAGAGCAAAGCTTGGTCTGTGGATGCAATCAAATTAACAATCAAATTAGGTTTTAGTGACTCACCAAACCTAATTAAATTAGTTAATTCATTGAAAAAACTTAAAACCTTAAAACCGACTTTAAATTCCTTATTATTTAAACCCTTCAGTTTCGTGGGACAAACACCTTGAGGGATCCTCAAGAATATTATTATTTATTATTTTAAAGCCTATTGTGAATTCTTTCAGAGGAATGAAGTGAAAAACCGTAACAACCGTTTACTAGACTTGGTTCTGGTCTCACTGAGCATGGCGGAGGTGGGAGTGAGCGCCGCCGACGAGGAGTTGGTGCCGCCGGACGCGCAGCACCCGCCGCTCGCGGTCACGGTGCGCCGCCGCCGCCTCTACCCTCTTTATCTCCAGTTCGCGACAAACATTGGAACTCTTGTAAAGCCGATTTTCATTCATTACATTCGTCCATAGCCACCGTGGAATGGGACCACCTGTACGACACACTAGACCCGAGAATGCCGTGGAATTTTTTTATACCACATTAATAGGCATATTTGAGAAATAGGTTCCTAAAAACCTGCAAAAGACGGGAAACTCTAGGCATAGCTATCCAAAGTAGGTATACGGCTGAAATCATCAGCGAAATTAGATTAGCTAACCCACCGGCGTTACACCGCAAAAGGGTCAAAGTCTTATTAAACTGCTTTTGCTGAATGTAGAGCGCGAGTAAAGAATGAGTAGATGATGCCCAGGACCAGCATCAGAAACCAGTGGAGCACCATCTGGCGGAAGATCGAAAATCATTCTGGAATGTACGTAAGAGCAGAGGAACTGTCAATCGATAGAAAATTTCAAAGGATGGAAGAGCTCTATTGGATTCGGAATGCGCAGTAGAGTTTGCCATGTGTAACGGGATTTAGACCGGTGGCGATTCTTTCGACGGCGGAAAGGTGTTCGAATCAGCGGTGCAGCGCAGCATGCAAGAACAGGTTGTGGCTCGTCTGTCTGACGCGCAGGACGGATTCCGTCCAGCACGAAGCAACGCCAGCAACCTCCTAGACTCCTTGACCTACATGCCTCCGCACGTCGACGCAGGAGTGCACGTCGACGCCGCCTACTTCGACTTCAGAAAAGCATTCGACTTGTTTGCCAATGATATACTGCTTCAGAAGTTGGCGACGATCGGCTGCACGACCAAATTGCTGCAGTTTTTAAAAGTACATGAGGGACAGACTACGCGGGGTGCAAGTCCGAGGCTTACGGTACAAAAACTGGTGTGAGTCAGGGAAGTAATCAAGGCCCGTTCCAGCTTATCATAAAGGTCTCTGCCCACTATCCCGTAGCATACCATGACCGTGCTAGGAACGTGTCGGGCATGGAAAGCAATCCGGTACGCTGTACTTCGCCAACTGAAGCGGGTCGACAGCGTTCTGAACCCGTTAATGATTAACGACCGTCAAGTACGCTAAATGCTTACTCTTCGTGGATGATCTTAAACTGCTTTTGCCGATCTAAGACCAAGGAGACTGCGAACGCCTACAACACGATGTGGACAGAGTGGGGGAGTGGACTCACAGTAACAAACTGCAGTTTAACAATAGTAAATGCTCAGTAATCACGTTCAGTAATGCAAATACGCCACTCCACTACAACTACCAACTGAACGGTTCCAAGTTGAGAGAGTAAACTCAAAAAGAGATAAAGGGGTTCACCTACCCTGAACATTACCAACGTTTGCAAAAAGGCGTTCAAGACTCTTGGGTTTGTTCTTTAGCCAACAAACAACTTCACCAATTTGAGAGCGATAAGAGCTCTACATGATGCGTTGATTCGAAGCCATCTAGTTCAACGCGATGATATGGGCTCCACACGAGGTCAAATATAGCGTTATGGTAGAGCACATTCAGAACAAGTTTATCTGATACCTATACCTAAAGCTCTACGGTGGCGTATACCCTCTCTCTCTATTCTACCCACTGATGTATCCAACACTGTTTGTTAGGCATGGTTGCATACAACAAACTGGAGGTAAGGCGGGACGCAGCGCTAGCTACTTATGTAGTAATGGATTCTTCGGGGGATCATAATCCGATCATTTTGTAAGGGATGAAGCTGAATGTTCCGGAGGAATTCGTGCAACGGAGGAGGCGCCCCACCCTATTTGCTCTGCCTCGAGGAAGAACCAATCTTCTAAACAAAGCTCCCATGACGCGCTGCATCCACATACTAAATTTGCTTGCAGAAAAGATAGACTTGTTTGACTGCGTTGGCATAGGCTTTATTGTTTATTTTATCTTTTTAATGTCGTGTGACCTATTTATAATTTAATTATATTTTCTGATTTTTTTGGGTGTGCTTGAGTAAATAATTTCGAGTTTATTTTAATTAATTAATTATTATTATTGTTATTATTATTTTTAATTAATTTGTATTATTTTTATATTATTAGAATTTTAATGAAATATTTTAAAAATGACCAAAATTGACAGTTTTCAATTAGTATTATATGACTATGTCTCTACTTATTATGTTGTGAATAAATAAAGCACCATATCGCGTAGCCTAGGTATTCGCATTAAGTGTGCCTGTAATGATAGGTGTATAATATTTTTAATAAATAGATCAATATATCTTTTGGGACCATCTCGGGATCATTTTCTAAAGAACAATAATCAGAATCATTAATATCGATCCAAAATAGAGATATCGACGAATACAATACATGTTGCCACGAAAGAGTGGACTAAGCAAAAATGGTTGATTCTGGACATCAAAGGGATCAACGTTTGTTCTACGCTTTTTTAATTTCAAATATTTTTTTCCTCTTTTTGAAAAAAATAGTGTAATAATTCGTGTTATGTACATATATAATTTATATTCGTGTTCTTTTGCGTGTATTTTACATTATTATTGTTGTTTTGAATTTTCAAAGAATTTAAGTACCTACACAATTTTTTGTAATAATTTCATGACAAAATACTGGTTTAGCTGAAAAACAAGCAATAAATATTTCTGAATTATTTTTTAATGTTAGATAATGCAAAAGTGCGTGTAAAAGAACACGAATAGGAAGGGAAAGTAACATTACCTACTTTAAGTAAAAAAAACGAAATTCAAAAAATCGTTATTCACAAGTTGATCCCCTTCGGGGTCCAGAATCACCCTCTTTCGACTTAGAATACCTTTTCCGTGGCACCCTGTATAGGTAGGTACAAGCGAACCTCCTCCTTTTTTGAAGTCAGTTATTTAAATAATAGATTCAGGCGTCACTTTGCGGAAATCCATTATATAATATTCTCTCCTAAATAAAAGTAACTTAACTTAAGAATATCACTTACAGCCAATAACAGGATTTAAATTTTATAAAATTTAAAAAACTTAAGACGACAGTCACCAAAATTTTCGGTAAGTATGACAATAAATAAAAGCAAAGACTTTATAAAACCCTTGGAAACTATAGATGACGATTTATATCTATGTTGGAAACACTACATGTATATATTTTTCATGCGTGTTTTTTTGTTATTGTCTATTTTATGAATAACTGGTACAACTGGGCACTCACCAACAGAATCGACCATAAAGTCGTACGCGTTCCCCAATAAAGGCAGAGGGAAGTCTCCAGGTACATTCGATTTTTTGCTGTCCAAAAGTAAATTTATCCATGACACAATAACTAAAGCTACAAGCGTAAAAAATAATAACAAAACAATCATTTTGTTCGGGAGCTGTGTAGCTTTACATGTACGTCTGTCAGGCTAAGAAACCGAACGAGTATGTGTTGTGTTTACGCTGTGAAGGTTAGTAGGTAGGTAGGTATGTAGATACGTTACTTATCTGCTATAATTTTGGTTACTGATGATGTAACGATATGCATAGAATACTGAGATAATTTGCAAGTCAGACTCCGACAGAGATAATTAGTTTTTTTTAAATAAATTATAAGAATTATATTTACCTATGTAGTTGTACATGGAAAACTCCTGGAAAAAATGGGTATACCTATATGCAGATCTTACAAAAAACTATGTATAAGTACCTACATACAATACCATAATACCTATACAATATTATACCTATATGTACACTTAGAAAAGGTCTAGGATATTAAACTAAACACTAACAAAGAAATGAAGTGATATTTTTTATTTCTGTCGCTTCGGTATGTACCTAGACTCGAATGAAGAAACCACGAAGAAACCTTTAGCCTGTTAGTTGTTATTTTTTGAGTTGGAACTTGGAGTTGGAGAAAAACCCGTTTCAAGCTTTTTATCCTTTTTACACAGGAAGGCTTTGACAATTTGTTTGAATTTATTTAGTGGCTAACTGTACCTACCCGCGACTTCGTTCGCGATTGCCATAAGTTTGTACCTGCTGACTAATTATTATTCACATTTGACAACTGCGTCTCTCTATTAATTCATTGTGTAGTGTGGCTTTTTTCATCTATTTCGAATAACAGTCATCGTTTTGCTAAAGAGCCTAGAGCGTTGTTTATAACCGGACATGGACCAATTCTGCTAAACTACCTAAACGCTTCATATGACAATGCTATCGAATACCTACCCGTTTTGGGATTCTATCTTCGTTGAAAGAATCCACGGATGTCGGGACGCACGTCAAGTGGAAGATTGAAAGCATTCTCTCCGTGCACAGGCATCTCACGCACTATCTGGACTCCAGAATTCTTAGATGAAAGTACTTCACTCCAGAATCTGGAGTGAAGTACTTTCATCTGAGAATTCTACGTTACGATTCTGCGGCGACACCATTGTCATAGTGAAGCGATTGGAAATCGGCGTCATGTATCTGAAGACACGAGTGCCATAGCCATCATATAGCAGGAGCAGCAAATGCTACGGGTCCCGCGCCTAGGAGGGCCCCGCGCTTGTGTCCGAAATGTAATAAAAATAATTAAAAAATTGGTTGTCTGTAAAGTCGGTTTACTGACGATAGTTGAACTGTTATTATTATTAAGACCTATTTATTGTACCTACATTCCTGCAAATAAATGATTTATGATTTATGAACGTGACAACGTCTTAAGAAAATACTGATGGAATGGTAGCATTTGATACTCGATCAAAACATGTAAATGTACTATAGTATAGCAGCTGTCCACGCACACGCATCGCTCACTCAAGTAGGAGAGAGACGGATGTCGAGCGCTCTCGCTTGCACTTCAAGCCTTACATGGAACGCCTCAGAGCGAGGTAACACCGCATGACGTCATAGCGAGGTAACGCCGCATGACGTCATGTTTTTTTGTGCGTGCAGCCGGCTCTATCGAATTATAAGACGTTGTCACGTCAAAAAATTGGTTGTCTGTAAAGTCGGTTTACTGACGATAGTTGAACGTGACAACGTCTTAAGAAAATACTGATGGAATGGTAGCATTTGATACTCGATCAAAACATGTAAATGTACTATAGTATAGCACCTGTCCACGCAGACGCATCGCTCACTCAAGTAGGAGAGAGACTCTGGTCCAGTTAGAATAGCACTGCAGGTGATTCACTATGGATTTCTATCGTAACGTTTGAGAGGATGATAGGTTCGACAAGGTTTCTAACAATATTCAAACTCGTAACTTACCTAGGGTTAGTGTAAAGTATTATGAAATGAGGTAAGACTCTCGTTGGTTCAATAAAAATACTTAGGTATATTGAATTGATCTAAACACTTTAATAAGAAAGAAAATTACAATTATGTATAAAGAACATAAACAAACTAGAATTTATAACCAAAACAATTGAACTAACTTGCAGGCTGTTGCTGACAATCTAGAGGGAGGTAGCTCTTATTCTTCTTGTTTCAGTCACATGGGTAGAAAGTTTAGTTCCTCGGCTTGAAATTGACGTACAGCCCGTCCTTGGCGCGCAGCACGAGGTCGCTGTACAGCTCCGGTATTCTGCCCGACGGCAGGAGGTGGAAGTGACGCACGATGGCGGATATCATCACCTTCATCTCTAGGATGGCGAACTTTTGACCTGCGGAATGATAAAGCATCGTAAATAAATGTTTTTTTGGGTTCCGTCCGTACTGCAAAAGGAAAAAAGGAACCATTAAAGGATCACTTTGTTGGCCGTCTGTACGTCTGTCCGTCTGTCAACCCAATTTTATCACGAACGCGTAAAGGTATCGAGTTCAATTAAACATTAAATAGGTACTTAAGCCCATAACCTCTTTGAGCCGTGATATAAATCAAACTTCTAAGTCAACGCAACCAAAAGTTACAGTTGATAATGACTGAATATTTTAAATATCTGGGGAATCACATTCACATATACCTTTAAGGTACTTCCCGTTGAGCTAGAATCATGAAATTTGGCAAGAAGCAAGGTCTTGTACAAGTAAAGGACAAAAACCGAAAACTGTAAATTTGTATTTTATATTGTATTAATTTTTGATTCTCGCCATCGAACAAAACCCGTTGACTACTGTTCCTCTCCCCCAGGATGCCCCCCCCCCCCCGCACTACGTGCACATGCACACAGCAAGGCGAGCGAAGCGAGCCACACTGTGCGATAGCCACAGATGTAGACAGTTTCAGTGACGCGCGTCAAGAGTGACGAGGTTGAAACTCATCAAGGTTAGAGTAGTTGGCATCAGTTGGTCTATCAGCAGGACAGGCGTTTGATGAGACGTGACGCGCTGAACTCAAAAATGTTTGTTATGATTACTCCATCTTGTGTCGATCACACACATAAGTACACATTTAGCTAGGTTTACACGGAGACCACTTTTCACACGTACATGGTACACATAAAGCTCTATTTGTAGTACCTACTCAAATAATTATTTATTTTGTTTCCAACGCTATTGGAAAAAAATTCGATGTCCTGTGATTGTTGCCAACACTTCTAACAAAATTACCCTATTTTCTATGAGGTATATCAGGCATGTAGAATTTCTAACATTAAAAGACCCCTTAAAGCATACTTCCGTTCGTCCATGGTTCGAACGAAGTTCATCAAAGCATTTGTCCTCAACCTCCTTGGTAAGCCAAAATGATTTCTTTATTAACATACATCCAATAATATATCTTCATTGTCAAAGAAAATTACATCCCGTCGTATTTATATGCTAGGTACTTTTGAAGAGGGATGTTGCAGCAGTGGGTGTGTGCTGATGAGGAATCTCTAGCTTTTACTAAAATATTGCAAGATCCGTCAAGAGCGAGTGTTACTCGCGCGCCGAGGGTTTCGAACGTTCCTCAATTATACAAATATATAGGTACTTACTGTACGAATGAAAGCTAAAAATATTAGGTAAGGACCAACTTTTATTACAGATGGATCACTCTGCACACTTCGGAGACGGAACGTACCCACATTACGTGACCAATTTTCTACAATTTCTACTCCCTCCCCCCTTGGTGACCACCCGTAGTACCTTTAAGAGAAGGCCCAATGGTCTATTTTTAGACATTTTTCAAAACATTTCAAAAATTATGAACCCTATAAAAATTTCAAGTGTACAAACGATACCTAACTTTCATTTGATACCCCAGTTGACCTTGGGAGAGACCAAGAACAGACAAAGCGAGATCATAAGAGTTTCGAAACCGATCTCGAAACCCTAATGAAAATTATGTTTACCGAGGCAGTTCCTAGGGCCAGCACTGAACGGCGTCCAGTTGAATGCGCTATTGGCTTCCCTGTTGGCAGTCTCGAAGCGTTCCGGGGTGAATACTAGGGGGTCTGGGTACACCTGGGGGTTCCGCAGCGCATCGAACAGGTTAATGATGACGTTGGTGTCTTGGGGGACGAGGAGACCGCCTAGATCTGAAAGTTAGATAGACGAATTGTAATGAGTTGCCTATCAGGTATAGATACTTCATCACCATCAGCCTATAGGTTAGTCCACTGCTGGACATAGGCTTCGAGGGCGCTGCGCTCTTCCACAGGTCGTCTTCCCATCTGGCCGGAGGGCGTCCTACAATACGTTTGCCGAATCGCGTCTCCACTCAATTTCAAATATGCTTGCTTACCCAACAATAAAAAATACTGTCGACGCGGCGGGGGCGGTAAAAAGGCTCCTCTTAATTCATAAGTAGGTAATTTTGCCACAAAAATGTGGGGTTGAAGGCCATCTATGGACTCCAAGTAGAGGTATCTAAATACAAAAAGTATTTAAACTAACCTTGTTTATTTCGAATGTTTTTAGACTGAAATGGATTTAATATCAATGTAAATATCCCTGTACCTTAACTCTGAGCAAAGGAATCAAAACATGCTCTTAAAGAAACGTAAGTAGATAAGTTAGTAAACAAGCTAGATAAAAGTGATTTTTTATCTAAGTATACAAGGCATAAAATGGCTTTGTAGGTAGGTACTCTTCAGTAGTTAGTTCATAAACAGTTGTAGGTATGTACCAGCATCTTGTGTCATCTTTCTTTCAATCATCGTGATCGAGGGGTAGAGCCGAAGGGATTCCTTCATCACCATGTCCAAGTATTTCATGTCCCGAAATTCACTGAAAAATAAATTAATGTCACTCGATCAGAAATCTTCACATTACACAAACTACATTCGCGGCGAATATAAGTGTAAATATCAGATTTTACTTCTATCTATGATAAATAGGTACCATGTAAATAATGTATGTATCAATATTGCAATACAAGGTGACTCTGGTAATTTTTAGACTTTGGACTTACCTGCCTATGTAACCTTATTATTATGGTTTGTTATTTTATCTGTACTTACGTACAGATAAAATAACAATTTTTTTATCAGATTTTTTTGACCGGCGATAATTTATTGTAAATGTGCATCATCATTGCGATACAGCGTGGCAATGCAGCCAGCGTCTTGGGGACGCTTCCGACTGGTATTGATATGGATCAGTTGAGCTACCTGTAGACTGTTTGCAACAGTCTGCAGTTTGCTCAATTGTTTCAATTGTAAATACTAGTATAATTTTCTTTGTCAATAAAGGCTATTTGCCCTTAATTGTAAATAAGGTTTCAACTGCGATACGAATCTCTCATCTCGTATCCAAATTCGGATTCTAAAGAAGGTAGCAAGTACCAACCTTACATAAGTTTGTAAAATAATACAAACGTTAAGCAAAACCAATAAAGTCGATTATTAGATAGATAGATAGATAGATAGAAAACACTTTATTATACCACACAAATACAGGAAACAATACAGAGAAAAGCTTAGAAAAAAGGAAGTATAAAGGGCGGCCTTATCGCTGAAAGCGATCTCTTCCAGGCAACCTTGGGATGGACTGGAAATTTAAGAACAAAAAAGACGGTGGCACTGAATAAATATTTAAAGAAAACGAAACATTATTAGCTACAACTTCTTTAAAAATAAAGTCGAATTCGAAACTTTGGATAGATAGGTATATGGATGGATGGCATTTTGTTTCTTCTTCACAGCAAACCTCCTAATTGAACGACACATAGGCTAATGCCGTAAGTACAAAGTCTAAAAACAAGTGGTTCTGACGGAAGACCAGCGTTGGACGCTAGCTCGCTAGTCATTCAACTCATGCTGAGTCGGGACCTGTTTTGTAAACTGACCTAAGTACTACACATTTTTCTGATAATTAAGTTTTATGATTATGTATGTATTATTGAGTACTGTGTTGTGATATGCATAGTCCAAATAAAGACATCTTTATTCACAAAGAAAATTATACTAGTATTTACAATTGAAACAATTGAGCTAACTGCTGACTGTTGCAAACAGTCTACAGATAGCTCAACTGATCCATATCAACAACAGTCGGAACCGTCCCCAAGACGCTGGCTGCATTGCCACGCTGCATGGCAATGCTGATACGCTGTGCCAGATATTCACCAGCTCTCGGGTCACGCGTCGCTTCGACCAGACGCTCAGATAGTTTTTTTGAAAACCCGAAGAGCCTCGGTACCCTACGGACCTAGGGTCTTGACTCCAAGGGGAGCAAATGTGTAGGCTCTGTCGAGACCTGCATATTTGCGCCTCTTGAGATCTTCGGCCAAATCCGCCGCCGCACCCGCCCTCACGGATGTCCTCGGAAGATGGGAAGGCGCAAGTGTGTCGACGCATGTAGCGTCCCACACAATGGGCCTCCCCAACACCCATGGGACTACATTGAGTACTTGTCCTGTTTATAAAATAAAGATAATTTTATCTGTTATTCTATTCTTTAAAAATTAACAAAGTCATCTTTTTGATTACATTACTTAATCAGTACCCATAGGATAGAAATAACCTATGTTCTCTACATGAGATGAGACCGACTCCTGCCTGACACCCAGGTGCGTCACTCTTATTTAGGAGTCAGGCTTCATTTTATAGGTAACTAGCTTCTGCCCGCGGCTTCGCACGCGTTGTTTCTATGGAAACATTTAGAGGTTATTTCTATCCCATGGGAACTGATTTATAGGATAAAAAGTCGCCTGTTATTTGATTTCAGGGTTAGACTTACCTGTATGGAAAACTTCAGCCAGTTCCGTTCAGTAGTTTTGGCGTGAAGAGGTAACAAACATCCATCCAAACTTTCGCATTTATATTATTAGTGTGATTGCTAATGTTTGTTTTAAAAAAACATTATTATGTTGTTTGAACGTTTCCATAGAACAAAGCCAGCGAAGCCGCGGGCAGAACTATACACTAGCCAAACTCTACGCAGAATGTTACTTAACACGTTCTCTGCCATGTAGGTCACCGGTGACCGAACCCTGTCCTGTATCATACCGCCGCGTAGGGCACCGGTGACCTCAGAGCAGACCTGTTTTAGAAACGAATTTGTGAGCCGTAGGACACGTTTATCGTACATTTCTCTATAGTAAGTGACCGGTACGGTGCTGTGGAGCAATCCTTCAACGTGGTTTTCACCTATTCACGTATTTGTACAAAATATGAACAAAAATTGAAAGGGGTGAAAATAAAAGAACAGTTTAATGACTTTCTTCCATGTCAAGATCTAAATTGAGCAAATCCATGGTTCATATCATCGTTACGAAACCGCACTAACACCAAACGAGAAAATTCTGCAACGACACAACCGCTCCGTGAAAACGCTGGCAGGCGAATGAGGTGTGCGGGTGACCGGCATTGTGTTGTGGTTGTGGCCTACGCGGCGCTGTGGTAAAGCAAACCTATTTTACTGTATTACAGCGCCGCGTAGGTCACATGTAACCTCACGGGGTTTTTTTGAAATATCTCAGGAACCCTGCACCCCATCGAACCCTAACTGATATCATAGTTTAAGTTTTGACCTAATGCATCAATTTTAACCAAAAAGTTTTTCTATAATTTTCTTTGTTTGTACTACTGGCAGAGAACGTGTTAACCTAAAATTCACTGTGTTGTCGCGTCTTTTTATATGAAACTAATGACTTGTTCGAGATCCTTCCCTAAATAAATATTCATCATCACCATCATCATCAGCCTAATATTAGTCCACTGCTGGACATAGGCCTCCCCTAATGAGCGCCATAGCACCCTGTCTTCAGCTTGCCGCATCCAGCATCTGCCTGCAGTTTTTCGCAGATCGTCATCCCACCTGGCCGGAGGGTGTCCTACACTACGTTTGCCGAGTCGTGGTCTCCGCTCAAGAACATGTTTACCCCAGCGGTTGTCAGTTCTTCGCGAGATATGGCCGGCCCACTGCCACTTCACCTTGCTAATTCTTTGAGCTATGTCGATAACTTTGGTCCTCTGTCGGATGTATTCGTAACGAATTCCATCCTTCAGAAAGACTCTGAGCATAGCTCTTTCCATAGCTCGTTCAGCGACTTTGAACTGGTGGACCAGCCCTACCATGAGTGTCCACGTCTCAGCTCCGTAGGTCATGACGGGTAGGACGCATGATTGAAAACTTTAGTTTTCAAGCATTGCGGTATGGATGACGAGAAGACTGGACGAAGTTTCAAGACGCTGGCTGCATTGCCTTGCTGCATTGCATTAATGATGTGGTTTGTTTACAAACATTCTACATGGAGTTTGGCTAATGTATAGTAACTAATCTCCCAACCTAAAAGTAGGGTCCCTGTGCATCTCATCTCCCAATATCGCCTTTTGCTCATCGTACAGCTTCTTCTGAACAGTCTCGTGGATCGAGATATTGTAGAGACAGAACGAGACGCCAGTTGTCACCGTGTCGTGACCCTGTAAGATAAAACAGTAAAACAATACCTACTCAAATATTATTTAGATTAAGTCGATTATTCCATAATGATGAGACGCAAAATAATAATTTTTTAACCCTAGACCAGCAGGACTGGATATTCAGACTCTTCGCTACCATCACCGACACAGATTCGCGCTAAATTTAAATATTTTTGTGGTTTTTAATATTTTCTCCATTCTGCAAGGAATTAAACTACCACACAGTTACCTGTACAATATTTACTATTGAATTTTTAAAATATTGTGTGTCCGAACGAAATGGATAAAATTGTTATGATCAAATTATTTTTTTAAGACCTTTCCTTAAAGGATGTTTTAAACAAATGTACACTAAATATTTTCTTATTCTTATACATTATTTCAAAATAGGTGTCACAGGTACCTTCGTCACAATAACTAAACACTTGCCTCAAACATGAATGTATCAACTTGTTCCCTTATATTCTCGTCGTCGAGCTTTTGTCCGTTGACTTCTGATAGCAGCAGTATGTCCAGGAAAGTGTGCCTGTGTTTTACACCTGAAAGAAACAATATAGATCATTTTAAAATTATGAATACTAATTTTACTATGTATTCATATTTTAAAGTTGTTCCTGTAAAAATATGACAATTGTTTTTCGTCGGCCGGTAGAAAATGCCTCAGCATAAAGCGCACTTTGTACCTTAGTGCAATTAAGTTTTAAATAAATAAAGTGATTGGTATGTAAGTACGTAAAGATACATGGTTTAGCATAGTGACAAAAATATGTAAATTCATTTTCAGCCCATCCCATTGCTGCGCCCAAGGCGGGCGGCAGCGGGCGGGGGCGGGCGGGGGCGGCAGCACGGTGCAATCACAGCAATGGTCCACCGTGAGACCTACACTTTAGTTAAGTTATATAGGTAATCAATAATTTGATTATTTGTAAAAACTAAAAAGTGATTTCGAATCCCGCAACTTTAAACTGGTTTTGCACGACAAATACTAAGCCCTCGTTGATCATATTTTCATGGGAACATCTCAGGATCATCCTCTGTACAATTGCAAAAGAATCATCCAAATAGGTCCATAACTGACAAAGATAAATCTTTGTATTAAAAATCGACGAACTTACATTAAAAAAGTACATACAGCCGAATATAGAACCATATCCCTTTTTTCGAAGTCGGTTAAAAAGATGATGATAGACTTACCCATTTCAGAGCTGTTTTCTAAACTAGTAATATTAGATTTAGCGAGCTCTTGCTTTCGAGCCTCGATGACCTTCCTGGTTTGTCCGTGTAGCACCTTTAAAGCCTCGTCTTGTCGTCTCTTGTACGACGTGAAACGGAATATCGTTTCGTTGGCTAGGAACGCGTTCCGAATGCGGAGGGCCACAATCTCTCTAAGGCTGAAAATTGCAATGATTAACTCGCGGAATTCTATGGTCCATCCTATGATCCAACCTATCTCCGAAGTTTGCAGAGCGATTCATTCAAAATGTATGGAGTGTTTGTAGATCGACTTCGACTTCGACTAGTAAAATATAGATCTATATATTTTACTAGTCGAAGTCGAAGTCGAGTCGAGTCGAGTTTACGAGTATACTTTTTGAAAAATGGTCAAATATGGGGGGGATAATTTTCTAAAGGGGGGGATACTGGGGTATCATTTATGTAAGGTATTGGTTTGTACATTTCAAATACAAAACTTCAAAATACAAAACATCTTAATATAATGTTTTAACATCGTAATAATCGTACAACACAAGCATTATCAAACAACAACATTATCAAAAGTATTAAGAGTTGATAGAAACAAGACATTTATACGCTCTCACAAAACTGCAGACACACTCTTTCAATCATCTACTAGCCATCCGCAAACACATCTAACTGGGTGGTTGGTGATGAGCGCGTTGACATTGCGCTGGGCACGGGAAATGGGAGAATGCTGACGATGATGCAGAGTGCGGGCACGAAGGGGCTCGAAAGGACGTACACGGCCTGGGTGGAATCGCGCGCGATTTTGTGGGACGCAGAGCCTTCGGTCAAAAGAGCAGAGCTATAAGTTTTACCACGCAAAATACAGCAGATGATGTTTGAACATTGTCGCTACGCATTAAACCTATTGGCTAATATGGCGATAATTTTCGAAATGTTACGATTGTGTGTGAGAGTGAGGATCCAAATTCTTGATGGCGTCATGCCGACCAGCACTATACCTGCACTGCTGAACAGCCTCCCCTGAACAAGGGCTGGTTCTGCCACAATAACCACGCTTGGCAGGCGGATTGGCGGCCTGTATGGATACGAAAATATTAGGTACTTACACCTCATTAGCTTTCACATAAGGAGAATCCTCGTATTTCTGCGCATCGATAGAAACGCCCATAACCGATTCTGTGAAGAAACATAATGCACTTCAATCATTGAAAAATCCTATCGGTACCAAATACTAAGAATGGGCTGAGCATGGGCCCATGCTTTTATGGTGGGCCTCAATGGGAGCCCGAGTTCTAGTTGCCGGATGGACTGGGGATATGGGGAATTAATTGAGTCGACGTCGTAGAATACGAATATAAGATCGCTTTTGCAATCCAAGATTGCGCTTAGTTTTAGGGTTCCATACCTCAAAAGAAAAAAAGAACCCTTATAGGATCACATTGTTTTTCGTATGTCTGTCTGTCTGTCCGTATGTCAACGCCCTTTTCTCAGGAACTCGTTGAGGTATCGAGTTGAAATTAACAATTAAATAATTCAAGTCCGTAAGCTCTTGGAGCCGTGATATAAATAATACTTCTAGGTGAACGCAATACAAAGTTACAGCCATTCTTGTCCGAATATTTTGAAATGTCCAAAGCACCTAATTACACACAAAACCTATGGGATATTTCCCGTAGACCTAGAATTATATAATTAGAATTAAATTTGGCAAGAAGTAAGGTCTTATAACACAAATAGAGGGAAAAATCCGAAAAACGTAAATTGTAAATTAGTCACAAACAAAAATATTTTTGATTCTCGCCATTGACCAAAGAAGAAAAGAAGCCGTATGGTGCCGGCCTAGAACTTTTACCACCGCAACTCTTCCCGTGAGTGTCGTAAAAGGCGACAAAGGGATATAAACCGGGGAGCGGGCAGCAGCGCCCCCTACAAAGCCAATTCCACCACCGAACTGCGATCCCGCTTGCCCAGCATGGGGATTATGGGTATTACCCCCAATGTGATAAAAGCCAATAAGGTGCTTATCAGGGACTGCGTCCAGTAGTGGACTAATACAGGCTGTTGACGTTGACATTGACATCCGACAGAGAACCAAAGTTATCGACATAGCTCAAAGAATTAGCAAGCTGAATTGGCAATGGGCCGGCCGTATCTCGCTAAAAACCGACAACCGCTGGGGTAAACGTGTTCTTGAGTAGAGACCACGACTCGGCAAACGTAGTGTAGGACGCCCTCCGGCCAGGTGGGATGACGATCTGCAAAAGACTGCAGGCAGATGCTGGATGCGGCAAGTTGAAGACAGGGCGCTATGGCGCTCATTAGGCCTGTGTCCAGGAGTGGACTAATATAGGCTGATGATGATGGAACTAAACCTACAGGGTGCCTACTTTCCGTTGACCTGATGATATTTGGCAAGAAACAAGGTCTTACAATTATACGGAACCCTTAGTGCGCGAGTCCGACTCACACTTAACGTTTTATTTGATTTATATTTTTACAATCGTTTTTCTCTGTCGCCATCTTGGACTACCCAACGCTACATAAATAAGAAGACCAGTCACTCTGAGAACTGCTAGCCTCTCTGAATGTCATTTACACGGACATAAATACCTTCGTTAAATCCAGTTGGCTACACCCCGGCCAAGCAATACGGTCAGGCGCGGCGTGGCGTAGCATCGTAGCACATGCTACGCAGGTCTACGAAATAACTTACTATGTACTTTTGACTGGGAAAGAAGAGCCCCTCCCTCCCACAGTATAGAAGGAGGGGACAGTAAAGAACAAGAAAACAGCTCAACTCAGGTTGGTTTCACTAGGTACTTTATCTTTCATTCAAAATTATCATAATAATAATACATAGGTATTTTTTGTTATTATAGTGCGTAACCCCACACTAAGGGTAATTTCTAAGAAATCAAATAACATCGCAAAAATTTTCGACTTCGACGGGACTTGAACCCGCGTCCTCCCCTCAGTACGGGGATGTGATAACCAACTACACCACGAAGTCAAGTGACGTGGGAGTCGAAAATCTCTGCGACATCCTACGGTCTCTCGCGGCGTTAGCTCCACCTACAGGGGAAACATTGAAGTTTATCCAATCCTGTTCAAAGACTAAAGTTACATTTAACTTTAGTCATGTAGTTAACTTTAGTTATGTAACTTTAGTCTTTGAACAGGATTGGATAAACTTCAATGTTTCCCCTGTAGGTGGAGCTAACGGCGCGAGAGACCGTAGGATGTCGCAGAGATTTTCGACTCCCACGTCACTTGACTTCGTGGTGTAGTTGGTTATCACATCCCCGTACTGAGGGGAGGACGCGGGTTCAAGTCCCGTCGAAGTCGAAAATTTTTGCGATGTTATTTGATTTCTTAGGAATACATAGGTACTTGCGTAAAGTCCATTTTTGAAATCATCATCACTACCATGACCAACATGCGTGCACGCATCTGCCAGCAGTTCGTCATCCCACTGGTAGTCTTCTCTACCTACATAGACCGAGAACCTACGAAATTTCGAGTTTCAGTTCGGCAATAGGTACATTTTGTTTTTGTTCATTCTTAAATCGGACAGGTGGTGCAGCGGTGATGTTGAGATTATTGCGTTTGCCTTAGTTATTTAATTTAATGGTAAAACACTTACCAGTAACACCTAGAGTATTCACCTAGATAGAGCAGCGAGTGCTGAAGAGGTAGATAGTAAGAATAATCTCCGAAGATCCATCATGGATGTAGTCAATGGATCTAACGAGATTCATCCTTTTCTCTTACATTAAATCAGACCGGGGTGCTTTTGAAATCATTGTATTTGACCTATTTTATTTTATTGGTAAAATAAAAATAGTTACCAGTAACGTTATCCAGTGCAGCGAGGGCCACCAGCGAGAAGACATCCACCGGTTTCCTTCCCGCGCTCAAAGCCCTCAGTTTGTTGCAAAGTATTCCGTCATTTTTGAAAAAAACTGGCAGAAAGTAGTGTATGGTATTGAAATGGAACGCAGGTGTTATAAGCTTTCTGTGAGTCCTCCATCTGTTCCCTGAAAAAAAAATTTAAAAATTTTAACTGTAGCGTTTTTTGTTACAAGTAAACAAAAAAAAATCCACGCAAAACTTTCTAGGTCACCGCCTTCCCTCGAACAAATTGACGTGAGCAATAATTAGTTTTTGGTGGTACCTATATTGTTATTTCGACCCAAATTTTCATCCCACAACACAAGAAAGAAAAGTAGTATGAAAATTTGGTTATATTATTGTTATTGTATTTAAATAACACAATACCTAACTTGTTATTGTATATCTTGTTATTGTAAAATCCAATTCAAGAATAGTAATAATAATTTTTGTCATTTCAATCTTTATTGAGTTCCGCTGTCCCCATTACCAGTTCACCGTCAATGGGGACAAGGGGAATAAATTTTAATTATTTTTATTCAGTTCCGTTGTCCCCATTGAATGGGGATACCGTCAATGGGGACAACGGGAATACATCAAATTTTACAGTGTTGTTTCAACCTACCCAGAACAAAACAAGAGAAAATCAGCAAAAGTACAGTTAGATCAAAAAACATAATACTTTTTTTTTTAATTTATTTATTTTCGCATTAAACAGTGTGGTGTCATGTGTAAAATTTTATTACAATTCCTTCACTAATTAATCGAAAGGAACTTCGTTCCATCCGGGTGTCCCTTGACACCTCTCAAGTTTTTTTTTAACAAAATAAGGCTTACAAGATTACACGAAAATGACAGACGAATGAAAGGTCATTTTCATTTGTTTCCTAGCCGATGTTGGTGTGTAGTAGACATTAAACGTGAGACTGTGTTGCCGGTGCGGACCTTTTTGGTCCGTTTCGGACTTTTTTCTGCCTGTGCGGATCCTTTGTGGACCATGACTCTTTGCGGATCTTTTCGGACCAAAACGACTATCCAAACGGCCTCGGTACATCTCAGAGCAAACCTCAGCATTTGAAAAAAAAATCAATTTGTACCTACTAAAAAGGCCAGGCAGTATGACTCATTACATTAGGCAATAGCATGTCCAGTAGAGTGGTGGTGGGACACATTCAATAAAGTAGAAAATTGTTCTTCGTCTATGGTTATTATTTTCACTTCTTTCTTGTCTATTATCTTTAACTTTTCTTTCGCGGTGAATGGAATGGCGGACTTAGTGAGTTTTTGCAAATTCACTTTTCGAATGTTTGAAGTTTGAATTTAAACGAGTACGTATTAGCAAATAACTGACTGAAGACGTAGCTTGAATCACTAAGGCTTGAATGTAATTGCGTGACGTCGGGAATCAGACAGATTACAGCAAGCATGAGTAAGTAGGTAGATAGATAGGTAGCTAGTGTTTTTTAAGTAAACAGACTTGAGTTTCTGGGTTGGACGTTTTCCTTCACGCGCGACGACAGAGTTGGGCGCTTCGTCTGCTCTACATAAATTTATTTGAGTGTGGGACTTTTTTTTTGCAGTTTTAGGGTTCCGTACCTCAAAAGGAAAAAGGGAACCCTTATAGGATCACTTTGTTAGTTCTCGCCCTGTAATTTTGGGGTTTCCATACTCACATTTTTAAAATTTACCGCGCTTTTTCAGGATCATCACTTGGTAGTCAGACTCTATTATAGTTTTGTGGGGACGACAGAACTTTGGAAGTGGGATGACAACAATACCTTTTGGTTAAAATGCCAAAAAATATGATTTGACTTTATATTGTGGGTTGAATGCCATTTGGGTCGAAATAACAATACACCTTTTTGGTATATAGCGCTGGGCAAAGTAGTTCTTCCGACTGGTATTGATGTGGATCAGTTGAGCTACCTGTAGATTGTTTGCGACAGTCTGCAGTTCGCCCGATTGTTTCAATTGTAAATACTAGTTCTAATTTGTTTCTATTATTTGATTGTAATTTTCTTTCTTAATGAAGCTATTAAGTTATTGGTGAAAATTCATCTTTGTAGAAACCATGAACATGTTTTTTGTTTTGCAAGTTTAGTGAGTTATAGTTATCCTACCTGTTGAGGTCAGCAGCCCGTGTCCTATCCAGTCTAACATATTGTTGTAGGACTTCCCTTTGGTGATTAGTTCGGAGCTCGACAGCAGAGGCTAGAAGAGAAGAAAATAAATCCACAATTAATCATCATCATTATCGGGATAATGAGCCTCCCCGAATGAGCGCTAACCGTCCTGTCTTCACCTTGCCGCATCCACACCATCTAACATTTCAATTTACCAAGTGCATCAAACAGCAACCTTTCGCAGGTAATCATTCCACCTGGTCGGGGGGCGACACTACGTTTGCAGAGTCGCAGTCTCAAGCCATGAACACGTTTACCCCAGCCACAGATATTATAATACTATACTAGCCCAGGGGGTTTCGTCAGTCTCTTTTCTTGTTGCCCAAAAACAGGTAAGAAATGCATGTCTAAATAACTCTGAATGTGCAGAAAAATCTGTTTAACTTAGACACATGCTAATTTCTTGATTTATTGTATGTTTTACCATTAATATAAAACTGTTTTTGTTTTTTCGATTGGTCGACTATGTTGGGCTAAATTTGGTTTTACAATATGGGGTGGCTATGATGGATCGTAGGGACTACATTTATGCCTATCAAAGTCACCCCCTCTAGCACCGTTGTTTGTTACGTTAGGTTTGGTGTTGATTATCAATTACCAGACAGTTTGATAATGTAAAAAAAATTAAGTTAAAGTAAAGTCAAGATTTTTATTAAGTGTATAAAAATATTCAGTATTGAGTAGATGTTTATATGTTCTAGCATTAAAAGCAATCATTATTATGATAAAAATAACATAAGATAGGTACAAAATTTCTGATCCTCAACAGCCTGTATTGGTCCACTGCTGGACGCAGGCCTCCCCCTGATAAGCGTCTTATTGACTTCTATCACATGGGGGTAATGCCTATAATCCCCACGCTGGGCATGCTGGTTGGGGATCGCAGTTCGGTGGTAGAATTGTTCTGCAGGGGACGCTACTGCCCACCCCCGGTGGATTACCTTACGATTTTCTAGTCGCCTTTTACGACACCCGCTGGAAGAGATGGGGTGGTGCAAATTCTAAGCCCACACCTCAGCTTCTGATCACATAGGATCAAAGTCGCCCCGCGCACTAAAATGTACTCATAACTTTAAAGTTAAAAGCAGGAATAAAAACATTATTTCGTTTTTAGGCTTGTTTAACACTGTCTCATTTCAAAATATAAACAAGGTAGGGTACATCAAAGCGACCCCACATCAAGTATGAAGTTGATGGCCCACATTTTAATTTTTCTCTCAGAAACTACGAATTCTATTTTTTTTTATATTTCGTACACAGGTACTACATCATACTCCCTTAAGTAGAGAATTTTTTCAGATTTTTCGGGCCAACCGTTACTGTTTTATAAGGGGGTTTTGCTCAAAATCTAATCAATTTCACCCCGATCTACGGTAAGTAATATTCGAGAGATTGGGCTTGCTTCTTGAAAGTGGAACGCTCAAATTAGGTCCACCCGCCTCAGTCGTAGTCGAACCGGCACCGTCTTTTAACAAGCCTTACAATTATCCCACTACAGAACTATAGAAAGAACTGCAAGTACTCTCAGTCAGGAAAGTATTCGTACAGCAACTTATCATTATGCAACATAGAGTTTCACCTCAATTGAACGTTTCCCATAAAAGCCTTAAATTTAAAGTGTTCCGTTCAAAATCATGCAAAACATCGTTTGCACATCGCCACGCACAGTTCTTATGGCCTTACATCTATAATAATACTAAATGAAACTAATGACCTACAACAAAAATCGAGCCTCGACTGTAAACTTCTCGTCACGCGGTACTTACAATCAAGACCTTGAATACGCGCAGGTAGAGCACTTGTTGGAGGTACAATCTTAGATTTTGGGCTGCATCTGGTGTGTGGGTGTGTGGTTGTGTTTTTCAGCTTCTTATTCTCTTATTTTCTATTCTCTTATTTTTAAGTGATGTTTAATGTATTTCTTAGTATTTTAATTTCCTTCTATTTTAGTTGTATTGTATAAAGTATTTATATCTACGGATTCCTAACCCATATTTCTCTGGGAATAATATCTTAGTCGCACTTGGTGTTGGTTGAGCCTGTTTCTAGCCGGAGGGAAGAGCCCTCGTGTCTCTGATAGACGTATTGATCAACTCTCTCCAGCACCTCATTTCCAACCGTGCTAATGGAATTTGAGGGGCTCGAGAGGTTAGCCATAATCTTCGTCTTGGACATATTCATCCTTAAGCCAACTTTCAAAGAAGCTTTATAAAGTTGTTCCAGCATCCATTGGAGATCATCTAAAATTTCCGCGAATAGTACGAGATCATCCCCGAATCTAAGCTGAGACAAATTGACGCCATTGATGTTAATGCCGCAACTATCCCGTTTTATTGTTTTTACGACTACAATATATGTATTTAATTACTTACCAATTACCTATGTAATTAAAATGTCCAGCAGTGGGCTAATATAGGCTGATGATGATGATGATGATGATGTAATTAAAATAGAAGGTTAGTTATTTACAGCTACGTACTAGGTCAAGTTTAATCTTACTTCGATGTACTTTGGGTGAGACAGGACCACATAGCGATGGGAGAACAGGTAAATCCGGGCGGCATCATTGTATTTCTCAGCTAAACGACTAAGAACTTTCAAGAACTCTGAAATTAAGAAACCACGTTTTAGCACTTATCTAATAGATTACAGCTTAGTCAAAGTCAAATGTGCCACCTATTTTATCAGTAATTTTCAAAATTATAGGTATCTAAGCTTTTTTTAGTACCTACCTCTGTATTAGTTTTATTTTGTACTAGACGATCGCTTCGCGGTTTCAACCACATAGTTCCCGTTCCCGTGGGAATTCCGAAATATTATAGCCTATGTCGCCTACGTCTCTCCATCTACATTCATCATAATTTCTTTCATCTAATGTAGAATACCGAATTTGTAGTTAGTCTAAGGTAAATTAAAGCACAGTATAAATAGTTGAAGAAAAGAAAAGATAAGAAGATAAGGAGACTTGATTTGGGATTTGAAAGAGTTGATGAAAGGAGTACCTAAGTTTGATAGCGACAGACAGTTTGTTCCAAGGACGTAGGTACTGCCTGTACACTAAAAGAGTTGCCATATAAGGATTGGGAATGGGTGGGAAACTTGAGAAATAAGTTATGTGATGACCTAAGATTGAGGGAGTTAGAAGAATGAAGGAACTCAAATCTATTTTTGAGAAATAGATTAAAGAAGAGAAAAAACATGCATGTCCGGCGAAGTCGAATAGGGAGCCACTTGAGCATGGTGCGAAAAGGAGAGACATGGTCATATTTGGTTGCATGCATATGCACAGCGTACTCTTTCTTTATAAAGACCCTTGAAAACACTATATTTTTCATGTGTGTTTTTTGCAGTTGTCTATTTTTTATTAATAACTGGTACCTACAACTGGGCACTCACCAGCAGAATCGACCATAAAGTCGTACGCGTTCCCCAATAAAGGCAGAGGGAAGTCTCCAGGTACATTCGATTTTTTGATGTCCAAAAGTAAATTTATCCATGACACAATAACTAAAGCTACAAGCGTAAAAAATAATAACAAAACAATCATTTTGTTCGGGAGCTGTATAGCTTTTCTAATACGACTGTCAGGCTAAGAAACTGAACAGTATTGTGTTGTGTTTACACTAGGTAGGTAGGTTAAGTAGGTAGGTACGTTACTTATATGACAGAACAGATCTTTATCTGCCTGTTGTTGCAATTATAAAAAAATTACTAGTCCTTATTAATCTACGGTAATAAAATAACCTGATTTATGGCATTTTTACAGCCATTGAAATTCCACGCTGAAAGCTTTTGCGATCTGCAACTTGAGAGGGCTGGTAATAAATAACTTGTCAAGAGGTGTGTTTGTCGTAAAAACACTTGGTTTTGAAACGATAATATTAGTATTCCTACGAAATGTGAAGGGTCATAAATAAGACCTTTCTTGAAGCAATAAATTAATCATGTCAATACGATAAGCAAAATGCCCGAAATAATTTAAGGATAATTTGGACCTCATGTGCAAGCGTTGCTCATGTAGGAGCTTCTATGAAAATATTAGAGGCAGTCGAAATTCGGGGTCCACGCGGGATGCTGCTGCCTGGTCTAGTTCTGGACAAAACCTGACGATCCTTTTGTAAAACCGTTTAGATTCAAGTAATTGATTGACGCCGTGTGGTGCCGGCATAGAATTGCACCACCCCAACTCCTCCCGTGCGTGGGTGTCGTAGGAGGCAACTAAGGGACAAACGCACCGCAGGCAGGCAGCAGCGCCCCCTGCAGAAAAACTTTACCGAACTGCGATCCCCAACCCGCATGCCCAGCGTGGGGAATATGGGCATTACCCCCAATGATTGTTCAAGCCAAAAAATGGCCCCCAGTTCCCGGCCGCCTCGCTATTCCTGGCCATGGTAGCGGCGGGGCAGGGGTACTAGGAATCACCGGGCTACCCCAGGCTACCCTTGCAACGTTCAACTCGCACTCTGAAGCTTGACCATCATCTAGCGCAGTTGGAAGTGGAGTTAGAGAACATTAAAAGGCATGTTCCGGGGTTATGTGAAGTCCGTAGAGAGGGGGAGGACACCATAACCCTAGACTCGGGCCATCTTCTCTACTTTCGCGTAAAACATCCCAGGGTGGCGTAAGTTTCCTCGTCAATAAGGCCCTCTCTAACAACGTTCAAGAAATCTCCAGTGTGTCGACCAGCGCGGCATTACGGCTAAAACGTTGGCAGTTGAAACGTTAGGGTGGTCGTTCATAGGCCGGCATCGGACAATCCGCACTGGCCCCATCAATGGTTTGAAATTAAAGATCCGTACTCACGGAGCAGACTGTCGGCAATGCCGCCGAGGATTCTTAAAGGCAACTTTTCCATTTAATGCGAATGACGTTATTCAGATTGCCGATCAGTCGATGCACTTGTCCGTGGATTGTCTGATGCACGCCTGTGAACGCGCACCTTAACGTTTCAACTGCTAACGTTTGAGCCGTTATGCCGTGCCTTACCACACCGTGATCGGGGCCCAGGGTAGCGTACCTGATCCTTCGCTTGTCCAAGCGCTACAGCATGTAGGTGATTCAGGTTTACGCACCGACCTCGGCACACTCGGATGATAAAGTGGAGGATATGTGCGAAGACATATACAAAGCCTTACATAACACCACTAAGGCACACTTCAACGTTGTTATAGGCAAGTTGGGAACCCAGACTGGCAACGAATCCTGAATAGGCCAGCATAGTTATGGAGTTAGGAATCACAGGGATCATTTGCTTGTCAACTTCCTTGAGAAAGAGGGTCTGTTCTTAATGAACTCCTTCTTTAAGAAACAACCTCAAAGAAAATGGACATGGCAAAGCCCCGACACTGTGACTAAAAATGAGATCGACTTCATCATGACGGATAGCAAGCACATATTCAAAGATGTCTCAGTGATCAATAGGTTTAATACCGGATCTGATCACCGACGACTCCGAGGCTCTCTGAATATCAACTTGAAGCTTAAAAGAAACCGTCTGATGAAGTCCACGCTCCGACCTAACCCAATCCAAATTATGACGGGCACCGAGAAGTTCCAGCAGCTTCTCGAAAATAGATTGGTTGCCTTGGATCCTACTGATGACGCTGACAAGACCCTACACAATCTGGTCGAAACGCTGAGAGATGAAGGCATGAAGTTCTGCAAAAAGCAGGGCACTGGCAAGAAATTCAAACTTTAGGATGAGACTCTCGGGCTGATGACAAAAAGACGGGAAACCACCCAAGCGACTTCGTCAGAAAGGTCAGACCTGAACAAGCGAATTGCGAAGATGGTATGACGCGACCTTCGGAGCTCCAACACACGCCTCATCGAAGAGGCGATAGAGCAAAACTGAGGTTCCAAAGTATTCACTCAGCAGCTTGGCCACCTGACGAAGCTCAAAACGCACGACGGGAGGACCCGTCCCGTATTGTCGAAACCGGAGATCTCCGACGAGTTAGAGGATTTCCATGGAGGACCATGATTCTAGAGACACCCTCACACGCCACTATACCGACGAACTGCCGGACATCAGTCAAGACGATCGTGCGTGTTAGCTCTGAGGCAGCTTAAAAATGGAAAAGCCCCCGGCGAGGACGGAATAACTTCAGAGCTTTTGAAAGACGGAGGTGCCCCTGTAATACAGGAGCTACAGAACCTCTTCAACGCCGTCCTGCACAGTGGGAGAACTCCAAAGGCGTGAAGCGGAAGTTTGGTGGTGCTCTCACGAGTTGTCACGAATCGTCTCGACGAGTTCCAGCCACCGGAATCCGCGGTGGATTTGGCACCATAGACCACATTCACACAGTGAAGCCGATTATACAGAAGTCCGGAAGAGTATAATCAGCCCCTGTATCTGGCCTTTAATAAATAAAAAAAACAATAAGAAAAATTTTGTTCGTCTAACAAGTCTATTTTGTTCGTAAAACTACACTCGAGAGCAATGAATCCGGGTCACTCAAAGAATCCAAAAAATCTCGGAAAGTAAGAATGCTAGGTTAATGCAATAAATTGTATTTAATAGACAATTTAATACTCCTTAAATGAAAGTATTAAAACTTCTTAGTTATTGTAAAGTTATATCATAAAAAAATCAAATTTGAAAAGGGAACACTGTCGAAGATGGAACTACGAAATTACAGGATTTGTTTTTGCTTTTGTTTGTAATCTGTCATTTATGTTGGTACATAAACCAGGTTGATAGTGCTCAATATTCATTATTCAAGCTGAAATCATGTCGCTTACACTTGAAGAATGCACCAGAATACTTACATTGGTGGAAACCGGCCGGAGTCAGCGCGATACAGCCAGGACTGTCGGTGTGTCGCTGTCAACAGTACAAAGAGTTCTCCGACGTTACGAAGAAACTGGTTCTAACCTACGCAGACCAGGAACGGGCAGAACTAGGTGTACCACAGCACGAGAAGACCGATACTTGGTGAACACCATGCTTCGAAATCGCTTTCTCACAGGAACTGAACTCACAAATCAGTTTCGACGCCTCGGAGGAAGTAACCCAAGTGCATGGACAATAAGACGTCGGCTTGCTGAATCTAACTTAAAACCCCTTAGACCTGCAAACGGCCCTAAACTGGAGCGTGGCCATCGTATTTCAAGACTAAGATATGCCCAGAACCACGTAAATTGGAGTATTGAAGATTGGTCGAAAGTTATGTTCTCCGACGAATCAAAATTTATGCTCTACAAGCACGATGGAAGACACAGAGTGTATAGAAGACCAGGGGAAAGATTCAAGCAAGCATGCATCGAAGAAAAAGTAGCCTACGGTGGTGGGTCTGTACTTGTGTGGGCCGGAATTTCCTCTGAAAGTCGCACAGAGCTGGTGATCATAGAAAACGGCTCTTTAACTATCGTAAGATATGTGGAAGAAATCCTCAACGAACACGTTGGTCCATTTATGGTCAATTTGGGTGAGGATGCTATATTTATGCATGACAATGCCCGACCTCATACAGGTAGGATTGTGAATGACTACCTTCAAGAGATGAACATTACTTGTATGGAGTGGCCAGCGCGCAGCCCGGATATCAACCCGATCGAGCATGCTTGGGACGAGCTAGGGAGATGCGTAAAACAACGAAACCCTCCCCCAATCACGCTTCCTGAGCTCAAAATTGCTCTCACAGAGGAATGGGAGAATATTGCCCAAAATCGTATAAGGAACTTGGTGTACAGCATGCCAAACCGCGTAGACGCAGTAATGGAAGCACGGGGAGGTAATACGAAGTATTGAAATTCAAGAAAATCGTCATAAAGTTCAAAAATTTCATGTTTCCTATTTTTGTTTTAAGGAGAGATCAGCAGTTTTTTTTCTTTATGTAATTTTGTGTAAATAAAATGTATGGTGACTCATATTTTTTTAACTTTCATTTAAGGAGTATTAAATTGTCTATTAAATACAATTTATTGCATTAACCTAGCATTCTTACTTTCCGAGATTTTTTGGATTCTTTGAGTGACCCGGATTCATTGCTCTCGAGTGTATTAAAGAAAAAACCTAAAGTTGCGGTTAGCAGGTTACAAATAATCACACACACTATTACAAAACATGATATACCACCTATTACCCTACGCACAAAACATATCCATAAAGGAGAGGAAACCTATCAGCAATAGTTCCCAGGATGCTATTCGTGCTGTCCCGGATTCTACGCATTAGGGAGGTGGTCCTCTTGCGGAGAATAGCTGTAAACCCATCTACTTGGTACTCCGTAGGCATGGAAGATTTCACGCATCACTGGTTATATAACTAGTGACAACATAAATCACGTGCCACACCAGTTACATGCATCGAAACCGTGAGTTACTTATAACGCGAGCGTGATTTTTCACGCGGGCTAAGCTACATTACATTTCGCAGAATTCTATCGTGCGAGAGAGACAAAGCTACAGCATGCGACTGTAGCGACACCGTGCCACTAGCGAGAAGAGAGAATTCGTTTAAGTGAAATTGCATCTTGTTCTCAACACCATTAGGCTTTAATTTATCTGGAGTATTTTTAAAACTTGCTTACTGCTTCGATAAATAACGGTCCGTTACAAAAACTTCATATGAAAATGAGTCTTATTTTAAAGACTTTAAGGTGCTCATTTAATGTAGGTACATGTAGGTACTTGAAATTTATAATACCAGTGATATCACGTTGTGAGAGTTTGACTTCATTTCACTCACTTGTAATCTTTACTTGTTGCTGCTGCACATGCATGCCGCGTTTTGAATCGCGTGTTATTTTAAACTAAGCTCACCTGAGATTGTCTGTTAATACAGAAATAAAGTTGTCGTCCTAGTGTTTTGTAATTAAGTACTTAAACATTGACAGTCCCAAGCCTGTCGAAGTATGAGGGAAAGTTCATTGAAGAAAACACGTTTTATTGTCAAAAAAAAACATCGCCGATTAGCTAAGCGATAAGTTCTGAATCATATCACTATCACTGCAACATGTAACAGGCGGAAAAAATGCACCCACTGTGATAATAATCATCACTAATGAAATATAACGACCGTGATTTATCACCCGTGATATAACCGTGACAGAAAAAAATAACTTCGCGACGTGATAGTGAAATAAAAGTAGCTATAACTTCCATGCCTAGTACTCTGCAAACATCCCTGACGCACTGCAGTAGCGGGGCAGCCCCAACATCATCCTTAGGGTCTCCAGCTGTTTTTTGGCATGCCGAAACAAAAAAACCAAAGTCATGATCAATGGCCTCATTGATCCGGGACCGGTCGTCGTACATGGCCACCTTCTCGAAATTGTTTCTGAGTATACTTATCTTGGGAAAATTTGGCAGTTAGGTAACAATAACTTAGAGAAGGAGGCTAAGAGAAAGATCTAGCTGGGCTGAGAAGCTTTTGGGAAACTACGTCGAGTCTTCTCGTCATCCATACAATGCTTGAAAACTAAAGTTTTCAATCAGTGCGTCCTACCCGTCATGCCCTACGGAGCTGAGACGTGGACACTCACGGCAGGGCTGGTCCACTAGTTGAAAGTCGCTCAGCGAGCTATGGAAAGAGCTATGCTCGGAGTCTCTCTGAAGGATAGAATTCGTAACGAACACATCCGACAGAGAACCAAAGTTATCGACATAGCTCTAAGAATTAGCCAGCTGAAGTGGCAGTGGGCCAGCCATATCTCGCGAAGAACCGACAACCGCTGGGGTAAACGAGTTTATGAGTGAAGACCACGACTCGGTAAACGTAGTGTAGGACGCCCTCCGGCCAGGTGGGATGACGATCTTCGAAAGACTGCAGGCAGATGCTGGATGCGGCAATCTGAAGACAGGTCGCTATTTCGCTCATTAGGGGAGGCCTATGTCCAGCAGTGGACTAATATAGGCTGATTATGATGACGAATTGATTAAAATCAGTGTTGATTAATGTAGATGGAACAAGTGTTAACTAGAAAGAATTTTGCCTAATGAATATAAAGTCAGTGTTGTGATTCATGGCACTTGGTCATGTAAACAATAAATCTTAATTATATATTATTATATCCTTTATTGATTTTTTAACGTGTTTCTTAAGGAAGGAGCTGAGTTTATTGTTTATTGAATTTCATTGTGTTTTCCTTTAGGAATTACAGGAAATATTATATTTCAGAGCCAGAAGGCCGAATAATCTACATAATATTGATTTAAAAACAAATTGAATAGATAAGTACCAAAGTTGAATAAAGCACGCATAGTAGTTTATTCTGGTTTCAGATATGACTATGATTTTCATTTTCATTTATAGTTGTGTCCAGTAGGGAGAACTTTCATATTTAGACAAAAAGTATGAAAACTACAGAAATTTTAAAAACTGTTTTGAAATGTCCGAACCGATACCTTTCATTTGATATTTGAAAATAATCTCTTTTGTCCATTTTTGAAAAAGTGTTCTTTTTACAGACCTCTATATTTTTCGTATAATGTTATCTACCTTATATTTGTTATATTTTGCGTGTTTCATCATTTCGAAAAGTATAAAACCAACAGAAATTTCGAAAACTATTTTGAAATTTACAAACTAATACCTACCTTTCATTTGATATCCCACTTGACTTTGTAGGTCTCTTTTAAAATTTCGGCGTCACTATTTGTACCTATTGAAAATGTTCAGTTTCATTTTTCATTTTTTTTCTACAAATCTAGGTATACCTACAGGCACACGAAATGTTTTATTTATTATGTTAAATTTCAAGTTGATAGCTGCTGTAGTTGTTGAGATATTAAGGAGGGAAAAACAGACAGACAAAGCGAGATCACAACGGTTTCGAAACCGATCTCTGATCTCGAAACTCTAAAAATATAAACAATAGCCGCCACTTCACCAACTTAGAACAAAATAAAAATTGTAACATAATTTATGCAGACCAAAAAACAATATTAACTCAATGCTAATTTCTTAAGGATAGGTACCTATAGCTAATAATCACAATGCAAAGAAAAAAAAATATTTCAACTTAGGTACTGAAAATAAGAAATGGCATCCATTTTCAGCCTATATCATTTTTATACGAGCACTTGGCCATTCTTTCTGTCCGAGTGCCAAAATGACACTAGTTGAAATGGTAGCTTCTCATGCCAAAATGCTTCTCTTTTGATAGAGACGGCTTCAGAGTGCACATTGTGAATCTATGGGGGGCCGGCAAAAACCTTGATCGATGTTGGGCCCTCCTAAATACACAATGTTAATCTTACATTTTGGTATGGCATCATTGCACTGCTCAATCCTAATACCGATGTTAAGAGGCTATTTAGCGGTATAAATAATAAATAAAACGTCTAGTACGTGCGAGTCGGACTCGCGCACGAAGGGTTCCGTAAGATCTTGCCAAATTATCGTGATTCTAGGTCAACGGTAAGTAAAGTACCCTATAGGTTTTGGTCCATGGCGAGAATCAAAAGTATTTTTTGTTAATAAACTACAAATTTACTGTTTTCGGATTTTTTCCTTTGTGCTATAAGGCCTTGCTTCTTGCCAAATATCATAATTCTAGGTCTATGGAAAGTACCATATAGGTTTTGGTCCATTTTAAAGTTAATTTATAATTACTAATTTATGGGTTTCAGATTTTTCCCTTTATTTGTACAATAAGACCTTGCTGCTCACCCATGATTCTAGGTTTACGAGAAGTACCCCATAGGTTATGGGTGTATGTGTATCCCTTGGAAATTTCAAAATATTCGGACATTAACCCGGACATTGACCCGAGGTGATTTTAAACCTTCGTAAAAATGTTTCAACACTCGCGGTATACTTGACCTTTCGTGTAGCTGAAGATATTATACCCCCGCTCTACCTGTAGCATAGCAGTGTGGTACTCAGTGTGCTCGTAGAGTAGAATTGTTCTGTGTCAGTGTGACGCCGCCTGCGCAGCGAGATACACGTGTATTGCGGCAATACGGGTAAGTAATGTAAGTATGACCCAGCGTCATCGCTGGCGCAGTATTTTCGTAACATATTTTAATTTCTTTATTTTATGTTTCTGATTGTATCTTATGTTTTTTTTAGATTTTTGAGAAAAATGGCGTTAAGGGATCATCCAGAGAGAATATTGGCGATGTTGGAAGAATCGGACTTCGATAAAAATTATCGTGATCCATATCCAGCTTCAGACGTCGAATGAGGAATCGGAATACCGATTTTATAGTTTTACTTTGATAAGTAGTTTTTGTGATCTCTGTATAAGCATATAAAATTGATAATTCTTTATAATGTTAAGGTTTTATTTAAAAAAAATAACATAATGTGCAAGTTATGTTTTTCAGGTTGATTTTGCATTCGTTTTTTTTTTTAAACAATAAATATTGAATTCATTAACTTTAATAATTTTTATTATTTTGTCATTTAAGTACCCAAAAAACCTTAGATTCTAAAAAGATTACTAAAAATGACAGTTCATTTAAAGATACTGTAAATTTATTGTCTAAAGTTCGGGTAATGATGACCCGACGTCATTGCCCGTGTAATATTATTCACGTCATTTGCGCCGGGTTAACGGCTGTAACTTTTGAGTGCGTGGACTTAATATAAGTTTTATTTATATCGCGGCTCCAAGAGGTTACGGACTTGAGTATTTGATGTTAATTTCAACTCGGTACGTCTACGCGTTCCTGAGAAAAGAGGGTTGACAAACGGACAGACGGACAACAAAATGATCCTATACCTAGAGTTCCTTTTTTCCCTTTGACGTACGGAACCCTAAAAACAAGTAGAGGAACAGAATGAAGTCAAATCTTTTAACTGCTACAATAAGAATACGCTGTGGTTTGAGATTGGTAGGAAAATGGTACAGTGAATATACAATTCCAATTAACGTTACAAAAGAAATCGGTAGGTACCTAATAGAGAATCGTATAAATCTGAAACCGACGATGATGGTGCAGACTACAATGATTCACCTGAAGAAGTCGAATTAGTTTAAATAGCAGTTTGTTATTGAATCATTATATAATCATGTTGATTTATTTATGGAATTAATGGACTCCCAGCGAAACGATCACCAAGCACCAACATTATTTTTACAAACAGGATACCTAAGTCTTAAATTTAGGTGTCCTCTCAGTCACACCGTGACAAAAAAATTATCTAAAAGTACATTTTTTTTGTTTTAACTTAGATTGACTACCTAATTGTTAATATTTTACTAAATTACATACCTACTTACTGCTTCCGTTCGTTCGTTCTAACAAATTTTTTTTAAGTGGAAATTTTAGCGATTTTACCGTAGGACCGTTTTTAGGGTTCCGTACCTCAAAAGGAAAAGACAACAAAGTGTTTTCGTGACACCGTGACGTGACAAAGTGTGTCCGTGTGTCTCTCTGTCTGTCTGTCCGTCTGTCAACCCTCTTTTTTCAGGAACGCGTGGACGTATCGAGTTGAAATTTACGTCAAATACTCAATCCGTAACCTCTTGAAGCCGTGATATAAATTAAACTTCTAAGTCAACGCACTCAAAAGTTACTGCCGTTTATGTACGAATATTTTGAAATTTCCAAGGGAATCAAATGAACACAAAACCTACAGGGTACTTTCCCGTAGACCTAGAATCATGAAAGGTGAGCAGCAAGGTCTTATGGCACAAGTAAAGGGGAAAATGCGAAAACAATAAATTTGTAATTTATACACTAAAAAAATTACTTTTAATGCTCGCCATGGATCAAAACCTATAGGGTACTTCCCGTAGACCTAGAATTATGAAATTTGGCAAGAAGCAAGGCCTTATAGCACAAATAAAAGAAAAAATCCGAGAAAATTAAATTTGTAGTTAATTAAAAAAATACTTTTGATTCTCGCCATGGACCAAAACCTATATGGTACCTACTTCTTGTTGACGTAGAATTATAAAAGAAGCAAGGTCTTACAGCAAAAGTAAAGGAAAAAACTTGAGAGGTGTCAAGGGACACCCGGATGGAACGAAGTTCCTTTCGATTAATCTCGCGTCCTCGCGTCATCTTCAGTGAGGCCGCAGAAAACTGATATATCTCACTCACTCGAATGACACGTTGCGCGAGCGAGCGGAACAAACGATTGTTCGAATCGAAGCGCACCTCGGCTCAACTCGGCTGCGGTCGTCGCTTCGGTTCTCCTCGGTTCTCTTCGTAAAATTATGTCGTTACAACTTTTCGTAAGAATTTTTTCCGTCTAGCCCCCTTTCACAACGCGCGATAAGGAACTTCGCTCCAAACATCCTAAAACCGTGTTTATTCATCAAAAAAAATACTATTAATTCTTGCTGTAGACCAAAACCTATAGGCACTTCCCGTTTACTTAGAATCATAAAATTTGGTAAAAAGCAAGGTTATATAGCACAAATAACGAAAAAATCTGGAAACCGTAAATTTGTAGATTATTAGCAAGAAAATAATTATTATTATTTGATTCTCTCCCTCGACCAAAATATACAGGGTAAGTAGGTACCTACTTCATATTGAATGGTCTTACAATTAAACGGAACCCTTAGTGTGCGAGTCCGACTCGCACTTGACGTTTTATTTTGTTACCAATTGGTTTTCTGGTGGTTTTAGAGCACGAAATTAGAACTTTCTAATTCCGTGTTTTAAGCCGTCACACAAAGAAGCCGGGGCCGCGCCGGAGGTGTAGGCGTGCGAGTTGTATCATATGAATATAAATGAAAGACTACACACACCGCAAGCGGTGGCTAAGCGGTGCACGGCTGTGGCGGGCCGGCTCAGCGACACAAACAAACAGTCCAAAAAACAAACAACCAAACAACCATCCTAGTACTTAGTGGCGGCGCGGCGGCGGCGGCGCGTCGTCGGCGAGGCGGAGACGTGGCGTGTGAGCGTTGTATTTCAGCTCGTTTATGGAGTATCTTCACACAGAGCGCACGCGGCGCGTCGCGGTGCCGAGGCGTGCTGGTAGTGGAGTTACGAGTTCTATTTATTTATTTACAAATTTTTAGCTTATGACCCGAATAAGGCCCTGAATAAAATGAACTATACAGAAAAAATTATGTTACTAGTCCAACCACATCGTTGTTTATACGATTGCCGTATAAAAGATTATAAAAATAATTTAAAGAGGACATCTTTACAATAATGCGACGCCGCCCGTGACCTACACACACAACACAACACTCCACAACGCCTCCGCGACGCCTCGGCTCTCGCACGCCTGCAATGTGAAGACATCCGCACCGCGAACGGCACGCCTGCCTGCTGTGCGATTACGCAAAACCACCCATCCTAAATTGACATTTGAAACCCCTTTGAATGGCCTTCGTAATTTGCTATTGTATGGATATGACCATTGAAATGGCTTTCAAGGCCATTCAAAGGGCTTTCAAATGTCAATTTTAGGATGGGTAATTTTTGCATAATTGCACAGCTGGTTCGGCTACCGTCCGCCACCGCTCCGCCTCCGACTTCTGTGTGTGGCGACTTTTAGAGGTTGAATCTGGTGGCGAGCTAGTTTAACTGTTGGCAACACTGGACGCAGGCAGAGCCAAAAATAAAGAAGCAGAAGTAATCTTACATAAAGGTGAATTTTGTTTTTGCCGTAGGTTTTTGCTATAATAATAAATATCATTTGACTCGATAAAAAGATCACTGTCTCCTAATTTTACATAAAAACAATAGTCCACCTCTAAAAATGAGTTCTGAGAACCTGAACATAGCCCGGCGGAAACTAAATGATGTTCTAAATCAGAAGTCTACTAAGTATTTCGCTCAAATGAAGCTCTGGTTTCGGATGAAACTAACAAAAGAGGAGTTCGATGCTGAAGCAAGAAAACTATTGAACGGTGACCAAGTCCGTTTCCACAACGAGTTTTTACTTGCCTTGTTGAATAGAGTCAGCGGTTTAGCAGAGACCTCGATCACCGTTGCCGAGGAGAAGGCTATAACTCAGAATAAAAACGCGAGGAAACATAAACGTAGCTCTACTAGGACATCCGAGAAGTGTAACTTTGATCCCGTGGACTTGGGCGACTACTTGCCGCCCACGTCGCCACAGGGCGCCGGCAGCGACGGAGTCAAATATGCTGCTCAGGTTAGACTAAAAACTATATAATTAGGCATTGATTAAGTAAATACATTAATATCACATCACACTTCACACTAATATTAAAAATGCGAAAGTTTGGATGGATGGATGTCTGTTACCTCTTCACGCCAAAACTACTGAACGGATCGGGCTGAAATTTAGCATACAGGTAATTCTAATCCTGGAATCAAACATAGGATACTTTTTATCCCATAAATCAGTTCCCATGGGAAAAAAATCACCTTTAAATGTTTATAGAAACAACGCGTGCGAATCCGCGGGCATAAAGTAGTACTCAATAAAATAATCTCCAGGGGGTATGTAAGGATTTTCTTAACTAATACTTATTTATTTATTTTTTACGAGTTTATCATTGAGTCTCAACCTGAACCACCCCTGAAAGTTTGATCTTCACATTCAGTTTCGGGTACACATTCAGTCACATTCAGTAAAGAACCATAAGTAATGTGTTGTATTAAACATTTCAGGAAGTGTTCCTTCCTGACCATGCCCTGGTGGTGGGCCGCTTCATGCTGGCGGCCTGGGATGCAGGGCTCGAGGGGGTGGAGGATGATGCAGCTGACATTATGGTGGTAGCTACGCAGACATTCCTCAAGAACATACTAACAGCTATCATCGCTATGCGCCAAGGCTACAAGAAGAAGCAATCTTTTATCTATGACTTTGGAGCAGATATGCCTAATATGTGGCTACGGAATTCTGCAAAGGTCAATGATCCCTTGGGTGGGAGTCATGTGGAGATAGGGGAGGGGTCTGAGATGGCTCCGCGGTGTCCTCCCACCATTGATGAAGTGGAGCACTCAGCGGCGCTTGAAATGGCTTGCAGGTATGTTTGAGGACTACTGGCATCTTCCCGAGACTTTGCTGTACTGTGGTACTTGGTTAAAACATAGCTTAAAGCGCTCAGGGAAATGCAGCAACTTACCAGTGAAATCATTTTGAAAATCGGTCCTGTACTTTGGAGATTTTTGAAATTTATGGGATATTATTTGATTTACTCTACCCTTTGTTCCAGTGGTCCATACGAAGAAGGAACTGACAACCGAGTGATATTAAGCGAGGTGTTCAATACGCTGATGGTGAACCGCAACATCATCGCCTCGCATTCCGTGTACGCCATCAACATGGAGAGAATATCTGGCATGTTGAACCATCCTAGTACTTAAACTTCATCTGTTCTCATACTGTAAGCTTGGTGTAATTGTATCACTTGCTAGAAAGGTTGCGTTAAAACGCTGGAAGCAAGTAAGGCAGGATTGGCTGAGATGACGATGATGATTCTCTGAAGCTGAAAGGGCCAAATACTAGCAATGCAAGGAAGTACGTATTGCTCAAATCGTATTATTGCATACTTTTAGTTATCTTCCTCAGTGATAAGTGTCCTCTCTGGAAAATCTTTCAAAAATAGTTTGGAGATATACTTAGGGTTACACTACTCGCTGGCGCAACTCGTCGCTGGGCGGGGCCTAAATGTATGCTATTTCACCTGACATAGTGTGCGATCCCGCGCGCTAGGATGAAATGCACAGTGATTCAGTAGTAAAACGGCCGCATAAAAAATGGAAAAAAACTTTTAGCACAAGGGTTATTTATTATAGAAAAACTATTGAGTGTATGTTTTCAAAATAAACTTGTTCCAACTTTTGAATAACTAGATACTTACAGTATGTCGGAACGAGTTTTATTTTGGTACTAGCTGTACCCGCGACTTCGTTCGCGATGCCATACCTGCCGATTTAATTGGACCTGGTACACTTCCTACTAATATTATAAATCCAAAAGTTTGTGAAATCTGAATTTTTGTCATCTGGAAACTACTGAACAGATCATTAAGAAATTTGGCGCACATTTAGAGCAGCCTAACTTGCATAATAGGCTACTATTATACCGAAAATACGTGTGCGAAGCCGCGGGTAGAAGCTAAATAAATAATAAAATAAACGCTTTATTATTTATTTATTAAAGAAATTATGATGATCTAGCTTCTGGCCGCGGCTACGCACGCGTATTTTCGGTATAATAAGTAGCCTATTATCTAAGTTAGGCTTTGCTCTAAGCGTACGCAAAATTTCATCTCGATCTGTTAAGTAGTTTTGGAGATCCTAGGTAACAAAAATTCAGATTTCACAAACTTTCGGCTTTATAATATTAGTAGGATAGGAAGCAGATGGAGAGACGCGCGTCAAAGTGTCAAGTTTGAAACTATTAATTTATCTCGCACGCACTATCTGTAGTTTTATTAATCTAAGGATTCTACGTCATGATTCTGCGACGATTCCATTGTCATAGTGAAGCAATTGTATTGCAGAATTGTGCTCTATTTGACTGGGCCACCAAATATCATGTTCATGAAGATCACATGGACCATTTTGTACATTTTACTTTGCCTGAAATAGGTACAGTACCCGGCGATAAATAATGCACATCGATCTGTGGAAAGAGACAATCGGTTAATTTCGGCTTCGTAGACCGTTATCTCTGTCGCACACTACCTATACGGCTGACGAAACATCACTGTCAGTCGTTGTTCAAGTGCGGTAGAGAACGGTCGCGTCCAATTCAAAATATATATTGAGAGTTGTTAACACCCCCAAATTTAAAATTTGAGAATTAGAATTATTTTTATTACAATGTCACATTTTAACAATAGGTATAATGGTGTTTATTATGTACACTGCAACTGTAATTTTTCAAAATAATTAAATACGTAAACATAATGTGAATAAGTTTTTTTAATTTATTTTACTTCAACCTAAGCCAACACTTATAGAAAAATTGGTGTATTTTATACAAAGAATAAAAAATTCTCAAAAAAAGCAAATCACAATTGTTTCACTCCTAATAGAAACAGCTCCTAATAGATACCGGACTGTTTGTATTTCGTGCGACAGAGATAACGCTCTATGTAGCCGAAATTAGCCGATTGTCTCTTTCCAAAGGTCGATGTGCATTATTTATCGCCGGGTACTGTATTGGGTAGTAGGTAGGACCCTAACTAATGGGTGCGTCTTGGAAAAACAAGATCCGTCAAGTGCGAGACTCGCGCGCCGTGGGTTTCCAACGTTTGTCAATTATACAAGTAAGAGATATCGCTATTTGATGAATACCTAAAAATAGTAGGTAAGTACCAAACTACGGGGGTACGTTTCAAAACAAAAATTGTTTTGAAACGTCAAACCGATTCCTGTCATTTGATACCCCCACATGACCCTGTAGGTATCTTTTAAAATTTCGACATCTCAATTTGTATGGAAAATGTTCATTTTCTTTTTTGACGTGACAACGTCTTATAAATTGGTTTGCCGGGTGACACTTCAAGAAACTGCGTTACGCTCCGCTCACGTTATGCGCTCACAATGAGAGCGAGTGAGAGGCACGCGTCCCTTCCACTCGGGCATGGTTAGCCCGCCTAAGAGCGAGAGAGACAGACATAAAAAGTCGTTGTCACGTCAAAACTTTCGCCCGTATACCGACTTTACAGGCAACCAATTTTTTTTTTCTTAATATCTGTACAGGCGCACGAAATGTATTATGTATGCTATATTTCAAGTTGATAGCTAGTAGGTGCTGAGTTATTATATTATGGAGGGAAAAAAGGACAGACAAATCGAGACCATAAGGGTTTCGAAACCGATCTTCGAAACCCTTGAAATTGATAGGAACTTACCTACCCTTTATTTACTGATTTTTTCTTCAATATACAGATTTTTGCATAAATCTACTGATTTTCTACTCGACTTTCTACTGATTTAGTCGAATTAGATGTTGCACCACTGTTTCTAGCAAAAAAAATGCATGAAATCGGACGACGCGTTATTGAATTACAACTAAGTACACATTTTGCTATTTATCCCCTCTCCCAAGGGAACCTTACTGAATTCAAGGATAAAATGTATCTTTCCTCGTAGTATGTACTTACTCAAATAATGAAGAGTTCCTTTCAAATCTAGGCGCCACTGACGAGGACCATACGAGCGCTAAATCTGGGAGCGATAACCGTCGACATTTTCCACTGTCCAAAGAGCGAGTTCGTAGGAGCTTTATTGTATAATCTGTGCTATAGTAAGTAATTATTATTTTTTAGTGACTGATATTAAGATTATGTATGACATTTGGAAGCTTTGAATGTAATTATTTGTTATTATTTTATTGGTTTTTATCGTTGATATTTGTATGTAAATAATTTGCTTATTAGACTTATTAGTTAGGTAGGTACCTATTTAATTTGTTGCTCTATGACATTTGTATTTCTATCGTTTGACTAAAATAATTATTTGTGATGTAATTACTACTCTATTGTATTATGTTTAACCTGTAAGTAATGATAGATGTAATGTTTCGAATAAATACAAATATGAATGAAAAAAAATACAGTTTTGGTTTTAGTATCGTTACCCTTCCACGTTTGTATGGAAAGATGAGCGACTCGTTTCTAACAGCTTCGAGAACTGACAAAGACTAAAATAAACATGCATTAGCCTTATGAGTGTTATGAGCTGCCTGTGTTTTGTTACAAATAATAAGATACCAAATAAATTAAAACTATTAAAAAAATTGTTTAATTGGCTAAATTAACGTAATTTTTATGACATTAATAAACTTATTATTATTTAGTAATTAATTGCATGCTATAGAATAGAGAAACATGAGCACATTTCATATGAATATTATCATATCACCTTGTATACTGTTTTAATGGTGTAAAAACATTATCATTAACTATGAGGTGTGTGAGGGGATCCATGGAGAAAAATCCTACGGATAGGCTCATCGTGGACTAAGCCTTGTGGTGCGCTTGGTTCGTTTAAGGAATCTTGGCGTGATCTAGTTTCATGAGACGAATCGGGTTGTGACTTCACTGGTGTGCCAAGGTCGTGCACAGATCCCTGGCGTGACTTTGATTCAAATGCAGAACCTGGTGTGCTTGGTTCGTACATGGAACCTTGGTGGGATGTAGGTTCATGAGACGGATCCGGTTGTGACTTCAATTGTGTGCCAAGGTCGTGCGTAGATCCCTGGCGTGACTTTGATTTAAATGCAGAACCCGGTGCGCTTGGTTCGTACATGGAACCTTGGCGGGATGTAGGTTCATGAGACGGATCCGGTTGTGACTTCAATTGTGTACCAAGGTCGTGCGTAGATCCCTGGCGTGACTTTGATTTAAATGCAGAACCCGGTGCGCTTGGTTCGTACATGGAACCTTGGCGGGATGTAGGTTCATGAGACGGATCCGGTTGTGACTTCAATTGTGTGCCAAGGTCGTGCGTAGATCCCTGGCGTGACTTTGATTTAAATGCAGAACTCGGTGCGCTTGGTTCGTACATGGAACCTTGGCGGGATGTAGATTCATGAGACGGATCCGGTTGTGACTTCAATTGTGTGCCAAGGTCGTGCGTAGATCCCTGGCGTGACTTTGATTTAAATGCAGAACTCGGTGCGCTTGGTTCGTACATGGAACCTTGGCGGGATGTAGGTTCATGAGATGGATCCGGTTGTGACTTCAATTGCGTGCCAAGGTCGTGCGTAGATCCCTGGCGTGACTTTGATATAAATGCAGAACCCGGTGCGCTTGGTTCGTACATAGAACCTTGGCGGGATGTAGGTTCATGAGACGAATTCGGTTGTGGCTTCAATTGTGTGCCAAGGTCGTGCGTAGATCCCTGGCGTAACATTGATATAAATGCAGAACCCGGTGCGCTTGGTTCGTACATAGAACCTTGGCGGGATGTAGGTTCATGAGACGAATCCGGTTGTGCCTTCAATTGTGTGCCAAGGTCGTGCGTAGATCCCTGGCGTGACTTTGATTTATATGCAGAACCCGGTTGTGGTCTAAGCTCGCGGGCAGAACCCTGACGTGTGCCTAGATCGTATGTAGATCCCTGGTGCGACCTCAGTTTGAATGTAGAACTCGGTGGTGGCCTAAGCTCGCCTGCAGAACCCTGACGTGAGCTAAGTTCGTGCGTAGAACTCTGACGTGATCTAGGTTCATTGATGGACTCTTGAGAGCGGTGAGTAGGCAAGCGTTGCAACTCGTGTTCAGTTTCATCAGGTACGCTGCCGAGGAACCGCCTCTTCTTCCAAACGACGAAGCCCAGGATGACGAGGAAAGCCGCGATGCCGATGGCTCCAAATGTGATGCCGGTCGCTGACGCTGTTGACATGGTGTATAAACCTAGGTAAAACGTTTGAGTTTAGTGTTGGTAGGGTGATAATGTGAGAGAAGCCTAGCAAACAACCGGTCCTAAGTGCCATAGGAATGCAAGAATAGTGATTACACAGAATAGAGATTAGTTATTACTTAGGTAGGTACACTTAGGATAGTTCAATGTACCTAATACATTGAACTATCCTAAGTGTACCTACCTACCTAAGAATTTAATGACTATGTACCTACTATTCGTATGTAGCCTACGCACTACCTACTTTTACTTAGGTAGGTAATAAATAATTGATTTTATATATTTTTTTTTTTTAGTTTTTAGATTGGCTGACAATAGAAAGGAATGGAAGGTGGAAAGGGAGGCCTTTGCCCTGCAGTGGGATCATGTAGGCTCTTAATAATAATAATAATAATATATTTTTTTTTTTTTAGTACCTAATCTAAGTTAGATTAGGTAGGTACTTTTAGGTAAAATCCTTAATCTTAGTCTATCCTTTATTATATTGTCAACCACCTTTGTGACGAAAAATAAATAACATTTCTGGTGTATCCTGCAAAAATTCGATCTTTTCGAATTTGAAATTCGGTTTGCCACTACAAACTGGATCCTTCTGGATTTTTTGCAGGATGAGTGGAGAGGTGGAATTTTCTTAGAAAATCTAATAACCGCTCGTTCTTGGCAAAAAACAGGATGCAAACTACTGCGTGACAGCATTGATTTTTGCGGAATCCAGTAAAAATCCGTTCCTGCAGAACTGGACGGCCGTGGGAAAAGGCCGTAATCGCCAAAGTTCTTATCAAAGCATGTAGCAGCAGCAGTTGATACCTTCAACCTGCAGTAGGATGGTGTCCAGGTGTTCCTTCCCGTCGTCCAGTCCGGCGCCGCAGCTCCAGCGGCCCACGTCTTCGTACTTCACTTTGCGAATGGAGACTGCGCAGTCGCCGCGGTCGAGGCTCTTGTTGTGAGGGAAGTAATAGCGTTTTAGGATTGGTCTGAAAATTGATAAATAAATAATAAGTTTATTGAGTAAAAGACGAGCATAATTAATTACAGTAGAGATACCTAAGTACTTACCTACCTCAATTAAACACAGACTAGCTTGGTAGGTAGTAGGTACTTTCCTACCTACCTACTTAAAGTTTAGTTCAGCCACGGTAATATTATATAAATATTACCATGGTTCAGCTGTAGGTACTTAGGTATACCTACCTATCTACACTAAGTCAGACACGGAATTAGAAATTAGGGTGGAAGTGCAATGCAACAAAATTACTATGGGCACCGGTGTCACACAAATAAACCAGTAGGAATCATAATGAAATGAAGAAATGGATAGATGCAACGGGTAGAGTTAATTGGATGCCAACAACCAAATCAAGCACGATATGCTCTGAACATTTTTTAGAAGTCTATTTTAAAAGTTAAAGTAGGTATATAAATGTTCGCATAGGTACTTACACCATTTACTAAAATTAAATAAGTAAGTACCTATAAGACTTTCCAAACGCCAGTTTCCTAACAAATACGTTTTATTTCAGTGGCTTTTTTTTTTGTCTGTCTGTGTCTACCTTTTTATTAATGGTTTAAATATAAGTACAGCTGTTTGTTTAGAAAATAAATAAGTAAATAAATGACAAACTATTTTTGCGAATTGAACAAAAAATCGGGTATAATTATAACGATATCCATATTGTAGTCCAATGTGCTACCTGGGGCCCTATTACAATTCTCCGCAACCGACACTGTCGATGCCGATGACATGCGGCCGACGCACGCAAGCGATAGCTATTCTGTTTCTCTGTCGGGTGGGCATTTTTCATTCGGGCGAGATCCGGGCTCACCCAACTACCTTCGTGAACGATCATGTGAATGAAACCACCAGAGAGCATAGAAACCTTGGACAGATTAAATAAAAACAAGTCAAGTACGAGTAGGACTTGTGCGAGGGTTCCGAACAAACTTATATTTACCCTAATGAGGACTTCATTATACCTTGTTAAGGGATGAAGCGTTGGTGTTCTTCCAACACAAACTAGGTTCAAAGTTAACCCGCTTACATTTATACTGGAAATATATATTTGTGAGCCGAATAAGTTACACAGACACACTGCATTTTTTTTGGTGATTTTGCTAAAATGAACGGTTTTCGGTTATTTCTCTTTACTTAAAGATAAAAATACATTTCCTTGTGCTGTAAGACCTTGCTTCTTGCCAAATTTCGTGATTCTAGATCAACGGGAAGTACTTTAAAGGCTTACGTATAGGTTTTATTGCGAACATCAAAAAATAATTTTTGTAATTACCTATGTAACTTTAAATAATTTATGGTTTTCGGATATTCCTCTTTATTTGCGCTAGCTCTTTGCTAAGTTTAAACGTAAAAGGCTGTCACGAGTGATTCTATAATCTATAATATCCCGTGTAGACTCTTTCAATGCCATCCAAAGAAAGAGAATTGCGTCATTAACGTCCAGAGGTTGACATGTGTAAAAATGACACTATTGTAAGCCCATCTGACCGTCTGATGTTATCGGACCCTTACATACAGACGGAGGGTGAATATTGCCACCTGACATACTAAGTACTCAACCTAGTACCTTGAATTTTATATTTAATATATTATGATTTTTATTTAACTTTCCTTTTTTATCACCTCAAAAATGGATCTTGTGTCTGAAATTAAGAATTAATATTATAGGCGTTCCTTTTTCCATTCGAGGTGTGGAACCCTAAAAAGAGCGGTTTTAGCGCCAAGTTTTGGTAAAATTAAGAACTTCGTCGTCAGCTGGGGGAAGTTGTTAGTTGTAGGCTTTGCTAAGAGATGGCGGTAGAGCCGCTTTTCTGAAAATTATGAAACGGAGAGTGATCTTCAAATAGCATGAGTAAATTTCAATAATTTAGGACGCTACGTGTATAAAATATTTTAACAATCATAAATCTACTGAAATTTTAGTGATAAATGGACAAAATATGGTGAAAAAACACCTTACGAAAATGAAAAGGTAGCTTTGTAGCTACCGTGCAAATTGACAGTGGTTCTTGAAAAAATGCTGTCAAATTTAATGTTTCGTTCGTACATTTTGCCCATTAGAATAGAGGTGGCCGCCGCAAAAGCCGCCATTTCAAGCTTCGTGCCGTAGCTTCGAGTTTTGATGAATTAGAATAGCAATTTGACAAAACGCAGCACGCAACTGTCGATTTCGTCGAAAGCGAATAGACCCCCTGGTCCAGCGTTAATCGAGTAGCAGTCGATGGTCGACCTATCACCCGAATGTCAATCTTAAGTCTAACGCAATTAAGTTTATAATTGCGACCACTGAAAATATCGCCATCTATGGTCAAGTACCGGAATTAACTTGTCAATCGAATGTTTGGTTACTACGCTACCGTAAATACGTTCTGATGTTAAAGTAAAATAAATCTCATAAATGTAGAAGTCAAGGTTTCTTTCCAAATCTGTGACTTGGCTAGTTTTGACTAAACTTAAAACTACCAATTATGAATTGTTTCTTTGTAATGCATAAAACTACCAATTAAACGAATTGTTTCTTTGTAATGCATTATATGATTACTGCTTTATTTGTGTGAGTTTGGCGACACCGGTGCCACAGTAGATAATATTTATCTATTGTGCCGGGCCCATAGTAATTTTGTTGCATTGCACTTCCACCCCGATTTTAAAAATAAAAAAATTCAATTAATAGGATTATTTTATTATTGCTATAATTGATTTGAAATTGATCCCTAAAGGTAAAAAGTAAAAAAAACTAGTTTTAAACATTTTGAATTGGTTGTTTTATAAAATACTAGACGATCGCCTCGCGGTTTCACCCGCGTAGTTCCCAACGGACATAAACTTATTCGTAAGTAGGTATAGGTTCTTCCTCCTACTTACCTAGGTATAGATACTTACCTAATATAAAGTGATCACAGCTGGACCTTTCCTCTGCATTACCATCGATCGTCCTCAAGTAGAAAGGAAAACTACCAATGTGATCAAAATAGAGGTGACTCACTTTTCCGGCGTAACATCAGAGTTGATGCTAAAGGGTTTCCCAGCTGGAGGCTCGAACCGGCAGTATCTGAGGGGAGCGCGTCCGTCCACGGTCGTGCAAGACAGCGTCACCTCCTTGCCATGCACCTGCACAAAAGTACAACAACGTTTCAATTTATAAAAAACCATAAACAAGCTCTATCAGCTATTTAAAGTAAGCAGATACCTACTTATAGTGCGCTGGGATATGATCGGGCGTTGGTGACTAGGTATGACATTAATTGTAGTTGAATTTTCTAATGCTGCCACCTTCTACGACGCCATTTACTGGCGTCGGCGTATCTATAATAAATGTCAGCATTAGAAAATATGACTTAATTCTACTCTGGCTACAATTTATCGACCAGCACTTCGGCGCAGGGTCATGGAAGCAGAGCCACCTTATATTTTATACTAACACCCTTTTGTGTCACTTACCCACCTCCATTATTAGGGGACGTCCATAAATTACGTGAGGTGTTTTTTTAAATTTTCTGTGTGAGATGTCGTGAGATTATATTCAACCCCCTCCCCCATCCCCCAATCTCACGTGAGATTTTTCAAAATGTGGGTTTCTTACGTAAACGCGTTGGATTGTTATTGTAAAAAGAAAAAAAAATTGCTTAGTGCTTTTATTTACGATTATTTAAGATGCTTTTATTTACGATTATTTAAGACTAGTATTAATACAAATTAGTGAATGATCTTAATCGTATTACGATTAGGTACGCTTAAGATTATTAAAAATCTTAAGCATGTACAATCTGGATTCAATGGACCAAAATAGTACTTATAATTTTTTTTTGTTTAGTACATCAGAAAAATAATTGCGTGATATTTGCCGAGACCCCGCCCCCTCTCTCTCTCCAACGTAAGATTAGATGAGATTTGACTCGACCCCCTCCCCCCCTTAAACATCTCACGTAATTTATGGACGCCCCCTTAGGTACTTAGGGTAAGGAAGGGTATTGCCGGTCACTTAAGCAAAATGAAACACAAATTACAAAAAAATCTAGTTTTTATTTGAAACTATATGGAAAACTTAAATTTAACTATTATTCTATCATACTTATGAACTATGACTTCAGTTTTCTCAAAACACATGCCACAATAGACTTTTAAAAAAAAATATAGCTTTGACCGGTATTGCCCGACATGGCGGGCAATGCCGGTCAGCAGGTTGACAATACCGGTCAGTTATTTTAAAGCCATAAATCACAAATATAATCTTCGGGGGACTCGTATCCTGAGCATTCGGCGTGAGCCCAATGCCCACACAAAACGCAAAAAATATACATAAGTACAATTACAGGCCAGTAACTGTACCTATATAAACAACTAATATAAAACGAATCATCGGTAATATAAAACGAAAATCGGTGACCGTAAAAAAAAAAACACAAACAGTCAAACATAGAACCTCCTCCTTTTTAAAAAAGTAGGTTAAGTATAATTATGTATAAAAACAAACTCTACGATCATAGAACATAACGATTTTTTATACGTCGCAAAATATCATCTGCTTGTATTTGTGACTTGCGGCTAATGCCGGTCACGGTGACCGGCATTACCCGCCTGCGCACTTTTGAAGTTAATAATAATTTAAGAAAAAACGCGTAGCTAATTGCTTCAAATGTACAATCTAATGCATAGTTAGATAACTGACACACAAAAAATATTATAAACAATAAATTATACTTATATGAAAATTACGATACTCACCTCTTATTTTCTGCGACCAGAAAGTTATAACAAAGTGGCGCAAAACACACACGCGTCTTGGACGCAATGGCAAGTGGCCGGAACTAAGCGGGGGTCGGTGCATCGGGGCAGGGAACGATCACGCCACCCTCTTTGCATGGGTGTATGCGCATAAACGCAGTATTTTGTTAGAAAGTGAGGTGACCGGTATTGCCAACTGACCGGTATTACCCGACATTACCCTAAACTTAACGTGACCATACGTCCCGCTTTACGCGGGACAGTCCCGCTTTCAGGCTGACCGTCCCGCTGTCCCCAGCGAAGGCATAAAAGTACCACTTTCACAAACTGACCAAATGATAATTTAACATAATTAATTATGATCACACATACATACACACTGGTGGCTCCTGTTGCCCGGACTCTTAAGAGACCGGTGTTCTCAGGGGCTACACATATACACAAACACACATCATCATTATCAGCCTATATTGGTCCACAGCTGGACATAGCACACAAACACACACACCCTCACACATATATATACACACACACGCGCGCGCACAAATATCTATTACATCAGTAAATATATATATATTATAGTTAAAGTTATTATTATTACTTTAGATTGAACTTATTACTTCTAAGATAATTTATATTGTTCAAATTTCTTACTTACCTTACTGTTCCAATTGTTTGTTTTTTTAATATCGGTGTAATCCTTTTTGGCCTTAGTGTTATGTATATTTTAAGTATTTATATGGAAATTGTAACGCTGTGGTTTACCTTAATAAATAAATAAAAAAATAATAACTAACAATTATTTTGTACGTCACAACGCGTGGCATAGCGCGGCGAGCGCGATTGGTGAGGTGGGAGAGGCACAGTAACGCAATAACTTCTTATTCAAATACTTCTATTTGAATGGGTAAATTTAACGAAAAAGTCCACATGATACAGGGTGTCATGGATTTATTGATCACGCGAGAATACATATAAGTATTTGTAAGGATCGGGACACCAAAGCTTTCGCTTATTTCTAGCTTTACGACAGACCAAAAAATAGTTAACTGTAATGCTGAGAATTTGACTGCTGAAAACCGTTGGGTGGAATTATTCCAGCACTTCCGTGCAAACAATATTCACTTCCTATAATTATTGAGTACCTACGTCTTGTGTCTGCCTGGAAGTGACGCACCTTTCGAAAGAGTCTTTTCTCAAATGAACAAAATATGGACGAGTGAAAAAACACAATTAGGTATGCGTCTCAGTATTGAAAGTCATTTTGATTAGGTACAAAGATGGATCAGTTTGGAAAAAAAATTTGTTCAGCCGACAAATATAAAATACTGCCTAGGTAGACGTGTAGGTACTTTACCCTTTTTAATTAAAAAAAGACTTGTAAACAACAAAATGTTTTTTTTTACAACGGACGTCCCGCTTTGACCAAAAAAAATATGGCCACGTTAGGTATACTGCTTTGCACCTACCTGTCTCCGAAAAAAGAAATGTTTTTCCATTCTAATTAACCACGTCCGATCATACCCTAACATACCTTATCTATCCTTAGTTGAGTTTAGTATATGCGACGCGTTACGTGTCCGTGCTGATAACCGTTGAGTTCTCTTGTGTGTTTAACCCTGGCTGCATCATCATCGGGTTATTTATATCAAAGTCAGTTCAGATGAAGTGGTTCAAAATAGCTACAATGTAACAGAGCTTCCGTGTAAGGAAGGGTAGGTACCTAAGGGTAGGTAGTACTTACCAGTCACTACTTATCAAATGGGTGTAATGTACACCTAGGTATTTGTGGTAGTAACTGGTAGGACGTTTGTCTGGGGTGTTTTCTTATCTGTGTGTTATTTGTATTGACAAATAAAATTACACATAAAAAAGAAAACACCCCAGGCAAACGTTGACAGATCCAACAAACATTTGTCCCGCTGCGGGAATCGAACCTGCAACTATCTGTTGATCAGTAAGTACCTAATAATACCTACCTATGCAGCCTACTACGTACTACCCCTTACCGCTGACTTACGCAGTCTTCAACGGAACAAAAGACCACTCTACGTCTACACGTTTTTCATACCACCGGCACCGCATAGGTAGCGCATACTCTGCAGCGTACTGCGTAGTGCGTACTGTACTGATCAAGAGCCCAAGCCCGCCCAACTAATAAAGAGGTAGCTAAGTACAGTACGATAGGTATCCATCCACCCGTATGCTTTTATTGTAGGAATCATTTTGTTAGCAGTTCATAAATTAAAACTCACCGTGCTGACATTCTGCTGGATGGCAGCGAGCTGTGACGTCACTCGCACATTGATGATCTTCATGATCTCGAGTCCTATGGACCCCTTGCGGCCGATGTGGCAGCGCCATTGGCCGCTGTCGGCAGCACTCATGTTGGTCTTGTAGCTGCACTGGCCAGCTTCTAAGGATGCGCCGGAAAAACTGCAAGGGTTTAGGTATCCTGTAAAAAGCTAGTAAATAGATAGGTAGGTATTATGCATAGGATGAACCCCCAAAAGCGATTTCTACGATTACCTACAAGCCAATTTTCTTAAAAAATGGCGATCATTCAAAAGAAAATCGGCTCCCCTCTACTGCATAAGCATCTGAATAAAAGTCCTGTGAACTTTTTCACCGAAACACTTGCTTCACGAAAAGTACCAACCTACCTACCTAGGTATTATGCAGGTTACTAGGTAAGCCTACTACTTATACTTAATCTATTCCTTATTGATCATGATCACATTGCACTAAGATATAAAATGCGAAATGTTTGCCGTGTTAAGGCTGTTGTAAGGTTTGGACGCCAAAACCACTGAATAGATTGAGCTGAAATGCTACAGAGATATGTAGTTAGGTAAGTACCTTACTAGATCTAGCCTGGTAGGTAGGTAGATACATAAGTTATTCTAGAAAACCTAAATAAAATATTTACTTATTCATACATTTTGTCCTGGAAGTGTGTGCAAAGTGCTGCGGTTTTTAACATAATTAAATGGTTTATTTGGTTCACATACAAGTTTCAAGTGTTTTATTGCTTTCATATTGTACAAAGATCTTAAGAATAAATTACAGCTAGGTACCAACATGAGCCCATACTTTTTACAGACAGCACCAAATAAATCAACATAAATACTTAAAACATTTGTACTTAGGTACCTATTTATATTATTCTAAATTCGAAAAAAAATAAAAACAATACTGGACAATTCACACAGCATTATCTAGCCCCAAGCTAAGCAGAGCTTGTGTTATGGGTACAAGATAACTGATAGGTATACTTAATACAATACACTACATAGATAGGTAGATATTTTTTTTATAACGGCTGAACGGATCTATATGAAATTCGGCAGGAAGGTAAACGGTATCCCGCGGACGGACATAGGCTACCTACTTGAAAAGTGCGTGCAAAGCCGCGGGCAGCAGCCAGTAGCCAATAAAGTTGGCAAACTTACGAGAACCGCTTCCCAGAAGGATGGATAAATCCACAGTAAGCCATAGCAGTATCCGCCTTGCACTCTATGGTCACCTCTTCATTTTCCAGGGCCAGCAGAGTTTCCGCCCCTTCCACTTCGAAAACTCTGAATGCTGTGAAAAACAATACACTACACAATCAAAAAATCTAAGCTCTGTTAAAGCTTAGGTACCTACTACCATAAATGAATAAAAACTGGTTTTATTAGTCCATGGTACTACGTACATGAACCAGCTCATTTTATTAAAATACGAAATCACAGACGAAAATACGAAATCATAGACGAACCGCTGTAACGAACCGACCAGTAGAAACGCTGCACAGCACCGATTTTCATCAAACATAGTTAAGAACACTTGATGTAGTCACTTTTCAAATAAAAGAAACTTTAATCAAAATTGGTTCATCCGATTGGAAGCTACGATGACACATAGAAACACACGTTAGAACACAAAACGCTCCTCCTTACGCGTCAGTCGAGCTTAATCTTAACTAACACTGTTAAACAAAACACACACTACCTCAGTAAAAACTTCCCCATCATAATCTTATTTAACTTATGAATTTCATTTCAAACTAACCATCACAAAAAGATGAAACCACTGCAAGAAAAATCAAGACGACTTTCATCATCTTGATTTTATTCGATCACAAATTTGTCTTGGCCAAGCAGCTGTGTTCCACGAAGCCTTTGCGACTACTAACTACCCCCGTTTTATCAATCCCAGTGTTGAGATGGCGACAGGTCGAGGGTCGCCGATACAATTAATTATCCGATAACGTAATATATACATACTTAGGGTTATCTTGAGTGATAGATAACAAAGTATTTCTAATTTGTTAATTTGAACTGTTTATTTTTATCACTACGTTTCGTCAGATGTAAGAATATAATTAAGTACTTACTTATATTCCTACATCTGTGTTTTCGTCGTTAGCCGAAGATTGCAAAATCTGTTGAAGCCATAGAAAAAGAATCCATCTACGGTTGAAGCTTTTTTGTGACTTTTTCATAGGTGTCTTCATCACAGTTAAGTCTTTTAATTAGATACCTATCTACTTTTGTAATAAATAGAAGCAATAGTTAATAGCAACAGGTATTCTCGTAACAGCTCGTGATAATGTGTTGCCCACGTCACTGGGGTCGTATCACATGTCTTGCCACTCTTTCTACGAGATAAATTTTTATTTTTATCTACTTGCCTAATGTTTAAAAGGTCTAACCTGAGACAGCAGCGAGTTTTTACTAGGTATATGCATGGGTAGGTATAACAATATTTTACAACATGTCAATGCTACCATCGTTTTAAGGTTACTAAGTAGGTAGTTATTTAATAGAAATAAATTATTTACTAAGTTATAAATAGCTATGAAGATAATATAATTAGTAAGTATTAATTATTAAAGTACTTATGTAGGTAAGTTTAAAATATTGACCTTTATAATCAGTGTTTACAAATAATCCCCTATCGGAGTACCTATATAGACTACAGATTAAATATTTTAACTTGTGCCAGAGTGGTAGTCATATGAAAACCGTTGACAATGGAAATTTAAGTCAAAAGTATGTAAGTAGGTACCTACTGTAGTAAGTTGCAGATTCAGGCTTGGCAAAATAAGGCAAAAACCGATATTAGTGATTTTGAATTGTCGAACTTTCATAAATGCTCAAAAAGGTAGTAATTACGGTATTATAGGTAGAAGTAGTACAAAAAAATCCTTTTACTGCAACAAATTTATTACATCCATCTGATTCAACAATACACTATTTACAATACAAACACATTTGAAATAGAAACATACAAACAATTCTAGTATTATTTCCTATTGTTATTTTCTTCTGTGTCTATTCTTTTTATTCTTGTCGTACTTCTTGTCCGACGATAACTCTTGCTGGAGTTTCTTCAACATTTGTGGCGTTATTAGACCCTGTAACGAACATCACAAGCAAATTATTGTAAGCTCTACAATTTACCCTACAATTGAAGACTATTACAACAATACAATTGAATTACTACAATTGAAGACTATTTGTAAGCAACAATGGCAGATGACGATTAATGTACGAGACGAGTACCATTATTTTTAGTATGACATTCGGCTTAATTAATAACAATTTTAATCTAATTGTAAGATTTAAAACAGAACTAGCATTTACAATTGAAAGTATTGAAACCATTCAGCTAACTACAGACTGTTGCAAAAAATCTACAAGTAGCTCAACTGATCCACACCAAAACCAGTCGTCGCGTCCCCGCTACGCTGGCTGCGTTGCCCTGATGTATGGCGATGCTGATGCGCTGCGCCGTAAATAAGCATTTAATTCAATCTCTAGACTTAAAATGAAAAAATAAATATTGTAATATATACACAGAAGGTCCTACCTAGTATACAGGGTGGATTTTTTGGACAGTCTGCAGTTAGCTCAATTGTTTCAATTGTAAATACTAGTTCTAATTTGTTTGTAATTTTCTACTATTTGTTTGTGATTTTCTACAATTTGTTTGTAATTTTCTACTATTTGTTTGTAATTTTCTTTGTCAATAAAGGCCTTTTTCTGTTACAATATTGTACGTAGCAAAAGAAATTGGAATGAAGAGACACACTTACTCTCGCCACCAGCATTTCGGAAAGTTTTCCTTTCTCGTCTCCTTTGGTTAGATTGGACATAGTTTTGGCGCCTTTTCTCACAGAAATGGGGTCCACGCTTTCTGGATCTTGGAGGACTTGATCTGAATTTCTGAGTAACCTGTTAATGGAAAGATATTTTGAATACATGCATTGCATTTAGCAGCTTCTTCAGCCGAGCTTGTGGTAAGAGTAAGTATCAGATGATACACTTCATAATAATAATAAACTAGGTTGTATTGTAAATGCGATAGTTTGTATGGATGACTAATGTTGTAACAAAATTTCCTATGACGCATCGTTTACGAAATGTTAACAACTTTCTTCTTTCGACTTTTCCACCCAGCCTCACCCCCTCTTTTGAGCAGTCATTGGCTGGAGTACTTACCTAGTTATTTGGAATATGCCTTGTTGAATAATGGCGTCTAGCTCCGTTTCCATTTCCCTGACTAGTTTCACATCGGGGAACATGTCCGCGAATCGATAACTGGAACAGAATGTTTTTTTTTAATATGTTTATTTATTATAAAGGAGTTTTGTCACACAGTGACTATGCCACTCTTGTTAGATCAATTCTTTATAATATTAACATGGAAAAACACACAAACTCAACAAAATAAAAATAACATTAACGTTTGCCACATGACAATGCATGGCCACCTCATGATTACTGAGACATTACAAGATACTTTTTAAATAAAAATAAATAATACTGGACAATCACAGCATCATCTAACCCCAAGCGCAGAATAACTATACAGGGTTATTGGTAATTCATTGACACTACATGAACTACCGGTTCTACCCATCATCGAACACGTGAGTGAAGACTTATTTAAGGTCTCATTTCTATTTTTTTTTTATTGTAAATTACGTTTGATACAAAATGAAAAACCATGTTTGTCCGGATCCCAATGAATTACCAAAGACCGATTTTTCCCTCCCACACTCACGTGTATCAGTTTTATTAACCATAACACAAGCTGTACTTAGCTTAGGGCTATACAGGGTCATTTGTAATTCACTGACACTGCATGAACTGCAGTTACTGCCCATCATCATGAACACGTTTGTGAAGACCCCAAGGTTCAGATTTTGATTTTAGTAGTAGGTACACCGCTTCATCCTATGATCGTTCTTTAGAGAGACTTTATAAATAAATAAATATAAATAAATTTATTTCAATTCATTGACGTGAATAGTTTTTAGTTGTTTATTTAATTTAATTTATTACATAGTGTAGACCTTTAAAAAAATTTCAATTCATACTTTATTTAAAACTTAACTTAAAAACGACTCTGCCCTGAATAAATAGAGAATGTGGGAGAGAAAAATCGGTCTTTAGTAATTCATTGGGTTCCGGACAAACATGGTTTTTCATTTCATTACACTGACAGATATTTTGACGTGACAACGTCTTATAATTCGATAGAGCCAGCTGCACGCACGAAAAAACATGACTCATGCGGCGTTACCTCGCTCTGAGGCGTTCCATGTAAGGCTTGAAGTGCAAGCGAGAGCGCGGAACGAGCGACAAAGAAGCACAATCGGCCTTTGCGTTCGGCAGCGTTCGACATCCGTCTCTCTCCTACTTGAGTGAGCGATGCGTCTGCGTGGACAGCTGCTATACTATAGTACATTTACATGTTTTGATCGAGTATCAAGTGAAGAAAGAAAGAAGAAGAAAGAAAAATGAAATTAAAATTTTCTTTTGAAAAATGCTACCATTCCATCAGTATTTTCTTAAGACGTTGTCACGTTCAACTATCGTCAGTAAACCGACTTTACAGACAACCAATTTTTTTTTACTAAGGCAGGTTATACCTAGTTTATGTTGTTTAAGGAAGATGCATACAAAAATAGTGTACGGTGGATTATGTCCGGAACATGTCAACAACTTATGTCATGCCAAATGCAAACATCTAAAAACTGCATACCTTAACCATAGATACAGCTCCAGCACATCGAACACAGACTCGAGATGGACCAGGTCCATTATCGTCTTGGGCATCGGCATGGGCCAGTCCACCGCGTTGCTCAGCCAGGCCTTGGTCAGCGGCTCACTGCGGCTGTACTGTCTCACCATCTGGGACATACTTTCTTTTTAGCAAGGAAATAATTTATTGCTTGAAATATAATATGTAGACACAGTAGTACATAGTTGTTATATGTTTTTGTTATTATAGTGCGTAAGTCGTCACACTCAGGGTAGATTAGTGACGACCTCTGGGGCGCAGCAGGCGAAGGTCCGCCTGCGACGCAGGAGTTTGCGGGTTCGAATGTTTGTACGATCTGCAGATATTTTTTCAGGGTATTCTGGGTGTTTTCTATGTATATTAAAAAATATCTATATATGATGTAGTGTATTGTATAAAGTATATCAGTTATCTAGTACCCATAGCACAATCTCTGCTTAGCTTGGGGCTATGATAACGCTGTGTGAATCGTTCAGCATTATTTATTTATTTAGTTATATCACGTTATATGTTGTCTCAAGAACCAATGTGTACAATGTCTAGTCTAGGTTGTGTTGATGTGATGTTTAGGATTTCAACCGACAAAAACCAAAAGGAGGCGGTTCTCATTCGGCTGTATTTGTGTTTTAGGTATGGTTGCCGCCAAACTTCTTGTCCTCTGGCGAACTATGGGACAAAGATGCGCAGACCGCAATTCTTAGACGAAAATGGTGGGCGGTTACCTTCTGGAAAGTCGCGTCAATTGCGAGTTTTACAATAATGAAAGAGCGAGACAGAGCAACACAAATCTGAACCAATTTCTTTCGCTTGCTGCGTTGTCGGCGGTATATGAATTATAAGCGTGGGTACCTGCGCAAACTTCCCATTCTCGCTGGCCGTCACCGGACTAGATGTTTGGCGGTAACTATACCACTGTGATGTTTTTTTTTTTGCTTTTGTAGTTTTGTATAAAGATGATCCTAACGTGGTTAATTCCAATTAATTTTATTCCCGGGGATTACTATTTGTGCTGTATGGTCTCGGCTATGAACTCGTAGCTAGAGGAAGGCATGAGCTAGTACCTTGAGGAAGGTAGCGCAGACAAAGGGCAGCTTGTTGTTGATGGGCGCGCAGCAAAAGACGTACCGCGCGCGCAGAGGCAGCGGCACGTGCTGTATGGTCTCAGCTATGAACTTGAACCCTTCCGTGTTGCACATGAAGTACAGGGAGTCGTCTACCGTGCACAGGTGCACGAAGATATCCTGGAATAGAGGACTCGCTCAGACAGAATACCAACATCACCGTCGTGACATTTCGTAGGGTTATTTGATTTAGTAAGACGCTGATTAGCTTTTCAGGGCTAGTTAGGTTAATTGTATTGTATTGTATTTCATTTATTTCAGATAATTAAATAATCCATATTACACAAAATCAAAAATCAAAATCAAAAACTCTTTATTTCCATAAATACAATAAATGTACACTTAGAAAAGGTCAAAATATAAAACTAATCACTGACACGGAAATAAAGTGATATTTTTTTATTTCTGTCGCTTCGGTATGTGGACTAAAGTAAAGAAGCGACGAAGAAACCTTTAGCCTGTTAGTTGTTATTTTTCGAGTTGGAGCAAAACCCGTCCCAAGCTTTTTTGTCCTCTAGATAATCTGATATTTTATAGTAAGCCTTTTTGCACAGCAAGGTTTTGACGATTTTATTAATTTATTTATTTATTTGTGATACACAGGCAGCTGTTAAGCTGATACGTGTATATCTGAGTCTTTGTCAATGCACTTTAAATATTTGTCCAGTCTATTTTTGAAAGAGTTCACTGAGGGGGCACTGATCACTGATTCTGGTAACCGGTTCCAAGTTTTCACTATGCGATTCGGCAGTATGTGCTCTCTGGGTTTGCTGGTACTTGGCCCGCATTGCAGCTTCATAGAGTGTCCTCTCAGGTTTGTGTTTTTGTTCATAGTATACAGTGTCTTTGATAAATTTGGTATACTATATCTGTCGGTGAGGATTTTGAAGGTCTCTGTAAGGTCTCCGCGCTCTCTACGTTTCTGAAGGGTGGTTAGCCCTAGTTCTTGCAATCGCTCTTCATATGGAAGTTCTTTAAGACTAGGGACCATTTTCGTTGCCCTCCGATGCACACGTTCGAGAAGGTGACTGTCTTTTTTGAAGTACGGATTCCATATCTGGAATGCATACTCCAGCAAGGGCCTCAGGTAGGTCTTGTTCAGCTTTAGGAACAGTTCCTTGTTGATGTATGAGAAGGCCTTTTTTATAATGTACATTATAATTTGTTTGAATTTATTTACTGATAATTTTTGCAACTCACTAGGAGTTTTGTTGTAGAAGCGTATACATTGCACTTTAAAAGATACATTTATTTTGTGTAGCCTAGTTGTGGGCACAGCGAGTTTATGTTTATTTCTGGTATTAAAATTATGTTTATCGCTATTTTTAGGGAACCGATTTATATTTTTATGAGTGTACAATAAGTTTTCATAGATATATTGACATGGTACTGTCATTATGTTTATTTCTTTGAATTTATCACGTAGAGATTCTCTAGGACCCATGTTATAGATAGCCCGAACAGCCCTCTTCTGCAGCACAAATACGGTGTTAATATCTGCAGCGTTCCCCCACAGCAGTATACCATAAGACATAATACTATGGAAGTAGCTGAAATAAACAAGTCTAGATGTATCCACGTCTGTAAGATGACGGATTTTTTTGACTGCATACGCTGCAGAACTGAGTCTCTTCGATAGCTTATCTATGTGTGGGCCCCATTGAAGTTTATTATCTAAGGTGATTCCTAAGAATACGGTACTTTCTACTATTTCTAAAGTTTCTCCTTTAACGTTTACATCAGCCTTCACTTGTTTAACATTAGGTAGAATAAATCTAATACATTTTGTTTTGGTTTCGTTTAGCAAAAGATTATTGACATTAAACCAATGAACTACTTTTGAGATTGCATTATTCACATCGTCGAAATTTGTGTTTAGTCGCATCATTTTAAAAATTAATGAAGTATCATCAGCAAACAATACAATCTCGTGATTATTCTTGACAAGATGAGGCAGGTCGTTAATATAAACTAAGAATAGGAAAGGACCAAGGATAGAACCCTGCGGTACACCCATTGTAACTACAGACCCCGAAGACCGTTTCCCATTAATGTCAACTCTTTGTATCCTATCACTCAAATAAGATGTAAGAAGATCCAAAGAGGTGTTTCTTATTCCATAGTGATGTAGTTTCCTGATTAATGTTTCATGGTGTACGCAATCGAACGCTTTTGACAAGTCGCAAAAAACGCCTAAAGCGTCTTGCGACTTCTCCCAAGCATCAAAAATATGCGATACTAACTCTACACCGGCATCAGTAGTTGACCTGCCGCGAGTAAACCCGAATTGCTTACAATGCAGCAGGTCATTGCCATTGAAATGCCTAAGTAATTGATGTAAAATAAGTTTTTCAAAAACTTTGCTGAACGTAGGCAGTACTGATATTGGTCTAAAGTTAGTGGGGTCAGACCTACTACCCGATTTAAAGAGTGGGATTATTTTACTACATTTCATTAGATCAGGAAATACGCCACAGTCAATAGATTCATTAAATATAAAAGCTAGATCTGTTGCAATGGTGTCAATCAATGGTTTAATAATGGTAACGGAAATGCCCCAGAGATCTGCAGTTTTCTTTATATTTAAAAGTTTCTTTATTTTAAAGGGTTTTTTAATATCTTTTTCATCAACATGGATGAAATTAAATTTATTTTTGCATTCAGATACATTTTTTATCAGTAATGACTCGGCAATTACTTGAGAAGAGTTTAAACACTTTGTAGTAGAGATTGGAATTTCAGTAAAAAAGTTTTCAAATGCTTGGGCTACTTCGACATCGTTTTTGATTGAGCAATCATTAATTTTTAAATTGTAATCATCAATGTATGTACTGACCTTTCCAGTCTCACTTTTTATTATTTTCCAAGTTGATTTTATTACATTTTCACTATTTCTAATTTTCGAGCTACACACACACAAATTTAAATAAAATTCTAAATTAATATCAGATAAATTAAAAATACACAGTCAATGAATTAATATTAATTAAGATAAGATAAATTAGGTCACATTAAATAATAATAATGGCTTGTTACGTTTGCCGTTAGTTCTTTTAATTCTAAGATGTACTACTGACCATAGATCAGTATATCTATGGTCAGTAGTACATCTTAGAATACAGCTACCTAGGTACACTCACCATCAGGCTACTCAAGCTGGCATGCGGTAGATGGTAGGCGTACAGCTCCATCTGCTCGGCCGTGGGGTGCAGCCCGGCCTGCGCCACCGGCTCGGGAGCCTTGCTCAGCAGAGTCTTCAGCGTGGCGAGGTCTTCGGACCGGAAGGACGTCACGTAGCCCGTCTCCCACGCACTGCCGTAGCGGCCGGCTCGACCTGGAATAACGAGTCAAATATTAAAAACTATAAAAACTGTCGTAGTTCGACGAATTCATTATGACATAACCCGAATCGGTCTCCGCCTTTTTACTTTATTAAGTAGAGGTGAAAGAAAGGCCAACAAAATGTAACTCGTACAAATATTTTCCGCGAGGCGAGAATCCGCAACCTCCTGTGTCGCAGGCGGACCTTCCCCTCGCTGCGCTCAGTTAGGCTAGGCGCAAACGGACCACCGGCCACAGCCACCGGTGGCTGTCGCGCGCTACCGCCACATATGCAGCAGTGGCGGAAGCGCGCGACAGGGACCGGTGTTCGGAAGCGACCGCATTACACACAAAGACACGTGCGATGCGTAGGACGGTTAGCGGTTAACTGTGTAGCGAGTGTCTGTGGCGAGAGTCGGCGTCTTGCGTGGCGCTCAGCGGCGTCAGGTGGCGAGTCGCGGACACTGCTGTAGCGAGTGGCCGCCGCCGGCTACGCGTGTGCGGCGAGTTCGTACAAAATGTATAAAAAGCATGTTAACAGCCAGTCGCTCGCCACAGGTGTCCGTGGCCGGTGGTCCGTTTGCGCCTAGCCTTAAGTTTATTATGCTTCAACCCACATGCACCCTTTTAAAACTAGACGTTATAAGACGGACATACCCGCTATTTGTAAAGCTTGTGATGTACTGATCACATCCATCTCTTTGTCTCCGTCTTCATTCATGACCGGCTTGATCAGTGAATAGAAGATTATCCTTCGTATACTCCTGAAATCCAAGAAAATGAAGTATTAGAGGCGGGCATAATAGTTCAAAACGAGGTATTAGCGGCGGGTCGACTGGCGTTTTCTCGACTCACAAGTTAATTCCAAGTCCTATAGCATCCGTGGCGACCATGACGTTGCAGGAGCTCTCCGGGTCGTTGAACTTATTGGCCTGCGCCAGCTTCGTGCCCGGGGGTAAGCTCCCGTAGATGACCGCGACCTCGTGCCCTCTGCAACAACAATACAAACAACGAATTATGTATTTATTTAATGTCGGTACTAAATGTAATGAACTCTTTTGAGTTATTCATTAGTAAGGCTTCCTACCGTGTGGGTATGATTGGATACCTGCCTCTCGGACTGACCTCTGTTCGATGGCGCGGCTGACGCTGTAGATGTCGTTCTTGTTGAAGCACACAATGCAGTCGCCGGCGCGCACGTGGTCCAACGTGCCGAGCGCGATGTCCTCCACTTTTAGCTCTGTTAGTCGTTTGTACGTGTGGATCTGGAAGACAGACGATTTAGCGTTCATAGGAGCAGCGGTACAGAGCAAACCTTTTTGGAAAGGCGTGAGCGTAAAAATTTCAAGAAAACTACACAACTAATTGTGAAACAGGCTTATAGAAACCGATAAATTTGTAATCATCGAATTAAAAATCTTTTTCGTAGTACATTTTTTAAAACTTTACGAGATGTACAGTCATTTGCGAAAAATATTTATTGGATTGTGGTTTTCACGATACAACCTAAAAAAACCGTAACAACATAACACTCCTTGCGCAGTCGGGTAATAAAGAACATCCCCAAAACAAGATCCGCACGGATTAGCTTTTAAATATACCTCTACATCTTCACCAGTCGTGTTGCATAGTTCTTCAATAAGATTGATGGCTCCAGCCTCCCCGCACAGATGTATCTCGTCGGCCTGCAGCCCCAGGATGGCCCGGGTCCACGCCCAGCCTCTGCCTCTGTCCGCTATCATTTGGATTTCATCTATTATAGCTACTTCATCTGCAAAAATAAATAAAAAATACTAAATTCTTTATTTGGAAACAAACTTACACATGCAGTTATTATTGAATCTGAATTTCAGTCTTGCTTTTTATTTAAAACTAGTTTATGCCCGCGACTTCGCACGCGTTGTTTCTATGTTTAACGTTTAAAGGTGATTTCTATCCTATGGGAACTGATTTATGGGATATAAAGTAGCTAATGTTTGATGACAGGATAAGAATTACCTGTATGCAAAATTTCAGCCCGATCAGCCCACCAATTACAGTAGCAAATGGCAATGGGGAACGCAACAATGGGGATCATTTTGGCAGCCTTAGCGCAGTCCAAATCTTTTGAAACTTGAAAGGAGGAATATTTAAGCCAGAAAGTTTCCCCTATTCAAGTTTTATAAGATTTAGATACCATTAAGGCTGCCAAAATGATCCCCATTGTTGCTTTCCCCATTGCCATTCGCTACTTTAATTGGGGGCCCGTTCAGTAGTTTTGGCGTGAAGAGGTAACAAACATCCATCCATACATCCATCCAATTTTTCGCATTTATAATATTAGTGTGATTTAGCATTTTTTCATCGTAAGTGTTAATTATTTATTTTGATAAGCAAGGATGAGCTTCTGAATTGAAATTAGCTAATTAGTGTAAGTGGTGGTTAGACGGGTATGTCTAATAACAGCCCCACACTCGACTCATGGCCCGTGTCGTGGGTGCCCGTGCACGATGTCAGAAGATCTAGGGTATCAAAGAAAACTTTACAGATTCAAAAAATTGTTTTATGTTTGCACGAGCTTCCACGGTTAACTTCTCATCAGTTTGCTGCAGCTTTTATTTGTTTTAGGTAAATCGGTGTCGGTACAATGCCTAGTTTTGTTTCAAGATTGATTAATTCGGTAGCTACCTAAATAAATAAATGAATAATTATAAATAAATAGATAATAATCATAAATACATAAATAAAAAATTGATCCTTTAATTTAATAACAAAACACTTCTATGTAGAACACTTCTAAGAGTCGGCAATATCTCGCGGCGGCATCTTTGTTTTATTATTATTTTATGGCAGTGATTTCAACTATCATTTTTTTTCATGAAAAAACATGACGTCATGCGGCGTTACCTCGCTATGACATTATGCGGCGTTACCTCGCTCTGAGGCGTTCCATGTAAGGCTTGAAGTGCAAGCGAGAGCGGTGAGCGAAGCGAACCGCAATGCGACTATTGGGGAACTGCACGGCGAGCGAAGCGAGCCGTGATGTGACCCCCCTCGCCCCCTGTCCCCTGCCCTCCTCAACCCTCTTTCCCATCCAAAAATCTGATATTGGTATCTTTTTCGACTAACATGGGGGTGAGGATTACGAATTTGATGACTGCGGGCGTGTGTCGGATTGCGGTGAGCGAAGCGAACCGCAATACGTCACACAGCAAGGCGAGCGAAGCGAGCCTTGCTGCGTGGCAGTACGAGCGGGTTCGGTGCGGTGGTGCGGTATTGCGGTGAGCGAAGCGAACCGCAATGCGACTTTTGGGGAACTGCACGGCGAGCGAAGCGAGCCGTGCTGTGACCCTCGTGTGCCCCCCCCCCCCGGAACCCCCTTCCCCATAAAAAAATCTGATATGGGTATCGTTTTCGACTAACATGGGGGCGAGGATTACGAATTTGATGACGGCGGTTCGCTTCGCTCACCGCAACACGACACGCGTCACACAGCAAGGCGAGCGAAGCGAGCCTTGCTGCGTGGCAGTACGAGCGGGGTCGATCCTGTGACGTGCTGCATTTACTTCTACAAGCTCGTCGGTTCCTTGATGAAAATGCTAAAATCCAAACAGTCCTATAATCCATTCGGAGAGTATTTTGTTAGAGATTACTTCATTCGTTTTGAGTTCCAGCATCGAGGAAGCCCCCACGCACACATTTTATTGTGGTTAAACAACGACCCACATGAATCCAAAACCATTGAGCTCGTAGATAAATTGAGTACAGTAGCCAAATAAATCTAACTTGATCAATCTCATTGTGATTTCCAATTACCTCCTTCTCTATACAGGGTGGAATTTTGTAATGCCACCTGGAGGGAAAGTACTCTTAATACTGTAGATAGAAAATTTTACTCAAAGAAAACATTCCTTTAATTTTGAAAAGAAAGAAATATGCATTCAAAGATTTTCGAAAATTCGCTTGCCACACCCGGGAATCGAACCGACTAAAATCTGTAAAAATTACACCTTGTATTTTTATTGCACAGATCGGTCGGGTCAATTATAATAATGAAATCTCTCTAACAAACTTAATAAATTAAATGAAAGGAAAACCATGAAATCTTAAATTATTTTAATTATTTACAATAAAAAGTCAACTAACTACTAATTAGTTGCTCAAAATGGGCTCCATTTTCTTGGATACACAAATTTATTCTTCTAATGAATTCATTTCTAGTAACTTTTAATAACGTGTTGTGGTGAATATTATAAATCGTATTCTGAACTTCAACTCTCAACTCGTTTACATTCGCATAAGATTTCATGTAAATTAGATTTTTTACATATCCCCACAAAAATAAATCTAAAGGGGGATCTGGTGATCTCGCAGGCCATCTGATTGTGCCGTTGGTACCAATGCAGGTATTAAAATGGTTATTAATGTAGGCAGTAGTGATTCTGCTGTTATGGGCTGGAGCACCATCTTGCTGTAGAATTATTAGGTTTCGCTCTGCCTCGGGGAAACCATTTAACTCATTTTTTAAGAGATCCAGTATTTTAAGATAGAAGAGTCTGCATTAGGTTCAAACACGTGCAAATTTCATCGTCTTATCTAAATATTAATTCGTCATTTTAATGGATAAATGACGTCAATGATAATTATTAATTACTGACACAAGTAAACAGATGGATCTTTAAGTTAAAGTGCTTATCTTGACCCATTCAATTTACAATTTAAGATTTCATGGTTTTCCTTTCATTTAATTTATTAACTTTGTCAGAGAGATTTCATCCTTACTATTGACCCTAACGATCTATGCAATAAAAGTATAGGGTGTAATTTTTACAGATTTTAGTCGGTTCGATTCCCGGGTGTGGCAAGTGAATTTTCGAAAATCTTTGAATGCAGTTTTCTTTCTTTTCAAAAATAAAGGAATGTTTTCTTTTAGTACAATTTTCTATCTACAGTATTAAGAGTACTTTCCCTCCAGGTGGCATTACAAAATTCCACCCTGTATACATACAAATCGATTAAACAAATGAAATGAAATTAATTAAATTTTCTTTTGAAAAATGCTACCATTAAATCAGTATTTTCTTAATACGTTGTCACGTTCAACTATCGTCAGTAAACCGACTTTACAGACAACCGATTTTTTTTTTTGGCAAATTTTTTTATCGTTGAAGTCCAGCGGCTTTATTAACGCGCTGATTGTCGGTTGCGCTCGGATGTAAGTTGCCCTAGACAGCCGCGGCGCTGGACGTTCAAGTGGCTATATTTAGCATTTTTTGTTTTATTTTCTTTCTTAATAACACAAAGCCATAATAATTATGGTAATTGTATGTTGTCTGTAATTTTGTGTTTTCTATGGAGCTTTGTTCTCCGGAAATAAAGAATTTGGTTTAAGGTATTCAGAAGGATATTGACCTACTTACAGTGATTATTTAGCGAGGTCATCTCAACTGTGCACGCCACATGACTAGACGGAGTCAGCTCAGCCTCATACAATGGCACTTCCTCTGCATTCGGTTCACTTTCCTCTACACTTGTCAATGTGCTGTACAAGGATGCATGCCTTCTTTCTTCACCTGTGATTAAATCACATGGAGTACCCTGAAATGGTTAACATCCTCAACAACCTATATTGGTCCACTGCTGGACGCTGGCCTCCTCCTGATAATCCAAGGGATCACAATTTTTGATGTAAATGTGACCGTAACCCTGCATCTATTTGCCTCTGTGTGCAAATAACAATATGTGTGGGCGTAACCCCGCCTCTATTTGTGCATATGTACCTCAGCCCCAGCGTGGGGATTGTGGGCATTACGCCCCCCCCCCCCCCCCCCAATAAAGCCAATAAGGCGCTTATCAGGGAGAAGCTTGCGTCCAGTAGTGGACTAATACCGGCTGTTGAGGCATACAAACCTGAGAGGACACTCGCTGAAGCTGCAACGCGGGCCAAGTACCAGCAAACCCAGAGAGCACATACTGCTGAATCGCATAGTGAAAACTTGGAACCGGTTACCAGAATCAGTGATCAGTGCCCCCTCAGTGAACTCTTTCAAAAATAGACTGGACAAATATTTAAAATGCATTGACAAAGACTCAGATATACATGTACCAGCTTAACAGCTGCCTGTGTATCACAAATAAATAAATAAAATACCTCATGGCCTCACCTGCCCATTAGAAGTTAAGAGAGGGGTGTTCAGGGCAATTTTCCTATAACGGTTCCTAATACTAATACTTCTATGGCTTCTCCCGATAAGCAGAGGGGAAGACTTTTCTTTGACTTTCTCAACTGTTAAACTGTATGTCCTACTGAGTCAACATCACTGTATCAGCCCTCATTGTGTCAACTGCTTGCCTTGAACTTAGGCCTCTCGAACAGGAAATAGCTATGTTGCAGTGAATTGAATAATGAATATTCACCATTTTATTAGATTTGTGATAGATTTCAGTGGCTAATAATTTTAGAGGTCCACAATAAACTCCTGACTTTGCTTTGAGGAATTTTTCCATCGCATGGTATGTCTTTCCGGAGTTAGTGGGCCCTGCATGGAAGACTATTTTCCTTAATTTACTGCGTGCTTCTGGATACCTGTGAAGAAGAGATTGTATAACTTTTAATCAAATCAATCAATTTACTTGTGCAATAATGTTATTGTTCGGTAACAATTTTTTTAAACTGAATCTTTATTAAAAAGGTTTTAAGTTTACATACCAATTAGCTGGGGTCCTCAAGTCAGATATTTTTTTCAAGTCATCTAGGCAATCTAAATGTGGGAAGGCCAGTCGAGCATGCCGCAGGAAATATGGGAACAAATCATCAACATGGCCTGCTCCTGAAATATTACATCCTTAATTATTATAAACCTTTTAAGTATATTGTGTATTTTTTGTGTTTTTGCAAAATAAGTTTCGACTACCTACCTACTGTATTTTTACTAACCTTGTAATATGTCACTTATTGTTATGTGTAAATCAGGCGGAAGATCATGCTCCAAACAATGTCTTCTGAAAGACAAAAAAGCCTGATGCAAGAGTTGGTCATCTAAACCATTTTCTGTTGCCAACACTCTGATTTCAGGTTTTTGATAGAATTTGTTGAGGATTTTGAGCAAATCTTGTTTCTTTAGACGCCCTGTGAACTCTTCTCCTATGTTTATGTCATCGGGATTGGGTTTCACGGGCACAGGTACGAAGAGAGCCGCAGGATTGCGATCGTGTTTTTTGGTCCTGATAAAAACATAACCTATATTTTCCGCTCTGGTCCTGCGACTGCATATTACACTACTTCTCATAAACGGATAAACTGATTTTTGTAATTTATCGGAGCAATACAGAGCCAATATTCTTGTAAACCCCTTGTACATTTTTCAATAATTTACTAAAATTTTAGAAAAAAAACAGAAACCATCGTCAACTTTGATTTCAACTTCAACTTCTTGGTCCCAGTGTTGCCAGATCGAATTTGACAAAATCAGTAGAAAGTCACGTAAAAAATCAGTAGCTTGAAGAAAAAATCAGTAGATTTTGAAAAAACTACAAATTTCTAGCTTTTGACATGAAAAATGCGTAGTAGGTATCTGTAAGGTTTTTTGTAAAATCGGTTCATCCGCTAGGAAACTATAATTATAGTTCCCTATCGGATGAACCGATTTTGATTCATTTTTTTTTATGTTTGTCCGGTGTGTGTGTTTCACTTTTCAATGATGGTTGATTCATAGATTCATCAAAGTACCTAAGTTGCATAGTAAAATATTCATGGCTTTTGAATGTCAAAAAGTTATGTGTTTTAAGTAGGTTTGTAATAAACTTTTTACATTGATATGAAAACATTGATCAAAGCAACTCATCAGCGTGGAATTCGCCGAGATTTGTTCACTTCCAAGGGCACTGGATCAGGTTTTTAGGGGTAGGTAACTAGGTAGTATACAATGGTGTTTCGTTGTTCCTTTCAAGAAATACAAACTATGTTCATCACAGAAAGAGGGATGGTAGGTGTCTATTTGTTTTAAATTCAATTTACCTGATAAAACCTGATCAGTGCCCTTGGAAATGAGCAAATATCGCAATAAACCAAGCTGACTCGAGAATCGTATGAACACCAATGTTCTTGAATTTTTAATTTCTTTTGTTGTTACAAAGCCTTATGCCTTGGCCTTGATCTCTCTCAGGAAAAGCTAGGCTCTTCAAAAATCAAGCAGATCTATCTACTCGTAGGAAGTGTAATAATCCATTTACAAGATCTACTGCTAAATAGATAAATAGAATAGTAGATTTGGCAACAATGGAAAAGTTTATCGAAGAACGAACGGACCGACCAATCAATTCGAAAAAGATAGGAACACACAACAGATGTTTACAGGAAGTCGAAGAAACGAACGAACAAAACAAACTCTTCAATTTCATTCATATTTTGTCAGTATTGTGACGGTTGATTGGTAAAAATTTTGGCTTGTAAAGTGACACTGACAAGTTATAGCTTACATAATAGACACGGAGCCATTGGCGCTCGAGAAAAATCAGGTAGATTTCACGAAATTTTAGAAATAAATCAGTAGATCAGTAGACGGTTCAAAAAGCAGGTAGATCTACTGCTAAATCAGTAGATCTGGCAACGCTGCTTGGTCCACTCCATTAACTTTGTTTGCTTTGCTCGACGGAGCTCGTGGCCGGGCTTCAACTTCTTTTGTAATGGCGCCGTTTGCTTTTCGCTATTAGTTCGGTTTCCTTCGTACATGCTTCGTACATGTCTTTGTGACATCTCAGAGAAGACAAACGAAGCGAGTGAGAGACCTTGAAAGTAGTAGTTGGTCTTTGTCTAGCACGTTGCAACATGGTGTAGGGTGTCCATGAAACAATACGATGTCACTGGGATTTTGAACAAAGATTCTGATTTTACGTCTGGAATATATTGTACTTTTTTTAAACCGCCCGCCGTGTGTCGTTGCGTCGTCGATACGCACGTTCTTACCTCCGCTTTGTATACTTAATGTTTATTTACCTAATATTTTTTTTTTGACATGGCAGAAGCCTTTATTTACCAGGAAAATTACACTAGTATTTACAACTGAAACAACTGAGCTAACTGCAGACTGTTGCAAACAGTCGGATGCGTCACCAAGACGCTGCTGCTGGCTGCATTATTGCCACGCTGCTGTATGGCAATGCTAATTCGCTGTGCCAGATACTCACCAGCTCTTGGGTCACGCGTCGCTTTGACCAGACGCTCAGATAATTTTTCAAAAACCTGAAGAGCCTCGGTACCCCGCGGACCTAGTGTCTCGACTCCAAGGGGAGCAAATGTGTAGAATCTGTCGAGACCTGCATATTTGTGCCTCTTAGCTAAAAGCTGGTACGCTCGAAGCTGGTACGTTAGCGGTGGCAAAGACCCGTTGGATGATGTCGTTAAGGCTGGCGTCGAGAGATATCCGACCGGCGGCGGCACCGGCGGCCCTAGTTCACGATAATCCCTGATGACCAAGCTGTTCGACAGCAATACCGCACTGGCATTGATGAGGCGCGCAACACCTTGCACCCAACTGAAGACATGTTGCGATACGGAAAGTAACGGGATCCAATAAATTACCAGTGTTATATGAAGGAAATTCTTGCAACCAATGTCCTGACTCCCATTTAGAAACGGCCAGGAGGCGGGCACGGTCTGCAGAGCTGGAGCACGTATGTAACAAACAATTGACAAACGTGTCAACTCACACAGAGGCCTGTCCCATTGCCGTTGGGACAAAAGTGATTTTGGGGGAGCTGCATCGGGGCAAGAACTATGCCAAGCCGCTCGAGCTTCGTCTAAAAATGAAATTTTCAATGACATTCTAGGTGGGACCAAACGAGATGGCTTTAAAAAAATTCAGCTAAAGAACTAGTGCTGTAGACAGAAGACAAGAACGCTGGTAGGGCTCCACATGACAACACTCAGGCCCGGAAAAATATCTGTTGATCGTCTAAGCAAACGAATTGTCGTCGTCGGGCGAGAATCGAACCCGCCACCTAGATCGCAAGCGGCACGCCGCCGCCGTTCAGTCACGACACAGTAGATAAATATATTTATCTATTGTGCCATCGAGTTCGTCATGAGAAGTCCTTTGCTATAATTGAATGAAAGCGCAGTGCATAGAGAAAAAACTCGCTGCTGTCTGTGTTTTAAAGATTTTAAAATTATTGTCATGTAGGTAGGTACTATTTATCTCTAGTTGTTATTTTTGTAATCTTTAAAAATTCATGAATACTTTGCTACACAAACACATTAATTAATTAGGTAATAGCACACACTGTCCACAATGTATTGTGCACTGTCCGTTTGTTTTGTAGGTACTCGTTCTGCTCGCTCTCGATCAGGTTTTGGCTGAAAATCAGTGTTATGATGTGTTATGCTTTTAAGCAAAAAAAATTCACTGAGCCCTGGCCTATTTTGTCGTGCTGCAGCACATACAAACTAAGTAGGTAAGTACTTACTTACTTTTTAAAGTGATCGTTTGATAAACCTATCGTACCTGTGTTTAAATTGTAAATTATCTTTGTTAATTGTATGTGTGTCTGTCTGTTCTGTAGTACTAACCAAATAAATTTTTTATCTATCTATCTTAAAATTTTCAAAATCCGGCATTTCACGAAATAGTTTACTGTTAGTTTTTACTGTAGCGTTATTCAAGCACTTAGGAATAATGTACTTACCTACTCGTAGCTACCGATTTACAAAAAACCGCATAGAATCAGTACTTTGTACGAATTAGTAATTGTACGAAATAGGAATAAATATATATTGATCGAATAAAGACTTTCGATATCGTTGTACAAATTAGGAATTGTACGATACGAACTGCCCAGGAAGGGTAAGTTTAAAGTAGGTAGGTTAGGTACCTAGTGGGTACTGTACTGACTTGACTATGAACTAAAGTGCCGCTTATAGTATGTAGGGTCGTTGCACTAGTTATCGACCATTTAGCGAAGTTCCAACTTTGAGGCCTCAGAAAAAATATTGGCACTTTGTCAGCATTGTTCAAAGTGATATTAGTCGGTAGTCTAGATATTTGAGTATTAAATATTAGAGGATTTTTATAGTTAAGCTTCATAGTTATTTTATAAAAAAATAAATAGTCAAAAATGAGTAAAACTTCAGTTTTCGGCCACAAAATTCAGTATTCGACCGGACCTGAACCCAATTTCGGCCGCTAATTTTAAGGGTTTTTATGGAACATAATTCTAAAATACTGGCAGTTTTCGTGTTTTTTCATCAGAAAAAATGTCACAGAGATATTATATTGTAGAATCAACATGATCAACACTCAAACATGAATTTTATTTATCATTATTAACCTGATTTGATTTTACAAACGTGCTCCAGCTCTGCAGATCGCACGGAATCATCTGTTACAAACGTGATCCATTTCTGCAGATCGTGCCCGTCTCCTGGCCGGTCCAAATAGGAGTCAGGATATTAATAGCAAGAGCTTTCTCCATATAATACTGGCACATTATAAGATCCTGCAACATTCCTTATGTATGTATGTGTTTGGTTGGATGCAAAATGTTGCGCGTCTCATCAATGCCAATGCGGTACTGCTGTTGAATAGCATGGTCATCACGGATTATTGCGTACTAGGGCCGCCGGTCGGATATCTCACCATGCCAGCCTTAACGACATTATCACGCACGGAACGTCGCACACAATGGGTGCGGGTCGCTACTTGCGACAACACACAATCAAATCAAATAAAATAAAGCCCCACTGTCGCCGACGGCCTAGACAGATCATTGAGCCACCAGCGATGATACCGGTTTCAGCATCATCATCTAGTCGCCCATGATACTGGAGCGGAGGTCCTGCGCCACGGCGACCGGCAGGCTATTGGAGCTGCAGCGCATGTGGCCTACCAGGGATGAGACCCGCTTGCGCATGATTGCGTGGAACCCATCAAAGTGCGCGTCTGCGAACATCCCTGATGCGCTACAGTACCACAGCAGCCCCTACTCCAGCCCCAACTCCTGAAGCCGTTATTGTATTTTACGCGTAAGGCATTGTAGGCTTTTTGTGTATATCTGGCCCACAGGCTGCACGTGTAGAAAGAAGTACATACAAGACGCCTTAAAGAGTGTTATTTAACTGGCGTTGTGCAACGTACGAATCTGCCAGCTACGATATTACACCTCACCGACAACACCCTACGCTTCCTTTCAACATCCACATTGTCTGATATATCCTCAGTGACCCAGGTATTTAAATTTTTTACCCAACTGAGAGGAGTGCCGTAAAGTGAAACCAGAGGTACAGAGTAGCTCTTCGTACCTGCTTTGAATAGAAGAAATTCACTCTTTTTTACATTATACCTGAGTCCATGGGCCAAGCGTTCGTAACCGTCTCAAGGCACAATATGCAGGTATTGACACAAATAGTCAGAATTTGCTTCCTTTGGAGTCATGACTCGTGACCTTGAATACGCGGGATGCCGAATTTGCTTCCTTTGCAGTCATGACTCGCGACCCTGAATCCGTGGGATGCCGAGGCTTTCATAAATTTTATCGGAGCCTATGGTCGAAGCAGACTTGATGTCTCAATTTTATTCGGCATGAATTCAGAGATGTCGTAGTTATCAACAGGTTCAGTACCAGATCTGGTCACTGACTGATTCGATGCTCTAAACATCAATCTGAAGCTTGAACAAAACCGTACGATGATGTCCAAACTTTGACCTTATCGAATCCAAATAATGGTGGGCAGCGAAAATTTCCAGAAGCTGTTTCAAGATAGGTTTTTGCCTTGAAAGACCGAAGACGCTGACGAACTCACAAGACCCTACACAATCTGGTCAAAACGCTGAGAAACGAAGGTATTAATAGCTGCCAAAAGCAGTGGACTGGCACTCGGAAGAGAATCTTGGGCAAGTGACAAAAAGACGAGAAACCACCCAAGCGACTTCGTCAGAGGTCAGACCCTAAAAAGCGGAATGCGAAGATGGTACGACGCCTTCGGAGCTCCAACACACGCTTTAAAAAAGGCAATAGAGCGAAACCGAGGGTCCAAAGTTTTCACTCAGCAGCTTGGTTAGGAACCAGACGAATCTTAAAACGCACGATGGGAGAACCGAGATCAATGCTGAGACAAAAGACTTCTATGACCGTTTATATGCTGCCAATGCTCCTTGTCCTTAACTCAACGTGACGATCGTGATTCTAGAGCCACTCTGAAACGCCACTATACCGACTTACTGCCAGTTACCAGTACCTGTCCATGATACAAGCTCTGCTTACCTTGCTCGTTGTACAGGAGGTACAGATCCCCTTAAATTCCGTCCCTCATTGCTGGAAAACTTCAAAGGCATGCTTCGGAAGCTTAGTTGTTCTATTATTTAAGGACGATACGATAACACCTTCTTCAAAAATTAAAGACCCATCTCACTTCTTAGCCAGGTTCTCAATATAACTTTTTTCGTAGTTAATTTATTCTTCTCCATTACAAAAGTGTCCAATTTTTACCAAATATATCTTATCTAATGCGAATTGGCCGAAAAGAAAAACTATTTTTAACGTCCGGCCACCTCATTTATACGAACAAATTAAATCTGGCCGAAAACGAAACAAAAATTCTAAGCATGATGCCATTTTCGGCCGCACATAAACCGATGACAAAATTTCGTATGAGTAACAGTAAAATGGGGGCCGAAAAAGGAAATTTAGATTCCTTCGGTCGACATTAGTCAACACGATGCAAATATACCCTAATAACATCCTGATAAGTAACAGAATAAGACCACAGTATTCTGAGTCCATTCGTACTCTCTTTCGGCCCCCCCGGCCGATATGTAAATTTTATGCGAGTTTCAAGTTCCATTATCCGGCCACCCCAATTTTTAAGTAATTCAATACAAAAACATAAATATTCGTATCCTAATACGTAAAATAAGTATTTCCATAGTGGAAAAACAACACATGACAATGGGTACATCGATAAAACTTGACATACTTGTCTTCCACTGAAACACGCGCCACTATTTTTTTTGTTAAAAATCCGACAAGCTGACAGTTCCGTCGCAACTGCAAAATTTAACTTTTTTTTTTAAATTACAGGGTTTGTTTACGCGCTTGACAAGGTTACTAGATAAGAGTGTAACTATTTGAATAGGCGTTGAACTTGATTTCGTTTGAAAATTGTAATCGACACTTCTAATAAAATAAATTTAATAAGTGCCTACACCGCAATGGCCGATAAGAGGGGCTGGTCGGCGAACGGGTGCACCTACCCTATAGCAAAGACCGTAGCTATTTCGTAGAACAATTCGTAGCATCGTAGACCTCTTATAGATATTTATTTATATTATAACTTTATAAGACATTTCTAGCTATTTCGTGGGTGGACTTTTAGAAATTCCATTACTACATTGTTGTAGACTCGTAGATATTTCGTACTCAATAGACCCTTATGGGGGTACCTACCCTCAAATTGCTTATTTTCAACTCCGTCGGACCTCCATATCTTCCAAACTACTGAATATTTAACTTTGAAATTTATATATGGTAAAGTTCAGGACTTATTCTATCGATCATATGTTTCGAAAACACGATTCCATAAAATTTTCTCGATAGAAAAAAATCGCAAAGTTACCTCTAATTTTTTACTAAAACCCTAATTTCTCAATAAATACAGATGATACGGTCTTGAGATTAAGCATAGTAATTGAGCTAAGTATAAAGAACATTTTATATGTTCCCTTTTTTTCAATTAACTATTCTAATGTTTGTGGGGAGCAAATAACTACTAAAAACTTGATTTTTGGGCTTACGCCGCTTTGCTCTGTCCCGCTCCTGTGAACGCGAAATCCTATGCCTATCCTCTTCACACAATAACGAGGTAGGGTACCGCCACTTACTTACAATACAATACTAATTCTTCTTTTCTAAAAAGTTTTGGATGGGCCATTTTTTCTCATGCCTTAACAAATCTCTTTTTTATTATTCTAACTCTAGGTTTCATATTCGTAGATTCAATAAAATACACTTGGTTAGGTACATATTTTTGAAAGGTAGAATTTATTTTAGTCTTCGTCACAATCTTATGTAGGTAGGTAGAGTAGGTACTTACAATATCTGTACCTAGGTAACAAGTCATGTTTCTATTTACAAAAGTACTTAAATGTTATTATATTATAGTTCCCTTACCTAATTCAAAACATGTACTGACTACAATTTTATTGGCAAAAATAATAACTTGAATTTATTTCAAAGATCTGTGGAAATTTAATTATTATTAAAATAAATGTTAGGTAGGTACTTATAAATAATTAGTTATAATTATTAGAGGCACGATTCGCTCGTGTGGAGTTTCAAATAAGTAGATACTTACCTATTCGTTTCTTAAAATAACGTATACTGGATTTAAAATAATATATTATTTAAATTAACGTATAATAATATATTTTCACACTCTATGCTCGTAAAACGCACTTTTTAGGCCATGTTTATCTAACCGACCGATATGACTATGGTCCTGTTAGCTGAAAAAGGTGAAGGTTTTACAAAAACTCAAACAAATCGAACGAGATAATATCTCGGTCATTATTTCCACACATATTTCAACATTTTTAACATTCATTACTCCCTCATAAATAACTAGACGATTGCCTCGCGGTTTCACCCGCGTAGTTCCCGTCCCCGTGGGAATTCCGGGATAAAATATAGCCTATGTCACTCCTTGAAAAGTAAGCTTCCTAACTGTGAAAGAATTTTTCAAATCGGTCCAGTAGTTTCGGAGCCTATTTAATACAAACAAACAAACAATCAAAACTTTCCATTTTATAATACCTATATTAGTATATAATAAACATTACTTACTGGCAAGAGAATAATGAAATTGCATTCATTTGGAACATCAAAAATCATCAAAAATGTGTGAAAGTTTTTACCAAGAAGATCCGTACAATGAGATCTTCGAAATTCTAACTAACCTCTGTTCAAGGGCGGAATAAAAAAGTAATGCTGCGAAACACGTCCATATCTAGACTAGACTTTACTATTCGTTTTGAGCGTGATTAAATCCCTCTATATATTTATCTAGGTACCTACTGTGCTCTCGCTCTCTGATCTCTGGATTATACATCTGTTTATCTGAGTTGCGCTCGAAATTCAATGACGCCCGAGTTGTAAGAGACTGCTTTACACACAATCTAAGTATAACTGAAAACGTATCAGTGTACAGTACCTGATTACAACCGAAGAAGTACGAACTTATGGTAAGTACTTACTTTCGTTTATTTTATATTTTACAATATATTAACTTCATAACATTACCTAAGAACGTCCTCACAATAAGATTAGCATCACAGAAAATTCAAGATAACTACTTACACAGAGATTTGTTAATCTTATCAGTTAAAAAAGTTTCAGTGAAAAGCTTATTTAAGCAAGTACCCTAATTATTACTTATTGTTGTAGGTCTCAGCAATGAAAACTAAATTTCTGTGACCTCAGGATATTTTGAAAATAGGTGTAGGTATAAATAATTTCAGAAGTTCGATGGTTTACGGAGACGAAATTCATAAGTACTAATTTATCATAATCATCGAATACAAATGATAAGTAAGTACCTACTATTAGGTACGAAGTATTACATAAGTAGGTACATCAAAAGATTGTATAATAAATTCGTTTCAAATAGAATACTCACAAGGTTTGAGCTTGAAGCGAGCTTTCGATCCATAATAAGTTATAGGCTAGCAAGAAATTTCAACTTCATAGATATTGATAATAATAATTTGTTTGAGATCATTACAAGTACGTAGTACGTAGTATGTATGTAGTACCTATTTATACAAAATGTTCCACATTTATGTACCTACTGTAGTATGTTTAAGTACAAAATGTTCTATATTTATTACGCACGGTACGGAATGGCTTATTTGAAATTATGAGTAGGTAGGTCTCGCGCAAATCTTAATGAATTCTGTGAACATAACCGTGAATGCGAACCTGCATGCATGTACTTGAGAGTGCATAATCTAATCATCAATCATTCATTCCTCCTAAATCTATCTACTGCGCAGCAACTCGCGCGTATTCCGAGAATTTCGTGCTATAGTTTTTTCGTGCTATACGCTTGTCACAGCATTTCATTAGAACTTTTTTCTGTTATCGGGATATAGGCTACCAATATTTTTAAACACTAGTCTTCTGTCGCACACTGGAGTTGACCAGGTTTCGGGCGAGGAAGGTTGAAACGTAACAGATAGGTTTTCCTAACTGAGATACCTACTGGTCGACTTAATGGTGCGACGGTAAGAGGATCGTGGCGGATGGCGCAAACTTCAGGGGCCCTATTATCCAGCAGTGTGAATAATCCGGCTGCAAATGATGATTGATACAAGTAGACTAGACGTAGCTCTCTCTTGCGTTCTCCAGCAGTGGGGTCCTTGTGGTGACGATCTCGCGTCGTCGCGACGTGCCCCCACTCGTGACACTCCGACGGTCCTCCGCCAGGGTGCCGATGCTCTGCACAAATTAATAATCACTTGTAAAACAATAATAACGCAACGCAAAGAATTTCTCTGACAAATTCGTTCGGACAGAAACCACGAAAAACACGTGGTGGATCTATTTTTCATAGGCTGCGGAACAGCCTACGCAAAATAAAGCAACATGAAGCTGAAAAAATCCTAAAATATAAATGAAAAAGGTGCCCTATTTCATTTATATTTTAGGATTTCTTTATATTATTATTTTATATTTTAACTGTTAGCCAATAAATTAATTTTCTTTCTTTCTTTCCTACGAAAAATAGATGCCCCACCGCTACCAGATTTTTCCACCTCTCTTGCTACTCGCATTCCTTTCCCGCCTAGGAAAGGATCGGCCCTTGTACCTACGTACTTAGAAGCAAGACATTTACCTGAGCATCAGGAAGCGCATTGGGCGTATGCGCGTGCATCTCGTGCAAGCTGTGCGCGCTCCTGACTTCCCTCGGGACCTGCGACAGCGACGTCACGCCGTACCGGGGAGGCTCCGGGTACTGGTCACTCTCTCTGTAGTTGAGCCCTGTCAAACATTATATTACGCATATGAACACAAAAAAATTAAATCAAAAACGATTATTTCTTTAAGGCTCTACCTCCCCGAACCCGTTTGTATAGTGTAGGCAGAGATGCGAAGTTGCTCTTTTTTGCCACCATGGTCACAGATTAGATAACGCCATGGTGGCCAAAAACAGCAACTTCGCAACTCTGCTTAAAGTATACAAAATAAAAAATTACAGATGCATTAAAAAAATGCTTATGAGGTATCACAAATTGCCCAACGTAATTTTTGGAATTTCCTTTCTTCGACGTATTATTAAGATAAAATATGTGGCGGCGCTAGTGTTCGGGGAGGAGGAGCCTTAAGATTACAAAAGAAGCTCATAGCACAGAAATTATTTCTGTGGGTCATAGAAAAGTCAAACAGCATGCCAGGTAAAAAACAAGACCCGTCAAGTGCGAGTGTAACTCGCGCGCCGAGGGTTTCAAACGTTTGTGAACAAGTAAGTATGTATTAAAGGTACCGGTACCTTAGAGACTCCGAAATTTAATGAATACCTAAAACTAGTAGGTACCAACCTACATTTCAGATGGATCTCTGCATGCTTCGTTGATAGGGTGTAGCGGTAACTTTTTCGACTTTTTTCAATATATTTCAAAAAGTATGAAACCTACAGAAATTCTAAAAACGGTTTTGAAATGTGCAAACCAATACCTACCTTTCATATGATACCCCATTTAGTGGGGTAGTCCCCCCTTTAGAAAATTATCCCCCTCTTTTTTGACCATTTTTCAAAACGTGTTCGTTTTTCTGACTTCTCTATATTTTTCCTGTAAAATATAGATCTATATCTACAAACGCTCCATACATTTTGAATGGATAGCTCTGTAAACTTTGGAGATAGAGGGGGGAGGGGGGGGGGGGGGGGAACGGGTAAAATATCGACTTTTTTAAAATATTTCAAAAAGTATTAAACCAACAGAAATTTAAAAAACGGTTTTAAAATGTACAAACCGATACCTTTCATATGATAATCCACTCAGTGGTTTAGTCCCCCCTTTTGAAAATTATCCCCCCCTTTTTTGACCATTTTTCAAAAAGCGTTCGCTTTACAGACTTTTCTATATTTTTCCTGTAAAATATAGATCTATATCTACAAACGCTCCATACATTTTGAATGGATCACTCTGCAAACTTCGGAGATATGGGGGGAATGGGTATTTTTTCGACTATTTTCAAAATATTTCAACAAGTATGAAACCTACAGAAATTTGAAAAACGGTTTTAGAATGTACAAACCGATACCTTTCATATGATACCCCACTCAGTGGGGTAGCCCTCCCTTTTGAAAATTCCCCCCCCCCCCCCCCTTTTTTGACCATTTTTTAAAAAGTGTTAGTTTTTCAGACTTTTCTATATTTTTCCTGTAAAATATAGATCTATATCTACAAACGCTCCATACATTTTGAATGGATCTGCAACTGCAAACTTCGGAGATAAGGGGGGGGGAATGGATATTTTTTCGACTATTTTCTAAATATTTCGAAAAGTATGACACCTACAGAAATTTCAAAAACTTTTTTGAAATGTCCAAACCTTTCATTTGATACCCCACTTGACTTTGTCGGTCTCTTTTAAAACTTCGACATCTCAATTTGTATGGAAAATGTTTAATTTCATTTATAATTTTATTTAATTTTTTTTTCTTAAAATCTGTACAGGCGCACGAATTGTCTTATTATTTTAAATTTAAGGTGGATCGCTGCGGTAGTTGCTGAGTTATTAAGGAGGGAAAAAGGACAGACAAAGCGAGACCATGAGGGTTTCGAAACCGATCTTCGAAACCCTAAAAACACAAATATGGGATTCGGAACTCCCCCTTTTCGGCAAGCACCTCACGCTTTTGGAACGTATAAAAAGCCAATTCCAATTCTAGTTTTTGTAATTTGAATTTTGTGACGTGTCCAAGAATCCTGTAGCTCTAAAGAAAATAAATCACTTTCATGTTTGTTTGTTTGGTGAATTATTTACAAAACCGCCTGATTTACACCACACGGTTCAAAAGCTTCATGATTTCCACATAACCGATAGGTACTATCTAGGTATACATATATAATTTTCAAAAGGAGGAGCTACGCCATGCACCACCGAGTGGGGTATCAAATGAAAGGTATCGGTTTGTACATGTCAAAACAGTTTTTGAAATTGCCTGGAGTGCTTGGATTTATAACAGAGATCGGATTAGTGCGTGCAAACAGCTATATCCGAATTCGGTCCTAGTTTCTTATATCCTGTATCTGCTCTATAGTTATATCCGTATTTCCACGGATTCGGATCGGTTAAAATGCGGTGCGTATACCGCTCTTAGACTAATTTCTCTGCTCACTATCCGCATTCTCAATACGCGGAGACTGCAGAAGGAAACCAAGAGCGGTAAAAAAGCCTGATGTGAGTCACCGAAGAATGAATAACATAAATTGTCTTGTTGGGATCTACTAAAATTGATTACTACCGGCAAAACGTCAATAAAAATCTCTTTGTTTCCATAAATACAATAAATGTACACTTAGAAAAGGTTAAATTATAAAACTAAACACTGACACGGAAATAAAGTGATATTTTTTATTTCTGTCGCTTCGGTGTGTAAACCAAAGTAAAGAAGCGACGAAGAAACATTTAGCCTGTTAGATGTTATTTTTCGAGTTGGAGCAAAACCCGTCCCAAGCTTTGTTATTCTCTAGATAATCTGAAATTTTATAGAAAGCCTTTTTGCACAGCAAGGATTTGACAATTTGTTTGAATTTATTTACTTACTGGTAATTTTTGCAACTCACTAGGAGTTTTGTTGTATCACCGATACATTGCCCTTTAAAAGATGCATTAATTTTGTGTAGCCTAGTTGCATCACATTCGAAAAGAGCGTTTCAAAAGTCCTGTGTCTTGAAAGCTTTTTATCGACACAGGCAATTTTCTCAATTGTAGGTATTTGTCAAAAAAGCTCAATAAAAATAAAAATGTATCCATAAAATAATGCAAAGAGAAGTAGGTACTTGTAGTTTTACATCGAGGTGGGTATGTAGGTAGAGCTAAATAGTTTAGTTACCAACCTTTCTCCAGGGGAACCACATCGGGATTCTTGTCATCAGGCTGCAGGGGGGAACGGTTTCCATTTGAACCGTTCACTTTCAGGATCTGTACTGGCGCTGAAACAAGCCAAGGTGAACTAAATCTTTTACGTCTATTTAGGGTTCATCGTTTCGTGATGGTGCGAGATTACCTATAAGTACATAATATGTACTTATAGGTATATTTTTTGTTATTACCTATAAGTACATATTATGTACTTATAGGTAATAACAAAAAATATATTATATTTTTTGTGATTTTTTATGCGTTCTACAAGGAATAAAAGTAACAGAAAACTAATTTGCAAATCGTAAACCATTGTCTATTAACTTATAAAAAATCTAAGGTTTTTGTTATTATAGTGCGTAAGCCTCGCACTCTGGCCACAGATTAGATAACTCTGACTAAGGGCGCTTGAGTCCGTAGAAAGTCGCAAAGATTTTCGACTCCTACGTCACTTGACCTCGTGGTGTAGTTGGTTAGCACATTCCCGTACTGAGGGAAGGATGCGGGTTCAAGTCCCGTCGAAGTAAAAAGTTTTTGAGATATTATTTGATTTCTTACAAATTATAAAAAATCTTTATTGACCAAAGAAAATTAGAATCCATTATCAGAAACAAATTAGAACTAGGATTTGCAATTTTTAAACAATTGAGCTAACTGCAGGCTGTTGCAAACAATCTACAGGTCGCTCAACTGATCCATATCAATACCAGTCGGGAGCGTGAAAAAATTAAAGTAGAAACGTGGAATGGCACTATATCGGGTCACAATCACAACATAATTAAGAGACATTAGTCGGAAAAGAGGTGGTAGGTACCTCACCTACCTTGATTTCGCGCGAGTTTTGGGACGGGCGAAACTGGCAATATTGTATAATATTCTGCAGAAATTTACCACTATGCTCTGGGTAGCAAACACTGCGTTGGTCTTGCGCAATATTTGGTTTCAAAATATCGCTTATCATTATCACTGTGGTATCATAGGCCTACTTCCGATTCAAAGCATGAGAAAAAAATAACTGTGTATCGCCCACCGCAATGATTTACCTACCTAATTGTTATCAATAGTACCAAAAAATATATTTCTACATAGTGTAATATAGGTATCTATTGTTTTAAATATAGCAGTTATCTAGTATCCATAAAACAAGCTCTGCTTAGCTTAGAGCTAGATGATGTTGTGTGAATTGTCCAGCATTATTTATTTATTTTACAGTGGAATTAATTTGGAAATATATTAATACGTAAAATTACAGCAATATACAGCGAAGGCGTTACATTATGTACCTACATAATAAAAATCATAAAAAAACATAGTAGAATACAACATAAAATTCTTCTTTTCAACATAGAACAACACGACGCCTGTGGCGCAGCGGGCGAAGGTCTGCCTGCGACGCAGGAGGTTGCGGGCTCGATTCCCGCCTCGGGACAAATGTTTGTACGATCTGCAGACATTTGTCCAGGGCGTTCTGGATGTTTTGTATGTAAAAGGAAAGCACCAGCAGAGATAAATTAGAGACCAGAGAGGGGTGAAAATTCCAGTTTACAGAGGAGTGCGACAAGGAGATCCATTGTCATGTGTTAATTATAAAATAAATAATAATAAATAAATAAATAATGCTGGACAATTTACACAACATTATCTAGCCCCAAGGTAAGCAGAGCTTGTGTTATGGGTACTAGTTAACTGATATACTTAATACAATACACTACATCATAGATATTTTTTATCATACATAGAAAACATCCAGAACGCCCTGGACAAATGTCTGCAGATCGTACAAACATTTGTCCCGAGGCGGGAATCGAACCCGCAACCTCCTGCGTCGCAGGCAGACCTTCGCCCGCTGCGCTACAGGGGTCGTCTAAATATTAATATACTTAATAATATAATTAATAATAATACTTAGGTATAATGTAAGAAAATTAAACACTGAATGATGAAAAGAAAGATTGGTACAAACAGAGGGGCGAGTCTATTTAACGTTGCGTTGGTAACGTGACGTGATCGTAACGTGATCGTCTCCTTTTTGTATGGGATTTGACTAGTTCCCCGTCGTTAGTATTTTCGAGGAATAACGACTAGCTACAACAATTTTGGTGATATCTGCGCCAATTGCTAATAGATTTTGATGGTCTTCCGTTGTTGTTTAAAGCCTGATTTTGAAGGGACCCCTATAAGTTTTACACTCGAGGGATTGCTATGTGGGCTGTAAGACGTAGGCTTTTATAACTTCGATAATTTAATTTTTTAAATTTAATAACTGGAAAATTGCAAATCCGATCTACCAACTAAGACATGAAATAAGGAACCTAAAATCGGGGTAAGAAAATTGCATGGCAACACTTTCCCCCCACCACCTCGTATACTTTGTCTTGCTCTTTGGCACACTCGCTAAAGATCTACCTATATTTAATCTGAGCGTAGGCTTATAAAACTTCAGCACAGATAATTTCACTATCACCTAATGGTTTCCATGGCAACGGGCGTCAACAGTTTCATCCATGTGTCACCAAACTAAATAAGACTTGACTTATAACTAGATGTCGCCAGTGTAAAGTCAATTTTTTGCGTGAATCTTCGATGAGGGAAAGGTGTGACTTGTTCGTCCGAGACATATTTGAATACTATTTACCGGAATTTGAAGTTGGTTTGTAGGTTTTTAAAACTCGGCAATTTTTCTACTCTCATGGTACATCACCACGCGGCGGCGGCGGTGCAAACCGCACTCGCTTCCGTGCTGCGTGCTATAAAACAACGATCGAGTTGTTGATTAGTTTAGTTTAGTTCATTACTGGCAGTGCGCGGTGCGTTGCACTAGTTGCACATGTCTGCCCCCGAGAGGACGATGGTGATGGTGAAGCCAGAGGGCATGCAGTGCCGCAAGGTAGGTACCTACTTAGATAAAATTGTTGTGGCCTGGCCAAGTCCACGCTTAAATCCTTTACTCCTTCAATGTTTACAAACCATCGTCGTCGTATAATAGCTAACCAAAACTTCATGTTAAATGTGTTCTTGTCTAATTAATCTGAACTCGCGTAAGTATGCGACCCGCGCGGGCTTTCTGCGACGTTAATTAAGTGGAGTTAATTAAGGGGCGAGTCTATTTGACGATAGTCACGAGACGATCGTGAGAGTGATCGTGACGTCTCTTTTTTATACATATATATTTTACATATATATCAACAGCGCTTTGTATTGTAAGGAGGTATTTAGTGTTTGGCCTTGCCTTGGCTCCTTTAAACTACTTATATATAATCATGTGTGTATCTATGTTGAAAACAGTTAAGTAGTTGTTTTATTGTAAACTAGCTGCGCCCCGCGGCTTCGCCCCCGTGGAATTTTATGTTTCCAACTTTCTTAATTTTTTCTTTCATAAGAACCTTCTCCTGACAATAACAAACACAACAAAGAAAGAATTAGCGAAATCGGTCCAGCCGTTCACGCGTGATGCCGTGACCAAGGAAAACGGGTTTCATTTTTATATATTTGTAAAAATAAAAGGAACCTAGCAGCAGGATTAGCACTGGTCTAAGAGGTGCCTCTACTATCTGTTTTTACTTTTAATTCTTATAGTTATGGTATGTTTAAGTTTTTCCAATTCTAATATTTATGTAAACCAATGTTATGTGTGTGTTTTATGTGACAAATAAATGATTTACTTACTTACTTATACGGGATTTACCCCCATGTGATAAAAGCCAATAAGGTTCTTATCAGGGGGAGGTCTGCGTCCAGCAGTGGACCAATACAGGCTGTTGAGGTTGAAGTTGAGGTGCCATAGATTTAATATCTTGTGTTCAACCTGGTAGCAATATATATGTTTTGAATCAGGTGGGCACCGTGATGCAGCGCTTGGAGGCGAAGGGGCTGAAGCTCATCGCCCTAAAGATAGTCCAGGGCTCGGAGCAGCTCTTCCGTGAACACTACGCCGATATCGCGACGATGCCCTACTACACCTCGCAGGTACTCACTTTGCCTTTATTACAGCTGAAAACCAGCGTTGGGCAAACTCTGGGTCTGTCCCCCAACATGAGCTGGACGCCTTTATTTGGTTTCTTGTCAAGTTATGTGTGTGTTATATGTAGTAGGTACTTACTAGCTGTGACCGCGGCTTCACCCGCGTTGAACATTGTTTTTCCGGAACCCTAATTGTCTGCTATGAGACAATCCAACAAATCAAGGATCATTTTAATCGGTCCGGGCGTTCTTGAGTTATAAATGGTGTTACCATAACCCGAATTTGTCTTATATTTGTCGTAGTTGAATGGTGAACTGAATGATTTCAGAAAATCTGGAAAATGCTATACTGATCCATTTATTTTAGCGTTTTACTGAAAAAAAAACAGGGATTTCGTAGAATCCCTAAGGTGTCTTAGGGAAATGGTAAAATAAACCAGTCATAGTACCTACCTATAAGAATTTAATGAAATCAATGATTTATACCATTTTCCTGCGACAACACATAGATAACACTTGCGGTGCCCACGACCACACGGTTAACGACGAGTGGTTGCGGGCACCTGCGGGCCGCCACGTCGTGCGTGGGCCGCATAAGGCGGAGCAGTCAATGCCTGTGGCAAATAAATGTATTTTTTCTTTTATTCAGTGCCGGTACATGAGCTCGGGCCCCTCAGTGGCCATGGTGTGGGAGGGGCCCGGTGCGGTGGCCGCCACCCGCGCCCTGATCGGCCTGGTGGGGGGCCCCGCGGGCGCGCTCCGCAGCGACAACGCTATGCAGATCAGTAGGAACATGGTGCACGGCTCGGACAGCATCGCGGCCGCACAGAGAGAGATCGCACTCTGGTTCACGGAGAACGAGCTCGTGTCTTGGACGCAAGCGCAAGAGACCTGGCTTATCGAATAACTTAGACTTTTATAAAATGCAATGGTCACATTTTGTTCTATCCCGTGTTATAATAAGGCTTACACTACTTACACTACTTACCAGCGTATTGTATGGGGCGTTGGTTGCCGTTCCTCACGAGGACGGTGAGGGTCAGCCTCCACACTGCCATCGCAAGCAGGATGGCCCCCGAGAGTCCGGCGAGAACCTTCGTGGTCCAATTCAGGTCCAGGTTTGTGGAAATTGTTTCTGTGGGAAAACAAATTCATTAAATAAACCGGAATATTACGGGTCCGCCCTGCTTCGGTAGAATAATAATAATAATACCTACCTAATAATTTATTCAAAATAACTTAGGACTAGAAAGATAACAAAGAGTTTCATCTTAAATTCTATGGTATTAAATAATGCGTGTGGTGTGCCTGAACTAGGTAAAAACCTGTTTTTCAGGCAAAAACAGTGCTAACAACAAATAAATTAAATAATCAAATAGGTACATATAACTTACTAATTATACAAGGCGATGGTGCATACTTTAAAATAATTACTTATGCTACCTACACTAAACTAGTACAATAAAGGTGTTTACAAATTTTTGGCCTACTTTGAAACCGTCAATTAATTTTCTGTTATAATAAGTTATAATAATAAGGCCTTAATTCCATATTTCTCGCGATTCTTATCTTCAGTGGGATTGTACTTACTCTTCTCAAGGTGTTTATAGACAAAGCTAGAGCATAAACTTATAACAGAACATCGAACATTTCGAACGTTTTTTAAATTAACTCGAACCGCACTTCAAACATGACGCTCGATATTTTGTTACAACGCACAGAAATCTTAATAACAAGGCAAGTGCCTTGTTATTCAGATTTCTGTGTTACAACGTGATTTTAAAACCAACGAGCGTTTTGGTGTAACATTTTATCGAGTAAATGCGCGAGCGCGGGTGACAGGGCGCGGTGGGGTGTGAGGTCCGCGGGCCGAGGGAAAATGTACGCAAGGCACAAAAAAATGTTACAGGTGAATGCTCCCTCGCTATGAGCATACGTCAAACACAGTTACATTACATTATAACGCTCTAGTGGAATACTCACCTTTAAGGCCGACTTACACTTCAATATGTACAGTAGCGAGTTAACTTGCGTCATTGACGAGTTAAGCTGATAATAACGTTTGAACTGCAAAAGCGAATTAAGTAGTAAGCTGTTGATGAAGTTAAGTTGTATAGACAGCGATCCTATTTTCCGGTTAGTCCAAGTGCGAAGTAGCCCCCTCTCTCGCGTCTCCCGCACCCCGCTAACTTAACTGGCCGGCATGTAGACGGGCGAGTTTAGTACATATTACAGTCCATTAAGTTTGTATTTGCACACAGCGGCCGCGTACTCTTGTTTTTAGTGTAAAAATTGGTTGTCTGTAAAGTCGGTTTACTGACGATAGTTGAACGTGACAACGCAGACGCATCGCTCACTCAAGTAGGAGAGAGACGGATGTCGAGCGCTCTCGCTTGCACTTCAAGCCTTACATGGAACGCCTCAGAGCGAGGTAACGCCGCATGACGAGGTAACGCCGCATGACGAGGTAACACCGCATGACGTCATGTTTTTTCGTGCGTGCAGCCGGCTCTATCGAATTATAAGACGTTGTCACGTCAAAAATGAAGTGGCCTGAATTTCTCTTATAGGTACATTATTAAATATTATTATGCACGTAAATTTTTGTTAAACAATTTAACGTCCATTTTCTGGATTAAAACAACTTTTTCGGAGGAAGTCGAGTAAAACAACCGTTAACGCGGTCGCGTAGACTAGTCGGTCTTCTTCTCGGAACCGCAACTTATACATAACTGACTAATTTCTTAAGGCGTTACCCCGACCCAAATCAGCGCCACCACCTATTTTATTTAATTCTTCTGTTAAACGAAGGAAATTTAAAAAATCGATTGGCTAGTTTGTGCTTCCTATCATAAGCTTTATTTTTAATGCCTCTATAAATGTTTTAGTTTGTATAGTGTCGGAAGAGATGCGAAGTTGCTCTTTTTTCCCACCATGGTGGCCAAAAAGAGCAACTTCGCATCTCTGCTTAAAGTATTCAAAATAAAACTTTTACAGGGACATTAAAAAAAGCCTATGATAGGAAGCACAAACTGGCCAATCGATTTTTTAAATTTCCTTCGTTTAACAGAATAATTAAATAAAATAGGTGGTGGCGCTGATTTGGATCGGGGTAGCGCCTTAACTCGCTACTGTAGGTACTTATTGAAGTGTTAATCGGCCTTTAGTCGTTACACACTTTTGTCAGAGTGTGACGCTTAGTGCAGGTTTAATTAGGTCCATCCAGCGCATAGGGGATCTGCCCCGAGCTCTGGTGCCGTCAGCTTTCCCCTGTACCTCCAGCTGTTCCACAGACGCATCTCCTCGGCGCTAAACATGCCCGAAGATAGTGAGAATGTGATTGAGATCGGACTTACTAACGTATTGTAAAGAATATTTGGACTTGTAACCAAAACTTCAGGTGGTTTTAAGTGAAAGTCAATAAAAGCATGTTTTTTTATTTTATTAAGAGATAATTAAATAACACCTATAAGAATAATAATAATAATAAGTTTATTTTGAAACTTATAAAAACCTATAAGAATGTTATCGACTATTCTCTTGATGGATTAATCATTATATCTACTCACTCTCATGAAACTTTACTAACGTGAAACCAGCAAAAAGCTACTAGCTAGTGAATAAATAAACGGCAAAGTTTTGCTTTTGTGAAATTCAAAAGCGTATCTCATTTATAAATTAAAAAGTTCTCGGAAAGCTCATGCAGGCAGCGATGACGCACTTAAGTTTACACTTTGTCGAAGAAAACACACAGAGTTTTTGAACTACCTTTCACTCTATAAATGAGAGAGCACGAAATTCCGCACCATAACAAGTAACATTATTCATGAATTCAATTAGTTTCAATTCAATACCTAAGTATGTCTGTCATTTCCTCACCTCGTGACGTGTAACCCGGGGGGTTACTCGTCACGAGCCCCGCCCCCATTTTAAGTTCCGTGGTCTGAGTTCCAGTAAGTTGGCCGTGGCCAAAGCCGTGGCGCTCGAGACGAAAGAATCGATCCCTTCAACTCAATCGGTGGATGTCGTACGAGCCGACAAAGGAAACTACCAGTGGAAGGCCAGCAGCACCTGTGTATCTTGAACACCATCACAGCGGGCGGCGCGGCGGCGCGGCGGCGTGGCGTGGCCCCTCATAAACGCACTACGCGGCAGCGGATCGGGGCGGCGCGGTGCGGCGCGGTGCAAAAATTGGACTAGATACTGGACTAGAATATTCGGCTGCGCTATACCGCAATATGAAATTTTTTCGGACCCAAATCTGCAGCACCGTGCCGCCGCGCCGCTGAAGTGCGGTTCTATTCTTTAGTTAGCGACTCACCTGTGTGTAGGGCAAGTCTAGACTGCGTGTGCACTCGAAGTGTGGTGATCTCTGCCCGCCCTCGTTCGTCGAAGGCGTAGAACACCAGTCTCAGCGTCTTCCCTGAGCCCAGCCCGCGCAGCTTCCACGCGGGCTTGGTCGTCGACACGTTGAGGATGAGGTGGCCTGCCTCCCAGGCTTCCACGCAGTAGCTGGTGTGCAGACCTCCGTCGTACCCTGATAGATAGATAAAAAAATTATTTGGTACTACAGACAGACACACATACAATTAACAAAGATAATTTACAATATACAATAGGTTTAATTAACCCTGGACAAAGATCATTAAATACTTGTGATGATGATGATGTCCACCTAGCCGAATCTTCGGCCACGGGGCGGCCAGTCTAACGAAGGCTAGCCAGGTGCGCAGGACATGTTAGGTGTACTGTAAGTAGTGTAAGTAGTGCCCAAGTGTGTCAGCATAGACAGGTGCACTCTCTATTCCCTCACTCGCATAATCCGATGGGACGGGAGACCGACACGACCGGGGGGAGATCAGGCGGTCAATACTTATATTAGAGCACTGAAAAGGGCTAATCGTTTTTTAGACACCAGTCTGTAGGGGGGGGGGGGGGGGGGGAGAATACTATCAGTAAATAATATTGTTTATTTCTTATTGAGCAATATTATTTTATGATTGTATTGAATTAGACTGAATAAAAAAAATACTTACTTTGTTTTTACGCCTTTACAATGGCAGAAGCCTTTATTCACAAAGAAAATTACACTAGTATTTACAATTTAAACAACTGAGCTAACTGCAGATCTACTACTTATTTAATTTACAACTGTTGTTTTTCCTGCCTTAGCCCGCCTAAGACCAGATGGAGAGCCATCATGAAAAAAGTTTTCAGGAGCGAAATCTACCTACGCCTTCCTGGGAATCATATTTATTTGTCGCAGGAGATAGTTTTAGTGTTATAGCGTTCGCTTAAATAATCAGCACCTAATTTAAACAAATCCCTAAGCTATTTTAGTCAAATGACAAAAACTAAACGTCTAAGAAAGATCGAAAGACACATTTATATGTTTTTCCGATGAATATTTTATCATTTTCCTGAGACATGCACCTTCCTCAAAATACTTGGGTACCTACCTAAATCACATTGCAGCTCCACCGAGTCGTGGGTAAGGTTGCCAGTAGAGCAGTTGTAGGGGCGGTGGAGGACGAAGCGACAGGGCTCCGCTTGCAGCCCGCCGGCGTTGGAGGCGCGGCAGCTCACGGTGCCGTAGTCCGTCTCGGAGCGAGGCGAGAACGAGATCGAGCGGCCATCTCCGCTCGTGATGTTCTCCTGCACAAAAATAGAAATAGTTTATTGCTAAAAGTAACCACTTCAAATACAAAGTTATATTAGCGAAAATTTCATGAAAATCATCCAAAAGAATGGAAGTAGACAATTTTGTTATGATTGTAATTTTACACAGCTTCATACTTTACAAAACTTTATTATTCGGTTGCATGTTTTGTGCATCTGAATAAATAAAGATATAGATAGCTGATATTTACTATGATGGGGTATAAGTAGGTACTATTGTTTAAGTTTTTGCGGATACTCCAATTTACCCCCTTGAAATAGGAATTTTAAGGGGGTAAATTGGAGTATCCGCAAAATCATGCAAAATCGTCTTATTCCATCTTTGACCCTTGGGGAGGACCCCAAGGGTCAAAGATGGAATAAGACGATTTTGCAACGTTTCCAAATGCTGGCCGAATTATGGCGAGCCCTGTCGACTCTATTTGGTTTTGATTGTCACAGCTATCATGTGGACAGGACCATTTCCGTAACATGTCCCACTATTCCCCTCTTACCGTGTCTATTTCCATGAACCCCTGTGAATTATTGAAGTACCACTGGTAGGTTTCAGGGCGCGGAAATGCATCGACTCTGCATGTCATGTTCGCTCGCTCGTTGATGGCAACCCCGACCAGTGTCGTCAACGGTGATTTGCACACCGGCTTATCTGCCAGAAAAGTGATTTTTCATTTATTAAAATATTTCTTAAATCACAGTTGGACGAATATTTGTTACTTCTTTTCACGTCAAAACTCTGAGCGGATCGGGCTGAATTTTTGCATAGATGTAGGTCAAGCTAGTCCTACATCTATTGTAATTCCTGTTCTAGACCTGGGATTACACAAAGGCTACTTTTATCTCATAAATCAGTCCCCATGGGATATAAATAACCTTTGAACGTTTCAGTAGCAAAGCTTGCGAAGCCGCAAACAGAAACTGCTCAAGAATATAGCAAAATATGTGAACCAATACTTGAATATCTCGACGTGAATCTCTCACCAAAAACACAAAGCGTTGAGAGCTGTTGTTTTGCCAAAAAAGTTTTGTACCACGCATACAAACAGCTGTGTGGAGCTGGCTTAGAATTTGCACCACTCCTACTCTTTCCGCGGGTGTCGTAAGAGGCGACTAAGGGATATCCACCGGGGGCGCAGCAGCCAGCAGCGCCCCCTGCACAACAATTCCACCAGTAAACTGCGATCCCCAACTCGCATGCCCGGCGTGGGGATTATGGGCACTACCCCCCATGAGATAAAAGCCAATAGACACTTATCAGGGGGAGGCCTGCGTGCAGTGCACCAATATAAGCTGTGAGGTGAGGAGGTGATGCAAACAGCAACCTAGCTATCTGGATACCATTCAATGATTCAATGGACCTACGAGCAGCCTCGTCTAAACACTTACTGGCGGAAGTATAATCATGTTACAATAACGTTCCAGAGAGGTCGACACACTCCAGTAGCTGTGCTATTCTGGTTTATCGACGTGGAACGATTCCTTTTGCTCCATTCTTCTTAATAATTTATATGTAGGAGTAATATATTACTATACGCGTGTCTAGGTGGAGATATATAATTAGGTGCTGTTATTTATTTATTGAGGAATAACTAACGACTACATTAAACTTATTACACATTTGTGTTAGTACTTTACTGGTAAAGATGAGTGTAGTTATTATTGCAAAATAATGTGTAGTAGCTACCAACTTCATCACATTCATCAAATCATTATTAAATCTACTTATGTGTACAGTAACAGTAGTCTAAGTAACACCTGATTGTGCTAATGGGTACTCCAATTATTGTTTCTTAAGCTAAATTCTGAATAACTAAAATTATTAAAACAAATGTATTGACCTGTTCAGATTTTTTTTTAATTAGAGTGTGGCTGGTTAGCTTCGAACCATGTTTGTGTTGAAAGAACACTAACGTTTCATTATTATCGAATTCTTCAAATTACTATAGTTATACAGGGTTATTGGTAATTCACTAACACTGCGTAAACTGCAGGTTCTGGCCATCTTATTTTTTTTGTAAGTCGCCTCCCATACTAAAAATGTCCATAACTCAATAAATTACTAAATACCAATCTTCCACTCCTATTTAAATCCAAATCATAATCATTGGCTTATTTTACATCAACGAAAGATAATTTAAGTGGCATCAGCCTGGCTGGGAATCAGCCGAACACACACACACACACACCCACTGAATTTTTTTTATTTATTTATTTGGGAAACAAAAAGCTTACAATGCTTGTATAACAATACATAAAACTAAAACAAATAAAGCTAAAACAGTTTCCACTTGTAGAACATAAATACATACTAACTGAACTAATTAATTAAAACATAAAAGAAAATGAGTAGGTAATGTGCCTAAAACTATTATAATATAACAATGACTAAAATTACAAAATGAAAATGAAAACTGCAAATAATTCAAGGCAGAGCCGTTTTTAGGTTAAGTTTCAAAGAAAACCCCTAAGTATAATACATATTAATAATAATAACGATTTTTGAATGAAGGGGGATACATACTAATATCACTACCTTTCCACCAATTTTAAAAAAAAAATCAAAATCAATCAAATCAATTTAATTTTAGATTTAACTGATTCCTTATTATGATTCTTTTAGAAATTATTGTTAAGTAAGTACATAATATTAAAAAATAATTTGATGCATTAAAAAAAACTAAACACCGACTTTCACGTTCCTTTATATGTATGTATGTAAGTACACTGTTTTTTTTTTAAGTTTTGCGGGACAAAATAGTAATCGTTCGGGAATAAAATGTATACATGACCATCCCTAAAATAATTCTTTAGAAGTAGCAAAGGCAAAAGAATCATCTAAATCGGTCCACAACTGACACAGAAATCACTAAACATTCATAAAAAACCTTCCCCTGTCCCCCTATTTTAGTAATCGCTTAAAAAATAAGCTCCTACCTACAACACTCACAGATAACATGAAGCTGGAAGGCCGCAGACCTCCCGTCGCCCTCCACGTTCGACGCCGTACAGGAGTAGTTCCCCGCGTGCCCCCGGGTGACCCCCCGCAGCGCCAGGTGCCCGGAGGCCGCCAGCACCCCCGTTCGCTGGTTGTATGTAATTACTTGACCCTAAAACCACAAGGCACATCTGAAGAGACATTATTTATCCAGGATAATGAACACGAATTGTAAAAACAAAAAACCAAGAATATCTGTATAAAATGAAGATAAATACATTTAATACAACCCTATAGGGTGCCTCAAACTCTTTATTCATCGGCTGATTTATTTCCCGGTCGCATTTTTACTCGCTCGTGTTTTGTCACAAATTCACAATGTGTTTTAAGTAAGTTACTGCCCCACTGCTGCGCACGGAAAGGCTACGCACGTGTCAAAATGTATTATGATAACGTCCACTGCAACCCACGAACGCGCTACGCTCGTATTTCCACGAGATTAATGACGTCATTGCTACACGCGTGGTTTGCTCGAATATGGCGCCCACGCAACTCAACGCTGTCAAAGCTATGCATGCAGTACACGCGTGCGTAGGTTCACTGCGTAGCGTATGATGCAAAACTGTGCTGCGCTACAGTTGTACATAGTTATGGGTTAATTTTCATGTGTAGTGTGTGCCGCAGTAGAAACGTAGACCCACGTTGTAAAACAAACGAACTCACGCAGCTAAAATGCGTCGCGTGGCCGTGCACAGCGTGCGCCTCAGTAGGCCAGCGGCTTTATGTACGATCTGTATCGACTGAACTGAAATTTGTTCTGTTCATTTATGTATTATTGTTGGAGCATTTGTATAGACAGATATCATGAATCTGTTTTAATTACTTTTTAACCGGATTAATTAGTTTATAAGTATGTACCTACTTTAGTTCACTTTATCAAACATCATACCTATGCATTAAGTTAATTAACTTTAGAAATAAAAATGTTAAATCGCATCAATAAATAAGGAAATAAAGCTTTTTTATTTCCGGTTTATTTTCATTTTATTTAACCGGGTTATGTCAACCAGTAGACGTTTGTGGGATGTAACGATGATGATAAACCGGGTTATGGTATGAACCGTTAATAAATAATTAATAAAATAAAAGTTCAAGTAAAGTGCTGTTCCTCACAATAGATAAAGCAAATCAGTAGGTACCTACCTACCCCCACGGCTACGATTCGTTAACTTTAGAAATGTTAAAAAAGCCATTGCAGTTGGTAAAACGGTATATAACTTCGTTGAAAGAAAACTGTTTATCGTATGAAAATTCTCAGCTGAAACTTTGCATCTCGGTTGCAAAATATTTTCTTTCTTAACTTTCTAGCAAAAGTGGATACTTCATTGCTAAAGTTAGAGCAAAACAGTTCCTGCTACTTCATTCGAGGTTCACTACATTTTTCCAAAAGTGAGTTTAAATTTTCTCGGTACAAAGTGTGAGCAAAACAACGTAACTCCCGTTGAATCACAAGTGAGCAAATGCGCTGTGTTCGGAGCGAAATGTCTCGTTGTAAACATGGAGGTGCTGCAAACATTGAGGTCGCTGTAAAAATAGGTACCTAACAAAAAAGAAAAACTACATACGAGACCTACATGAGGGCTCTACATGAGCCTCGTCTCGTTTATGTTTCTAGAAATAAATAAATAAATAATGCTGGACCATTTACACAGCGAATCTATCCCCAAACTAAGCAGAGCTTGACGTGTTCTAGATAGAAAACACCCAGACCCGGAACAAATATTTGCAGTTTGTTTTCAAATCAAATCAAAATTATTTATTGCATGTTAAACATGTTATAAAAGTTGTTATTAAAATGGGATGTCACAATGTATTCTGTCCTATTGGGCGTGCAAACATTTGTCCCGCGGCGGGAAAAGACTTTTATGAGCATGCCAATTTGAAGACAGGCCATTCGATTAACAAGTAAAGGTCAATTCAGACCGACGCGGTATGAGCTAAAGCCGAATGTGTATGCGGTAGGTACTTACAAAATGCCCAGCGAGATGACTCATTCTAAATTTTCCGCTGCCATTCAGCTAATACCGCTCTGATCTGAACAGGTCTTTAGGTAGGTTAAATAGATACAGGGTGACTCACGTTGTGCTCCCAAAGGATCTTGTAAGCGGGCGGGTAGGCTTGCACCTCACACGTGAAGTACACGTCGTCGCCTTCTTCTATGTCGCGGGGGTTCAGCAGCTGGGACCCCAGTTTGAGCACCACGAGTGGAACATCTATGGGGAAAATACACATCGTCTCTTTCGATTAGGTGATATTGTTTGTGGTCAAACGAAGGTCTATTGAATACTAGCCTCTGCCCGCGCCTTCACACGCGTATTTTCGGTATAATAAGTAGCCTATTATCTAAGTTAGGCTTTGCTCTAAGCGTACGCCAAATTTCATCTCGATCTGTTCAGTAGTTCTGGAGATCTTAGGTAACAAAAATTCAGATTTCACAAACTTTCGGCTTTGTAATATTAGTAGGATTAAAAAAAATGGCAGCCGCTTCCGCTTACACACAGTTTCGTCACAGGAGTGAAATAGTGCATTTTACACCAAGGCGAGAAAGTGATCAATTCCTACCGAGTGTGTCGTTTTGGCCTTAAAACACACGAGGTAGGAATCGCACTTTCTGCCGAGTGATAAATAGTGCTTTATACTACACCTTCGAGGAAAATAAAAAGCAGAATTAATTTTTAATTGAAATCGCGCCCAATGATGTTGGTAAAACCTCATTGACCGCGCCAGCCTTTGGGTTCTTTTTTCAAAATATTGTTCGGAAATCGGAGGAGGCCTAATGGACTTGGAGTAAAAACTTTTTGTCGTTTGACCGAACGAAAATAAAAATAGCTACCGGCCGATCTTCTCGGAAATTAAAACAAAATAACACGTTAGAAATGGATTTCCATACACTTTTTCCTCCCGCTAAAACAGGTGAGAAATGAAATTCCATGGAATTTTTCCTCCCGGTTTCCTATAGGCCTGCAAAGACATACTTTCTATTCTATAAATGGAAAAGGAATAGGCAACTTTCCGAGCAGGTGTAGTATAAATACATTTAAAACTAAATCTTCTCCATTCCATTGCATCTAGAATTCTAAACATTTTCTAATGTTGTCATAAGCCGCCAAGTTGGCAGGTCCTGTGACCTAAAAATATACTTGGTTACACGATTTGCATGGGATACATGAATTACAATTATCTACCTTTATTTATTTAAAAAAGACCCAAGTGGATGTTTTGCAAAGTCAAATATTGTTAATGATACTTTTTACGTGGATCTACTAGGTACCTAATTAGCAGGAAATAAAGTAGGTAGTATCAATTATATTCACTTGACTTCAATGTATTTTAGTTGGAGTAGGTAAAGAGGTGAAAAGAAATCAATGGCTACCAAAGGTATCGCTTTCGCTTTTTCCAACTACCTCACTGTGCTGATTCCCCGCATCACCATGTATAAGCAAATCAGTAATGCCACAGTAATAAGTAATAAAATAACACACAATATTATAAATGCGAAAGCGATTGATGTATAGATGCATGGATGTTTGTTACCTCTTCACGCCAAAACTAGGTACTGAACAGATCGGGCTGAAATTTTGTATACAGATAATTCTAGGCCTGGAATAAAACATAGGCTACTTTTTATCCCATAAATCAGTTCCCATGGGATAGAAATCACCTTTAAGCGTTTTCATAGAAACAACGCGTGCGAAGCCGCGGGCAGAAGCTAGTAATAAATAATGCTGGACAACCCACAGAGCTATGGTAGTTACAATAAAATGAAAACGAAACAAAAAACGAAATGTAAAAGAAATGAGTCGATATGATACGAAATAAGACGAAATGGAACGAAATGCAACGAAATAAAATGAAAAGAAAAGAAATGATATAGTTGAATAGGTAGTAATCATAGGACTAAATCGTCGGACTACTGATACTAGGGGGTAATTTGGAAATTTTAGTTAGAGTAGAAAAATTAACATAATCGTAAAGTTTTAACTCACAGTGCAGCTTGAGCAATAGGCTCGTGTCTATGGTCGCATGCTGGAGCACCGCGTGTGAGGCGCGGCAGGTGAGCGTTTGGCCGTTGTTGGCCATGCGTGGCGTCCACCGGATCACCGATAGCGTTTCGTTTTGGCTCTCCGTGTCCTGTCATATTCAAAAATAGAAAAAAAACAAATCAAATAAAACGCTCCGAGAACGAAACGTTTTTACTGCGAGTAAGAATAGGAATCAAATATCCGGCTAAAGAAAACCAAATAAAGGGAATATGCTTGAATATACAGCTAAACTCTTAATAATTTGGGAAGCAGATTGTTTCCTGAGAAAGGAAATAGGCAATCTTTTACCCAGGAAAAACAGTAAGTACCTACATCATTATATTATGGCTATTTTACAATACGGGGAAAGTCTATGGACCTTTTGCACAGCATTGAGTTTTTCATTATCCAGCCACCAGGTGATAATGGCAGGTGGTCGCGCCCCCATCGTCCGACACGACACTTCAGCGGTCTGTTGGACCGACAACGGCTGCTCTCTCGACAATATCTCCACGGAGAGCGGTCGTACTGAAACAAACATCTCTGTCAATATAGCCCCATTCTAAACAAAAGCGCATCGCGCCAGCATTCCCAACTAGACCGGGTTATTGAAAAAATGCTGACTTTGCTACATGCAACAGACACTACTGCAGTACCTACCCATTCGTTACCTACTTATTGTATTATTATTATGACTATTTTCCGAGGCGTAGGCACCGGTCTACGCGGTAGACCTACAAAGCACCCCGTAGAGATTTTTTTTTTTTATTTTAGGAAAACTAACAGCTTAATAAACCTTAATAATGTTAAACTTACTGGATAACTTGAGCCTACAGTTCCCACTTATGAGTAAGTACATTATTATGTGTCCATTGGAAGTAACAACTAACTGAAATTTTAAGCAGTATTGCGCCTAATTTGATGGGTGCTATAATATGAATGCCTTACCATTTGGAGCCTATTAAAGCAAAAGATAAAAAAAAGCAGAAGTTATCTTACATAAATTAACATTTTAAGCCAAACAAACCAATAACACTAAAACAAAAGACAAAATAATAGCATTTTAAAGTTTTGTAAATTAAGCCGTAAAGAAAGATTTACTTAGTTCAGTTTTAAAGCCATTTTTCCTCAGAGAGAATAAATCAACATTTTGGGAATATTCGTTAATTATCTACTTACGTACTCGTAGTAACGTTAAAATGAGATTTTGGTAGCCCGTAGACGACGCGACGTAGCACAAAACAACCTTGCTACATAGGTTTACGGTGCTACCTACCAAAATGTTTATAGAAGTAGTTGGTCCACTTTTTAATTTATTTTGCTTTCCGTTGCTTTGACAATGTTCATTCAAATGAAGACAGTAACATTATAAACGTTTTGAACCTAATTCAATTTATTATTACCAGTCTGTGAGTAATTGTTCAATTATTGTGCAAGCGATACGACGAAGTTTCAGCACTACAGAATTTCTCACAATTGTTTATGACCACGAAATGATTCAATATAAACTTTGCCGGTACATAGTTACTGTTCCGGGGCTCCTGTGTCAAATTACCAACTTATGGTAAGAAATATTTATGAGATTACTCGATATATATTTATCGGTGTATTTTCGAGTCAAATAATTAGCGTAAATTATATTGATCAGAAGATGAAAATAAACGAAATACCAACTTATGGATATAAATATAGCGCATGGTATAAATTGAAATAAACAGCTTTGCTCCAATTTTTAACTCTTTTGGGGACTGCAGATTATCTGGGACACCAAAAAAGATCAAAAATCAAAAACTCTTTATTTCTATAACTACAATAAATGTACACTTAGAAAAGGTCCCTGTATTATTATAGTTTACTTGTGACCATGATGAAAAACGACACTTTTGTAAGCTTCATTCTTTGAAATCCAAGTTTCATTAGGTAATAAATAACTCTTCATTCAACTACCTAATAGAACATTGAACAGCACAACTGTCTATGGTTAATGTATAGTAAAGCCACGGCCAGTAGAGCGTGTTCTCGGTGCATGTTGATGTCCGAATCAATTATCTAGGAATAGCTGACCGTGCCTTAGTGACACGGCATCTATCTACTATAGAGTACCTTCTTGACATTGTTCCACTGCAACTACAAACTGTGGTCTTTACTTAAGGCGCGACCCCGACCCAAATCAGCGCCACAACCTATTTTATTTAATTATAATAATAAAAAAATCGATTGGCCAGTTTGTGATTGCTATCATAAGCTTTTTTTTAATGTCGCTATAAATGTTTGAGTTTGTATAGTGTAGAAAGAGATGCGAAGTTGAAGTCTTTTTTGCTTGACTTATAATTAAGCTGCAGGACTTTACCCGCAAGACGTGAGTCATCTATGTTTTTCGAGTGTTTCAACGTGTTTGGCAGACACTCTTTCTTACAAATACAATACAAAATACTTTATTGTCCACCAACAAAAATACAACACAAAAGGCATTAAGTACCTAAGACAAAAGTACAATGGGCGGCCTTATCGCTTAGAATCGATCTCTTCCAGGCAACCTTTGGATGGAAAGGAGTTATAAGGCAGGGGGTGTACAAAAGGTAATCTTAAATAATTATTGACAACATTATAAATGCCTAAAAATAAGAAGTTTATTACTTCAAAGCATCCAAACGGCTAAAGTATTTCACCTCAACAGCCTGTATTGGTCCACTGCTGGACGCAGGCCTCCCCCCGACAAGCGCCTTGTTGGCTTTAATCTCATGGCGGTAATGCCCTTATTCCCCACGCTAGGCATGCGGGTCGGGGATCGCAGTTTGGTGGGGATTGTTCTGCAGGGGGCGCTGCTACCCGCCCCCGTTGGAAATCCCTTAGTCGCCTCTTACGACACCCGCGGGAAGAGTTGGGGTGGTGCAAATTCTAAGCCGGCACCACACATCAACGGCTAAATTAATTACCGATAAATAAGGTATCAAAATAATTATTAGTCTGGAATCAAATCTGGCATGCTGTAATGGTTCTCTGCTGAAGAGAGAGACAGCACTATCGTTGTGATAATCTTCATAAAGCCGAACTCCGGGCATCAATGTGGTTTCAAGGTAAATGCAGTGCATGAATGCATGCTGTGCACTAGGGATCGCTATGATTATTACTGGGATTAAACTAGGAATAATAATTAAGAAATGCCAGACATTTTCATTTTGTACGACCGACTGACCGAGTCAGATTTTTCTATAATTTTCAATTAAGGCGCTAAGCCGACCCAAATACCGCCACCTTCTATCATATTATTATGTTAAACGAAGGAATTTTCAAAAATTAATTTTGCAGTTTGTGATACCTATCATAAGCTTATTTTTAATGCTTTTAAAGTTTTATTTTGTATAGTGTAGGCAGAGATGCGAAGTTGCTCTTTTTGCTGTGACCAAAAAGCAACTTCGCATCTCTGCCGTTGTGTCACATTTCCCCTTCAATCGCTCGCACGACGCGGGACGCGAGAAGCTAGCTCTCTCTTAGGCACTTTATAGCTAAACAGAGTTTACTCACATTGTAACTGAATCTGCACATTGGTCCTCAGCGGAGAGACCAAGGCAGTGTTGTCAGCGGTGCAAGAGTAGACCGCCTCATGCTGGTCCCGGGTCAGCTTCGCTATCCGCAGGTCCAGCACACTGACGAGTGACAGTCCCGCGGCGGGCAGCGTGGCCAGCACTTTGTCATTACGCCACCACCGGATACGGGGCTTCGGTTTTCCTGTTACCGGAAAAAATGTTTTATCTCATGAAAAATAATTGGTTTCTTGACCTTGATGGATAACGAAGAAATTATTGGAGTAACTGCTCTATCTGGAATTTTGTTTGGTACTTATTGGTATATTAACTACGGCTTTCAATAATTGCAGAACACTTAATAAGCTTAATCCCATATAGATGGTAACGGAAGGACGATATAGAATATAATCTTGCGACACAAAATTGTCTCTGAAACACCCCATCAAACGAGGACAGCCGGCGATTTATTCTGTCGAAATTTTACGCCCCTGCCAAAAAATTAGAGTTATGTTTTCAAGGTACATGTATACAGGGTTTGGAAAGTTAAAAAATCGTTCTACACAAGTTGATCCCCTCGAGGTCCAGAAGCACCCCCTTTCGGCTTAGTACACATGTTTTGTGGCACCCTGTAAATGTGCGTATTGCTTTATTTCACCATAACTTTTTAATGTGTTTTTCATGTTACACTATTCGTTAAAAAATACACTACTTCTGTAAAGAACTAACACATAATAGCGCTTCCACATGTTGGCCGAGTTTGGCGAGTAATTCTATCAAATCTACGACGTTTGTAAAGACTCGGCCAACAAATGGAGGGACCACGATGCTCCCACTAGTTTACCTCCACTTACAACACAGGTAAGTTTGAGGCTGCTGTCCTCGACGTAGGGCCCCGCGAACATGGACACCTCCTTGTCGAGGTCGTCAAATACTTTGGGCTGATCTGGTAACTCTGCGAAAGAGGATCATGCTTATTGTTACACTCATTTAAATTCCTTACACCACACAGCAAATCCTAACCAATCCGCTTGTTTACTGGAATAAGATACCTACACTTACTTGATACTATTAAAATCCTTTTATGTGTATTACCGGCAACTGACCGGCCCTTTAAGCCCGGCGCTCCAGCATTGCTGTGTCCCACAGCATGCTGGAGAGCGAGCACTGACTTCGATAAGGATCGTTTAGCACCCATTTCGTCTCAGATGTTGATGAAATTCGGTACGATCGGTCTGTTTTTGTCGAATTTTATCAACACCAGAGACAAAATCGGCCTTTACCAATCCTTATCGAGTTCCGTGATCGCGCTCCTACTTTGTTTGCTAAACGCAGAAAAAATTCAATACTGCTTTGACAAAGAGTCCTACACTCTGTTATGGAAATCGAGTTTTCGTTTTACCTTTGTCAAGTTACGTAAGGTATGTAATCAATTAGAGTTATCTCAGCGTCTGGTCGAAGCGACGCGTGACCCGACAGCTGGTGAGTATCTTGCGCAGCGCATCAGCATTTCCATACAGCGGGGCAGTACAGCCAGGGTCTTGGGGACGCTTCCGACTGATATGGATCAGTTGGGCTACCTGTAGATTGTTTGCAACAGTCTGCAGATAGCTCAATTGTTTCAATTGTAAATACTGGTTCTAATTTGTTTCTGTTATTTGATTGTAATATTCTTTGTTATTAGAGTTATTGTTTTTCGATTTGTGTCAATAAGCAGTTCAATGAAGACGAAAATCGCGAAATGAAAACGTTCTTCCGCTGGATAAGATGATATCACAATTTTTCAGGTCAGTAAATAAAATATTGGCAAATAATAAGATTTTCTGAGAAAACAAAATATTGTTTAGGAAGAAACACAATCGCTTATCCATCCATATATATTTTTCAAACCTGGACATAAAGCTCGCATTCAGTACGCACATAAGCTAAGGAAATATTTAAAGCTGTATTTTATAAGAATTATTTTGTAAATAAATACGTTTTGTGAATCAATGCAAAGATAAGACTGTTTGTCTGTACTTACTAATTTTTATTTTGCATCATGTTTTTGAAGAGGCTTGAGATAAAACTATTCTAATTTCAGTCTCGCGATACATAAAACGTTTGGTTTCTATTTAATACCTATCATTCTAAAACTTTTTAAGTTCGGTTTCATTGACTACCTTCATCATCATCGAGACTTTTGATTTGATGATCTTGATTTGATGATCGTGATTTTAATGAATATTTCTCGGTATGTGTGTGCAGCTCTATTCGCGTTTTCACCAAGTGACGAGTTAATTAATAGTTTCGCTATAAAATCTTACCTATTACATCTAAAAGAATCTTCTGGTTCATCGTCGGAGAGATTTTGAAGTCTACTCTACAGCGATAGAGTGCTCTATCCTCTGGGACTATGTTCCGAATGTTCAGAGTCGAGGGCACCGCCGCGTGCCATTCTGCACGGCCGTCCAGCATGTCGTCCCTCCAGTTAGCTTCTGAACCTTTGATTCGGCTGTCGTAGCTGTGGAGGAAAGCGTAATTGTAATACACGTAAAATATACTTAAAATAAAAAAAAAACAACAGATGTTTTTTTTTGCGTGCGGCTTCTTGCAACCGCTAGATATAATTTTTAGCCTACCTATGTCTGTTTCCTGATTCAGAAAAATACGAGTAGTTGGGTAGAATCTTTCGAAAAATGTTCTCAAAACCGCATGAAGAATTTACATAGGTTTCTATACCTATAACATACAACAGATATACCACAAAACTTCTTACGTCCCTTCTTGGCGGTCGAGCCAATAAAAATCGCTAAACCTTGTGAAGCTTTCTTTCGAAAATAAAAAAAACGTCTTATCATTTCCCATTATTTCCCAAGAGCCAAACGTTCTCAGAACAACAGAATTTTTATAATAATGAGATGAAATACGAAACGCTCATGCTGAAACTCAGCAATCATGCTTTAGTTGGAAATAAAGCGATTGTTATCATTACTTTGTTCCCAGAATCGAAACTATGGTTAAAGTTATAACAATAACACACAAATAAAAAGATTTTAGGTCGACGCTACGGAGCCGCACGCGATATTTTATTTCAATCTAGGAATAGGAAATAACGCTCACATTTTACAGAAGTAGGTAATTTATTTAAAGGTTGATTTAATATTTTCGATTACCTATCCATAAGTAGAACTATTGAGCAATAACAAAAAAATCTTTGTAGGTTAGGTACTTCCATAAAATAACAGATGCTTATACTTACCTATTAGATGAGAGACTAGCGTCACTAGCGTATAAAATAAAATAAATAAATAAATAATGCAGGACAAAATAAATAATGCATGACAATTCACACAGCATTAAGTAGCCCCTATACCATATGCCTATTATTTTAGCTGACTAGCTGAACTGGCGAACTTCGTACCGCTCTCACCTTTTAAACCTTCCCTGAACTTACACAAACATTTCAAGACCAGAATTAGCGAAATCGGTCCAGCCGTTCTCGAGTTTTAGCGAGACAAACGAACAGCAATTGATTTTTATATATAAGAGAAGAAAATATACTTAATACAATACACTACATAGATAGATATTTTTTATTATAGGTACATAGACAACACCCAGAACACCCTGAACAAATATCTGCAGATCGTACAAAAACATTTGTCCCGAGGCGGGAATAGTATTACAACTCGCATTATGCAGAGTGTACACCGATGGGCGTTTCTTAATTGGCCGGCCTGGCACCGATACCGACACCGACATCGGTGGACGCATAATTCTATGAAATTGTATGGCACACTGCCTCATTGGCCCGGCCCTACACCGACATGTCGCGCCGGAGCCGACATGTCGTCGCTAGCTTCTACGGGCGTGCGTGCTGTGGAATTACAAAGCCGTCGTGTGGTGTCGGTCAAATGAAGAATGTAGCTGTCGGTGCAGTGTCGTTGAGTACTGTCGGTGTTGGCATCGGTGCCGGGCCGGCCCGGCCAATGAAGAAACGCACAACGTCAGGATTTTTATTGGTGGGACACGGGACACGAACCTGTAGACTGGTATATCGTCCTTGTACCAGACGACAAGCAGCAGCAGATCCGAGGGTTGCGGCGAGTGGGTGTCGCAGGGCAGTGTCGCCTCGCCGCCGGTCACGGCAGACACTCTCACAGTGTCGAGAAACTCGCCGTCCGCTCCCGGGCTCCATTGACCTGTCGACGAGATTATTTATTTATTGCAAGGAAAACCAGCAGCACATACATACAAATTATATGAAGGAAGTCGACGCAGGAGGCTACTAAGAGGTTTTCACGGTTAAATAAATTAAATAACTTACTTAATAGAACATACATAAAAAGTGTGAACTAGATGAGTAAACTGAAAACCTATTTAAAACTAGAAACAACGGTTATCGCGGAATCTGACACAGATTCGCGCGAAATTCAAATATTTTAGCGGTTTTTACGATACCGATCAAAAGGCTCACATAAGGATTATTTTTTTCCAAATAACATAGTAACTTAAATAAAAGGAAAACCATGAAATTTCACATACTAAATAAATACGTTTAAAGTTATATTAATTCATTTATTTCCTAGTCTCCCTACTTAAATTATGAAGAGAATATACCATTATGAAATAGACTGTAAAATACCAAAATATATGTTTTCTCTAATAATAATTATAACGTGAGTAAACCCACAGCAGTAGGCTCAAGGCTCGTTGACGTGTTTTCTCATCTGGATACGGTCGACTAAATTGAGAAGATGGATTAATAATAATATTTTATATTGTATGATAATGAACAATCCACACAACACCATTTAGCCTCAGGCTAAGCAGAGCTTGTGTTATGGGTACTGGATGACTGACATACTTTATAAAATAAGATTACATTCATATATATTTTTTTATTATACATAGAAAACAACCAGAACACCCTCCCCTGGACAAACATCTGCAGATTGTAATTTAAATACTTTATTTATTGTTAAGGAAGGCCTACAGCTTATATTACATACAAATACAAAATATGTTAGATTAAACTAGCAAAAAAAAATCCAATAAATAGCCTTCACGGCTAAATGACAGATTGGAAAATAAATACGATAAGCAGAGGCATATCAATCGATTATGACAATAATCTAATAGATTAGCTACTTAATTATTTTTAATAAGTTCAGCTCTCAATTGTAAATACTAGTGTAATTTTCTTTGTGAATAACGGCCATAGATAGACCCATTTATCCATACTAGAGATGTAAGGAATACTCGCATTCGGAATCGCAAGAATGCACGCGAATGTAATGCGAATGTTTAAGGAGAAATAAAACATTATATTTATTAGTCACTGCACTGAATTATTTTTAAGTCATTTAAAACGGGTTATTTACCATGATTTGAGTTGTGAGTTTTCCAATATTTCGACACAGTTTCATGCGCCATGATCACGGAATAATTGACTAAATAACTTTAAATTACTTTAGTTTTAATACCCTGTTAAATAGTTTTAAAAGCGGTATGCTGAATTACTTTGTTTTATATGAAAGGAATTATAACGTATAAGTTTCAATTATTAATTTGAATCAAGCATTCAGAAACCCTAGGATGATGATTACGAAAACACAATTTTTCGTAGTATGTCAGCAATCCAACACTTTCATACGAACTCCGTTTTAGCTTTTGAATGGAGCGATTAGTTGCATTTTAGCAGTACTTTGAATAGTCAGCGGTAGTAGTTGTACGAACATTTGTCCCGAGACGGCAATTGAACCCGCAACTTCCTGCGTCGTAGGCGGACCTTCGCCCGCTGCTAGCAAGCTTAATCCATCTAATATCGTCCAGGTAGTAAAGCGTCCTGTGCAGCATGAGTAAACAGTTTCTGACGTTATTTAACAAGGTATCAAACGAAATTCTTGAAGGAAAGTAAAATATCACCTTAGTATTTTTGTAATTGTCCCACAAATTTCATCGAATAAGCTTACAGAGGCGATTGTTACCATCTCAATCGACGTCGTGAAGCGAAATCGACGTGGAAAAAGGTCACAAAGGCGCTTAAAATAGCGTCGATTTGAAACTTGCACGCGGAACAAGGTGTTATGCGACAAAAACTAGAGAAAACGGTTTTTTTTATTTATGAAACCTACATGATTATTTAGCTAAAATCATGATAAAACTTTTTAGACAAAAAAACTTACTCGTATAAAGGAAACTTTTCGAAATAATAAGAAAAAACCGTCTCCTGTAAAGTTAGTGTTTTGCAACTGTAACCTTATTCGTAGGATACGACGATATAGGATAATATTACCGTGCTTTCGTGGCCGGCATGAAACTTTTATGACAACAAAAACAAGTCCTGATTTGATTTCAGGGTAGTATTTTTCAAGTTTTATCTAAATTCTTATAATGTTTTTTTTTTACTCTCAGTGGTAGGTAATAGTGGTTTTTGTAACACCTGTGTACTCGAAAACTCGTTCAACTCTATAAACGAGTTTTACGAACTGCCAATTCGATAATAATAACCTAAAATATCAATACCTCAACCTCAACAGCCTGTATTGGCCCACTACTGGACGCAGGCCTCCCCCTGATAAGCGCCTTATTGGCTTTTATCACATGGGGGGTAATGCCCATAATCCCCACGCTGGGCATGCGGGTTGGGGATCTCAGTTCGGTGGTAGAATTGTTCTGCAGAGGCGCTGCTGCCCGCCCCCGGTGGATATCCCTTAGTCGCCTGTTACGACACCCGCGGGAAGAGTTGGGATGTTGCAAATTCTAAGTCCGGCACCACACAGCGATCAGGATTAGGATCACAGCGTTTCAGGACAGACTTGTGCAAGTTCTTACTAAGTGGTAGGTACTAATATCAATTATTAAAAATATCAAGAATCGTTTTTTTCTAGAACCTAAATTTATTATGGTTATAATATCAATTATTGTTTTATGTAGTACCTGCGTTGGTACTTGACCTATAATTTGGTGTTGTCAATAAAGATATTATATTGTTATAATTCACATGCTTTCGCCTGTATAATACCTGTAGGCAATAGGTTAGATACCTACGCCCTACCCCACCGACACTCTGACACAGTGGGACCGTGGAGCCCCGCGCTCCCGGCCGCCGCCGCCGACCCATTGACCTGTCCATAAGATAACGTTATTACTTCCGACCACTTCCGACTTTTAGTTTCAGGACAGACTTTTGTAAGTTCTTCCTAAGTGGTACTAAGTTTGCGCTGAGCTTAAACTTCGATGCTAGATCGTGCCAGTTCGAGAGGTACCTTGTTTTCGAACTATTAAAATTGTTGATTTACCAATAGTTTGAGAAGATGTGCTCTCGTTTATAAATACCAGAGTACTTAATTGTTAGGTGCATGACATACTTATATGTAAGCCTAAACCAGTTCGTTGGCAGGTAATGATTTTTTGTAAGGGTACTTCATAGGACAATAAGTATTATATCAATTAGGTATGAGCAAACAAGGTCTGAATGCGTGGGTTAGGGTACATCTCGTCCGAATCTAAAACTCGTCTGCGGACGAGATACCCACTTCACTTTTGAGTAGGAGTACATCTCGTCCGAATCCATAACCCGAATACGTAGTAATAACGTTTTAGGTAATTGGACAATTTAAATTAAACTAAAACGGCCTTTGTAAATTTCAAAGAGTAAAACATGACTTCATTAATATCGTGTATTTATTATAATTATTTACAAATACTTATCCACCAGACTTACCTATCTAAACAGTTATTATACGATATACTTAATTTACCAAACTTTCTTTGAATTATAAAAAAACTTTGCCAGTTTTTGTCCTGTGAGTACGACAGTGTGTAAACCTGTAGAAACGTCGGGAAAAATAGGTAAATAAACGCGAAAAATAGGTAGGTAGGTACCCGAGAACAATAGTTACATTATAATGCGTTCTGGTTGCGTAAGTTTAAAAAACTTTGGTTCTGAATTATTAAATACCTAGGTCATTTGAACTCTAACTAAACTAAGTTATTTCGAGTGAGTTGTAAAATATAATATTATTAATAAAATGACGTCATCATCCTAGAATGCCCTCGGTCTCACGGGATTCTAGGACACTTCGGTTATTAATGTATTTAGTCGTGTTCGTATTTTAATGAGGCTGCCCCGGTAATATAACCGGAGCATACCGGTTATATTAATTTGATGAGTCGGCACTCAGTCAGAATTATTTCGTAGAGGAAAATTTGTGCTAAAATTAGAAACGATACAAAAAAGAAGACAAACAATAATTTGTTTTTTTGAGTTGTGTTAGATTGAAATTTTTAGTAGGTACTTTTATTTTTATCTTGACTAAATTAACTTTTGCAAGTCACCTAGTTACGTAATAAACATAAATCCTGCCCTAGCCGGGTCAATGTTTGAAACTGTTTCATATTATAAGACCTAGGTACAAACAACATAGGACCAATTAAAAATGAGATTTGAAACCGTGGCCACAATATAAAAATGGCAATAGCCTTTATTCACAAAGAAAATTATACTAGTATTTACAATTGAAACAATTGAGCTAGTTGCAGACTGTTGCAAACAGTCTACAGGTAGCTGATCTGATCCATATCAATACCAGTCGAATTGGTACCCCAATATTATAATTGCCGATTAAAAACAATTATATCAAACCAAAGCGTAAGAAAACGGATTTGTCGGACTAACTCCACCTAATCTGTGGCTTTGCTTACCAACGACAGCTTTCCAGCCCTAAATTGTTAAATTAAAAGCCAAAAACTGAAACAAAAGAGGCTATTGTAGTGGAACAGGAAAAGTTTATGAAACAGATAAACTTTGCACTAGCGGACACAATAAGGGACCGAAGTGACCGAAATGTCGGATCCCCGATATAGGCACTAATCGGGCCGTAGGGGTATTGGATTATTCAGAGCTATACCGCTGGACAGGACTACATTTCCCGGGCGTATCCGGATAAATGTCGAGTACTTTTCAGCGGTAGAAACAGTTTTGAGTATTTCAAACTCCACATAAGTACGGACCCTTATGGGCGTCCTACGACTATGCCACATTGAGGGAAAGTATCTTAGACAGAAAGAAAATTTAACTTTTTCTGTAGATACAAAATTTTATTGAAAGAAGACTTCATTTTGATTTTAAAAACAATTTAATCTGCGTTATAATTTTTTGAATAATCGTCTGTCTGAACCGCGAATTACATGGTTTTGACGATATAGGATAAGTTCTAATATCGACAAGTAACGTTAATACCAGGTTAATAACTTATGAAAAGCTGCATAGATCTAATGAAACTCTAATCGATAGGCAACAGAGTGAATTTTTAGTAAAGTATCGGCGGTTGGTTTACTAACGTTGTACATCAAGTTTGGCTAGTGTATATAGTTTTACAAAGAAAACTAGTAGGTTTTTTGACCACCAACCCGCCTTTCAAGCGTGGTGATTCATCATCATCATCAGCCTATATTAGTCCACTGCTGGACATAGGCGTCCCCTAATGAGCGCCATAGCGCCCTGTCTTCAGCTTGCCGCATCCAGCATCTGCCTGCAGTCTTTCGCAGATCGTCATCCCACCTGACCGGAGGGCGTCCTACACTACGTTTGCCGAGTCGCGGTCTCCACTCAAGAATACGTTTATCCCAGCGGTTGACGGCTCTTCACGAGAAATGGCCGGCCCACTGACACTTCAGCTTGCTAATTCTTTGAGCTATGTCGATAACTTTGGTTCTCTGTCGGATGTATTCGTTACGAATCCTATCCTTCAGAGAGACTCCAAGCATGGCTTTTTCCATAGCTCGCTGAGCGTGGTGATTATGGCAAAACCAATAGTTTGGGATAATGTAGAGGTAGTAGGTACCTAGGTAGTAGGTTACCATCGGGCCCTTTACGCACGTTTTGATAACTTTGAGGCCATATGACGCTGTGTGAAAAATGCCCAGTATTAGCATTCAAGACAGGTGCAGCTGGTGCCCTACTCCCAAGCTTACAAGCATGTTAAATGCTGTTAAATATCACCAACGATATGCATATTCATGATGGCAGGATCCGCACTGGGGCATGTTATGTGATGGATTCATGCTTGGCGACGAAATACAGGCATTTGCAATATAATTTTAATCACCCTATACATCTCCTCACGTTTACTGGTTTATTCACGTTAAGCCTGCGGAACGGCGAGTCTTATATTTTATTCTGTTGTAATAGTCAGAAAACGCTGGCAAATTGTAGATGGTTATTTCGAATTACGGTTTACGTATTTTATCCCGCATCTGCAAGCTCGCACAGCCAACTACATAGATAGGTACGCGTGAAAAACATATACCTACTTTCCATGTTTTTCGCGCGTATCTATGTAGTGGGCTGTAACTCTTTAGTTCTTCAAAACAAAAAAAAAACTGTGATTGTAACCTTCATTTCGTAAAAAACAAGTGAAAAAAGCGACAGCTTCGGGGTTTTTTTATGATTTTAAGAGATTCTAAGTATTTTGTGACTTGATGAGCATAATATTCCTTTGCATTTTCAAATATTTTAGTTTAATGACTAAGCGGCAAGTTTATAGTTTTATAGGCTCAATTAATGCTGTCCAATGTTATACCGTCCTGTTTTCGGGTTTTTTGTCATAATGTCCGTGTTGTGTTTAATACTTCCTAACTAATCTATTTTATTCGACCCTATATTGAGTTACCTACCTACTGTTTGCAACCCTCATTATCAATTCCATAACTATGGCAGAGGGTCGATACCTACCAAAGCTAAATCTAGGTCGCTGTGTCAAGGGATTTTACTGCGAAAAAAACTCATTTTTTTCCTTAAAATATTATTTGTTTTGAAGCCGATTCCCTACTCGTTACGCTTAATGATGTTGTATCAAAAAGCTTACAAATACATAATTTCGTTAATATGAATGCCTTACATAGATTACGTACGTAATACTTGTATAATACCTACCAATGCCTTTTCTACGGTACCGTGCTATTAGCTTCTCGTTTAGTTTTTCAATTTCGTGCTAAATGCCAGGTGGTTTATTTTCATTATTTGCTTCAGTTTAGTAAAAAAAAATTGGTTGTCTGTAAAGTCGGTTTACTGACGATAGTTGAACGTGACAACGTCTTAAGAAAATACTGATGGAATGGTAGCATTTGATACTCGATCAAAACCTGTAAATGTACTATAGTATAGCAGCTGTCCACGCAGACGCATCGCTCACTCAAGTAGGAGAGAGACGGATGTCGAGCGCTCTCGCTTGCACTTCAAGCCTTACATGGAACGCCTCAGAGCGAGGTAACGCCGCATGACGTCATGTTTTTTCGTGCGTGCAGCCGGCTCTATCGAATTATAAGACGTTGTCACGTCAAAAAAACTATTATATATGGTTTGCCAGACGTTGAAACTGTGCGTTGTTGTGGTTGATCTTCTTTATCCACTCCGTTTTTGAGTAAATCGAAACGTTAAACAGCTGGGGCCGAATTCTGCTAACCCATCATTTGAATATGACAGTGAAATCGCATAGTCGTCCATAGATGAAACAAACTCTGGATAGTGCGTACAGTGCTATTTGCATGGAGTTGACACTGTTCACAAGCGTTCCTCCATCTGTAGTTTCATTCATCAAAGGTAATATGCCAAAATATGTCATTTTGAGACAATTCCATTGTTATGGTGAATTGATTAATTTAGTGGAATTAAGACCCTGTTGATGTGACCCCCCATGTGATAAAAGCCAATAAGGCGCTTATCAGGGGGAGGCCTGCGTCCAGTGGACCAATACACGCTGTTGAGGAAGACCCTGTTTAATTAATAACAGATGCTTATTACACACATCCTATATTATCTAGTACCCATAACACAAGCTCTGCCTAGCTTGGGGCTATATGATGCTGTGTGAATTGTCCAGCATTATTTATTTATTTAAATGTTGGCCGAGTCATAGCGAACTTATAATTGTCAGATCAAATAAAATAATCCATGTTTACCACATAGCAAACTACATTATATGAAAAATTTCAGCTCGATCCGTCCGTACCAAAACTATTGGACGGATCGAGCTGAAATTTTTCATATAATGTAGTTCTTAGCATGGAGTAACATTTATAGGCTACTTTATACCGAACAACGTGTACGAAGCCTCGGGCAGTAGCTAGTCATTACTCAATTTAATTAATTAGCTAGGAATGGCTACGCCGTAGCAGTGTCTACGAGCAGCTACGAGCTCCGAGCTCCGATCTCATTATACTAGCCACAATGTTAGTGTTAGTTACTAGTGTTTCATCGGATTATGAGAGGGAAGGAGAGAGTGCACTTGTGGTTTCGCACACACTTGTGCACTTTAACATGTCCTGCGCAAATGACTAATCTCAGTTGAGTCTGGCACCGTGGCCGAATTTCGACTTGGAGGTCATCGTTCGACGTGTAGGTAGCATAAGTAATTATTTTAAAGTATGCATCATCCCCTTGTATAATTAGTAAGTTATATTATGTACCTATTTGATTATATAATTTATTTGTTGGTAGCACTGTTTTTTTGCCTGAAAAACAGGTTTTTACCTAGTTCAGGCACACGCATTATTTAATACCATAGAATTTAAGATGATACTCTTTGTTAACTTTCTAGTCCTAAGTTATTTTTAATAAATTATTTTATTTTTATTATTTTTTTATTATATTAACCTCAGGGAGGTCAACACAAACTCTTTTAAATATAAACTAGGTTGCATGCATACAACCAGGTCCTGGACTGTATGAGTCCATGAGCTGGTTGTATGCATTATAATAAATAATAATAAATAATGCTGGACAATTCACACAGCATTATCTAGCCCCACGCTTAGCAGAGCTTGTGTTATGGGTACTAGATAACTGATATACTTAATACAATACACTACATAGATAGATATTTTTTAGTATACATATTTTTTAATATTATAGATTAATAGATAGTATAATAGATTCACATTTTTTTAGGCTATCTTCCTAATGTCCTCTGGGTTTTTCAATTTACTCAATGTTCAATTTGATTATTTCCACTTCATTGTCTATTCTAGTATCCCTTTACAGTTTTTTCTGTATTTCTCGTAAAAGGGCCGGCTTATCGAGATAAAGGCGAACGTTTTGAGTCTTCACGAGGAAAGGATAAGTAACTACTTTTCTCTCTTCCATTCCTTTATGAAACAGATAACGTTTACTGAAACAATATTCAGTGTAAACCTGTTTGACTTGTGTCTGATAAATATTTACAGTGTTTTTCATAACTATTCTATTTACTTACATATTACCCTCTTATGAGGATGGTTATTTGGAATGTTTACTTATGAAAGTACAGGCTTCCACTCGCGGCTTCGTTTTTGGGAATAAAAAGTAGTCTGGGTGCTATTCTAGGTCCAGATCTTTAAGTATGTAAAATTTCAGCTCGATCTATTCAGCAGGGCCCAAAGGGGCAGCATATGGCCGAGTCCGCTGCGACCTCTCCACAACATCTGACATCTTCTTTCCACTCACGCTCTGGAAACCTTCCTGTCCCTATTCTAATGTTCTACCTTCAGTGGAGAAGCAGCCCAGCAGCAGGCCCCACAATTGCAGCACATGGCCGAGCCGGCTGCGACCTCTCCACAACATCTTACATCTTCCTTCCACTCACGCGCTGGAAACCTTGCTGTCCCTATTCTAATGTTCTACCTTCAGTGGAGAAGCAGCCCAGCAGCAGGCCCCACAGTGGCAGCACATGGCCGAGCCGGCTGCGACCTCCCCACAACATCTTACATCTTCCTTCCACTCACGCGATGGAAGCTTCCTCTTGAGATCTGTAACAATGAACTTGCATTGAAAATATATTGCAAAAAAGTTGCTCTTAAAGAATAGAAAATAAAAAGAACTAGTTTTTAACCCCCGGCACAAAAAGGGAGGGGTGGTATAAGTTTAACGTGTCTGTCTGTGTATCTGTCTGTGGTATCGTAGCTCCCAAACGGATGAACCGATTTTCGTTTAGTTTTTTGTGTCATAGATAATTTAATCCCCATCCCAATCCGAGTGTTCTGTTCATGTTTCATGAAAATCTGTCGGGGGGGTTTTTTAAATTTTTAATTTCTTGTGTGAGCCTAAACCAATAAAGTTATTGAAATCTGACATCTGTTTCTTGGGAACGCTTCCGATATGGATCAGTTGCTACCTCTAGATTGTTTGCTAAAGTCTGCAGTTAGCTCATTGATAATTGATCTTCTTTTTGTTCAGTTTTCAAGAACGCTACAAAGCCGTGTCGTGTTGGAATCTAACCACAATTTATTTAGTTAGACGCTTAAAAATACATTCCTACACTTAAGTTAACGTAAAAAAGCAGAGCTAAGTATGCTGTTGAAAATCCAATGAAATGGTCCGTAATTATTCAAAAACTATACACGCTAGAAAAAAATAATAACCATTTAAAATGTACTCAAGTATACCTTACTCATGGACTTGATTTTATTGTTTTAAGAAAAGAAAATTACAATCAAATAATACATAGAAACAAATTAGAACTAGTATCTACATTAAAACAATTTATCTAACTGCAGACTGTTGCAAACAATCTACAGGTAGCTCAACTGATCCATATCAAATACCAGTCGGAAGCGTCGATGCTTAATAGATCGGTTGAGATTGTGTTTCTCATTAGATCCAGTTTTGATGGTGTGCGTGGATCTATCGATAACTTAAAGTAATGTCAAAAATAACAGCAAATATAAAAAAATACAGCCTGGAGTAAAGCTCGTACTCTGCGGTACCGCTGCGGCCCTGATCTGCGGCAACCTTTATACCGTGGTCTGGTTACGGCGAGAACTGTTCTAATTGAAATTTAAATACACCAATCATTGAATGAAGGTATATCCATTATTTATACATTCGACTTCAAATAATTACAAACGTTGGGGTAAAAAGGACATGATGATCAAAAGCTCTAATTTACCTTTGAATATATTATGGGGAAATTGCTGTTGAATGATAAATTTAATGAGAAAATTTATTTGTCGAGAAAAATCCTATTGCTTTCCATCCCATGAAAGATGTATAGTATACTTACCTACTACATAACTGTTTGATACATTCATGTTGTCTATAGATAGTTTTAGAATATAAGACGTTTTTTTAAACAAAGATATGTATGTAAGTAGAAAGAAAACATAACAAAAACTAATAAAGCTTAATTGCTCACGCGCATAGAAAAGCACATTATATTTTGAAAACAAGACAATTAAACGTAAAGACGTAGCGAAAGCTGTCAAAACCATTTCTTTTGAGCTTCTACGATTTTCCCCGACGACGCCAGTGTCGTAAAAATATTCTCTTATACGCTGAAGTATCCATCGAAAACGAACCCAAAATAGTCATTATTATCCAAGTCCTCAAACGCGTGGACGTTTGAGGACTTGGATAAGACTTGGTTGGGCGTGAAACTCTCCCTTACGACGCCAGACGTGGCGGTCCTGAGTGGCCTCCATCGATATACGCCCTGCGACCCAAAATAATATTATTTCAATTAATAAAACATAATTACATCGATGTAATGCCCAGTTCCCGGCAACAACAGCTCCCGTGCACGGAGGCACTATTGATACACGCGCCGACTTTATACAATAATCTTTTTAAAAAAGTTGGCGATACAAGACAGCTTACGTCACATGAAATTAAACCAATAATTTTGGATTGGTTATAGACCTCGACTATGAAAAACAGAAAAACTTTTTTTATTATTATTATTTATTTGAGGGCTTTATCGCTTAGCGATAACATCCCCCGATTAAATTAAATAGTTTCTGTTTGCTTTGATGAAAATGATTTTTCATCAAAGCAAACAGATTTGATGTATTAATCCTACCTTAGTTAATAATTATTATAATACGTGAGCTGAACATTATAATTATTATAATGTTCGGCACACATACTATTTTGTATATAGTCATAGTCTCAACCACATGAGATAATATAACTGTACTTTAACCTATTATTTGCTGCTTATTTCTTCAATTTAATTTAGAAAACATGTGTAGACTGGTTCTCTGTAATACAGTTTAAATTAAACTAAAACAGTAACAGAAATAAATTGGAACTAGTATTTACATTTGAAACAATATACAAATTGAAACAATATACAAACCAGGGACACCTGCCACTTGTTTTGTATATTTAATTTTGAAATAAATGATTTAATTTTTTTTGACGTGACAACGTCTCATAATTCGATGGAGCCGGCTGCACGCACGAAAAAACATGACGTCATGCGGCGTTACCTCGCTCTGAGGCGTTACCTCGCTCTGAGGCGTTACACATCCGTCTCTCTCCTACTTGAGTGAGCGATGCGTCTGCGTGGACAGCTTCTTAAGACGTTGTCACGTTCAACTATCGTCAGTAAACCGACTTTACAGACAACCAATTTTTTTTTTTTGTATATTGTAATGTAATTTATCAAGTTAATCAGTTATCATGTCACGGGCTCTGCTTAGTTTGGGGCTAGATGATGCGATGTTTATTTATACAGGGTGCCACGGAAAGGGTGTAATAACAAATCAAATATCATCCAACAAAAAAAAATGTACTTCGACGGGACTTGAACCCGCATCCTTCCCTCAGTACGTGAATGTGCGAACCAACTACGCCACAAGGTTAAGTAACGTAGGAGTCGAAAAATTATGGGACTACCTACGGACTCTAACGCCGTTAGTTCTCGGGTGTACTAAGCCAAAAGTGGGTGATTTTGGATTCCAAGGGGATCAATTTGTGAATAACGATTTTTCGAATATCGAATATTCTTTAAAAAAAAATGAAAACCATAAGGTTTTTTTTTCTTTTAACAAAACCAGTGTTTTGTCATGAATTTATTACAATAATATAGAAAAAAACTTGTTCGAACTTCAAAAAATCGTAGAAGAAACGTTTCGTTATCAACCACCGTTTGGCCTAGCACAACTTTCCGTATAATTCAATTCGCACCCTGTATAATTCAGTTTGTTGCACACATCACCATCAGAGTGCACAACTAGCAAGACAAGCTTTGATTATTCCGTCCATTGAAAACGATCTGCAAGCCGTCTCGAAACAAGCGGAGCATCTCTGCGTTCAACTCCCGCAAACTAGCATCTCGCTTAATTAACACCATTCAAAGCACGCCTTCACCCGTCGTCGTCGGTACCACGATTGTAATTACTATTCTACCAGTTCCCACGAAATTAGCATCTTGTGGAATACACGAAAGAACCCACGGAAAGTCAACTACTTCTAGATCATTGATTTGTTTGATTATAATTGGAGGCTAGCTTAGGACAGGGCCCTAAGCTAGCCTAAGCTGTATTTCAGGGCTTCGAAACATACCTACCTACTACATATATTCGGGCAAATGTTACATAGGTTAATATTGAATCCGAAGGGACGGATTCAATACTAACATACCTACGTAAAATTGTAATTTATTCGTTCAGGTGTACGTAGCACTACAGAACAATATAAAACGTCAAGTGCGAGTCAGACTCGCGCACTAAATGTTCCGTAAGACCTTGTTATCATGATTCTAGGTCTACGGGAAGTAGGTACCCTGAAGGTTTTGGTCCATGGCGAGCAAAAACAAAAAATTTTTTGTGAATAAACTACATATTTACGGTTTCTGGATTTTCCCCTTTATTTGTGCTACTTCTTACTAAATTTCATAAAGTGAATAAATTACAAATTTATGGTTTTCGGACTTTTCCCTTTACTTGCGCTATAAGACCTTGCTGCTCACCAAATTTCATGATTCTAGGTCTAGGGAAGTACCCTATAGGTTTTGTGTGCATGTGATTCCCTTGGAAATTTCAAAAAAGAGGACATAAACGACTCGATACGTCCACGCGTTCATGGAGACTGACCATTTAGTTTATTGTGACTAGTATTAGCAGACGCTTTCAAAGACATTTTAGTTTATTGTGACTAGTATTAGCAGACGCTTTCAAAGACATTTTAGTTTATTGTGACTAGTATTAGCAGACGCTTTCAAAGACATTTTAGTTTATTGTGACTAGTATTAGCAGACGCTTTCAAAGACATTTTAGTTTATTGTGACTAGTATTAGCAGACGCTTTCAAAGACATTTTAGTTTATTGTGACTAGTATTAGCAGACGCTTTCAAAGACATTTTAGTTTATTGTGACTAGTATTAGCAGACGCTTTCAAAGACATTTTAGTTTATTGTGACTAGTATTAGCAGACGCTTTCAAAGACATTTTAGTTTATTGTGACTAGTATTAGCAGACGCTTTCAAAGACATTTTAGTTTATTGTGACTAGTATTAGCAGACGCTTTCAAAGACATTTTAGTTTATTGTGACTAGTATTAGCAGACGCTTTCAAAGACATTTTAGTTTATTGTGACTAGTATTAGCAGACGCTTTCAAAGACATTTTAGTTTATTGTGACTAGTATTAGCAGACTCTTTCAAAGACATTTTTTGGTCAAAGAGATGTCTCGAAAAGCAATATTAAGGAACAGTAGGTACCTATTCTTTCGTTTTCAGAGCGCTTCTTATGGTGTCGTAGTCTCTATGAATTGATTCTGTAGTGCCATGCCGTTGACGGAATCCAAATTGATGTTCGGGGATTGCTTCGTTCATTGCTTGCTCTGCAGCCATTCTTTATAGCGGCATCCTCTCGAGTAACAGAGCTTAGAGCGGGAGAATAACTTAAAATTTCAGTTAATATTTACTAGCAGCCGACCCCACTCTCAGCAGAGAAGTTTAATATACATCTTTTAAGATGAATAATTCCGTAATACATTGCTGTTATGTGTCTCTATTGGTTTAAGCGGCGTACATCCGCAAATGATCTTTTTTATCGTAATATATATAGTGATTTATGAATTTATCTCAGTAACCAGATATTAAAGAAACTGTATCTTCCGTCTTCGTAATCCTGAGCATTATCTTAGTTTCTTTTACGTGAAAATTAACTGAAAAACCTTTTTAATTGCCGTCAAGGAGAAAACATCGCAATTCACTTAAAACAATGACAGTAAGGCTCACCTTAGTAATTATATTTCCGCCAAGATCGCCCTAAAGAAGAAGGAATGGCTGTTTCAAATTTCATGTCTCATTAATAAACCATAACGAAAAGGGAGAAGGCTAAAATCTGAAGGGTTTATCATAAAGAATCTACTGTAATCAAGGGTGGGTGGTCCATTGAAGCACCAAAGAAGCGTACCTAAGTGTTTTCTGTTTCTTACGTAACATTTTAGTACAATAGGCATGTTATCTGATATTTCTCGATCGTCGTCAAAATATAAAAAATGAAATATGGTTTCCTCTTTTTCATAAAACGACCACAACAGCAGCAAGTTGGAGTTTACACGAAGAACACAGTGTTTAATTAAATAATTACATACAATACTTAACCAAAATAAATTACATTTATACTACACCACGGTTGTCTGGTAGAGATCGCTCTTGAGCGATAAGACCGCCACTTGTCACTTAGTTTTTAAGCTGTTTTGCTGTATTGTTTCTATCTATAAGTGTGCAATAAAGAATTTTCTATCTATCTATCTATCTACACCTGCTCGGAAAGTTGCATATTCCTTTTCCATTTATAGAATAGAAAGTATGTCTTTGCAGGCCTATAGGAAACCGGGAGGAAAAACTCTATGGAATTTCATTTCTCACGTGTTTTAGCGGGAGGAAAAAGTGTATGGAAATCCATTTCTAACGTGTAATTTTTGTTTAACTTCCCAAAAGATCGGCCGGTAGCTATGGTTATTTTAGTTCGGTCAAACGACAAAAAGTTTTTACTTCAAGTCCATTAGGCCTCCTCCGATTTCCGAACAATATTTTGAAAAAAGAACCCAAAGGCTGGCGCGGTCAATGAGGTTTTACCAACATCATTGGGCGCGGTAAGTTCTTCTTTGAGTTTCAATAACTGTAATAATTTTAATATAAATTTCAATTAATCATTAATTCTGCTTTTTATTTTCCTCGAAGGTGTAGTATAAAGCACTATTTATCACTCGGCAGAAAGTGCGATTCCTACCTCGTGTGTTTTAAAGCCAAAACGACACACTCGGTAGGAATTGATCACTTTCTCGCCTTGGTGTAAAATGCACTATTATTTCCGTAAAAACGTACAGTGCCGTTCATCTATCGGTAACCCGTTAAGTTTGAAGTCAATCCTATTAATACAGAAATATTAGTAGAGTCAATTTTTCGGTATAATGAAGATAACGAGCTGTTCTATACCAAAACAACAAATTTAATAATAAAAAAATAATGTACTTAATTTCGAGACTTGGGACCTGTCAGGGGGTAACTCATCGACGAAGGGCACTCACACTTACACAAGACATTATAATAACATACGTACTCGGTGTATATTTTTGAGTTGAATCGAAGAAAAGTTTGTTTAGGAAGGCTACCAGCCCGCACTCGTGAAAATTAAACATCGAAGTTTCTGATTCGTTTTCGTGCAAATGCTATTAAAGATACATTTAAAAAAAGCTTATGATAGATATCGTCTACGCGCGGTCCGATTTCTTGATAATTCCTTTGTATAACGTAATTATAAAATTAAATATGTAGTGGCGCCACTATCCACCCTACTATTCGCCTTAACCAGTTTGTACAGCCATCTGGTTGCGTTCGAAACAGGCTCAGCTAGACCGCTGTTGCAGTGACCGATATCCTTATAACTTAATGATACAATACTATTTCAAAGCGACTCGTTGCGACCACACTCCTTCAAAATGTGGTAAACATCGCCTATAGAATAGCATAGTAGGCCATTCGGTGTTTATGATTTTGTCATCAAATGTAATAACTTATTGCCTGGGATGTTTCCGAATCGCAGTCGTAATGCAATGACAGTTTCGTGACGATTTTAAATGTTGGTGTCGATCCATGGAGAACTCAAGGGATGCATCGTTTTATATGTCTTAACTTGCAACATTTAGATGCGTTTTGAATTGGCAGCATCAGATGACAGCTCGCGGGCCACTCGTTTGAAGCTCGTTCGAAGCCATTTTGTTACTTTAATTAAAGTACTTACTATATTAATGTATCTAAAGATGACGAGTTAAAGCCCATAATTTGAATGCACATTTTTGTGCTGTGTGGTTGCTGAATTGGATTAATGTGCGCAGAGCTTAATGATATGACTCTAGGTACTTGGTGGATTTTTTAGACAGGTATCCCTTACCTGAACCGTGGTTAATGAAATTTCATCTCAATTGACAGATTGAATAAAGATAGGTACCGAAAATTATTTTTATGACTGCAATAAATACTGAATACAAACATCTAAACACTCTTCAACCTCTGCATTTCTAATCATTAGTGTGCAATTGTGACTCTACTAACTCCAAATTTTATTTTTGACACTATTTTGTGGCGACTTCAGCTGGAAGCAAACTGAGACTAGAGAGAAAATGAATACAACACAATCGCGCTTTTTAGACAACACCAATATAAAAACTAATCTGGTGGAGTTGGGTCGGGGTCCTGGTTGGTAGGATTGCGTGACCACTTGACCAGTCATACAAATGAAGTGAACTCGACACTAGCCACGGGTTAAGAAGGAACCATAAAGGAGCTCAATTTACATACAATTTCAAAACTTCCTCTCCTCTCTCTCTCTCTCCATACATATTGTGTGTCCAGCAGAACCTCTGTACACCTATAGAATGCAATAAATTATTGACTTTACCTTCGATTTTCTTTGACATGTTTTCAAATCAAATCAAACATTTATATACAGACAACGGGTTACAAGTTGGTGTGCCAAATTATAAAATAATAACAAATAGATATGCAGATCGGAAAATTAAATAAAATAATATCTATCAATCTATTTGTATAACAAAATGATAACAAATAACATTGGTCCATAGAAATAAAAAAAGCAGTTTTTATCAAACGTATAAGTAGGTTTTACTCATTTAACTCATAGAAAAATAAAGGTTCCACCCTTTGGTAGTTACGATGCCCAGGAAGTCACACTGTTACCACGTTAACTGCATCCAGGCCTTATTTATCATCATCAAACTTATAGCACCCCTTTGTTGTCGTCAGGTCAAAAACAAAACAATAAATCTGTGTGTGGATGGCGGAAGTAAACTCGATATGAAGGCCGTCTGTTCCGAGACTTCCAAGTCAAAGTCACGATAGACTAACATTTAGTGGCATGCCATCATACATTCTATTGGCTAGCAGGGTTTTCAGCCATCTACACTCGCGTGTAACTGAATCGACTCAAGCCGTACTTTTGCACAAAAAGTAGATTCAGCAAAACAACATTGGGAAAACTGTTCCGTACCTTCCTATACAGTACACCATTGTACTCGGCCTCTTCTGCCGTTACCACCGAGTCATATTCTGCTCTCGTCAATAAACAGGACGGAGCTCCATTGCTCAATGGTCAGTTGAGGTGTTCTCGAGCAAATTGAAGCCAGGCTTGACGGTGAACTGCGGTCAGTCTAATGTCAAGTTCAAGTTGATTTAGTCTCTGAACCAGTGGGTACCGCAGCGAGCTCATTGTGATATGCTCATGTTTTAACCACACTTCCACCCACCGTACCCACTGAAGTAAGGACCATAGATTTGACGTCATTTAAATGAAAAAATATCAGGTTTTCAAATAAAAAAGTTTTATGTAAATCGGAAAAGCCGTTTACCGAAAAATCTGATTCATGTGCGAATGTACGTGTGCCTTAAGTCGATTCAGTTGCACGCGAGTGTAGTTAGCCGATTACGTGCAAGCATTCTTTCCACTGGCATTTGTATAGTGTCTATCTATCAGCTGCCGCGAGACGGGCGCGGCGTTAGAATAGTCCCCTTCAACTCAGCCCGTGTCGTTACAGTCCAGTAAGGGTACCAGAGGAAGGGAAAACGAATCTACAAAAGAAGCTATACTGGACAATTCACACAGCATTTAGATATTTAATTCAATACATTACATTGATAGAATTTTTTTATTTTACATAGAAAACACTCCGGAAAAAATATCTGCAGATCGCACAAACATTTTTCACGACGCGAATGGAACTCGCATCGTCCTACATCGCAGGAAAACCTTTGCCCGCCGCGCCACAGAGGCCGATTTGGCATTGAGTGGAACTAACCCTCATGGAGTACAGTAACTACCAAAGCATCGATTAACATCAGGCTACCACGCTGAACAATTCTACCACCGAACAGCGATCCCCGACCCGCATGCCCAGCGTGGGGATCCTGGGCAATACCTCCCATAATGATGAAAGCCAATAAGGCTCTTATCAGGGGGAGGTCTGAGTCCATCAGTGGACGAGCTGTAGTGTGGTTGTACCATGGTGAAAGCTCCACTTATCGTGGGACAAAGGCTCGGGCTGCGTGCGTGCGGCGCGGGCGGCGCGGGCGGCGCGGGCGGCCCACGCCGTGCTATTGTGTAATGTGGTTCAAGGGCTCAAAGGAAACAATAAATAAGTGTGTCGGAAATAATAGGGGCTGAACAATATGCCGTAGCTACCATAGATCTAAATAAAATCTGTAGATATGGTACATTCTCCAAGCGCTTACTCAACAACTGGCCTGTACATTACAACTACCTACCTAGTTCATCACAGTTACATTGCTAATCTTGTGCAATCATTAATGAACAAACACGAGGGCATAGCTGTAGTCTTTTAGTCAATAAATCACACAGTACGTCGAAGTAAGCACGCGTTACACGAACGCACCGGTCTGACTATGACTGAGGTGGACATAATTTTTGACCTAATTGCACCTAATTTGAGCCTTCCACTTTCGAGAAGCTAGTACCTATCTCCCCTTTTATACTTAGATCGATGGTAGGTACGCACTGTACATAAAAATAGGCAGCTATAGGGTCACTAATGATAAGGTAGTGAATGTCGTAAATGGTAGGAGAATTAACCTAAACCTTTGGAGACACGCTATATTGTAAATGACTTCTTTTGTATGATTTTATTACTATAAATGTGTCTTATTATGAATATATAAATGAGTACCTAAGGCCATTACTCAATTAGATTTTCAATTTATTTACCTACTCTTCTATAGTTTAACATAGGTATGATATGGATAAAGGTCCTTTATTAACCAAGAAAACTACAATATAATACTTATTAGAAACACATTATAACTTAGTATATACAATTGAAACAATTGAGCTAACTGCAGACTGTTGCAAACAATCTACAAGTAGCCCAACTGATCCATATCAATGCCAGTCGTCGCGACGACCCCAAGACGCTGGCTGCATTGCGCTGCGCCAGATACCACGCAGGAGTATTTACTCATGGCCATTATTCAATTAGATTACCAATTTATTTATCTACTCGAATTACGAGTAAAGTATAACATAACTATAATATAGGTTATTTTCGTTCATTATATTAAAAGACCATTTTAGTACCTACCTATAATGTACAATTGAAAAAATATATAGTTTTTGTGACTGACGCAATATTAAAATTTCAATTTAAGCACTGAATTTTCTCGTAAGATCCGGAGTAATTTCTCCTTATATTTATCTACGTGTTCGAATTAAAAAACTTACCATGGCATTACATCCATTAAACCTCTGGATACACACAAGAAAGTAAAAAACAAAATCCGTATCAACAATAACAGCACATCAAAGTTTTTAAAACATCACCTAACACATTTAAAAAGGTTATTTCATTCCTTATCTTTTTAGTTTTAATTATTATTATAATTGAAAATTGAATTTACTTCTACTTATTTACACTTAGAAAGTATTCTCGCAAACTCGCGCGTGGTTGCACCAAATCTGGGCAGCAGAGGTCCGAGATGAAACCAAACCCAGGCAGGACTGAGCGGCAAACCACGCTGACTCGCTTCCTCGCGGTAACATCAGCGACACCCTGACGCGCATGTGCCGAGCTACCTCCGAAACTGAAGGAACAGACGAGTTACCCCAAAGTTTCCCGAGGTAGGAAGAGACCTACATGCGAAGGTGAGAACTTGTTTGTGTTCAAACCATGGTTCGCATTAATCAGATGAAACGATTTTTAACCAATTTTCGAAAAAAGTAGGAAGTTTTATGTTCGCCTGTGTGCATGTTTGTCTGTTCGTCGATTTCTCCGTGATTTGTGGACCAATTTGGATGATTCTTCTGTAGTTGTATAGAGAATAAATCCCAAAATAGTCCCATTAAATTGTTATTCCCGAGGATCAGTATTTATCCCGAATAACTTAAGAAATAGTTTATAAAACTAAGGGATTTGAAGTTAGATTCATGTTTTTTAAACAATCATATTATTATTAAGTTATGCAAGCTTATATTTTAGCCACGTTTGATGAACACCGGTACAACCGATCTCATGTTTGAATTTGGTGTGAAATCAACTTCAGTTTACGATGTAATTATCTGATCTACTAGTCTACATGCTACGCCCCGCCGTAACTGTGCTACGGCGTAGCAGTATCCGAGTTTTAACACTAGGTATTTATTTTCTTTGCATACAGCGCCTCTATCGTGTAGACATGGAACTACGCAAATCCGATACTAAAAGGAGAGGTCACGATCACGTCTCGTTATTAACGTCAAATGGACTCACCCTTCAGAACGAATACGGAGATTTTCGTCCACCATGGTAGAGTGTACTTATATCAAGTATTTTTTTTAACTTAGGCACTCAGCCTTTTGGTGAGGGCTTAAATTCTTTGTGGGTACTATTTTTAATGTACATAAAAAAACATGAAAGTTAACTTTTGTTTCGTTGTTCTAAAAGGTTGAGAAATGGAAAGTAGCCAAATCATTTCTGTCTTGTACTTCCTACTAATATTATAAATGCGAAAGTTTGTATGAATGTTTGTTACCACATGTCTCCGTAAAATGGGTGCTAAAGATTCTATGGAAAATTATAATGAAAAAACGGTTTAAATAAACAATAAAGTAAATAATGAATCACATATTATTACAAAACTATCCCAGATATTTGTATGATTTCCACGCGGGCGGAGCCGCGGGGCACAGCTAGCTTAACATATTTCCTTAGTTTTTCATTGCAGGAGCATGCACCATGCACCAGCATTCGTCTTCGGGTGGTAAGGAATAATTTATGTATGTACGTTCACGTGTCGCGGTCACTCACCAGCCGCGGACGGAAGCTCTCGCCATAGTCGCCATTCCTCAAAGTCAGCCGCACGTTTTAAATAAATCTACATAATGACCCCCACGCCGATACTTAATAAAGATTTTCAATCCATTATTATAATGCGAGCTATGTTCGCACTATATTCGTAACAAATACTTCCGACAGAGAACCGTAGTTATCGAGATAGCTCAAAGAATTAGCACGCTGAAGTGGCAGTGGGCCGGCCTTGTCTCACAAAGAACCGACTACCGCTGGGGTAAACGTGGTCTTGAGTGAAGACTGTGACTCGGCAAACGTAGTGTTGGCCAGGTGGGATAACGACCTGCGAAAACTGCAAGCAGATACTGGATGCGGCAAGCTGAACACAGGGCGCTATGGCGCTCATTCGGAGACCTACATATGTCCAGCAGTGGATTAACATAAAGTTGATGATGATGATAATCATTATAATGGATCATAACTAAAATTATAATTTACAGACTGGTGCATTATATAGGTACAGTCAACTAGATATTTCCGTGTCCAGTAACGCCGCGGCATGGCTGTGGTCGGAACGTAAGAAGCGACTCTCAAACTCAGCCGCCAAAGGAAGGGCAGAGCAGCCTCATTCTATGTAGTTTTAACACCTCCACTGCGATGACCAATCCTGCCCAGCTGGGGATTAGGGGAAAACCCTCTGTTTGGGGAAGGAAGCAGTTTGAGCTGTGGACGCCAAAGTGCTGTGCCGCTGGTAAGGAAGCTAGGTGCTTGCACGGAAATTATTATTTATTTTATTTAAAGACCAACAATATTAGACACAAATGATCTCTTACACTTAAACAGCCCTAACGGGTCTTTCAAAATATGGTAATTACGTAATTATAATGTTCCTACTAGATACGTTACTAAGGGAAACATAAAAGATAATATTTAACTTTACTTTACATAGTGAAAATTGAGAAGTCTGAATAAACATTAATAGGAATATAATATGCATGGATGAAAGAACATTTATGTTCCTATTTTTTCCTAAATTATGTATGAAGTATGAAAATTATTACTCATCAAGTAGCGAAATAAAGAGATTTATTGACAAATAAAATAATAGAATCAAATGAGAACATTGAGAACTATGATTTACAATGATAGATATTAATTAATATTCGACTTGTAATTTTTTATCTTTTAAAAATATCTTTAAAAATATTTTCATGGTTTGGCTAAGGGCTTATAAATAAAATACAGAAAGTTTCTTGGTCCAATTTCATTACCTATCCTTTGATAAATATGGATAGATATGAATTGCGTGTCTTTTGTTCAACACAATGATTTCCGGTAAATTATGAAGATCAGCGTATTTCCTTTGTCCTACTATACCGATGTGGCGCGGCGGCGGGCGAAGGCCTTTTATGTATAATAAAAATCTATCTTCTTATGTGTCAAGTATATCCGTCCTCTAGTACCCCTAACACAAGCTCTGCTTAGCTTGGGGCTAGATGATGCTGTGTGGATTGTCCATTAATATTATTTAGTGTATTCGAATTCCAAACAAGTGAACCTGACTCGGTTCTCGCTTTTTCACTTTTTTTCGCCGAATGGCGAATTTCGGCAAAGGACTCAATTTTTTTTTTCTTATTATAGTACGTAACCCCAGGATCAGGGTAATTTCTAAGAAATCAAATAACACCGCAAGGGTTCAAGTCCCGTCGAAGTCGAAAATTTTTGAGATATATGAGATATTTGACTTCTTGGACTACAAAATGTAGCCAAGAACATGCTAAAAACCACAAAAGAGATCAGACGAGTATTTCCACACCTCATTTATCAAAATCGTTTTAGCCGTTTCTGTGCTTGGAGCTAATAAGAGTGTCCGCAAACTACATAGCCGCTCAAATTACTAATTCCCACTTTCTAAACACGAAAGTTTGAAAAACCTTAAAATGTTTTTTGGTTTTGTATAAAACATCAAAGTATAATATCCATGTCGTGCGATTAAAAAAAATCCTTATTGAAGTATTCACAGGTATTTAAAGCACCTGATCCCGACGTTTCGGCAGGGTCGCGCCGCCGTGTCCCGAGGCCACCGGTACCGCAGGAGTAGGACAAGCGGAGCCGGGTGTAGCACACTGTGTTATTTTAGGCTTCGAAACGTTATGGTGGAACGTTCCCTATTGTTCACTTCCGGGAACGTAGTAGGTACATGAGGAAACTTAACGGTTTCGCGTTGCTTAAAGTTGTAAATCTGAAATCGGTACATTTATTTATTGTTCAGGGTGTTCTGGTCGTTTTCTATGTATAATAAAAAATATCTATCTATGTACTCGTATATTATTATGTATATTATCAGTTATCTAGTACCCATAACACAAGCTTTGCTTACCTTGGGGCTAGATAATGCTGTGTGAATTGTCCAGCATTATTTATATTTATTTATTTATTTAAATCGGTAAGTTTAAACGTATTCATGAAATTCAGTATAAAATGTAAAAAAATAGATGTCATAAATAAAATAAAACATGTGATTGTTTTGAAAAAACTGTAAGCTGACTACAAATTCCTTTATTCTACATTGATTTTTTTTAGTTTTTGGATAAAAAGTTATACCTAGGGAATACAAATTTTGTGGGATTATCCCAAGATTATTCTCTTTACAAAACCAAAATCATCAAACTCAATCCACAATTATTATTATCGGAGAAATCGATCAACGTCATACAGCCGAACATCTCCTATTTCAGAACTCGTTTAAAAATTAAATATTTTCGTGTTTCGCCATTTATTCTTTTAATATAGGTTAACACTGACTATTTTGTAGGGAGACGTTTCACCATAACATGGCCAACCGCTGAGAGCATGATATGGAAAATTGGATAGAAAAGCCTTTGTGGAAATGTAATTCTAATTGAATCGCATATGCGAGCATGAAACAGAAACTTCGCAGAAACACTCATTATTTCATCATGTAGTATAGTTAACTTATTGTGGGTTGAATCGTGTATGTACCGACCTACCCACAAGGTGATTAATAAAAGAGTGTTCATTCAGCAAGCTTTGTTTTATTACAAATTATCATGTAGATTTCGTTCTAGTGAATAACTATTTGATGTGTGCAGGTATTCATTATGCATGTGAGGGGTTGACTACGAACCTTGTTTGTGTCGGAGGAATACCAACGTTCCATCCCTTAACGAGGGACATCTTCCGGGTGAGTTACAACTTTACACACATTTTGATAGTGTCTAGGGTTAATCTTAGAAACTGCGTGTTGATATCTATTAAGAAAATTAGAATCAAAGAATAGAAACAAATTACAACTAGTATTTATGAAACAATTGAGCTAACTGCAGATTGTTGCAGACAATCTAGAGGTATATATTATTAAACTTACGCCATCTGAACACATGCTGAACGTTGAGAAAGGTCGGAATAATATGTAAATAAACGCGATAAATACCCGTTACATAGTAAATAATCTAGAGGTGGCTCAACTGATCTATATCAATACTAGTCGTCCCGTCCCCACGACGCTGGCTGCATTGCCACGCTGTATGGCAATGATGATGCGATACTGACCAGCTCTCGGGTCACGCGTCGCTCCGACCAGACGCTCGGATACTTTCTAAATTAACTATTGACTGGTGTATTCCGTCAGAAGTTTTTAGCAAGTACTAAGGGAACCTACTTAGAGGAAAGGCAGCCGATTCCTCCTGTGTATTATTCAACACCTCCACTGCAAACACCAATCTAAGCTTCAATCTGCTAAGCTTAGATATTCCTTCTACTCATACGTCATAAAGCAACGTGTAACTGAGGCAGGACCTTTTTGTTCCACATAGAATTAATACTTTTTAAATTTTAAGGATTTTGTTTTTTATTATTATTTTATTATTGACGTGACAACGTCTTATAATTCGATAGAGCCGGCTGCACGCACGAAAAAACATGACGTCATGCGACGTTACCTCGCTATGACGTCATGCGGCGTTACCTCGCGTTCCATGTAAGGCTTGAAGTGCAAGCGAGAGCGCTCTACATCCGTCTCTCTCCTACTTGAGTGAGCGATGCGTCTGCGTGGACAGCTGCTATACTATAGTACATTCACATGTTTTGATCGAGTATCAAATGCTACCATTAAATCAGTATTTTCTTTAGACGTTGTCACGTTCAACTATCGTCAGTAAACCGACTTTACAGACAACCAATTTTTTTATTTTATTTATTATGTGCAATAAATTGATTTTCTTTCTTTTCTTTCTTTCATACTAAACCGTTCTTCTTTACCTTAGGGAACCTCCTTAAGTTACCTTGTATAGTACTATACAACTCTACCTTTACTATAAAAACTATGTATGTAACCTATCGTAGTTTTACGAATTCATTACAGATGTAAGCCTGTACAGCGAACCTCATTTGTGTTGGAAGATCACCAACGTTGTTCTTCCAACACAAATAAGGTTCGTAGTTAACCCGCTTACATCCGTAATGGGTTCTTCTCTACCTTTATCATTCGTCCCGCTAAAGTTTGGAACTCTCACCGACACTTACCATCAGATGAGATTATGGTCAAATGAAGGTCTTTTAAAAAAGGTGGTGATTATTGCTAAACCCTTGGGGAGGCCTATGTTCAGCAGAGGACGGTTATGGACTGATGATGATGATGTGCATCAAGATGGGACATGGGACTCTTCTAAGCTGTGGTTCTACAAATATGAAGGTTAGTTATTTAGTACTCCAAAAAAATATTAATAAGTATCAGTTTGGGGCTTTTATTTTAATTCATACAATCAGTAAGGTTTCTTTAAAAATAACACGGTTATTATCATCAAAGAAAATTGATAGGTAAAATGAGCCTAGAAAAAACGTTTATTTGTGAAAATTTAAAAGAAGGTGGCACGCAAGGCAGGGCGGCGGCAGACTAAACAAGCCTTCATTAAAATAATTAATTTCATTAAATTCGGACTCGCAAGCGTGTTTTACACATACCCACCATTATGTACCTGCAAAGACTTTAGCGCTCATGTGCTACCGGGACGCTTTCATGCGGTTTTCTAAATGGCTTCCAAATTCCAATACCTAACCTGAGCAAGTGGCGAGAAAAAGCCGGTTTTCTCTAGCCACTAGCTTACATAAGAAAGATGTCATTTAATTTTTTCTTCTTATAATCTATAATGAAGAGTTCTAAAGAATTCAATAACGTTTATTTGTTTAGGCTTACAAAATAAGCTGAAAGACAAGTCAAATTAAATTATATTACTTACTTATTCGATACCTAGCTATTGCCTGTCTATCTGTCTAGAGAAAATATTATAATAAATACATCACAATGTACGAGTAGGCTAAACTATTCTCGCCGATCTAGCTGCCGGATAATCTATCCAATTATGTCAGTAGATACCTAGGTAATGCTTCAATGCATTCAGTAATCAGGAACATAGGTACTAGAAATTAGAGCTATCTGGGAAAGCGGCCTTGATGTAGGTTGCCGGTTGAACAGGCTGCATCGCTACATTGAGGGCATTCTGCAGAAGGTATGAGAGTCAGGCATGCGTAGTGCATACCTACTGTACGAACATAGCCGCTCATTCGAGCCCATCAGAGCTTCCGACAGCTGAAATATGTTAGACCTTATCAGAGTAATAGCTCGTAATAACAACCCCCGGCTCGGGTCGAAACAACCGAAAGTTTGGATGGATAATGGATGTTCCGTACGTATTTCACGCCAACTACAGAACATTTTGCTTTGATTGAAAGTTCTGTGCATGAATGGCAGCCGAGTCTAGCTTGGAAATAAATAATTCTGTCTATAATGTTGAGGATTACCATATAGGGCCTGCGAATTTGGAAGATAAATGGGGAAGCTAAAAATGCTATGTTAGTATAAAATAACGGGTATCATTTAAACGATCAGCAGATTAAAGAGGTTTTGGCCAGCCGAAAAATTTATTTTGCGAGCGGAAAAAATATTTTGAGCCTAAGCTAGTGGTCGGCAAAAATGACTGAATTGATCAGCAGCTAATGTGACAGTGGGCAGCCTAAAAATTTATTTCACAGTAAATTAATTATTTGTGCAGCAATATAATAGTGAAGCAGCAGCAAATCGTGATTCGGATTTAATGAAATTTTGGCATGCCTTTAAAATGATATTGCAGCAATATATTAATGAAAAAGATCAGCAAATCCTGGTTCGGATTTTATAATGTTTTGGCGAGCTGTCAAATTAATTTTGGTTTGCTAATCTTAATACACCCTTTATTATTATTAATCTTCTGTAGCTATCTATCTACTGTGTGTATGTCTCTGAGCTCCTCCTCAACGGCTGGACCGATTTTGATGACATTTAATTTAATGGTGTGTTTGTGTGGGTCACTGGATGGTCTAGATTTACAAATTGACCCAGGAGGCCGGGTTCTAGGATTTTTGACTGGGAAATATCTGTCGGAAATACGTAGGTCATAGGTAGATAATGTTCCTACCTAACCTACCTACCCAATGAGTCGTGAAAAAATAGTGTTATTACTTGCCAAATTGTTTTATGTAGGTACTGATGGTGCAATAAAGTATAGTAATCAATCTATTATTGTGCAATCAAATTGAATTGACTTTTGTGAAAAATTAAAGGTCCTGTCCTAATTCAAGAGATTGAGCCTAGATGTAAGTGTAAATAAAATTCAAGAGATTGGGTCCAATTAGGTCATACACCTCAGTCATAGGTAGCTAGTCGCGTAAGGTACCTTACCTACATAAATAAATAAATAATAAATAATGCTGGACAATTCACACAGCATTATCTAGCCCCAAGCTAAGCAGAGCTTGTGTTATGGGTACTAGATAACTGATATACTTAATACAATACACTACATAGATAGATATTTTTTTATTATACATAGAAAACATATTTATATTTAATTATTTAAATTATTAATATTTTTTTATTATACATACCTATATTACCTATCTTATACGTTGTTTTGTACGTACCTATGCCTGGGCCATGAAAGTGTTAGTGTATTGTTTTTTCAATAAAATCGCGGTAATATACATTTTTAGTTGACCATACATCTAAAAGCAAACCCATTGATTATGGCTTATACCTATTTTTTTTTCAGCTTAACGATTTTCTTATTCGGCTGACCAAAACATTAATTTTGCTGCTCAAAAAATTATTTTTTGGCTGATCAAAAATCTTGCAGATCATTTAATTAATTCTGCTGATCAAAACATTAATTTCACCGATCAAACAGCTATTTATTTTCTGACCAAAAATAATTTAGTTGTCGACCAAGTGTTGCTGGTGGTTTTTATTTTACAGCCGATCAAAACTTAAAATGGTGCTCAAGTAGTTTTTAAGCTGACTTTTCCAGCTGATCAAATATTTAAAATAAATACCAATAAATTTACTCCCTAAAATAACACTGTAATTAATTGTGTTTACTTTGTAAATCACTCAATTGTTTCAATTGTAAATACTAGTTTTAATTTGTTTCTATTGTTAGATTTTTTTTTTGTTCATAAAGTATGTTACACATACAATAAAATCACTAACGATTTCATTGAATTTGTCTGGAAATTGGAAGATTTTGCTAAAAAAAACCTGCAAATCTTCCAATTGTTGCGACTGGAAAGTTTTCCACATAATGGACTTTTTGTCTTATGTTAAGACAAAGAGTCAACTATTCTTTGAAATGAGTTCCATAAGTATGTATGCCAGTGGCGCTAGCGCTACGCAGTCCATCCAGTCACCCAAGAGCTGCGGATAATCTCAGTAAATCTGTGGTGAAACCTTTGAGCCATTCGATATCCGGGTGTGAAGGTCTTCAGTCACCCACGACTCACGACCCACACCCATGATAAATAAATATTACAAAGGTGTATTTTACTGAGATTTAGACCGGAATCCACGTTAAGTTTTTCCTAACAGAATGTTTTCGTAGTTGAGACTTGATTATATTTTAGGATAGGTAGGTACGCGGTTGTAGATCCATCTCTTTATTAACGAAGGGGATATAATAACCAAAGATACGATACGTACCTACCTAAATAATCATTAACTTACTTTGTATGTGATAAATAAATGTAATGGCTTATTAAATGTAGTCATATTAATAATCATTAATTTTATGTATAAAATGACAATCAAACAATAAAAACAAATAGCATAGGCGCAGCGAAAAAAAGTTAAAATGCGAATTCGAAAACAGATGATGGACGAATGAAATGATAAATGAAAGCTTTCAAAATCAATAATTTATTTGTCCTTCTGAGATTTGTTCCGATGATACCAAACTTGGTCATAAAATATTTTCCAGCACGTTTTCTTCAATTTTAATAATAATAATAATAATAATAATAATCGTTTATTTCGGACAACACAAGATCCATATTCGGGTTAATCTATATCTAAGTCTTAAGTCTATGTTAGCTTAAATTTATGGTAGGTAGAGGTACTTAATTATTTGGTAAGTACAGCAATGCAGTGTCTGTATAGCGGGCCATCCATCTTGTCCGCTATCATTCGCAGGATGTTGTTGGTGCTCCCACGGACTCTGCTCAGCAGTGAGGCTGCTTTTTTCCTCATGCAGGCGGCGAACCCATCTGTGCGCGCCTCGGCGAACATGCCAGACGCGCTGCAGAACCGCGGCAGCCCCAGCAACATCCTGAATGCATTGTTGTATTGCACGCGAATAGCATTGACGGATTTCTGCGTGTATGTGAACCACAGGCTGCTCGTGTAAAATGTCTGACAAAATGATTTGAACAGAGTTATTTTTACCTCTTCTGAACAACGAGCAAACCTGCGGATCAGCATATTAGCTCTCACCGTCAACGCTCTTCGCTCCCTTTCTATATCTCCTTCATCTCTAAGATTTTCATGCACTAAATGTCCCAAGTATCGGAACTCGTTTACTCTGGCTATTGAATTTCCATTCAATATGATTGGAGGCACATAACTCGGGCTTTTGCCGCCTGGCCAGAACAACATGAATACACTTTTTTTTACATTATACTGCAAGCCATGTCTTGCAGCATAAGCTTCACAATATGCTAAGAGACTTCTAAGAGCCCCGACAGATGGCGCCAGGAGGACCATGTCATCAGCATAGCTGAGATTATTAACACTAACTCCGTCAATAGAGCATCCGACTGGCATGCTACTGAGGCCATCTATCAGGTTGTCAACGTACAAATTAAAGAGCTTTGGTGAAGTTACCCCCCCCTGCCTTACACCACACTCCAGTCCGTAGGCGTCAGAGTGGGTCCCGGCCCATTTAACAATGTTGGTTTGATGCCCGTACCAATACTCAAAAACAGAACATAGCTCCCTCGGCAATGACGTGTCACGGAGCTTCTTCCACAGTGCGTCATAGCATACGGTGTCAAACGCTTTTGACAGATCGAGGAAGCAAGCGTAGACCGGCGTCTGTCTATCCACATAGTATCTAACTGTGTGCTTGAGGCTGAGTATTGCACTCTCGGTGGACAGTCCAGGCCTGAACCCGAACTGCCCATCGTGGAGCTGTAAGTGTTGGTCCAGGTGTTTATCCAGAAGCCGGTCCAGAACTTTAGCTATGATGGTCGCTAACGAAATTGGCCTATAGTTATTTTTATCTGATATATCTCCAGTTCTGTTTTTGAGTATCGGTACAACAATGGTTTTCATACACTCTGGAGGCAAGTACGCGTGACTGATACACAGTGAGTAAAACATAGCTAGCACTCCGGGCAGGTGAACCCCAGCGTGCCTCAGGTGCTCGATGCCAAGACCATCATGTCCCGGTGACTTACCCGTGCTCATGGTTTGGATGACTTGTCTCACTTCACTAGCTGTAATTCGAGTCAGGGTAGTACCGGAACAATGACTGGTCCCATCACCAGGCGTCCGTTGCGTGTGAACACCTGCATTTCCTGCAGGTGATCTTACACTAAAGTGTTCCCTGAACAAGTCTGCCACCTGTTTAGGGTCAGAGACCGCATCAACACTAGCAGGAAGACCAGGTTTTGTGTCTAACTTTTTAATGTTTTTCCAGAACTTCGAGAAGTTTTTATCCTTCTTATTACTAGCGATAATATCCATTTTGATTTGTTCTTGGTTACTTTGACACCATTTAAGTTTAGCTTTAAATAATTTACGGCTGTTACACATATCTTCATAAATTAATCCATTACTCGGTTTTCCATACAAAAACCAAACATTAAATTTAAACCTGGCCTCCCTGTGCGCTGCACTTACATGTTTATTCCAGCCAATTATAGTCCTGCCTTTTCTAATTTTCCTAGATTTATATGTCAAAATAGCTCCATTGGTCAAAATTTTTACAATGTCAGTATATAGATTATTAATTATGGATCTATGTGATATGTCAAAACAATTATTATCGGCACACAATACAAATTCATTTGGGAAATTAATTAATTTTAAATTATCATGACAAAATTTTGAATACATATTTATTTGAGAACCATTTCGGTCACCCCAGATTATTTTATTTATTAATAAGTTGTTATTATTCACTGTACTTATTTTCTTACGAACTACATTCAAATCACAGGTAACTAACACCGGCAAGTGGTCCGACCACATAATGTCGTAGCATACCTTAATGTCCTTAATGGTTTCCCAGGCTGACTGCGTCACAACGCAGTGGTCAAGCCACCGTCGACAGCCATGCGCGTCACTCACAAAAGTATATTCATTCGAGTCCATACCTAGTTTCAACATATCAGCGCAGCACCACGTTTGTTCCGCACAAAAACTAATTAATTCGTTACTAAATAACTCTGACGGATGCGCGTTAAAATCACCCAGGATGTACACCGATTCAGTTTCACTACTGTCAATTATAGCACTTATTTCGCCCAAACACTCCGCAAACTCGGTAAGATTATCGACGCACTGTGTAGGCATGTATACGCTGAACACCACAAACGACCGATTCCTTATCTCGAACCGCACAGCTGCAAGGCGCGCGCTAGCACAGTTTATTACTGCAATGGCGTCGAAAAGGTTTTTTCTCCACAGTAACGCTACTCCTCCGTACGGCCTGCCCCGAAGTAATTCCTTTGATGTGTCCACAGCTGATTTCCCCGTGTACTCAAAGCTATCATGAATCGTCCCCAAGAACGGAATATCATGAGGAAGGAGCCAAGTTTCCTGTAGGGCTACGACGTCCGCCGTGTCACATAGCTGTCTAATACATGTCGACGAACGCTTCACAGATTTACAGTTAAATGTTATAAGCTTGCAATCCATTATTGTTTGTGTAAAGGGTCACTCGGGCGGGCCTCGTCTCTTCTGTAAAGACTGACGAAGCGTCTAAAAGTGATGCCGTCGGGCCAGAACTTTGTATCCATGAACACCGGTAGCTTACTTTTCGGCACTATTACTTTATAGGCACCATATTCTCGATCCGTTCTTGGATTAATCTTTTCTAAAGAAACTTCCACCTCCGTTCTTCTTAGGATATAACTAGATATATCTTGTGCAGTTGTACTTTTATTCACGTTATTTATGAATAACGGTACTTTTAAGTTCGCCGCTATGAATTTACTATCCGGTTCCGGTTTCGCTTCCCCTCTAGAAGTTTGTAGTCTATTTCTGTGCCTTCTTCTTTGTACAATTTTCCATTCCGTAGACGGTTCTCTATCTTTCCATTCACCTACGTCACAGGCTACCTGGGCGAAAGATTTTTGGTGCTTGGGTAGGGAAAAAGGTTTATGTGTCTGGCCCCCGGTTCCGGGTGATGGTACACTTCCGCTTCTAGGTAGGCCCTTATTCTCCTTCATCATTTTGCGGGTGCTTATGACGGATTTTGGGTGTTCAGGCCGCTGCTTGGGTCTAGAAACCGTCTCTGCCTCGTTCCTGGTTATGGGAGAGGAGTCACTATTACATCTAGGTGATGCTACAATCGTGTTAGTCATAGTACAAGGACTCGTGGGTGCCGTCGATGCTGGAGACAATTCAGCATTGACGGGTTTCGACTGATCTCCTAACTGGGTTGCCATCATTGAGGCCTCGGCACCCTCGGGGTCAGGCTCAGGAATGTGTAATAATCCTATTGGTCCGCTATCGTAGCATGTATTTGAGGTACCACGCACCATGTTTACATTTGTCATATCAAAGTTGTTGACAATAGATGCAGTTTTAATATTTTCTACGTCAGCTTTTAGCCCATCAAATTCTTCTACCGTGACATATTTTAGATTTAAATTCGTAACTTCATTTTGCAGTCGTAGAAGATCTCGTAATAATTTTGAAACATCGACATGATCGAGATTAATAGCGGGTAGCTTATACAGATCTTTAGCTACGAAAACGGGAAACTCATCTGGATCTAGTTCTCGAAACAGTCCAATAATGTCCTCCAGGTCTCGCTGGGCTTTTCCATCCCTCTTCCTTTGTGACCGCTTCTTAGTTGTCACGCAGTCAAAAAGTAAATTCTTAGCTTCAAGAATGTCCTCCGCGTTGAAGGCAGACGAGCAAATTTGAACCAAGCTCACTTGATCCATCACTTGTAGTTTATTTTGAATAAACGTCAATAGTTCACTAATAACTACATTGCAGTTATTACACTTTGCACCCGACATTTTTTCGAAGTCGCGTGTGCGCGGGCAATGTAGTGCACGTCCGGCTTTTATCATGCGCTCGCGCAGAGGCGGCGGCGACCTAGACGAAACTGGTTAAAATCTGGTTAAAATAAAACTTCGGTTAAAATCCCTTTGTTAACAAGAAATATCTAGAATTCCAGAACCGAGTGTCTCGACAAAATTCATGTCTACAGCGTATTGTAGGTAACGTTTAGTTTCCTTCAAAGTATCTCGCTCGAAACCAACATTAGGTAGGTAATGTTAAATTTAATTAAGAGGGCACATTGTGTGCCATTTTGTGAAAAGGATAGGCATAGAATTTTGCATTCATAGGAGCAGTACAGAGAATACATTTTTGGAAAAATCAAGACAAGTGATTCTTTATTTACAAGAAAACTACATAACTAATTAAGAATCTGGCTTACTAAAAACCTACGAATCAAAACATAACTCATTTCAATAGACCGCAGGGTTCCTGAGAACTCGACCAAATTATCTACGCAACAGATTCACGATTTTTTCGTCGTAATTTTTTTTCTCAATCATGTTTTCACATTCGAGGAACCAAAAAAGTAATGATGAATATTATGTGAATCTAGTCTTTTACCACGGGGATCCCGTGAGTGAGATGCCCGGTTTTTTAACCAAATCCGCCATGTTCGCCTTAAATCGATGAACTTGCCTGCCTCAGGTACCTACCGGGTTGTCAGGCACTTCGACGTCTGGTTCAGGTGCAAACAACTTCGAAAAGCCTTAGCAAAGCCTAGCAGGAAGTTAAGGGGCCCATACATTTCGGTATTGAGAACCTATAATGTTCAATAAGCTTCGGTTTCAATTAAAATGAGTGACTTTAGAGACTTAAGCAAAATATGTTACTTGATTGAATATTATTGTACTGAATAAACCAATTTGTGAACTTATTATTAGTGTCGATTTATGACCTAATTTGTTTTTTCATCATTTGTAGTTTGTCTAGTAGGTAAATATCGAACTGTAGAGCCATTTCTAAATAATAAGCAGTACAGTACCTATACCACCTACGCTCCTTCCGAGCATTTATTTTCTTTGACCAAATATAATAAATAATGCTGGACAATCCCTACAGCGTTATCTAGCTCCAAGCTAAGCAGAGCTTGTGTTATGGGTACTAGACGACTGATAAACATAATACAATACACTACATAGATAGATATTTTTTATTATACATAGAACCATCCAGAACACCCTGAACAAATATCTGAAGATAGTAGAAACAGTTGTCCTGAGGCGGGAATCGAGCTCGCAACCTCCTGCGTGCAGGCGGACCTTCGTCCGCCGCGCCGCAGAGGTCGTCGATAAGAAATTAATTTTTCATAGACTGCTTCTTTTTAAGAATAGTGATGCGAATCTATCGGGTCGAGAAATATCGGGGCTAACGAGAGCTTCGATATTTTATCGAGCTGATAGATTACGTCGTCGGTATGAAAAATTGTATCTAAATTTAGTCAAAGAAAATAAATTGATAAATTGTGAATCTCGTAGCCTGATGTTTTAAAAATCTTTTTACGTCATTATACTAGGAAGGTGTCATATTATAACGACGTAACATTTGTCATCAGAACAATGTTGAAACCCTAAAAGTATCTGTGATAGAGAGTGGAATACGAAAAGGGTTGCCAACGAATTACTTCCCATTTGAAAGGGCTAAGTAACCTAATTTAGTAGATATGTGGGAAAGAGAATAACTTAATCCTGTGTTGAAAATTGTGAAAACTCCTAACATGTTTACGAGTCCTGAACAAACACACCACCACAAATTAGGTAATTTAATTTAAATATTAATAATTCGTCGTTACCTAACTATCGATCATTATATTATGTAGAATAGGCAAAGGTTTTACTGAACTTTATTGTCTATGGTTGATTTCGTTTTGTGATCTCTATGTTTGTGAACAAAATAAACGATCCATCTAACTAAATTTGAAAATCAAAATTTGGTCTATATTACTTAAAGTACTTAAACAAAAACATTTTATTCGGTTTTTAATGTTGTTTGATATCAGTTCAAAGATCTTTGTTTCTCATTTACAACAAACATGTTACTAACATGACAAACTTAAGCTTAGTATTAATATAAAGGCTGTTTTTTACCCAGGCCCAGGAATAGCACTTCCAAACCTGCAGGCAGAAGCTAGCGTAAACAGCGAGATTCTCATTAAAACATCACACCGAACTTATAGCACACTCCATTTCAAAATGCTCGGGTCCTGACATTCAGCCGAGAGCGTACCGGCGGCGCAGCGACAACCATTCTCACAACACTTTCAACTAAATAACAATAAAACGACCTAGGACCCTCGCTATGTAAATATTTGAATTTTGAAGTGAATGCAAATTGACTGTCAACAATAATTAAGTAAGTTTGAAAGAGAAACTATTACTGGGCAAGAATTCGATAACACCTTTAAAGCCTTATTGTTATCAGACTGGCGATTTGCGGGCGATTTCAAAGCGAGGCGAGCGCGCAGCGAGCACGCCGCGACGACGCCGCGGGCATGCAGCGAGCTCGCGATTAGATATCGCTGTGAACTCGCCTTTAATTCTCGCGCAAATCGCCAGTGTGATACGCTCTTATGCTCCTTTATTTCAGCTGAATGCGTTGTAAGAGCAAATTTTAAATGAATTGCAGAAAATACTTTGGCTGGTTTTCAAAAGGAACCTGAAATAATAAACTATTAATATTATAAATGCGAAATTTTCTGTGAATTATTGTATTGTTACCACGTATCTGTATCTCCGTAACTACTTAACCGATTTATATGAAATGTGGTCTGTTGATAGTTTAGGTTCTAGAATTTAGAAGTTTAGAAAGGGTAAAGTTTCTATGGAAAATTATTATTCCTTGGTGCGATTCACTCAAAACTCGGTATAAATAAATTATAAAGTAAATATTAAATCACGGATTTTTTAATTTTCCATAACAACGGGGGTGAACCCGCGGGGCGCAGCTAGTATAAAATAAGTACAGCTTTTGAATGAAAATGGTCCAAAACCCGCTAAAATCTGCTCTAAACCTTGAGCAGTAAAATGCAAAATATAAAAGGTGTATTTTCAAATTGTCCGCGGGAAGACGTTCTGCTAGTGTCACAGAATAATATAAAATTAAGAACCAGGTAGCTCGTTGTTTCAATTGTAAATACTAGTGTAATTTTCTTTGTGAATAAATACTCCTGACATTGTAAAAAAAAAGAAACAGGTCCAAGATATATCATACCAACCTACAGTACCTACCCAAAAATTTTGCAATTAACTTAATTTTTTAGCTCGTAATACGTTATACCGTCCGACCAAACAATTGATTACTACAACATGGAGGGCATTGACCGTGCGGTGAGAAACAGATGACCGCGCCTACACGTGATGATTCTTGAACTCTGTTGTCTGTCTCGTTGTCACCACTGAACTATGGAGTAGTAAGTACTACCTTTTGTCAATGATCGCGTAGGTACTTAGTGGTGGGGCGTCGAGTGAGAAGAGAATGGCCAGAACGCATGAAAGAGGTGGTCGCGATATTTTGGATGGTTTAGTACAATATTAAAACATTTTTAGTTATAAAATTAAAAAAATTGGTTGTCTGTAAAGTCGGTTTACTGACGATAGTTGAACGTGACAACGTCTTAAGAAAATACTGATGGCATTTGATACTCGATCAAAACATGTAAATGTACTATAGTATAGCAGCTGTCCACGCAGACGCATCGCTCACTCAAGTAGGAGAGAGACGGATGTCGAGCGCCCTCGCTTGCACTTCAAGCCTTACATGGAACGCCTCAGAGCGAGGTAACGCCGCATGACGTCATGTTTTTTCGTGCGTGCAGCCAGCTCTATCGAATTATAAGACGTCGTCACGTCAAAATTCTACAAATAAACTCGTTTGCGGCTTGCTTTGTTGATTGAATATTAAACTATAGCAGCAGGTGAACATCGGTATTGCGCACTAATTCAAAAACCACCCTGTCTAAGTGCCATCAAACCTACGTCGTTCGATTCTCACAGACTGAACTTTTGAGTAGAAATTACTTATTTATGAAACCCACGTAAGTTTAATTGAGAAACTATGCAAGACAACAAAACTAATAATATAAAACAAGAATTGCAATTGCAACGCAACGTAATAACTTCCAGTACGTGACTTCCGTAATCTAGTTTACTTCTTTGCTGCATAGTTACCGGATACTTTACGCTACAGCAAAAGGATAAAAAGACACCGAAGAGTATGTATATTAATATTTTATAGGAAGTGACGTTGTTGCGAACAGAAAAGATCGTCTCGTTCACGTGACGTGATCGACGTCTCCTTTTTGTAAGGGGATTTGAGTAGTTTCCTGTCCGCACGATAGAGGCGCTGTACCAAGTTGTATGGAAAATGAGTCACGATCACGACTCGATACTAACGTCAAACAGACTCACCCTTCTGTTGATTTGGTTGCGAATTGGTAAAAGTTGATGATGATGTCCTCCTAGCTGAATTTCGGCCACGGCGGCCAGGCTCAACGGAAACTAGCCATGTGGGCAGGACATATATCACACATATAGTGCACAAGTGAGTGCGCAAACACAGGTGCACTCAGATTATAAGAGTGATAGTAGAGGGTAAAACTCATTTACTTTATCAGCTAATAGTGATCACTAAACACAAAATTTTCTATTGCCAAAACATCGATGGAAGTGAAATTTACTTGTGCCAAGAAGATAAAATTAGGTACTTATCTGTCAGTTTCATAATTGTATCTAGATTCAACACTGAAAGTTTCGAAATGGTCCCGCCTCGTCGCCCCGGGAGCGTCGAATAAATATACAACGCTGACAAATTTAATTTCCGTTCTATTATTTATTTATAACCATGCTGGAAAATTTAATACTTAATTGGCATTTTCAAAGTGAAATAGCTCAGGCAAGTTATGCATAATAATTTCATGCACCGGGTTTATGATTCTTTAGTTAGCGCCAAACGTGCGTGGTGTTTGGGTGTTATATTCTAGCGAATGGTGACGCGTCAGAATTGGACAAAATGCCATACAGCGTGGCAATGCAGCCAGCGTCTTGGGGACGCTTCCGACTGGTATTGATATGGATCAGTTGAGCTACCTGTAGACTGTTTGCAACAGTCTGCAGTTAGCTCAATTGTTTCAATTGTAAATACTAGTAGGTATAATTTTTTTTGTGAAAGACTTGTCAAACATTTCAAAATCCTTGTGCAAGCGGAGATTAGTTCTTTTATAGCAACTCAAGCATGATGTAGGTAATAAGTACTAATCCTTATAAGTATTTCATCGATGTCTAAACTAAGTTTAGCGGAGATTATTTCTTTTATAGCAACTCAAGCATGATGTAGGTAATAAGTACTAATCCTTATAAGTATTTCATCGATGTCTAAACTAAGTTTAGCGGAGATTATTTCTTTTATAGCAACTCAAGCATGATGTAGGTAATAAGTACTAATCCTTATAAGTATTTCATCGATGTCTAAACTAAGTTTAGCGGAGATTATTTCTTTTATAGCAACTCAAGCATGATGTAGGTAATAAGTACTAATCCTTATAAGTATTTCATCGATGTCTAAACTAAGTTTAACAGCTCGAAGATAAATGAAAACCGGTCGCATCCTCACTTACAATCATGTCAGAATGTGATCAAACTAAGGTAGAGATAAACCATTCTAAAAATGAACGCCGAGTGTATGACGTTAAGTGAAGGGGGCGTGCATTTTGGCGTGCATTTTTAGAATGGTTTATCTATAACTATGTATCAGACTATAATACGGCTAAAGGTAGGTGTGAACATAACTTTAAGATTAGCCGGCAGACTTAGGTGTTTCTAATATTCTAGGAGAGGTTAATTAACCTACATAAATTGCCCCTTTTTTTAGCCCCTCGGCTAAAAATTTATAAGGAAACAATATGATATTGATCTTGGCGACGCTTCCGACTAGTATTGATATGGATCATTTGAGCTATCTATAAATTGCTTGCAACAGTCTGCAGTTGGCTCAATTTTTTCAATTGTAAACACTAGTTCTAATTTATTTCTATATTCATTTTAATTTTCTTTGTTAATTAAGTGATAATGATTACAATTTCGTTTCCAAATTTCTATTAGTAACATCTCCATGAAAAAAAGAAATAATTAGCTAGCTGTTGAGTTCATCATGGGTAAATATCATACTTCCATTGTTTTGTACTGAATGCAGTGAATTCAGATTGGTACACTAAAATCGCACCTTCACTCGTGTGAAAACCGGCTGAAATGAAATTATGCTGCATTTTCACGGGCACGTAATCAATGTTCCTGGCTTCTTCAGAACCTGGACCGACTATTCTGTTGATTAAAATAATTTTGCCTGCTGAGGAAACATTTCTGTTCGAATTACCTAGATTTGTTTATTCATTTAGAATCCATGGAGAAACAGCTGGCTGCCAAATAAGTAGAGCATGCGTTGGTTTAGGTACAACCGACTTCAAAAATGAAGGAGATTCTCAATTTGGCCTAGGCATTTTTTTATATTTATGTTACTCCAATCATTATCCGATTTTAATATTTCATCCACTCTTGTACAGAGAATGATCAAGGGTGGTAAATTTTAAAAACATTGTACCTACCTATATATTCTGGACGTGATTCCATCCGTTTAAAAAAAAAACATCACATTATCTAAGACCATATTAAACGATTCAAATTATATTTATGAATTTCGTGGGGGCTGATTCAAACGTATCGAAGATAATAAAGATTACGTTCTAACGCATAGTGAAAGACTTATCTTTTTGTCCAAAAAGTGTCCGTTTTTATCCGATTATTTGCATAATTTTTCAATACCACCGAGAATTACAAACAATCCAAACACGAACCTCACTACAGAACATAAGTAAATTAAACGAATAAATTCGAATCCGAATGTATTTGAGCGTTCAGCAAGAATATATTAGAATCAAACAGAACAGGGTTCGAGCCGACTAACATGTTAACTGAAATAAAGTTAGGTTAGGTTACCGCTTGTATCCCAACAAATAACTTTCAACTCTTATTCTCTGAAGGGGCAAATTGAAAAATTCCTGCAGTAAATGCGGCTGTAACAGTAGAAAATCTTGGACATTTCCGTGTCCGTTCCCGCGGACATTTATCTCCGTTTCACACATGTCTTAAATTCGCTTTAACTTCCGTATGTACCTCTAGTATTTCTCGAAGCAACATTACAAGCAAAAGGAATCGTTATCCAACTACCATAGCTCAGCATCATAGTTGTGAAACGCGTAACTGTAGCCATTTTTTCTTTTGTAAGCTTTGTTTATTCTTTTCTTTTCCTTTTTCTTTTATGAGTAATGGAGAGGCTGAGAGGGAGTGACAAGACCGTCGGCCTACAAGAGAAATACGTTTACAATGTTGTGTTCTGATTGTTGCTTTGCCTTGGTCTGATTGTGAGATTTCCCGCCACTTATATGCGGGGGATGTCGCGCATTTTCCTTATTCCTCCGCTTATTTAAATTTATATGTGACATTTTTCACGGTACGCCGCGTCCTGTTGGTTTCACGGATCATAACCAAGTGAATTTGTGCACAAACAATATACGGTATTGTATTGTTGGAACAAGAACAAAGCGTTGTTATATTTTTGAGTATAAAGTTGAAGTACAATCTGTATTATCGTTTGTGAGTTAGATGTGATGATATACATTCAATGTAGACCGGACTTAATTTACCAAAGGAGCTCTTTGGTCGACTCTGGCTACGTAGCAAAAAATATTATAATATACATAAATGAATTTTATAAACTGACATCTCTTTAAATTATCTCGTACTTGATTATCTCTAAAATTGCTGAAATATATTATTCTAGTATTGGCGCAGGGCATCAGCATTGCCATACATCGGGGCAAAGCTGCCAGCGTCTTGGGGACGCGACGACTGGTATTGAAATGGATCAGTTGAGCTACCTATAGATTGTTTGAAAAAGTCTCCAGTTAGCTCAATTGTTTCAATTCTAAGTACAAGTTTTAATTTTTTTTTATTTGGAGTAATTTTCTTTTTCAATAAAGTAGGTATGTATTTATTCTACCTAGCTGTCAAGATACCTATGTAAAAATAAATTACATTCATAGAAAGAAAATTGCAGTCAAAGAATAGTCAGTGATTAATTGTATAATTTGACCTTTTCTCAGTGTACATTTATTGTATTTAGTAAGAGCAGGAAAGAGAAATAAAGAGGATTTGATATTTGATTCGATTTAGAACTAGTAGGTATTTTGAATTGAAACTTAAATTATCAAAGTGGAAAGTGAATGACAAAAGGAAAAATTACGTAATCTGTGACAAAACAAAAAATTACTGTGCCCAACAGGTGTAGGTATGTACTTTAGCTATCTTTATGGACATTTTAGCAATTAATAAATGAACCTGAATTAGATGTGGAAAATGTGCGCGATGATTAGGTATTCAATCTTAATTTAATTTGTATTAAGGCCTTCTGTGTCTTTATTGGTACCAATTAAAGTGACGGTAACAACGAGGAAAGCTCCGAAGTCGTTATTTTTTATTCTTTCAGAGAAATAATTCAAAGTGATCACTTTATTTCCTAGTTTTAGTAATATAATTCGAATTTTGTGACGTTTCCAAGAGTCCTGTAAGGTCGAAAGGAAATAAAGCACTTTGATATTCCTATAAGAAAGCTCAACACGGGACGTAGAGAATTCGGTACATTCGACGCATATTGTAATCCTCTAACACCCAACATTTGACTATTTATACTAATATTATAAAGAGGAAAGAGTTGATTGTTTGTTTGTATTGAGTAGGCTCCGAAACTACTGGACCGATTTGAAAAATTCTTTCACCGTTATGAAGCTTACTTTTCAGGGAGTGACATAGGATATATTTTATCCCGGAGTTCCCATGGGAACGGGAACTACGCGGGTGAAACCGCGAGGCGATTGTCTAGTTCATAAATAAAACCGTATAATGGAGTCTGAAATTCTAATGATGTTACTAAATTCGATATCATTCGACGATTCATCCTAAAAGCGTTATAAACAGACAAACGCGGTATCGCAACCCATTACTGAAAATCAAGTTCCAAGGCTGCGTGCTCCGGGGGATTACCGCGAGTATTAGCGCAATTTGCGCCAAATGAAGCCACCTGACCTCCACATGCTGGCTCATTGCTATTGTTTGTGAACAGCTGGATTTAGTTACTCTGTTATGGGAGCGTTTTCGTGGGTAGTTTTCGTTGGAGCTTTGGTGCGCTGTTCGTACCACATACATGCTTCTCGCAAACAAGGGGAATTTTGTTATATCACTACGTTTGGTAGGCAGGTTGGTGATTGCAGTGGGGGTGTTAAAAATACATACTATAAGAAAGCGACTTTCTGATTTTTTCTTCTTCTGGTAGATCGCAGAATATTTATTTATTTTTGTAGTGTCGCTTACGCCACCGTCAAGTTCTATACTAACCGGTCCTGTCCATCCAAAGGTTGCCTGGAAGAGATTGCTTTCAGATAGGGCCGCCGATTGTGCCATACTAGATTTAATTAGTAGTTTGTGAGATATATTTTAAGCATTGATAGTACAATAAAGATATTATCTATCTATCTATCCCTTAGTTGACTCTTACGACAACCATGGGCTCCGTTGGAGGAGTCGACTGCCGCGACCGCCACTGATTATTTAAGATTTTCCACTAAAACGCGAAGGTCCCTTCTCCCAGTTACAGGAATGGAAGTCACAGAATGAAAAGTCTCCTACAAAATGGATTTCATTCATAACTTTACAAAAACTCGAAAGCTGCGACGAAGCTTTTTTCGCCGCGATTTCTTTAACCTCTTATGATATCACTAAAAACTTCAATAACACATGATTTGCATCGTGCAACGAAAAAGGTGAAACTCCGAGTTCCAATTCATCATTTAATACGAATTAAATGATGAATGAAAACTGTCAAAACCAAAAATTGTTTCGAGATTCTGCGATATGCTTCCATAAAACTAGTCTCGTAAAAAATTTCCCGACGATATTTCTCGTTACACCTTTGTTTAAAAAAAATATCAAGGATTCTAGAGTATAGGTAACCTGAAGGTACCTGAGCTTCACAGATCTCAAGAACACATTACAAAACATACCCCCCTGCAGGCATGCAAGTCCTCGTCTCGTTTTGAAATGTCTTCGACTTTACAAACTAAGTTACCTTTGAGCTGAGCACAGGGAATTCAAAAGTGAATTCTAGTTCTTTGTACAGACTCCTGCAGTCAGTTATAAGAACCTACGTGGAACTATACAAGGTAGTTATTTATTTAAAACTTGCTTCTAAATACAAACTCTCGTCAAATACGTCCAACTCTGGACAGTACGAGTTACTTAGTGCGAGTTTGCAAAATACTAAAACGGATTCTTTTTAGCGAACTTTACGGTATACTATTGCTTACGTGTCAAACAGTTCCCATTGAAAAACTATGGGATCACCGTCATACAACGAAAAGTAGTTTTTCTCAGTATCCGGTAGGGGCGCTGTAATGCCCTAAATGTATGGAAAGAAACGAAAACTTAGAGTTCTCGTAAACTATGCAAAACTATTTCTATGGCCTCTGGAATATTTGAAATACCTACATCGTGTCATCCTAGCTATACTAAGAATAACTTCCACGGAGAAATTCTCAGTTTAATGCAAGGACCTAGGTACATTTTATTTTTTGAAAGCAGTACAAGACAGCATTATGTAAGTATGTAGTTATTTTGCACATCTTGCCCCGCTGGTCACGCGTAAAATGAATAGGTTTTTAGGAACTATTTCTAGGTTCTACAAAGTAATTTAGATGGCAGATAAAAAGTTTTACGCACACTTGCTATGAATCTTTGCAAAAAAAAAGTTGAATCAATTGTACTTTTGGAGTCGATAATGTTGATTTAGTAATTTCATTTCGTCGCTTCATTGTTCAATATTAATAAACAAAGTAGTAATCATAAATTCTACTAGGCAAATCGCAAATGCCTTACCATGTGCGTAAAACTTCTTATCTGCATCTCAATTACTTTCTAGAATCTAGGAAAAACCACAATAACGCATAACTGACTAGCCCTCGACCTGCTAGTTCTATACCTTCCACTATAATAAGCAAGTGCAGTAGCAAATTAATGTAGGTCACTCTCTGGGCTGAAAATTCTGATTTCTTCTGCGGATAAAAGGCAAATAAAAGGAGAAACTAACCTCTTTGAATTCTAGTAACAAAGTCAAACGTATTGTGTGGTAGAATGAGCCTACCTCGAGGGGCGCCGGGCTTCCCCTTGCCAACGAAATAGAACCTTGGGTGGAACGATTTCTAGTATACTATTTCGTGCACACTAGATAATGAAACGTAATAAAATTGGATAAAATTATGTGTACTAACGGAAGGAGTTGTAATGATAATGACCAGCACTTAAATTTTGTTTACGGTTATATTTGGAATTTATTTATCACTTCACACTAATATTATAAATGCGAAAATTTGGATGGATAAATATTTCTTACATCTTCATGACAAAACTACTGGACGGATCGTGCTGAAGTTTTGCATAGATGTTTGTCAAACTAGACCTTGAATAAAATATAGGCTATAGAGCTTGAATAAATTAATCAATAAATAAAATAAATTAAAAAGAGCTTTTTTTTCCTTACCATTACGTACAGTCACGGTAATATTATATTACCGTGGTATAGTAAATAATACATAACTTTTTTCCCGGAACAACGCGTGAGAAGCCGCGTGTGGAAGCTAGTTCTATATATTTGAGACCATAACAACTAGTAACGACCTCTGTGGGCTAGATGATGCTGTATAAATAGTCCAGCATCATTTATTTATTTAATTCATTTATTTATGTCATGATGTATGATGTACTTAACATCATCCATCATGACCTGTGACGGCGTTAAATCGCGAGGAGTGGAAGGAGATAAGACAGGGTTTTGCCCAGCAGTGCGACGGTAATGGCTGAAAATAATAATAAATAAATAATTTTATTTGTGACGATTACAAAACTACGGAACGGATCAGGCACAGGTATTTTCAAACATCAGTTCTAGCGCTCTAAGCCTCGACTAACATAATAGAAATTAGTCAAGGAAAGCGCGTGCGAGGCCGCGGGCAGAAGCTAGTACAGAATAAACGAATAGAAATCGTTCCACCCTGAACGTTTCCGAGAGCTGCAGCACCTGGAACAAATCGCAGCAGTGCCTACCACCTAATGGATATAATGGAAGCGACCGACTATTGGCTGCGTGTCAGGGCCCCGACTCCGGGAACTATTGTACTACAGTATAGGTAAGCTTTCGGAATGACGCGATCCAAGACCAGTCTCAACACTCAAGCTAGAACCACTCTATTGTGGTGTGGTGTGGCAGGTTTCAAATTCCAATAACTTTATTACATTAGGAATTTATTACATTACAAAATAAGCACTCAGACAAGCCAAATATTCTAAGGTTTTTTGTTATTATAGTGCGTAACCCCACACTAAGGGTAATTTCTAAGAAATCAAATAATATCGCAAAAATTTTCGACTTCGACGGGACTTGAACCCGGAAGGAAGGATGCGGGTTCAAGTCCCGTCGAAGTCGAAAATTTTTGCGATATTATTTGATTTTCTTAAGCCAAATATTATACCTACTATAAATTATTATGTAATTAGAAATTAGTTTTTGTCTTCACTGAATTTATTTGTCTACTAGTGGAAGAAGGGAAAAAGAAAACAACATTTATATATCACTGTGTCTAATACATGTTTGATTTGCCAATCTAAGTCTAAATTTTCAGGCGGATTGGTCGCAGTGAAGGACTTTAAAATACACCAATGAGACCACTCCTCTGGTTTCCATTAATCGGCCCTTGCAACATCCACGGGTTGAGTGATTTGGAGAGGTCGATTCTTACGCTGCGATGCGACTGCCACGGGGCGGCGGCGGGGCGGAGGCGGGGCGGCGGCGCGGCTTGGACACTCGATGTAGTTACCTCTACTTGTAACTGGGTGTTCATCAGTACGTAGTACGCTGCGTACCTACTACTCCTTACCACTTTTTTATTATTATTTATTTAGGGGTCTTTGAGTCATTGGTGAAGCTGACGCAGGATCTTTTTGGTTCACATAAAATTAATATTTGTTTCTATTTTAAGGATTTCTACTTTAATTATTATTGTATATTTTATGTGTGAGCCATTAGATTAATTTTCTTTCTGTCTATTGTGGACTATGTCAGTCCCGTATTTTAACAACCTACCTACTTAAAACTAAATTACATCTAAAACTGACCAAAATAATTAAATTGACGCATCACTCAGTGGAACGGCTAAAATTATTTAGATAACACCAGTATCCGTTCGGTTAACATCGTACAAGTTACTTAATTCTGCTCTTATAGACTCGCTCCAATCACACTCCACCAGAAATAATAATAATGGACAATCCATACAGCATCATCTAGCCTCAAGCTAAGCAGAGCTTGTGTTACCCATAACAGATGACTGATATACATAATATAATACATTACATAGATATATATTTTTTTATTATACATACAAACGATCAGAACACCCGGAACAAATATTTGTAGATCGCACAAACATTTGTCCCAAGGCGGGAATCGAACCCGCAACCTCCTGCGCCGCAGGCGGACCTTCGCCCGCCGCGCCACCGAGGTCGTCAATATGCTGCACATCATCTATGACGCCACATGTGTCACAATTGGGCGAGCTTGTGATTTTCATCAAATGTTTTAATTTATTAAGACGCAAACTTCGATGGAACAAAAGACTACACTGGACGTTTTTCATACGAATGGTGTCCGGCACCGCATAGCGAATACCGCAGCGTACTGCGTACTGATCAAGAGTCCAAGGCTTTAGTGATCTATCTACGTAACATCGGAATCGAGTCCCCGAATGAAGCCCGTAACGTTCGCACAACCCTATTGAACTCCGTGTGATTTTAAAATGTAGACATATTTCCGTCGCATTCAGTAGTCTTCGATCTTCCTCGGAACAATATTTTTATAGTAGACGCGCAGATACGAGCGCGTTCTATGTTCGTCCGAATGTGAAATAATATTCAATTTTATTCCGATGGAACAGGTATTGAATATTTATTGCGAGGAAGAGTTTTCAAATATTTTAAAAATTTACCTTACGATTGAAACACAATTTCATTTTCACCTCGTATTCCTCATGTAATATTATGCTCCTCGAGCATGAGTGGCTTCTATTATGGTCGGACTCGACGGTGAAAATCTGCCTATACATATAAACGACAGATACAAACCGATATCTATCTGTCTGTATTGAATTCCCGACTAAACCATTCAATGAAGTCTGGCAAAAAAATATGGCATTGTCCTGGGAAATAACACGAATTACTTTTCCTGGAAAAGCTTTCCAAGCCGCAAGGAGTACATTATCAAACCTGTTTCAAAATTCAAAGTAGCTTTATTCACAAAAAAAATTACAATCAAATAATATAAATTAATTAATACTAGTATCCACAATTGAAACAATTGAGCTAACTGCAGACTATTGCAAGCAATCTAAAGGTAGCTCAACTGATCCATATCAATACCAGCGTCTCCAAGACGCTGGCTGCATTTCCCCGCTCTGTATAAATTTAAATACTTTAAGCAAAGTAAAACAAAGCTTTTAAAAAAGCTCTTTTTACCCGTCGCTATGTCGCTAAACGGCGTTAGTCACGCTCGTCTCGTCTAGTCGTCTCTCATCTCCAAGTTTCCGACTAATTCTTTATGAATCTCCGTCCCACGGCGTCGTTTTGCCTCCACCGCTCCACCGCTCCACCGCCGCGGGCGCTGTATTTGCATGAAAAATGTTCCCGACGCGGCTCCCGAGGTGTGAGAATAAATAATGAAGGCGGCGGCAACACTTTATTATTGCAATCGATCATAATCTAAGGGAAGGAAAACAGATTCGTGGATAAGGTGAATAAACTTGCTATGTTAAGGTTTTTAGGAAATGGTTTTATCTAGATAAAGTGACTATAGTCCATTTTTTCGTAGATCTTAATAATCTCAAGTGTAGCTATCTCTTGGGTTAAAATGTAAAAAGTGTGCCTAGCTAGATCGTTATCTGTTTTCTTTCACCCACTGAATGAATGAATAATTAAATTATTTATATTTCACTTCTTGGATTAATTAACACCACATTTATGAGCTAGCAAAAATTAACTCGCCATTTGCTTTTGTTAACTGTAACAACCGTTTTATTTAAGCATACAAAAAGTTAAAACATAAACAATTACCAAATTTCAAGTTCGTAGCAAATTCGTGGAATTGCTACGAACTTTGTAGACTCCGTAGACGTTATATGAACTAAAGTTACCGAAATTACCAACTAATCATTGAAATTATTTACAAGTCGAGAGCTCGGGCTTAAATTACGAAGTTAGGGATTAAGTGAATGCATAATGATTTAGTGTTTTAAAGAATTGTGTGCCAGCCGATTGAAGTTACGGATTCTTTACTAAAAAAACAATAAAACTTTCAGTAAAAACTTCATAAGGCGCACTTTGTGTTCACCTATAGTAGGCACCTCGGTGACCACGATAGATATAATACAACTCAAGATATATTTTCATCCAATCATGTAAATGCACACAAACTCTCTACCTTCTCTACATTGCTGTTTGGAATAAATATGAAAGAACGTTGTTCTTTCTTACGTCTTGAAGCTAACACTACTAGTCTTACAGCGGCGGCGGCGGTCACTAATTTTGTATCTTATTTCTGCATTTATATTCTCCCTTAATTCTCGTCATTGTCTCGGTCGTTTTGTAACCAAATTCAACAAAATGTCCGCAAAAGAAAATGGCATTCACAATGAATTCAGTTTCATGAGCAATTTTTATAAGATTTCGTTCTTAAGATGCATTTTTTCATGAAATAGATAATTTAGTGTTCACGCCAAATAAAAAACCTTAGTCTTAAAATATACCTAGTATAAAATAAACGCAGAAAAACATCTTCGGCCTTAGTTAAATAGATTTTAGAAAAAGCATTTATTTCTAACTTCAGTCACACACATGCCATTTAATTACTTAGCTTGTTATAGCAAAATAAAATTTTGCTCCCCGGTACGGACTGTACTGTATACCTAGATATATTATTTATATATTTATAGTATTTATTCCGATTTTTTTTTTGGTACACAACATCTTTATTCACAAAGAAAATTATACTAGTATTTACAATTGAAACAATTGAGCTAACTGCTGACTGTTGTAAACAGTCTACAGGTAGCTCAACTGATCCATATCAACACCAGTCGGAAGCGTCCCCAAGACGCTGGCTGCATTGCCACGCTGTATGGCAATGCTGATGCGCTGTGCCAGATATTCACCAGCTCTCGGGTCACGCGTTGCTTTGACCAGACGCTCAGATAGTTTTTTGAAAACCCGAAGAGCCCGATACCCTACGGACCTAGGGTCTCGACTCCAAGGGGAGCAAATGTGTAGGCTCTGTCGAGACCTGCATGTTTTTATTCCGATATATTATGAAGACTGACTAATGACTACAGGGTGTTAGTGTAAACAGTCTTATCCTTGAAACCACGTATGTACACCACGAAAATAAGACGATACAAGTTATTTTTAAAAATAAAAGTCAATTAGTTTCGATGGAATTTCATAATTCATTTCTCTGCTATCCTACGTGATTTCATGGACACCCTAGTGACCTTATCACGCCGCGCCGCCCGCTCTCGCCTGTAGCCGGCCGGTGGTGTAGATATCGAATCGTAGGTACCTACAACTTGTGATGGAACTTTCCCTTCATACTTTTCGTACGAGCCAAGTTCATGTTGTCACCAGCGATGGCATAAAGTCGCACCATTTCAGTCCACTGTTAATTTGTGAACGACATCGTCACTTCTCTACTTATCACAATACGCGAACAAGCTGGCACATCACAAATTAGCACGGAACGCGTCGTGACGTGCTCACTACCTAGCAGACGGGCCGCGACTGACGAGCGCGCGAGCGGCGTTTGTTTGAAACCGACAAAGCAGGCGAGCGGCGCGGACGCGGCGTAGGCGTTGCCTTTAAGTCGGCGCGCGAGCGGGTCTTTGTTTGAAACCGACAAAGCAGGCGGCGTAGGTATAAATGTAGGGTGAAATGCTTTTATGATGTATGAGAATATTTTTTTCAAAATTATGTAAAAAAAAGTTTAGTTTTTTCATCGGTTTTGGACTCTGCTCATGATTCTGAACTTCTGGTTTCAAGGATAAGACTGTTTACCCTTACACCCTGTATATCGTCGCCTTCCAAAACCATATTCACTGTTTGACGTTCCAAAATAAAAAATTTAATTTTCTAAGAACTTTCATTTTATAGGATGCGAGAACCCGAAGCGAGAACCACAGGACAGAGGAGAGACTGGCAGAAGCAAAAGGAAGCCTACATCGTGAAAATTTTATTATGTTAGACAAATAAGTAGGTAGGTACTTATAGTTATTGAACGTACTGAAAAGTTTCCACAATATTTTAATATTTTAATTACAACTCTGAAGAAAAATTCTAAATAGCTTTATTCAGGCGTTCCCCTTATAATCTTTCAGTATTGCGTTCAGTCGAGCTCGTGATCGTTCGGTCTACAGTTTATCGAAGTCGTGTGCTTTAGGTACCTATTCCGTTATGCGGCCTCATGTGCTTTCTGTGTTTCGATAAGCGATTTTCTGTTCTTTCTGGATACCGTCCCTCGGTATTTCGACTCCCGGTATTCCGTAGCACAGTCGTACCAAACAGTGGGTGATCCCAGGCAAATTATGATGATGATGTTTTTATTCAATGTAACTGGTACTAATGAAAAGTTTGAATGCAAAGTATAGACTTAAAGTTAACATCCGAAACAGTACAGCTTGATTTTAATTCGATTCCAGTTTCGTGCGACCACTGAATACAGAGTACTTATTGGTTACTTACTTCTTCCTTGATTTTGTATTCATTAAGAAAACAACTCATTAAAATAGGAAACATCTTATTTTACTTTTGGGATGTTTTTACCCGACCATGAAGTAGTCAAAAGGAAAACTTTAAAACCTTTGTTTTAAAGTGGTTGGTATTTGTAGGATAATGTTTTATCCGAGCTCCTAAAGATGATTGAGATGATTGATGATGAGATGATTGAAAAATCACTTCGATAAATGGTGCACTACCATTGAAACAACCAAAATGACATGACCAAAATGGCTTGAAAGTTCCACCAGATACCTAAGTAAATAACACTGGATAAATAAATAATACTACACACCTCTCGATTATTTACTTGTTAAAGTTAAAGTAAATAATACTACATATATATACTAATATTAATAATAGGTACCTATAAGTATATACTAATCATAATACCTTAGCCTAAGTAAATAATACTACACACATCTCGATTATTTACTTGTTAAAGTTTACAAAAGAGATACTAGATCTACTTCCATCGAAAGTGAGGATTAGGTATATTTTTTTACAAGGTTGGTACCTTCCTAATCTTGTAATAAGTCCCAATTACTGCACGTAGCTTGTACCTTAGGGATTTATAGCAACGGGGATATTAGGAAAAACATACCAAGCACGGTTATTAATTTCGTGACTCCACCAAGTTCCAGTAAGATTGGTGATCGCAATCCATAGCTTACGTTGCGTCACGTCCTCGTTAGCTCACGGTGTCAATAACAATCCGGAAGTGACCAAATAACAATCAGCCAGAAAACAAATACACGTCAAACACGGATGTGGGATAAAGCAGGCTAAAGCATGTCAAAAATCTTTGGTCCAAGTTCCACCTGCAGTAGGTTACTTTCCGGTCCCTAATATTTAATTTCCGTTTGCGTTGTTTTAGTTGCAATATTTTAGTTCGTTTTATTCATAGTTAAGTTTGCTTTATTCAAAATACACGTCAGTCATTTAAGTAATGAATGATCGAACGGACTTAACAAATTCATAAAATTCTATTGTAGTATCAAGCAGTGTTATTATTATCCCCCTTGCGTACTTTAAGAACTTTTAAATGCTACCTTTTATGCAGGTACCACGTAAACCAAGCCGTTGACAAAAGCTAGTTATCAATAAATCATTTACCTTATTCTATCGATCCTACTATTCACCGAAACAGGTAAAATCTAAAACGTAAATTTATCATAAGTTTTCACATCGAGATCATAATTAATACAAATACATCCATGTAAATCCTTTGGTAGGTATTTACGTAACAGGACTCTTTCGGGACCCGTATAATCAGTGGCTCGGATTACACCGTAGTTGCAATACATATGGACACTATTCGCCCGGAGGGACGAATAAAAATAATTTAGATACTCGGAGATTAACTAAATCCTATGATAAATGAGGGTAGGCGAGTAGGAGCCGGTCTCCAGTGCATTCGCCGTAATTGGACTTATTTCACCTAACAATGTTTACTGGATTTATCGAACACGTGTGATTCGGTTTTGTTCGGTATTTTATTTAGAAACTTGTGTGTTTTGTGTTCCTATTAGGTTTGTACAGGGAGTAAGGTGGAATAATTCATTTTTATTTATTTATAATAAAGAAATATAATAGAGAAGTCTATCATTTATCTTTCAGATGAGATAAAAAGCGGACGTTGTGCTATAGTAAAATACTAGTTCAAATTTGAATGTAATTTTGGTAAAAAGCTTCTAAATAAATAAATGTTTATTTCAGAAAGTCTAAGCACCGTTACAGTATTTTACACGACTTAGTTTGAATACCTCGTTCTAAGGTTTTTACTTGCAATGTAAACACGAGTGAAAATGGTTTTATAAAGTATCGGGTGTATTTAGCAGTAGACATACGTAATTATTAATACAAGTATTACCTACAAACCCTTTTTCTATAGTAGCTATAGGGCTATCATAGAATATCAGAATTCTTCATAAGGCAAGATAATTCTGAAAATTGCCGAGCGAAAAGATCTGAAACTTATTAAGAGTCCTCTAGTTGGGTCAGTAAAAAGCTTTCGGTTCTTACATGTAGATTTCTAGAATATCGGACTATTTCCTCCACAGTTCTAAGAAACATATACTTTCCAGTATTTAAAAGGTCTTTAGATGCGGAGATAACAAGGTCACGAAGAGCTCGCAAGGTATTAGTGTCCGGGGGAGCTTAGTCGGAAATAAGTTGGGAACATCAAGTGGGTAAAACCTGCTAAGCTGTGATTAGGGTCACTACGTGTCTCGAGCATCTACCTATACTAGTGGCTACATCTTATGTATGTAATTGATAGACTATTTTTTTTAGGCAAAAAGATCAGAAGCTATTAAATATTTTCTGGCGTTTTTACATCTCCATTTTCTTTGTGGGGGAGTACTATCGTGTTTCGTAATTAATTTAAAATAATGTCGTTTTAATTTAGAGAATTGAAAGTCTATTTTTCATTTGCTAGAAAAGACCCCATATGAAAATTTATAGCATTTTCTTAATTTATCGCTAATACAAAAGGATGGCCTTGGACGAAATTTAAAGGCGAGTTCTTCGGTGGATTTTGGGTGGTTTAGATACAATGAAACTCTTGCACCTACCTTACACCTATAGATAGATAGATAGATAGAAAGATAGAAAATTATTTATTGCACACTTATAGATAGAAACAATACAACAATACAGCTTAAAAACTAAGTGACAAGTGGCGGTCTTATCGCTCAAGAGCGATCTCTACCAGACAACCGTGATTCTATCATATCCTATCACCTATCATAGCACCATAAAACCTACAGAATTTCAGATTTCAATAATTTTATTTCTTTAGGCCTTACAAAATAAGCACTTGGACAAATCAAATTTTAAACTACCTATAAATTATTACCAAATAACGAATAAGGTGTTATTGAACAACTACAGTTTATAAAATCACACGCACTGCCGTACTTCGTATTCAAAACTGATAGGAATCTCTCCATATTGCTTTGTAATCGGATACTATCTGAAATGGAAGTGTTGTAAGTGCGAGGGCTTACGGATTGCCTCAACTAGTTCCCCGCAGGAATATACCATTACCATGGATGCAATGTTTTCCACTTGCCAACAATAAGGTCGCACGCGAACTTCGATCGAACACAACAATTCAATTACCGCTAAGCAATGTTGAACATACAACAAACAATGCAACAACAAAGTGCCAAGAAGCGATGGGAAGTTCGAGCGATGGACTCAAACAAAACAAGTCGTGGAGACGTGCTTCAGGCTGTTCTTTAATATACGCAATACATTACTTATCCTTTAAAATTACTTAAAAAGTTACTCAAGAAGTTTCAAAATTCGTCCAAACAGTCAAGATTTTTTAATAACTTTTGCCTGGTGGCAAGTTTCTAATAATTTTATATCGTAGTAAGGAATAAAAATATATTTTCTAGACAACCGATTTTGTATGTTGTATTTGTTCTATAACTTATGTGTGGCTTTACTTTAGGTGCCTGTAAAATATTCCTCTGAAAATCCCATTGAATCCGAAATCTAAACAATAGACAAAACCTTATTCAACACAATGTACCAGCTCATTAACGTCAAGATTTGACTGTAGATATTTGTCACTAACAATGCTCATATTATGAAAGAAATCGCTCAGCTGCGAAGAAGATCCCGTATAATTATTTCGTTCCAAATAAAATATTTATTGTTTGTTTTCTTTGTCAACGTCAGGTACTCTGGAATTTCGCTCTAATACTTCCAAAATCATTATATTTTGGAGGAAACGGACTATTCCGCTTTCTGCTTTGCGCTCTACCTATATGAAATAGAGCCTAAGATAATAACTAAAAGAATAGTAAAAAGGTTGAAACTGGTCCGTTTTTTATCGGATGTACGGAACCCTAAAATGTCCTAATTAGGGAGGTGATCAAACAACAAAGCGGACGTGATAACAAAACTCTAATGAGCACAGGGCGTCACCTGTCAATTAGCCTTTGTTACCTATACAATATAGTTAATAACTTTCACAAAACATTTATGTTTAATCACCCTGTATATTTCCTAACAGTGCACCCGTGTTTGCCCCCCTTGTACACTTTAATAATGCCCTGCGCACATGACTTGTATTCGTTTAGACTATTGTGGCCGAGATTCGGCTGGGAGGCCGAATGTATCTATTTTCGACTAGATTTTCAGTAAAATTTAAATTATTAAATTTCAGTTTTTTTTTTTTGGGTTTTAAGATCTGAAGTACCTTCCTAACTAACTGGCCTCAGAATTTAATAAATAATAAAACTAAAACATGACAAACAAAATCTCTTTATTTAGCCATCTTCGCCACTTGACAAGTAATAAGTTTGAAACTAAATAATTTAGGGGAAAAAAAAGAACATTGTAGCAATTAAAAAGCAGTTTCTCAATTCTGTTATACCTATACTATACTATAGTCAAATATATTATGTAGAGTAGGTACTTTTGTGGCACTACGCTTTTATATTAGGTACTATTTCTTTGAGTAGGTAAAGTATTTGGTAGGAGCATAATTATTATGTAATTACCTTACTTTGAAAGACCTGTAAGGGCTTTTAAACGTAAGAAACTATTTGTAAACATATAATAATATAACTGTTGGTCTATAAATAAATAAATAAAAGTAAAATAACGCCGTGTGCGCCGGGGGGTGATTTGTCACCTGCTCAATATGAAAAAAAACAGAAACCAGGGATACCTGCACATGCTTTGTATATTTAATTTTAAATGAAACGATTTTGTATTGTATAATGTGAGACAATCCATAATATATATATTCAATAGTTCGGTAATAAGTTCGGTAATAGTTCGGTAGAGAAATCCCTACGAAATATATCAGTTTCTCATAGAAATCTGTGTTGTCTTCCAAAGCTTTGACCGAAGTTCCAGACTTGTTTCAGAATGAAAGTTGTAAGCTCACGGTAAGCGATATTGTTTTCTCTGCGTCTTAACTTACACGTAAGATGTGGGAAAGTAGATGAATATAGTTTGAAGACAAACAGAAAATCTGGTGTAGATTTTGAGTAAATACTTACTTGAGTACCTACCTAGATAGAAATCATGGTTTAAAGAAGAATTAAATGAATTTATTTACATAAAACATGTATACATTAGTTTGGTTGTTTATTTATTTTTTAAGACTTGTAAAAATAATTTTTATAATTAAAATATTGAAATTAAATATTTAATGGCAATGGACCTATTTGTGAAGGATAAAGATGGTTAAGCGTTAACGTAGGATTTATGACAAAAATAATATTATTCTAAAATTATTAGGTGAGTTGCTTTTTGCTCCAGTTCCAAACCTGCTTTCCCCGAATTCAATTCCCCTTTGTATCATACCAATGGATCAATATACTGGTCGGTGTAATCGCTCCTATTTCGCACAAAACAGTTAATTTCCTATCCGATTGAATTAACCAGCGCCCACGCGATTAATATTAAATTAAAGTGACGGCAATTTCGCGGACAAAGCGTCGTTTTATGTTAATCAGGCAACTATTGTGCTTCTGATTTATTCACGCACTCCACTCCGCCGGAAATCATTTAAAATAGCCGTAGTTGGGCAAGTTATTATCTGTTTCAATTGTATCAGCGCAACTAGTAAACGAACATTTTAATTAAAGCAAAATATTAGCATGTTCCACCTCAGGCAAGCAACTCCTCCTAACACAGGTATTCGAACACTGAACAATGTATAATGTATCATTAGAGTCATTAAAGAATGAAAATAACATTTTGTTTTTGTATTTTATCTATTTCCTATATAGTTTTTGATATTTTCATTTTAAAATAGGGAAATATATTATTTTTCCGAGTTATCCAAGCACATCACGGTTCACTCAGCTCCCCAAAGTCAGGCTCCGCTCGTAAGACGTAGAACAATAAACCATTTTCCGAGAAGACAGAACAAAATCTCAGCACAAATCTTTCACAAAGGTTTTTAGCGTGGGAGTCGCTTTATTTTTTGCTACAATATAAACCAGCTTATATTATTTTGATAGAAACTGAAGCGCAATATTAAGTTTTTTGCGCGGAATATGTCACGACATCTATAATAGTTATTCTGTGGTCATGCAACGGTTTGATATATAATGTTCTATTTCTGAAATCACACTCATTTTAGAAATGCGAAAGTTTGGATGGATGGATGGATAGATGGATAGATGGATGGATAGATGGATTTATGTTTGTTACGTCTTCGCGCCAAAACTACTGAACAGATTGAGCTGAAATTTTGCATCGGTGTAGGTCTAAGCCTGGAATCAAACATAGGCAACATACTTTTTATCCCATAAATCAGTTCCCATGGGATAGAAATTACCTTTGAACTTTTCCACAAAGACAACGCGTGCGAAGCCACGTGAAGAAGCTAGTAATAGATATATTTCACTGTCTGGCTTTAAAATAATACCCCATTTATAAATATAACCTTTAATATAAGGTTTTAGGTTTTCCTAATCTCTTATGAGCCTCATATTATGGGGATTATACCAACACATCAATAACGTGTCTGGCTTTGCGACCAACCCCCATCTGAATCACTTTGCTTTGTACTTTGCAGCAGCTTTTAGAGGCAACATTCAAATAGGTACAATACCTGCTTGCAAATATTTAGCCAGTTGTGCCTCGGAATGTGTAGGAACACAAACTCAAGCTAAAAATATTACGTACCAAGTAGAATGAGGTTTTCTAACCAAAAAGGCTCAAAGGAGTATGTGCTTTTGCAACTTTTGCAAGCAAAGCTGGAATTTTCATCCGTCTGTTGTCTGTGGTTTGTTTTTTGTGTTTATTTCTATCATTCCCTAAATGTTTGCATTTTTATGTAGCATGGCATGTCGGTAGACCTGGCATTTCGGGTTGGACTTGCCTTCTACGAGTTTGTAAAGCTTGGGCACTTTAAAATAAGTAGGTTTGTAAAAAAGAGTTGTGTGTCTTATTTACAAACCCACTTATTTTAAAAGTTTTAACATCCAACATAAAATGCAGTAGACTACTACCGCATCTTATGTTGGATTTCTTTGACATAAAGATTGCCTACATCTCATCGGCCTTGTTCCGTCTATGGAGATGATTTAGGTAATGCCTGTGGTTTGCTTGGATTTATATTTATAAAGATCGCCTAATTATTCTAATAAACATCCATTCCTTCAAATGTAAACCATACCTGCTAACCTAGCAAGTACACACGATGAACCAAGTAACCAAATAAACACATTTTATAAATCGGAAAACCGGATCTATTCTTAGAAGCTATTTTCAACCTCACCATGCGATAAAACCAAACTTTTGCAGCCCGACCGTCTTTTACATTTTTCATTAAAAAACTTTAACTATTTTAGTTGTTTTCAAGTATTAAATGAACGGCGATATCCGATCTCCAGCGATTTTCTTGAACAAAGTTAATATAACTCGGATAGCGTTTGCCTTTCGCAGTAAGTAATTAAAAATAAAATACCTATCAAGCGCTTCGATATCGTGCCCTACACATACACGGACTTTCTGGGCTCGTTACTTAGGTAACTTACTACATATAATTTGATTATTTTGAAAAAACTAAGTAACGAGCTCGAATCTCTTAATTTTAAACAGTTTTTTTTGTGAGATAATAATACTAGTCCCTCGGGATTAGTTTATCTCCCCTTTACGGGACCACCTCGGCATCAAATTCTATACAACTGCAAAAGAATCATCCAAATCGGTGCTTAAATGATGGAGAAATCGTATGTAACATAGGTAAATAAAAATCAAAATACATACAGGCGAACATAGAAACTCCTTTTTTTCGAAGTCGGTCAAAAATCTTCATTGCTGGATTCCTTTTAGAAATTTTAATGTTGAAATCAGATACGAGACTGTCAAACTCAGTACTTATGTGTGTAAATAGTAAGTCTATATGGATGCTAAAACCATTCTAAAAACCTTTTGAAGGCCCTTATAATAAGAGATTTTAGATAATAAATCGTAAAAACAACAGCATCGACAAAATGATTATAATTAATAGGAATATATCAGAACATACCTAGCACATCAACTTCACGTTCAAATTCTCAGCGTTGTATCTTAGAGCATGTTTTTAACGTGCGTGATGGACTTGCTAGTAGGTGAAAAGCTACGTCAATAGGTTGGTTCATGCACCCTGTACGGACACTACAAAAGTTACCTCTGAACATCTCAAAGTAGTTTTGTTCGGTGGGACGTGGTCGGGTCACAGCCCTCTGTTGGCGCGGAGAACTACCGGATGCATATTGTCCAAAGTCTGTTAACCTAGAGTTCGCCGCAAGAGAGCAAAGTTTTATGCTCAGCTACCTACTTGAAACATTTGCTGTGCAAAGTAGGTAACTTATGCTAGTTCTGCAAACTAACAATAAATACGGAGGCTGTTAATTTAATCTTTTGCAGCTGCAAATACAAATCGTACTTAATAATGTTTATTGTTATAATAAAAAGGGATTTGTAAGCTTATACCGTTTTGGTGGATTGGTTAGTATAATATGTACCTAAGTTAGGGTCCTATACATAGTTATAAAAATAAAAGAGAACGTTAACATTTCAATTTCATAAAAGTTAACTAAAATAAAAAAGGAATTCTGGCAGAAAATCCTATAAAGAAACCATTAATTGATTGATTCGCAGATAATTTCTGCGTGGTAATGTAACTTTTTATAAGTAAATCACCGGCCTCCTATCAAATATACCTATCAATGAAGTAAGGAAACCGTTTCGTTATTAATCAATTATATAGTGGACCAATTTATTGCATAAATCTCTTCATAAGGAACGCTAAAGATGGCTTTGCATCTATAACAACGACTTAATTCGTGTATGTACACCAAAAGATCTTAACAAACAACAGTGCAACAATCTGCAGTTAGCTCAATTGTTTCAATTTTAAATACTAGTTCTAATTTGTTGATATTTGATTGTAATTTTCTTTGTTGATTGATACCTAGTCTTTAAAAAACCATCTCAAAGACTATGTAAAGATCATTATGCCATTCTTCAGTCGAGGACTACGAGGGACCACAATAAATCATGATGACCATTTTCCTCCTAGAGGCAAATGTCTGTTATTGCAGGGTCATATAAAGGGAGGGATAATAGCAGAAACACAATGACGATTATGTGAAGATAAAACGACGGTAGAAAATACTATTTCCTTATTTCGCTTTGGTCTAGCGTTGTACCTACAAGGAAATATCTGTTATGTAGGTAATTGAAAGTAATGTTATTGTGCACATGATTCGGACAGGATGGTGGAGCTCCTGTATTGTATGGACCACTATTTGTGTAATAATGTAATTCTAGACCGTTGTAGCATGGAAGACGTGGTTGGTCAACTTTATTAATAACCTAAATACCTACCCTTCATAATAGGATTAGATTTTATTATGCATGTTCAACGTAAAAACTATTCAGAATCTATTAAGTACCTTATAGAACATTATTCGCTGAAAAATAAACTCGAGTGTTCGATCGATTTACTTAAATGTTTACCAATTTTATCAGACCAGACGCGCTAGTATTAGGTTTTCGCTGACTTGAATTATTTTTACCCAAATTGAATAAAAGGTCCCAAAAAAGGTGACCTGAAAGGTCACCTTTTTATTAATTTACACATGTCTCAATTGCCAATAAGATTTTAAGACTGCAATCATGTAGAGCAGAGATTTTTACCTCTGCAGATTTTCGCAAACATTTTAGTAAATATTAATATAACCAAGTACGCGTAGGTTCGGTAGAATTCCGAGATGGCTTGAGAGGGTGTTATGGCGGTAAACGGGTGTCGTGAAAAGGTCCGGGTTTCCAAGCAGACGTTATTGAATATGAGGATGGAGGTGTCTCCTGAGACCGAAATATCTGGCGGAGTTTCGCACACGATGCATATTCACCGCTGACACGTAATGGGACCCAGATAATGGACCGAAGGTATAGTTGGGACATATTTTATTCAAAATTCACTTTGTTAGATTGATGTTTTGGCAATAACCCAAAACATTTTCTTGTTATTATAAAACTGTGTGCTGTCAAAAGAACGGATGGACCTCTTTTCCCGTACGTTCTAGATAGAGTTAATTCAGAAGTTGCATGTATTTAGGACGGTTCTATTAGTACAAATTTGCACAAGCTGCGCGTTGCGTTTCAGCATACAAAACTACTAAAAGTTTTCCTCCAAACTTTCTAAATCTAAAGCTTATTTTAGTGACCGGGACAAAGCTCTATCTATGTACCTACTAATAGCTCTAGGAAGAGCACAGAGCTTCCCAATTAGTGCAAGGTACTAAAGCTAAAACCTAATTCGTTATGTTGTTATCTCAAGACAAATAGTACTAAGGGGAATGGAGTTGCAGTCTATTAGGCTAGCTATTTATGTGCAACTAGATAATACTACTCCTTGTATTCCTTGTTCGACTAAAGCTATGAATTAACATTGTAATTACAAGCCTAAAACAGACAAAACAAATAGCTACCATTATATTTATTTTGAATTGGGCTGATTAGCAGAGTTATTGGAGATTTTTATTCAGAAAAAGGGCAGGAATTTTATCGAGAACCTACAAAACTACCAACAAAAAGTTTTAAGAAAGTCATATGGAAATCATCTACTACAATTCGATTTTACTGTATACTAAATCACTGGTTAGATATCTGAATTCATTTAAAATGGAAGGAAATGTATAAGATTTTTATTCATAATTTTGTTTTGACTCTTCTATGGGCCATTGTGCTTGATTAAAGAATTGTTTATTATTTAAATTCATGCCGATTGTTAAAACCAATTTGAAAACACTAGGCTGGCAGCACCTATAAAAGTAGCGTGTAAGTAGAGCTAAATAACCTGGCAATACTGTTAATATCCAAGTGAAAAGGGGTATAAATTCCCATGAAAGCTCACACCCACGTAGGCTATTATGCTCGGATTTTATGGTTCATACCTACGTATTACGCAGTAACATGTTAATTTTCCGACCCGAAAGTTACAGAAATTATATTTCCCAAGTAAGTTACAAAATTGTAATTTTAAAAGTGCCAACTTCACGGTAAGGTACTGGGTAGTGACGTCGAGAACCAACATAAATTGGAGGTAATATTTCTAGGTCAACCGGTTGCAAAGTGCAACTAAGTTTTTAAAGTAAAGGCGTTGAATAAGGTCTTTGACTATTTGTGCACTAATGACCCCCAGAGTTTTGGATGCTGATGTCCAATATTGGATGTTGCTGGTGATGTGAAGATAATGAGGTGTAGAGACCTTCCTAGCTACACACACACCTTCCGATCAGAGAAAGAATGTAGAGGTTCCTTTTGTTAAATATGAACACGTTGTAATTAGTAAAAATAGAAAAGAATCAAAAAGCATATACGAGTACATGCTTAATGAATTTCGTCATACACCGACAGTTTGTTTTGTAAAATTGGGGTTCCTATTAATTAATATTTGAATTCTTAATCCAGTATGATCTTGGAAATAGGTAACGTTTTTGATTCCAATTCTGATTCAGAGACTAGGAGTAGTCTCCTAGTCTCTGAATCAGAATTGGAATCAAACTACTTACTAACCAAGTGTAGGATAGAAATATGTGTATAGCTCTTCACGTCCAACTTAAATAGATACCTAAGTACATTGCTTTTACAGACACATTCACAATACCTAGGAGATGGCTCACTCAGTGAAATTAGACGCAGCGTTCAAAGATCAAAGGTTCAAAGGGCAAAGGCGCCGTCCAACGACATTCGCTATACTGTATATCTATACACATTATTGCGATACTCTATCGCTTGCTATATTTTGTACACTTTTACGTTAGAAGTATAATAGCAATCTTTGCCCTGCGGTATTTGAAGCGGAATATGATATTTATTGAAGGTTCTTAGGTGTACCAATAAATCTAGAGAAGCAAGATTTTCGGAGGAATGGCTTTATGATGTCCGCTGGCCGAATTTCGATCGTAAAGGAGACAAGCCATGAGCACAGACGATTATAGCGCATAAGTGCGTGCGCAAACAAGGGCACTCTCTATTCCATCACTGTCATAATACGATGGAGTGGCAGATCGACACGATTGGAGACAGGTCAGGCGCCGGACCAACATCTTAACGTGCTTTCTCCTTGGAGACGGTGTTGCAACCTCGTGCCTTGGCACGAGGTTGCAACACCGTCAACTTTGTGACTAGGGGCTACTACTGTGAATTTTTACTGCTGGGTATGGGGGATGATGGTACTTTAAACATTTGGATTGGACCGCTCGCTCCTAGAGTAGTCATGATGTGAAATAAAGACAGATTCTCCAATGTATTTGTGTCGGTAGAGCCAGTTTGATTCATTGATGTTTTCCTTCGTATATATGTACCTGTGAATAAGTATCATCATCTCAGACGAACGACGTCCACTGCTGGACGTATCCTTGCTCCAAAGATCGTAACAATGGCCGGTACTATGCGGCTCTTATTTTTGAGCTAGCTTCAGCCCGCGGTTTCTAGAACTATCTCTACGTCAAATTTCAGCCCGATCCGTTCAGAAATTCTAGCGTGAAGACGTAACAACAACACAAACATCTATGAATTCAAACTTCATAGTTCTGCAGCTAGGTTTTATAGGCTCAATTTTCACTTTATTTCAATATTAAAATAGTACGTTATAGCCGTGACTTGTTACGTTATTAAACATCAGGTGGGCCTGGCGCCGCCGTAAACAGCAATTCCTGAAAAGTTGCACGTAACTTTGTGAACGTGAATATCGTTAAGCGATCGCACGGAGCCAACCTTGAACGACTTAACGTTTCAACAGTTACTTACATAAATTCTAAAGTTCCAGTGCCTACGTGGAAAGAATCTTTTGCATATGTAAAGTATTACCTACCTAGGGATAAGTAGGTTGTAGCCGTTGTAGGTGAGGGAACGACTTCGCATTAACCTAAAAATAATCGCATTTGCGATTTTATACTATACTAGCGACCCGCCCCAGCTTCGCACGGGTGCAATGCCTATACTAAACTGCAGAATCGGCCCTCCGGCCGGTACCGCAACCGCTATGTCCCTGCATTTTAAATCTGTAATATCTTCGAAAATATTCATTCAACTTACATGCTGTAACGGGCAATATAAATCTTTATTAAATGCACAATGTATTTAAGTTACTTAATTGGTTATGGATTAATGCTGTACTGCATAAAATCACCTCGTAAATAAACCATTATTTCTCGTAAAAAGTAAAGGATAAACATTGTTATTGTGGGTTATCCCTAAGAGATAGACATATCTATCACGGACTTTTTTGTAGACCTTTTTAAGTTGTACAATACTGTAGTACTTACATTATTTTAATATATCTCGTAGGGTTCAGCCAGCGTTTGCAATGTAAGCTCAAAAAAATGAGTTTATTTACGACATCACATTAGAAACCTCTAAAACTATCAGTGTTTCTCTCCTATATTGTGCATGTATTATACATATATACTGTTAACTATGAAGGAATAAAACAATAAGTGAAGTAGGTATGTAAATCATCTACTCTCAAAAGGTCACAATCACGATCACAATTACGATAAAAATAGTCTCTAGCTCTACGACGCGACCGTCGTAATGAAATACATTCCAGCGTCTGTTCGTGATGGCAGGAGTCACCCGCGCCCGCGCTCCCCTTGCTCTCTCGCTGATGTAGGCATAACAGTAGGAGGCTTCGCTAACACGGCCATACTGACGATACTTCGCCCTCGGAGTTTGAAACTTGTACCTGAAACTACTGCATGAAAGGGGTTACGGTCCTCTCATACCTGCCTGACTTTTAGTCAGAGATCTGTTCTGCCGGCCAATTCCGCATGTTTTCAAAAGTAACCGTCACCCTGTGGGTGCTGCCGTTGGGTCTCGTGCCCAACACTTCAAATCTGTCATTTTTCAACACCTTGGTTACTTTGTAAGGGATACTCCGGAATCGGCCCTTTAATTTCTTATACCCTGGATTCCCTTTACTGATACGTATTAAAACCATATCGCCAACATTGTACGGGGATTTTACGTACCTTTTGGCATTAAATCTTTTCATCTGCCGCTTTTGATCTGCAGTCAATAGCTCCCGTGCCTTTGCACGTGTAACCCTCAGGTCCTGCCTCTCACCAGCCTGCGTGAGATTATTCACCAATAGAGCCTCACACAGCGCCGTTGGCTTATAACCAAACAATAACTCATTCAACAGCGTTCAACGTGTTTAATATTGTCCTGTTGAGACGCTCTACCTGCCCATTTGCCCTAGGCAGATTAAGGGAATTTATTATTAGTTGTATCCCATGCTCATTACAGAATGCTTTCATAGCCCTTGACGTGAATGCCGTCCCTCTGTCACAGATGAGCCTTCGAGGTACACCAAACAAGTAAGCCATAGTTTTCAATGCTTTTAGGACACCTTTAGTGCTTGTTTCAGCGACAGCTTCCAGAAAACAGTATTTGGTAAATCCATCTTGTAACGCAATAACATACTGGTTTCCTTCTTTGCTTTTCACAAATGGACCAAGATGGTCTACATGCACCACTTCGAAGGGGGTTTCACCTTTTGGTATCGGGTGAAGCAGCCCTGGCTTTCGGCCAGTATCACTTTTGCCAATTAGACATTTGAAGCAATTCCGGACATACTTTACTACAATTTTCCTTGTCCGCGGGAACCAATACTTATCTCGGATGGCAGCCAGTGTTCTATCAACACCTTGATGTCCACTCTCATCATGTAATATTCGTAATACCCCCCATCTCGCATTACGTGGTACGACCCATTTAGGCCCTGCCTTCGTTTTTCTGTAAAGGTGTCCCTCTTTAATTTCGTAATCATCGAAATATTGCTCTCTGTCGCCATCATTAACACCATCCTTTAAAATGCCGATAATTCTCACAATTTCTTCATCAGCCATCTGACACTCAAGTAAATTTTCAGCTGTTGTGAATTCGTATGTCAGACAAACTGGATTGCGACTCAAATAATCGACATGAGCAACTCGTTTGCCTGGACGATATTCGATCTCAAAATTGTAGTCTTGCATATAGATCCACCAACGGGCTACACGAGGATTAATTTCCTTTTTGGTCATAGTAGCCCTCACGGCACTACAATCGGCCACCAACTTGAAGTGAATTCCAATCAGATATACTCTGAAATGTTTGAATGATTGTACAACCGCCAAAGTTTCCAAATCATATGAATGATATCTGGACTCATCCGGTGATGTTCGACGGCTGTAATAAGCGACCGGGTGAAGTTTTCCATCTTCATCTTTTTGCAGAAGTATCGCTCCCAGGCCTATGCTCGATGCGTCAGTATGAACTTCGGTTTGAGCTTCAGGGTCATAAATCTTAAGGATAGGCCTTTGAGTTAGGAGGTTCTTAATTTCTTGGAAAGTCTTCTGACAATCTGAGGTCCATTGGAAATCAACATCTTTCTTTAGCAGATTATAGAGTGGACTCACTTTGGATGCAAAGTTACGAACAAATCTCCTGAAGTAACTTGCCAGGCCTAGAAATTGCCTTAACTGTTTTGTCGTTTTTGGTGGTAAAGCTTTTGCCAAGCAATCAATTTTATGGTGACTAGGCCGCACAGTTCCAGCTGCTATGATGGTTATTTGATTCAGCTCACGGAAGTCAACACATAAGCGATTACCGCCGTCTTTCTTTTTTACTAGTAGCATCGGGCTTGCATAAGGAGAATTACTTGGTCGTATGATTTTAGCTTCCAGCAATTCTGTTGTCATGCCTTTAACAATATCTCTTTCCATTTGTGGTAGCCTACGGGGTCTTGTAAATATAGGCTTCTCTGTTGTAAGTTTAATGTTAAGTTCAGACACACGTGAACACCCAATGTCTTTAAGAGATGTCGAAACTCGATCCCAATATTTGAACATTATCTCCTTAAAGCTGATGACACCATCTTTGGACAGGATACCTGTTTCAATGTCCCCCAATTGTACTTGCATCACAATATGGTGTGTTTCACCTGGTGCGTTGTACTTGATGCGAACGTCTTCATTACTGGCTACTATTTGAACACCTGGATACTTCAATATATCACGGCCGACAAGTAGATCAACCGGAATGTCATCATTATTCACAATTAAAGGAGTAATATCAATTCCAACTCCATCACTATCTAATCTGCAAGCTGTCTCTCCAATAGCCGCTACAATGCTACCATTTATCCCCTTCATTAGTGCTGTAGTCGGATTTGAGTGTAGACCAATTTTCTGAGCCGCTCTCTGCCTTATCAGCGTCACAGAACTTCCCGTATCAATTATAGCTTGAATAGGGCAGTTGTTTATATAACACGTAGTTGACATGCATACCAGTTTATCGGCACACAAGTTCACAGGTTTTAGTTTCTTAAAACATTTTTCAACAGTGTGCCCATAGCGATGGCAATGTTTACATTGAACTTGACTTGTGTTTATGTTATGGTTAGAGGTAGAGGCCCCGTGTGATATAGTTGAAATGACCTCCCCAGTCGAACTAAGTTTCGACTTACATTCATGCCTTTTGTGTCCCGGCTTACCGCACTTATAACAAGTGGGTTTTGTTTCGTGACGCCGGAGAGATTTGTTTTTGTTCCAGTGTTTCTTATTAACCGGTGACGCAATATTGGAATGGGTTCGGTTGGGCATTTCATTACTCATCGACCTTCTGGACATTTGGGTTACCAATGCTTGCATCGTTTCGCAACTTTCAAGCACTGCGCTAATATTTTTATCAACAATGCCGCCTAACATTATGTCCATCTGTTGTCTTTCGGACAATTTTACCCCAAGACGTTTGATTTTAGCAGACATGCGGCCAGCATAGAGTACTAATGATTTTGCATGCGTACTTTTGAAATTAATGATATCCTCCATAGTGCTGTAGAAATTGGCTTCCCTTCACCCTCCAAGGCCTGTGTCGCGCGATATAACTTTTTCCGCTCGCTCCAATCACAAGCCTCTGCGATGTCGTTGACATGCTGGATCCACTCCTTAACGTAGCTTCCATCCTTGCTGGGATCAAAGCCGGGGACAGAACCAAGTTCTGGTGTTCGAGACCTTCGCCGATGCACTTTCCGTGGGGGTGTGTAGCTGGATGAGGAGTCCGACACCGACCTCTCACGACTTCGTGATGGTCTCGACGACATAGTCACTGTCTAGGTACACTGCACCAAGTGTCTTTTTTCACTTTCACTGAGTTTTTTTTTTGTTTTAGAGTTTATGGGTAGTATCCCACCGCTGTGTTAACTATGAAGGAATAAAACAATAAGTGAAGTAGGTATGTAAATCATCTACTCTCAAAAGGTCACAATCACGATCACAATTACGATAAAAATAGTCTCTAGCTCTACGACGCGACCGTCGTAATGAAATACATTCCAGCGTCTGTTCGTGATGGCAGGAGTCACCCGCGCCCGCGCTCCCCTTGCTCTCTCGCTGATGTAGGCATAACAGTAGGAGGCTTCGCTAACAATACCTTCCTCTTGAATCACTCTATCTATTAAAAATAAACTGCATCAAAATCCGTTGCGTAGTTTTAAAGATTTAAACATATAGGGATATAGGGACAGAGAAAGCGACTTTGTTTTACTATGAAGTGAAGTACCCACATGATATAGTATACTTAGGTCCTACCAGAAAACCAGCGTTGCTCTACTTTTTGTTGAGCAACATTCAGCTGAGGCAGGACATTTTCGTTCACATGGTGGATAAACTATTTTAAATCTAGGTAAGTTTTGTCTATTATTGTTTAAGGCTTTTTCTTTTTTGTGAGCCAACACATTGATTTTCTTTCTTCTTTCTTTAAAACAAATACTGAGTAGAAATGTAGGTGTGTCAGTGACAGTGACTGCACTGCACTATACTCCTTCCAAACACTTATTTGCAATGCCGCGGCCAGAACCAAGTAAGTAGCCAATAAAACAACAAGAATAATACGATTTCATCGTGCTATAAATTTTGATTCTAAAAGAAGCCACTTAGACGTCTCATTATGTGTTTAAAATAATCAAAATGTGAAGCTAAAATAACAAAATCTATTACAACATGATCACAAAGAACGTCGAATCAGTAAAGCATTAGTAGGTTAGGTAGATGACTATTTGATTGTCAGTCGAACCAAAAAGAAGCCATACATACAAAAAGAAAATAAGAGCGCGGAGGGAGTATGAATAAGGATTCGACTACTGCGTTCAGTCAACCAATAAAAATATAAACTTCTGTAACAAGTTTACAATAAGTTATTCGATAATTGAGACCCTCATTTATGTATATAAAACTTATATAGAGGATTTTGCTCTTCTATATATCAAACGTTACAGATGAAATTATTAATGTAAGCAAAAAATATAAAGAAAAAGTTAATTTTGAATGTACAGTGGCGGTCAGAAGTGGTGATCTAGAATCTAAAGACATTGTCTTGCAGCCATTCGTGGTGCTTACGACCTTTTTAATATTTATTATTGTTTAGGTCCTAGGTTCAAACCCACAAAGTCATTTACAGGATAGGATTCGTAACGAATACAACGAACAGAGAACCAAAGTTATCGACATAGCTCAAGGAATTAGTAAGCTGAAGTGGCAGTGGCCCGGCCATGTCTCGCGAAGAACCGACAACCTCTGGGGAAAACGTGTTCTTGAGTGGAGACCGCGACTCGGCAAACGTAGTGTAGGACGCTGGCAAGGTGGGATGACGATCTGCGAAAGACTGCAGGTAGATGCTAGATGTTTTAAGCTGAAGACAGGGCGCTATGGCGCTCATTAGGAGATGCCTATGTCCAGCAGTGGACTAATATAGGCTGATGATGATGATGATAATTGGGTTCTACACTGTTTTTGAGCAAAGCGGGTCTTACAAGATTGAGACTCTACCTTATAATTTCAAACCAAAGGTACCCTAAAAACTTAAGCAGGTAGGTATAAGGAAGATGATAGAGTGTATAGTGTCATCAGTGAGTGTGCCCACACGAGTTGACTCACGGCCGTGATGTCATGCTCCCTCCGCACATACGTTTATGGAAACTGGCTTCGGCTTTTGTAGAACAAAAAACTGTTATTTCTACTACGACGTCTAGAGTATACACGAAAACATCAGCATATTATTATTCTCGACGTCTCAAAATACAGGGTGCCACGTAACATACATGTACTAAGCTGAAAGGGGGTAATTCTGGAACCGGAGGGGGTCCACTTTTGTTTAACAAATTTTTGAATTTTAGATCCTTTTTTCAAATAAAGACTTCTTTCTTTTGACGAACGATGTGGCGCGGCGGGCGAAGGTCTGCCTGCGACGCAGGAGGTTGCGGGTTCGATTCCCGCCTTGGGACAAATGTATGAATGATCTGCAAATATTTGTTCCGGGTGTTCTGGGTATTTATACATATATAATAAATATAATTATATCTATGTATTATGTATTCAATTGTAAATACTAGTATAATTTTCTTTGTGAATAAATGTCTGTTTTGTATTATGTATATCAGTCATCTAGTACCCATAACACAAGCTCTGCATAGCTTGACGCTAGATGATGTTGTATGAAATGTCCAGCATTATTATTTGTATTCTTTTTAGTTTCAATTTTTAAATTCAAAATATTCGAAATTCAAAATAATCGTGAAGAAATGAAAGACCCGGGATATTATTTGAGAGTTTATTTTAGATATAATTAACACTAAAGTAAGAGCACATGCTATGTCGACGTGAGACGTAAAAAAAAAAAAAAAAAAGCAAATCGTAAAGCAAAAGTTTAACCCCTCGACGTCCAGACTCACTTCCTTTCGACTTAGAGATAAACCATTCTAAAAATGAACGCCGATTGTATGACGTTTAGAGGGGGCGTGCATTCTGGCGTGCATTTTTAAAATGGTTCATCTCAACTAAACATTCAACGTGGTACCCTGTACAACAGCAACGTTCAGCTTGAAAGTTTCAGGGTTTTAATATACGTCGGTGACATCCGATAGGTATGCAAATGCACCGAAGCTATTCTATAGGATCTTTTCGCTCGACGTGACAGAGAAATTCGAATTCAGTATTTTATTAGGCAGATGTCAGACATTGTTTACCTGCGATATGTCCCGTGAGCTCAACGAATGGCACGCGTCCGTACCACGAATCCACCAAAAGCGTATTCATATTAGATTTCCGAGCTCCAATGCCAGCCGTATCAGAAATGTCACCGATAGCTCCGATACTTTATTCGAGTCTGCTACAGCGCGCCGCGACACCCGTGTCCAATAAACACACGTGAGATATATTTGGAGTGTCAGGTTGTGATCTTGTGTTATACGTGCCATATAAAAGATGAATCTTTATTTGTTTTTTGTGTTATTCGGCTATTTTTTCGCTTGGACGTCCGGGATGCTGTATCGACGGGACGATGATAATATTTTGAAGCCCGGTAAGGAATTTGGTGGAAAAATATCATTATTTTTAACACTGACCTTTTGTAAAAAGGCAAAAAATTTCTTCGTTCATTCCTTGGCAATTTTTTCGATAAATACTCTATATTCAAATATTTAAGTATGTAGGTACTTACTGTTTCTTACCTTATTGACTAAAAATCTTTATAGACAAAGAAAATTACAATCATATAATAGAAATAAATTAGAACTAGTATTTACAATTGAAACAAATGAGCGAACTGCAGACTGTTGCAAACAATCTACAGGTAGCCTAACTGATCCATATCAATACCAGTAAAAATTAAATCTAGCTTATAATATACTTATGGCGTAATTAGTTAATATTTGGTAAATACTTGAGACAGGTTGTATTGCACTAACCTTGATAGTAAACTTAAATGAGTGCAAAATGCATTGCACATTTTGCACAGTGTCTTAAAACGGCTTTCAATAAGTTGCAATTTAACGTTTCATTTCTCTGTACGTATAAAGGTGAACAAAGTTTTTTAGCTCTGAAGGCTCTACACTAGCTCAAGCATCTTACTTCACCTCGCTCTAAAATGGTTTTAGAGCAAATAGAAAAATATAACCTATAGGATATATTGTGATAAAATTTCTTAGTCATATCACAGCCTACTTATAAGCATACAGTCGTTCGACGAAGGCGTTTTGTCGTGGTTTTGACGGGGCAATCGTGCGGGGGGCAAGGGACGGGACGGGGGAGGGACGCTCCCAAGTTGCATACATCACTGCCTTAGTAACTCGGGAGCGTCCTCCCCGTCCCGGCCCCTGCCCCCGCACGATTGCCCTGTCAAAACCACGTCAAAATGCCTTCGTCGAACGACTGTATGCATATTATGTAGGCTGTGGTAATATTATTAATATCAAGAAGAATTGAAGCCAGAGTATTTTTATTTCGCTTGCATATTTATAATAAATAGACATCCCATGGGACTTTTAATTCTTTTCAGCACTATTTCAAGGAGCAAATAGGCATTTATATACTAGCCAAACTCGATGTAATGTTTGTAAACAAACCGCCCATACTTAACCTAAAATGCACTTTCTTGCCACGTCTTTTATACGCAATTTATCTTACTTATCGATTAGAGATCCTTCCTTCAATAAATATTGCTTAAAATTATATCTGAAACTCGACGCCAAGCAAGTGAGTTTTAGTTATTTGTGCCGTGGTTTGTTTACGAAAATTCTACATTGAGTTTGGCTAGTGTATAGTTCGGTATAATTTATCGACTAGGGAAAGTATTACAAACCAGGCCCTGCAGTAACTAACTGAATATGAGTAGGTAATGATAATAAAAAAAATTATAACGAAGCAGAGAGCTGTGGCCCCAAAATTAAATATAAAGTATTTGTCGAAAAGGTCGAAACGTTCAAAAGCCTTTGCAGGACGAACGAACGATTCAACCGCAACCTATACTCCAGCGATTCTCGAAGTACAATGGTTCTCAACAACTCAACACAAAAATACAAAATTTTGTATATGGCGTGGTGTTTGAAAAATTATTATCAGCGTTACATTAAACTTAAATCTTACACTTGGATATTTCTTAAGATTATATAATTATGCTTGAATATGTTTATTATTTGACATAGGTAGGTATGTAAGTATTTCTAGCATTATGTACCTACTTAATCTAACTTCACTAATATTTAATTAAAAAATCTACTGTAATTATTATAATTGGCCTAAAGCCGTTCTAATTACATCATTAAATAAATAAACTATACATTGTAGGGAGGAGCTCTCATTTACGTGCTAGTTCTGTCCCAAAATCGATAAGAAAATATTTTTAGGTCACCTAAGTAGGAAGGCAATTTTTACGAACATTCTACATAGGTATATTCAGTTTGGCTAGAGTATAGTAGCGATACTCACTTAGCTTGGGCTCGTGAGCTTCCCAGAATACCCGAATCCAGAATCCGAGAAGAAACAATCTCGTAAGAATAATAATAATATCGGCATGCGTAGTAGGAAGCCGGTTTACTGAATATGTAGACAGACATTTACATAAATTATTAGTCATAACTTAAATTAACATGACGATTAATTCGTCGCACCATTCAAGGTCAATAATAAAATTGATTATTTCTCGTGTGAGTCAAAAATCTTTCTTGTTTTGAAGATGAATCCCGCTATTTCCTGAACCTTATATGGTTTGGCCGATCGCCCACTATGCCACTTAGGTCGTTAAGATCTTTGCAATATTCCTGCAGTTTAAGTCAAAGTTTGTTCCTTATGAGCGTTTTGAGAAGGTAATCAACTCGATAAACCTTCCTTAAACCGTTTTATTGTGTGTTGGATAGGCTGGCAGGTTTTGCAGCACAGTAGGAGCATAAGAATTCGACAATTTAAATTATTCATGACTAGCTTCTGCCCACGGCTTCGCACGCCTCTCGAGATGAGGAGCCAATATGTTATTCCAAGCCTAGAACTATGGAAAATTTCAGCCCGATCCGTTCAGTAGTTTAGCGTGAAGTCGAAACATACATCATATTATAAACAGTCGCATTTATAATATTAGATGTGATATTAGTGTGATTTACGAAATATAATAAAATAAAATTATTAATTTTTACGATATCAACGAAAACAAAAATTTGGTCTAAGCCGATGGGTTAGTCCCCGAGGGCCCCGTTCTCGGAGGTACCCGATTTCTAATAAAGTACCTTGACTCTATCGATTAAAAGTCAGCATTTGTTGTAGAAATAATTATTATTTTATGTAAGTTCTCTAAATCTATCGCAAACTTAGTAGATTGACTGGCTGGCCGGTGGCTGGCACTAGACGGCACTAGAAGGTACGGCCTTGCAGCAGCTGGCCACGGTCAACACTCAACATAGACTAAATTGCATTTTACCCGACCACGGCAGCAGAACCAAAAGGAAGGGTTATGTCTAAGCAAAGTTTTAGTTGTTCTATATGCGAGGACTCATAATATTGTTATAGTTATTTTGTAAGTTTATTTATAAAGTACTAGCTTCTGCCCGTCGCTTCGCACGCGTTATTTCTACGGAAACGTTCAAAGGTAATTTCTACCCCATGGGAACTGATTTATGGGATAAAAAGTAGCCTATGTTTGATTCCAGGCATAGAGCTACACAGGTGCAAAATTTCAGCTCAATCTGTTCAGTAGTTTTGGCGTGAAGACGTATGAAACATCCATCCATCTATACATCCATCCATCCAAACTTTCGCATTTATAATATTAGTGTGATAATCGTTCTAATTTATTTCTATTGTTTTATTGTAATTTTCTTTGTGAATAAAGATTCGATTTTATAAAGTGCATCCTAGACCGACACATTTTGGAATTCCACCTTATAAATGAAAGAAACTACAGATGGGTTATACCATGTCAGTTTAGACGCGCGTTAAAGGATAGTGCGTGTGGTCTTATTGAATGGCGAGAGTGGAGGAGAGATCTCTCTCCTCCACTCTCGCCATTCAATAAGACCACACGCACTATCTCTCTCCTCCACTCTCACCATTCAATAAGACCACACGCACTATCTCTCTCCTCCACTCTCACCATTCAATAAGACCACACGCACTATCTGTAGAGTTTATCTGGTCGAAGGTAAAACTTCCGTGTCATTCCAAAATGTCATTCCGGGGTCACAGTAAAGCGCTTGGTTAGCCGAATTGGGCCCCAGGATCTCTAATTCTTTCCCAATTCGAGTTTTAGTTTTTCACAAAATTTTCAATTACTAGTTTAAAGATAAAACTCGGCTAAATTATTTTACTAAAATATCAAAATCTGTGCCTCCAGTATTTCTTCCTTCATTGCAGATCTGCTGGCAATATCATCGACAGTGGTTCCCCTGCCCGCCCTGACAGTCTACCGGAATGAGAAGAAGGTCCTGCTGCAGAAGGATAAGAAGCCATTTACTGGGAAAATGTCACTAGTCACCAAAGCTCCTAAATAAACTTAGTACCTACTTATTTCTATCGAAGATTGTTTTTTTCTATCAAAATCATCTCAGGTTTTTCAAACTACTCTTACAGAATACCATATTAATAGGTACCTGTACCTACGAACAAGGTACTTCTATTTAGAAATAAACAACTCGGTTCTAGAATCCAAGATATTTTATGTCAATAAAGAGGTTTATACCTACTATACAATGTGTCTGGTTACCGGTGTCGGAGACTTTGGGGAAAATGTTGTGATGAAAATGAAAATTTTATGAAAAAGCTAAAAATTTTTAAAAAATGTTGAAAAATAACTTTCTTTTGTTTTGTAAATTCTCTTTTCTTCTATTATAAAATAGAAAATGCAACAATGTTATCATTGCTTTATTGCCTACATTATTGGCAATCAAATTAGTACTCTATCGTCCTCCTAGAACCTCTGCATGGGTAGCTATAGCTTAAACAATACAAGCACCCGTGCTTCGAGGCACAAGAAAACAAAATGGCTGCCATTTTATCAGGGAGCGAGAAAAAAAATAGGGATAGTGATTTGTCGATAAAATTTACCGTACGTCACCCCCCAAAGTCTCCGACACCGGTAACCAGACACATTGTATATTTATTATATATGCTTATATCCGCACCTAATGAATACGTCTAACTACGATAGTTTATCGATATAGTAAGAAATTTATTAATGAAAATCGAACTAAAACTGATATCAGAAAACGACAAGGTAAACATTAAAACAAAAACCCAAACTTCAACGACGCACTTCACATTTTATTTCTAATAAGGTTCACATTTGATTTCTAATACGGACAAGAGACGAATGAAATTACCTATGAGTGTTTTGAAAACCTTCAAAAACAAAAAATCGTTTTGGACATCTGCCATTAGCTTCGATGATATCAGTTGTAAAATAAAATCCATCAATATTTCTTTATTTTCTTAACAACTCCTTCGTTCACAAAAAATATCTAGGATTCTACAACCGAGTAAGTACCTATCTAAAATCTTTTTGTTTTAATTACTGGTGTAACTCCTACACGGGTTGCCATATTTTTCTAATAAGTCAAGATAAAGAAGATGGCCGGTTACTTTTAAAAGGCAGGTTAGCTTCAGCTAGGTACCCACAAATAAAAATATATTGAGCGGCTGGTGCACGTAGAGCTATTTAATCTACCACACGGCTCACAACCACGTTTAAAGGCACCATTACGCTGCAATGGTGCCTTAAAACGTGGTTCTAATTATCTACTTACTACATATCTTTTTCGAGTGGTGAAGAATATTAGGTCCTCACTAGGCCATCTTAGTTCCGAAAAATGTGCTGCTTTAGCATACCAAACATAATAGGGTACTGATTTATGCGTTCAACGTAGGTACAGTCAGCTGCACAGACATGTATACACTTCCAAGGTTTAACTTTTATTTTACTCGGAACTTTTCAAATAAAAGGACATGCAAACGTTTTTCGTACAAAGTAGTCATCGTACTTCGCCAGAATGCGGTACATAAATTATCACAATTACTATACACTTACTATTTAGTCAAATTGAAAACTTGGGAGTGTATACATATTTTTGCAGCCGACTGTACTATAAAATACAAAATAATATCTTAGAGGAAGCGGGGTATCACAAGGTTAACGGTTCATTATGGCGCTAGCTATACCTACTAGTTCATATCGCTAAAAATATAAGGCAACTTGAACATTTCTTAGAACAAAAATTATCATAAAATCGAACTACTCAATAGTTATTCAAATATATACGTTTTTAATATGTTGGCACGTGTCGACGAACCTTTTGTTTTTAATTTGTTAAATATAACGTGAATTTTACGTGTATGTCGCGTAAAAAAAATTAAATAAAAAACACCTTTCTTTTCCCTTCGAATAAGTCGCAAGTATCGCCATAATCGCCATAATCGCATGTGCGACAAAGTCCTTAATAATGAATAAAAAAAAAAAAAAAAAAGTCGCAAGTATTAAAATTTGTTTTTTACTTAAGTTAATTCGGTTCTGTTATAATGAGTTAGGACACTTAATTTGCTTATGTTTTAGAATAGAAAACTTAGTTAAATTTTATAATCAATAAAAGAAACCAATACGTTTACAAGACAGTAACGTTTAATGTATTAATGCGTTTATTTAAATTATTAGTAACGTGATAAATGGTATTTCTAGCCCGTGATCCGTGCGGTAAGAGCCTGGCTACATAATCCGTGCTCCGCTAATGGAGAACTGCTCATGAATACCTGCTTAGAGTTGCTCTACCAGGTTTCTATAAAGCTTAGGATTTGGGTGAGATTTCAACACCTACGCTGGGAAATAAGTTGGTTGTTTTGTTTGTTAGGTCGGCGCTGAAACTATGTTATGCTTAAAAGTCATACAAGTTGGTAGGTATACAAGGTTACTGGTGATTCACTGACACTACGTGAACTGCAGGTTCTGCTCATCATCATAAACACGTACATACAGACGCCCAGTCTTAATTCCTAAACATTTTAAATCACCTCCCATACAAAATGTAAAAACACGTTTATTCAGAACTCCCACACCCATGTTAATTCAGAAAGCCGTTTTTAAGTTAAGATAAAGCCCCTCTAATAAACTAATAAAAATAAGTAGACCCCTCCGTTTAATCGTTTATTAGAGGGGCTTTATTTGGAACTAAACTTAAAAACGCCTACTATACAATATAGTTTACCCACACATGGGAAACAATTTAATATTCGAAACAAAAAAACCACAGAAATGCTCATCAAAAGTTTCACATCCGACGGGACTTCAACTCGCACCATGAACATCAAAATTAGTATATTTACCTTGTGAGAATTTTTCGCTGAAAAATAAACACAAAATTATGCAGACCCTTCATAATTTCGTGAAAAGGGAGTGTTGAATAAACAGTTTTGTTTTTTTACGTCCTTATCTTATTATTTGAACTCGTGGCTGGCAAATATGCACGGCTTCCTAACTTTCTTTTTCACAAATTGTATTACCCACTACCGGTAAGTATATGTATTTCATTTGGTTTTTCGACACATGCTATCTTATTAAGGCGAATATATACCCCGATAGTAGCGCCACTACATATTTTATTTTATAATTACGTTATACAAAGGAATTATCAAAAAATCGGACCGCGCGTAGACGATGTCTATCATAAGCTTTTTTTAAATGTATCTGTCATAGTTTTGTTTTGTGTTATTCAATCAAAAACCTTGTTTGGAGAGCTTGGTGGCCACCAATAGGAACTAAACTCTTGACACCAGTATCTGCCTAAATAATACAGTACAAAACTACATATTACAGATACATTTAAAAAAAGCTTATGATGGATATCGTCTACGCGCGGTCCGATTTTTTGATAATTCCTTTGTATAACGTTATTATAAAATAAAATATGTAGTGGCGCTACTATCGGGGTATACAGTATATATATATATGTATATACGCCTTAAAGGTATGTTCACACAGCAGTCCGTTCACACAGCATCCGAGTTCACACGCATTACGGATTCCAGATGCAGTGAAGTGTGTAAACTGGCTCATACAACTACTACATCCGCCCTCGCGGAATAAAAACGGATACTTATAAAACGGTCCTGTAAAACGGACTGCTGTGTGAAAACTAAGTTAATACGTAGTAGGATTTTTTTTTCATAAAATAGAGTCCTTGCTTAGTCTAGAACTAGATAAACTTCGTGGTTAATTAGTAAAAAAGTCCTACTTATAACCAAAGAAGTGACCAAACGTTAATTAAATTATCTTGCACACTTTTAGCAAGTCATGGAACACAGCTAAAACCAAAATGACCTAATTACCACTTTTGTCAAAAAAATCTTGAAAACATTGCGATTTCTTCCACTTGCTTTGCTTCGAGTAAAACAGCAAATCACTTCCACGCTAAGAAGCTCAAACAAGAGGCTTTTTCCGCTAATGAAGTAGGTACAAGTTTATCGAGAACGAAGATTGCTTTGGAAGGTAATCAATCAAATATTTGGCCAACTCATGAATAAATTTGCTCAAGAAACTTTACCTCAAGTTTGCATAATGTTGGCAACGCGCAAGAGGAACAAAACAATGAACAGGCTCACAATAGGAGCTGTACCTAGGTACTATAGAAAATAGAACAGTTTCCAGGCTGTTTAGAAGCAAACGTGTTGAACGTACCTAGGAAAATAAAATATAACTGTACTTATTCCATGAAATTATTTTCTTTAGGGTAGTTCGACTGACAATCAAATACGAGTAGATACGAGTAAGTGCTGATAAAGCATTAGCTTTAGTACAGCTTTACAATCGATTTTGATTTTCATGAGTAACTTTTGTATTATTTTACAGACTCAGGGGTTTAAGTCACTTTATTTTTAAAAAAATTCGGCTTAATAATATTAATCAGAATATTTAATAGAATAAAATTTTATTATTATTATTTTACTTGCTTTCTACCCGCGGCATTACACGCGTTTTTTCGTGATAAAAATAAGACATAATTATTGAGTTAATTTGGTAAACTATAATTTTTAACGATTTTTTTCATGAAAAATCGTCTGGAATAATCTTCGTCTTCTTCGTTATGTCGGCTCGATAAAAACCGAAACTTTCGTCCCCATGTTTTCCGAGACACAGATTCACTCTCTGTCTCAAGTAAGTTGGATGAATTATGCTATGGACGGGGGTGATTCTGGACATCGAGGAGTCAACATTGGTTCTACGATTTTTTTGAACCTCGAACTTTTTTTTACCTTTTTTGAAAAAGTTTAGGGAGATTTTTTCTTTTTATTCGTGTTTGTTTACGTGTTTTCTTACATTTTTTTTTGGAACGATGTTCCTTATCGCGCGTTGCGAAAGGGGGCTAGACGGAAAAAATTAAGACCAAAAGTTGTAACGACACTTTTTGCTTTCGACACTTTTTGCTATAGTTGTAAGCCGTGCGGCGTGCGCGTGTTTCTCTGTCTGTCTCTCTCTCTCTCTCTCTCACAAAACGAAAATAACTGGCTTGCTTTATAGAAAGCAAGCCAGTTATTTTCGTTTCGTCTTTCTATTTCGCATTGAACAGTGTGGTGTCGCGACGATTATTTTTGTTGAGTGTATACAGGTTTTTTGTACATAATAAATAATTAATCGAAAGGAACTTCGTTCCATCCGGGTGTCCCTTGACACCTCTCAAGTTTTTTTTTTAATTTCAAAAATATTTTTTCGTAGTTATTTCATGCATGACATAACACTGGTTTTGCTGAAAAATCAAGCAAATAAACATTTGTGAAATATTTTGTATTGTAAAATAATGCAAGAGTGCGTGTAAAAGAACACGAATGGGAAGAAAATAACAACTTCAATCTTGCGAAAAAGAAACCTTAGAAATTCAAAAAATCATTTTTCACATGTTGATCCCCTCGGGGTCCAGAATCACCCCCTGTCGGCTTTGTAAGTCACCCGGTATAAGTGAAAAAAGAACTTCACCTTCCAGAAAAGGGGAAATTTGTAGCGAAAGCCCTGTCTGGCTCTGCGCACTGAAGTGTATTTTCACGTCCCTGGAGTCTCATCCCACCCGTAGTTGTAGGTTGGCGTCGATGGCTCTTCGTTTAAACTCTGTTTATGTAAAACTAATATTTTTATTACAAAATACTGGACGATTCAGACAGCATATCTAGCCCCAAAGTAAGCAGCGTTTGTGATATAGGAACTGATATATTTAATACATTACATACATAGATATACATTTTATTAAACATAGAAAACACCCATAACACGGGGAACAAACATCTGCAGATCTCACAAACATTTGTCCCGAAGCGCGAATGGAATTCGTATCCTCGAGCGTCGCAGATTGGACCTTCATGTGAATGGTTATGGTTTGGCAACATTGATCTCAATGCTTCCAGTGGAAAATCTTTGAATGATAGTAACGCAGTAGGTATACCTACTTTACGCTACTTTCAATTTGCCTAGATTTGGCGTTGGTTACCATATCACAGAACATTTACAACTGTTGGTACACCTAGGTAGGAGTACCATTAAAGTAAAGTAAACCTAAAGTTTGCGTGGCAGAGTATGTTTTCCTTTGTTAGTTGGAATGGTGCGACTTTACGACGGCGGTTACAGCATCGTTCGTACACCTGCAGCCGTGCTTGCATTCCGGTGCTTTGGCAAAGGTTTACTTCTTCTCACGGGGAGAGCGGACCTAGATTTTAGAACCATTCACAACCTGGGTTTCTGTCAATACTTTTGATAACTATGATTATAGGAAATAGCTTCTGCCCGCGGCTTCGCACGCCCTTTTCCGGGATAAAAGTAGGCTATTTCCGTCCCCGGGACACCAACTACCTCCTTGCCAATCAATCAAACCAATCATTGAGATACTTTCAGCCGTTGAGGTGTGAAAGGGTAACAGACAGACAGAGCCACTTTCAAATTTATCATATTAGAATATAGTAGATATAGATTTGTTCAATTGTAATATTCATCATTCATGCTGAGTTGCTTTACCGGAATAGCTCGTATATTTAGATGGAAGAGCTTTTATAATTATAAAATAGATTGGGTAGGTGTTCTAATCGCATTTTTTAAAAACGTTACCTATAAGTATGTCAACATAAACAGTACTTATCTATTTAGATATTATTTGTAATTCTTACCTATCTGAAATGTGCTGAAATTCAAATGTTTCCTACATTTGAATTTCAGCATTTCAGATAGGTAAGAAATTTGAATAATATCCAAATAGATGCTGTTTATGTTCGGAAGCAAAACATCTTTGTGGGTTACGATCAAGTAAGTAAATTCAGTAGAACGTAATTGCATAGTCCTAAGTTGCGTAATTTTTGTTATGTTCACATGAATAATAATATAATAAGAATAATAAGCGTACTAATAATAAGCGTAGCCGAATGCATCCCGAGAGGTGGGCTAGTGCCGCAACACCCTGGGTCCCAGAAGGAAATCGCGGGCGAGGTCGACCACGGAAGCGCTGGCGAGACGACCTTAACGCCTTTCTCAGAGATTGGTGGGAGATCGCACGAGACCGCACCGAGTGGAAAGATTTGGGGGAGGCCTTTGCCAAGCAGTGGGACAAACCAGGCTAGATAAAAAAAAATAAGCGTACAGTACAGATCGGGCTTGATGAAGTAAGAACGCACTGTTCTATCGCGCTCGACGTGGAGCAACGCACGATCACGAGCACCATTCAAGAGAAAGGAGAGTTGCTGTTGAATTACAAAGACAGCTTAACCTAGAGCGTTGTTTTTGACTCTTGAAACTTGACAACCTAGGATTTAGTTACCTAGTTAGTTTTTGAGTTGAATCAAAATCCGTAAGTATTAGGGCATGAATATAGACCGAGACCGCACCTAGCACCGAGCCATGCCACTGTCGCGCCTTTGAGAGGCTGCGTGCATTTCGTGGCAGATGTTCCGAATAGCCAAATTAATTTCCACCGCTCCACTAATATTATTATAGCCATCGGCACTGAAATAGAACCTTCAGAGAAGCTAGCGCTGAATAGCTTTTAGAGACTATTGGCATTTTACGATTTAGTCTAAAACTGATGCTTTTCTCGAAACTTCCCTTTATAGGCAAATTGCAATTTATTTTGCTTGTATGGGAATCGGTTCTACTATGGATGTATGTACCTTCTTGTATCTCTGTTGAGACTGGCAGACAACCGTGGTCTAAATTCGGGGGAGGAATTTAGGAGGACTTATTATTATTATTATCTAAAATTAAACTACGAGACTTAAAAAATAGCACACGCCATCACGTTCAGCGGCCATTTAAGATCGTAATTAGGTAGGTTTGTTTATTTTCCCAGTAACCAAGTGTCAGAAAAATTAAAAGCTTCTCTTAAAAACAATGAAACCTCTAGATAAGATCCCTTGTTCGTAAAATTATATTACAAAACCATTATTCATGCTAAATTGCATTTTATTTAACGGCCTCCGGTTTTGGTGAAGTTTGTTCCGCAAATAACAAAGTTGAAGTATTAGCACGGCCAAAGTATTGAGAAGAGGAGATGCGCCCACTAATTCAATCTAGACCCTGAGGCGCGTTTTTAGAATGGCTTGGACCATAAAATCTGAATAGCTGGATCACCAAATCTGTTGCGGTTATATAAAACATTAAGTATTTGTCAACTTGTGAGAAAATGGCTAAAATTAATATTCGGAGATTTGCATGCAGTATAATGATGCGACGAGGAGTTGGAAGTGAATTACATTAAGAATAAAACGTCAAGTACGATTCGGATTCACGCAACAAGGGTTCCGTTAGACCTTGTTTCTTGTCCAATTTTATGATTCTAGGTCAACGGGAAGTATAGGTTTTGGTCCATGGCGAGACACAAAAGTAATTTTTTTGTAGTGAATAAACTACAAATTTTTGGCTTTGGGATTTTCCCCTTTATTTGTGCTTATAAGGCTTCCTTCTTGCCAAATTTTATGATTCTAGGTCAACGGGAAATACCCTATAGGTTTTGGTCCCTATAAGTTTTGGTTTGGCGAGGATCAAAAGTATTTTTTTAGTGAATAAATAAATTACAAATTCACGGTTTTCGGATTTTTTCCTTTACTTGTGCTATAAGAACTTGCTTCTAGCCAAATTTCATGATTCTAGATCAACGGGAAGTAGGTACCTTCCCTATAGGTTTTGTGTGCATATGATTCCCTTGGAAATTTCAAAATATTCGGACATCAACGGCTGTAACTTTTGATTGCATATTGTATTGAATTAGAAGTTTGATTTATATCACGGCTCCAAGAGGTTACAGGCTCGAGTATTTGATGTTAATATCAACTCGACATTTCTACGCGTTCCTGAGAAAGGGGGTTGACCGACGACGGCCAGACAGACAGACGGACAACAAAGAGATCCGATAAGGGTTCCTTTTTTCCTTTTGAAGTACGGAACCCTAAAAAACAACAAAACACCTTCAAAAACTTGAGTAGGTAAAATATACTACTCAAGTTTTTAGATATGCAGTAAAAACTTGAGTACCTATACGCAGTTTGAGTTTTAGCTTTAAAATTTACATTAATGAAACTCTAATGGGATTTTAATAAAAATCTTTAAATTACGATAATATTGCGACATGCATTGTTTGAAACAAATCAGTTGTGATCCAGCCATCCTCACGGGCACCCCTGCGGCTGTCGAGGCGGAGAAAAAGGAAATTAAACCCAAAGATCCAAATGAACTTGTCAAAGGCAAAGTTTAATAAACAAGTTGTAAGCGATCTCAAAGTAAAAGTTCGCTATCTCGCCAGCCGGCAGACATGCGATTACACCCGAGATGATAAATTGGTGAACTGAGGAACCCTCTATCTATTATTTTGGTGTTTCGTGTTGCTCGAAACAAAAGAAGTTACAACAAAATTAAAATCAAACGATTTTAGGCCGGCGAAAACAAAAACTTATTTATTCTAATTTTGAAAGGTTTGTATGTGGATTTGTAGGTACTAACTAAATACTCTTTGGTCACAGATATTATAATACTATACTAGTACTTTGGTGTAGTTTATATACTTACAGATATTTATTTACTACTAGCCTCTGCCCGCGGCTTCGCACGCGTATTTTCAGTATAATTAGTAGCCAGCCTATTATCTAAGTTAGGCTTTGCTCTAAACGTATGCCAAATTTCATCTTGATCTGTTCAGTCGTTTTGGAGATACAAGGTAACAAAAATTCAGATTTCACAAATTTGTAAGCATTACAGTATTCTTAGGAATAACCTTAGATAGTAAACTTCAATGGGGCCCACACATAGATAAGTTATCGAAGAGACTTAGTTCTGCAGCGTATGCAGTCAAAATAATCCGTTATCTTACAGACGTGGATACATCTAGACTGATTTATTTCAGCTACTTCCATAGTATTATGTTGTCTTATGGCATAATGGTATACCTACTGCTGTGGGGGAACGCCGCAGATATTAACACCGTATTTGTGGTGCAGCAGACTACTTACAGTGTTACTTTAGGTACATTACTTTAAATATATTTATGAAAACTTGTTGTAGGTACCTACACTTAGTATAGAAAATATCAATCGGTTCCCTAAAAATAGCGACATATTAATTTCAATAGTCTTCAGCTCGAAAACTAACACCCTAACAAGGTAAAGGTTTCTTGTTCGCTTCTTTACTTTACCTTAAAAAGATTGAAGTGTACAAAAAAATCAATTGATCACTTTATTTCCTAGTTTTACTTATGTTAAACTAGGAAATAAAGTATCTTAATGTTTTGGCGTTGTCCTCGGCCAAAAATCATCACAACGGCACGAACTTTCGTCTTTATAATATTAGTAGAATAGAAAGTAGCTAGGTAATATTTTTTCTGTTCCGAGGGTGTTACCTTAGCTCTGAAATAGAAGGATCCTAAAAGTTTTTAGCTGAAGGTTGTGAGGTGTGAGGATATCAGGTAGATTGTTATGTAAAGTACTTACTTAGTTATGAACTTATGAAAATAAGGCCTACAATATGTTTGTTTTTTGGACCAAAGTTTTGGCCCATCAAGGAAAATAACGGGGAAACAAGGTAAGTCAAAAGCCCAAGGCTCGTCGAGATACTCAGGAGTTCGGGAATCTTTTTCTTACTGCTCTTGTCCCATTTTAAGTGGGGTCGGCAACGGTACTACATGGTTCTGCCTCATTATCTGGCCTCACCCATCATTCACATATCAATACTGAATATTATACCCCGTCCACGAATTTATTTTCTGTATGTAATTTATTTATTTATTATTTATTTTTACAATTTTGGATACCATACCACGTTGAACACACCGGTTCTCGTCCGATCACCGAAGCTAAGCAACGTCGGGCGCGGTCAGTACTTGGATGGGTGACCGCCTGGGAACACCGCGTGATGTTGGCATTTTGCTTTTCTCATATTGCTTTTGGAAGAATGCTTATTACATTTTATTTTTGTACTTACGTCTGCACGACCACAGGATATTATAATACTATACTAGCACGACTATGATGTTCCCTAATTGTTGACAGGTGAGTGAATGAAGATTCAATGACAGAATGAAATATTTCATAGACACAGATACTTTTGACAGGTGGAAATGTGACTCTGTCGACTCGAAAAATATGGAGACTGACGCCTTAGTAACGTCTGTAAAATAATACAAAATGTTGAGCAACAATAACAAAATCGAATTATTCATAAACAAATACGATTGTCATGACAAATCTAATTGGTAAAGCATTTGGACATGACCATTTGATTGTCAGTCGAACTCTTCGACGAAGACGAGAAAAGAACTACCAAAAAAATAATTTGACGGAATAGGTATTTTATAGTTGCCTAATACCAACATTTAAACAAAACCTCTGTGATCAAGAATATACCTAGGTCTCAAGTCAAAGTCTCAAGTCGACTTGAGACTGAATTACAAAATACAAAAAATAAATATAAATAATAAACCATTGTAATCGAACTCGCACCTCGCGGGTTCCATTCCTGCTGCGGGACAAATTTTGGTACGATCAATAGCACAAACTCCTTACTTTGGGGGCTAGATGATGCTGTGTGGATTATTCATCCAATGCTGGACGCATTAGACATTTTGATTATACGAACTAATGTGCTGACCAAAGATAAAAAACATACATGGACTAAAAATGTCACACGTAGACTCAATGAACTCGTTTAAAAGTAAGTATCTATCTAGCTATAACAGCTGGAGAAGTTGCTTCCTCATTTATGCTACTTGTACTTACCACTTATATGTATACAAAGTGACCCAAAACAAGTAGACAACTCTTTCAGGTTCCCTTTAATTAATTTAATGGAGGTAATGAGAGCGAATGAAGCGAAATAGCTTTGTTCTCGGAACGCAAATAGAAAGCCGCAGTCACTGCCTGCACCGCTGGGAAATAAGCTTGATGTTTTGTCCGATCGTTAAATATTTTGCGCACGGACTTCATTGAACGCTTTCACCGCCGACCGATAATTTTCGGCTAGGAGGACTTCATAAGATTGGATCTTTTGAGGTCCCCCTAGCTAGCCGAACTTTCGGCCACGGTGGCTTGACTCAAGGACTCTTATAGTTCATATTAAAGTGCACAAGTGTGTACGAAAACATAGGTGCACTCTCTTTCCCCTCAATCTCATAATCCGATGGGTCAGCAGACGAACACGACCGGTGAGGGGTCAGGTATGGAACCGGCTTAACGTGCTTTTTGTGGCACAGGGGTGTAACGCCGCCAACTTCCTGAGTCTGAAGTTGTTTGGTTAGTTGTTATTATGAATTTTTCTTGCTAGAAAATCCCAATAACAATTTCTGGTCCGACTTAGGATTTGAACTTGGGATCTCATTATCAGTGGTTGAACACGCGACCGGTGGACCAACGAAGCAGTCAAATATCAATTTTAAATCATCATACCAGAAAGCTCTTCCGCAGTATTTCTGAACCTCTGTTCCGTGTGAGCCATAAATAATTGTGTTCTGGGACGCCCTGTAGGTGCTCTCGACTATTCCCATTAGTTTTTACGCGGTGTCGCACTCGTAAGAGCTTTTACGACTTTCAAAAGTCCCCTGTGCTTTATTATTGTGACACGAAACAACAGGAACTTGCAACTGGACCTGTTTTCCAGGATTTTAATAGCTTACTTACATATGTAATTTTAATTCTTTAAAATAAGTATCTGGCACTACTTATAGCTACTTCAAATTACTTATTATAAGCTTTTCATTAGGTAGCAAGGTATTTTTTTGTTATCTACCATAGATCTCAGAAGTTCCACACATTTAATTTTATAAGTATAAATATGTTTATCTCATTGTAAATTAACTGTATAGTTTGTATGAGAAATAAAGTTCTTTAAACCTATGTATTTTACTAAATAAATATCTACATTCGTACGCTTAAAACTAAAGGTAGAGAACTGAGAGGAAATTCCGGGTGTGCAAAGGGCAGCGTGCTTTTCGGCCATTCGCTCACTGCGCCAGAGAGGTCGTCAGTGTATTTCAATAGCAAACATTCAGCACATCACATTTGTCGTTACCGCAATGATTTCCGCTGCCGGTGGACGCGAGCTTCCGTCGCCATCCGTTACCAGCGCCTCTGCGTGGGAATTCAATTTGGAAACACACATCTATTTGATTGCAGTTCAGATTATTTGTTTCATTATATATATTTGTTTATCTTGTATTGTTATTTAAGGTTAAGGAATAAAAGGCTTTTTTTTTATTTCATTTATATATCTTGCAAAAACAAACCAACCTAACGCAGGCACCAGTCTCGCGCAATCTTGCTTTATAGTTTTACTTACTATTCTAGGTTTAGATGTTAATTTGTTTTTTATTTTACGAATTTTCGGAAAACTTAAAGCTATGATTTTACAATAAGGTCTGTGCCTAAAATAACATGCATGATATGCTACTGAGGGCTAATTACAAGTTTCCACATTATACTAAATTTTCTTATAGACCCACTTTCTCCGGCTCGGGACTTCACACACGTTTTTCCAATTAAAGTAGCCTCTACGTTAATCCAGGTTTAAAACTACGGATCGGGTCAGTAGTTTTGGCGTAACGAACATCCAAAATCCAAACTTTCGCATTTTTGTGCGATTACTTGGCCGCATTGTATTTATCACTTTTCTGAATTGATTTACCTTCCAATTCTCCAGATGGCAGACACCGTAGTACCTTCCAACCTACACGTAGTACAGGGTGCCACAGGAAGGGTGTACCTACTAAGCCGCAAGGGGTTATTCTGGACATCGAGGGAGTCAACTTTTGTTCTACGATTTTTGAATTTCGAATTTTTTTTTTTTAAAGCATACTATTTACATACAAAATATTTCACTGATGTTTATTGCTTTCTTTTTCAGAAAAACCAAGTTGTACGATCTGCAAATATTTGTTTCGGGTGTTCTGGGTATTTTCACAATAATAATAATAATAATAATGTAAGAATAGGGTGCTTTCCGAGGCACCCTGTATATTCCAGTTTACCATCGCAGTTACGACCGTCAAGCGAGTTGGGAGGCTCAATATCGCCGCTCGCCCTTCCAATGAGCTTATTGTAAATCTAAAAGGATAGGTACATTAACCTGTGGAAAATGTATTGCGAAATGTTGCGGCAAATATTTTACTTTTTCTAGAAGTTTTGTTACTTATACTTTACTAGCTTCCGCCCGCGACATCGCACACGCTATAAACTTTAAATAAATAAAATATCTTACACTACTTATGTAGATATTTTGATCCCCGTGGGACACGACCACGATTCCTCTGAACGCAAAAAAAAGAACAAATAAAACAACATCCGAGATAAACAATTAGGATTTAGGATTAAAACAGCAAAAATATCTAAAGTAAATAAATAATAAATAATGTTGGATATACATAATATACATTACGACAATACATAGAAAATACCCAGAACACCCGATACAATTATTTGCACATCGTACAACTTCTGGTTCGATTCCCGCCTTGGGACAAATTTTTGTACGGTACAAACATTCTCCCAGGCGGGAATCGAACCCGCAACCTCCTGCATCGCAGGCGGACCTTCGCCCGCCGCGCCATCCCCGAACCTTAACGACCTAATATTGGTCCACTGCTGGACGCAGGGCTCCCCCTCATAAGCGCCTTATTGCCCTTTATGTCAAGGGGTTATTGCCCATAATCCCCACGCTGCGCATGCGGGTTGGGGAACGCAGTTCGGTGCTAGAATTGTTATACAGAGGGCGCTGCTGCCCGCCCCCGGTGGATGTCCCTTAATCGCCTCTCACGACACCCGCGGGAAGAGTTAGGATGGTGCAATTCTAAGCCGGCAGGTTCCACACCACCGCACCGCAGCGCCATATCGGTCGTCAAAGTATGTTTAAGTTTTTAATATGTTTTTTCAAATCTACATATAAGTAATCACGACGTGGACACTCACGGTAGGGCTGGTCCACCAGTTCAAAGTCGCTCAGCGAGCTATGGAAAGAGCTATGCACGGAGTCTCTCTGAAGGATAGAATTCGTAACGAATATATCCGACAGAGAACCAAAGTTATCGACAAAGAATTAGCAAGCTGAAGTGGCAGCGGGCCGGCCATATCTCGCGAAGAACCGACAACCGCTGGGGTAAACATGTTCTTGAGTGGAGTCCGCGACTTGGCAAACGTAGGACGCCCTCCGGCCAGGTGGGATGACGATCTGCGAAAACTGCAGATGCTGGATGCGGCAAGCTGAAGACAGAGCGCTATGGCGCTCATTAGGAGAGGACTATGTCCAGCAGTATATTGATCAGCACATACGTTCACCGCTGAACACTCCTCCCCAAACAAGGAAGGTTTTGCCATCATCACCGCGCTGGGGGCAGGGGGGTTGGTGCTCTTCCTCTGGTAGGTTCCCTTAGTCGACTCTTACAACATCTGCGGTCTGAATTGGACCCTCCAGGGTTCGATTCTCAAGCCGCGGCCGCCTCGGCAAAGTTTCTAGAACTATGCCAATATTTGGGTCGTTCAGCCACTTTGGCGTCTTTATTCAAACATCTTGATATTTCACAAGCTTTTTGTTACTTTTATTAATTTCTTGTAGTAATTAGGTTGAAGAAACCTTATACCGTAATCGGTACTTATAACTAATAATTGGAGGCTTTTATAAACAAAGGTTTTTAACGATGTCTCATTAATTTCGAGGACGAACACAGTTTTATGTTTATTGGGCTCAAAGTTAAGTAGATCAACATTAAATAAAAATAATGGTTTACCTTCGTAAGTACGAACGATAGATAATTAATTTATAGATTTTGTTGCTAGTGGGTCTAAAACTAAAACACGACTACGTAAAAGTTATAAGGAAGAGCCTATTGTGTTGTATTTTATAATTAAAGTTTTTGAACTCTATTTTATTTCCACCTTTTTTCTTCATTATTAAACATAGCCTATGTCACCCAGACCAGACCCTGAAAACGAATCGATTTACCTACACTTATACTACAATACCTACAGAACCAGTGGAAACGCGTTCACCGATGGGATGGGAATAGGGTTGAACATTACAATTAAAAACCATTAACAACATTTCTAATACTTTGCTATCTGCCATGTAGTCAAAATCGTGCCGTTGTCAGTTATAAAACAAAACAAAACAAACACAGAAGTTGAGATGAGAAATGTAAGGAAGGAGTTATTGAATGTTGTTATAATGCTTAAGCCCTTTAATTATATAAGAGCTTGGAAACAAAATCAATCGACAACACGCGAAGGTAAATTCTTAACAACAGGGCGGTAATCTCAGGGGAAAAATGGTAGAGCTCTCGGTCGACAAACATAATAATTTTGGTGTTTTTTACAAAAACTAAGATCGACCACCAGCAATTTGTATTTTATAGGTTGGTTAAATACATTATTTTGTATGGTTGTATTAAGAGGACAAAATGAAAAGGCGGGGTCAACTAGTTTAGTTTTTCTAAGTTAAATTCTGTAGATGTGGTACGTTTTCCCAAGGCTAACTTAACAAACAAATGGCCTGCGTTGTGTTGCTACTAAACGCACAGACACGCTATTGCAATATACAATAAAACAATACGCATGCGAAACACGAACGCCGGCCAGTCCGATTATGACTGAGGTGGGTTGACCATTGGACCTAATTTGAGCATTCTACTTTCGAGAAGCTAGGACCCAATCTCCCGAATTTTACTAACATCGATGGTATAGTTTCCTAACTGCTTGCAAGCGAAATAAGAAACAAAAGTGTGGTACAATAAAAGTACCTACTATGTTATGATGGTTGGGTTGTCCTCGACGCCATGTATCGGGGGCCTGGGATCCAAGAAAAGCTCTTGGTACCTAACTATTTGAACTCAAAAGGTAGGTCGTAACGTAATGAAACGGAGTGTCAGAAGTAGACGTGTGCGCCGCGCCGACCCGCCGCCGCCGCCGGCAAATTTTCCACGCCGCCGCCGCCGATCGGCCAATCGGCGTGAAATCGGCGTGGAACGTATTCTTGTAGACGCTTTGAAAACTCCCTTATTTTATTGATTGTTACATTGTCCAACACCTGCTACCTACAACCAAGTTGTAGTCAAAGAAGAAACCGCGCCGCGCCATGATGTCAAAGGGCACCGCGAACCGAACGGTATCAAAAGTCGCCGCTGATTCAGACAGATACAGGTGCCGATATAGACTTGGAGGGGACACCGTAGGAAAATAAACTTTATCAAATATGAAGACAATTCCACTAGAAAGATTCAGACTAATTTAAATATTTTTAAAACCTTACGAAGTTACCACAAAGGCACAAACACTGTAAGGGGTACGAAACGTCAGGGATTAAAATATTTTTCAATTTCAAAACTGGCTTCATAAATTCGGAAGCTCAATTTCGAAAGTTCGAAGTTAAGACAGAAAATGTAACTTTTATTCTCCTGTCCCTTTGCACATAGAGATATAATCGGAAAACTGATTTACCTAATCCAAAACATACGAAAATACTTTGATTACGTACCATATTAAGTGTCGTATCGCTGAAGCCTGGCAGAGAACTGGTTAACCTACTTCTCTAATTTTACGTTGTTGTTATTATCACAGATAATAATTACAATTGAAACAAATGAGCTAACTACAAACTGTTGCAAGCAATCTACAGCAGGGCACGGGGATTGTTGTCTAGGGTAGAATAGAGAAAAATTACGTCACTTTGTCAACGAATGCTTACATTGTTTGAAAGTCAATCCCTTTACTTCTATAATGTACGCAATGTATGACGATGCGATGTCGATAATGTATATTCTACCCTAGATAATAATCTCCGTGCTTGGCCTAGAGGTAGCTCAAATGATCCATATCAATACCAGTGGGAAGTTTCCCCAAGAGGCTGGCTGCATTGCCCCGCTGTATGCCTATGCTGATGCGCTGCGCCAGATGCTCACCAGCTCTCGGGTCACGTTTCGCTTCGACTCAACGCTCAGATAATTTTTAAAAAACCCGAAGAACCAGAGGTCTCGTCTCGGGAGCAAATGTGTAGGCTCTGTCGAGACCTGCATATTTGCGCCTCTTGAGATCCTCTGCCAAATCTTCCCCCGCGCCCTCACGAATGTCCTCGGAACATGGAAAGGCGCTAGTGTGTCGACGCATGTAGCGTCCCACACGATGGGCATCCCCAACTCCCATGGGATTAGTGTCATACCGTCGGGCGTCTTACCATCGTCACGCAACAGACCATTCGGTTTGAGAATAGCTGGTACGTTAGCGATGACAAAGACTCGCTGGATGATGTCGCCGGCTGACATGGCGAGATATCCGACCAGCGGCCCTAGTACACGAGAGTCCGTGATGATCAAGCTGTTCGACACTGCACTGGCATTGGCATTGATGAGGCGCGCAACATCTTGCACCCAACCGAAGACTTGTTGCGATACGGAAAGTTAAGGGATCCAATAAAGTACCAGCGTTATATGAATCAAATGCTTGCAACCAATGTTCTGACTCCCATTTACTTAATTAAATGTATTACATTTTACGTTAGTTGATAATAGACCTCTAAAAAAGTTAGGGCATCCAGCGTTTTGCCGCTGTGAGAGCTCCTCAGGCGGCTACAAATGTGGCCACCCGCTGAGAAAGCTCTCTCAGCTTCAACACTGGTCGCATTTAACTCATTCATTGCACGCGTGCGTTCCGCGACTGCGTAAGGTGCCTGATTTGCGTGGGTAAATCATCGAAACAAAAAAATTAGAAAGTTCGAATTTACAAATACGAACTTAAAAAATGGCCAAAAAAGGCCATGAACTTCGAATTTACGAAACTTCGAAGTTTCTAAATGCACCTCCTAATGTACTGGTATATTATAATGTATATCAGTTATATGTATAGTATAGTACCCATAAATAACATAACACAAGCTCTGCTTAGCTTGGGGCTTGATAATGCTGTGTGAATTGTCCAGCATTATTTATTTATTACTTATACCTACGCGCCGATTTCACGCCGAAATCACGCCGCCGCCGCCGATTTCAGGCCGGCGCCCGCCGCCGATCATTTTAACGTCGGCGCACACGTCTAGTCAGAAGACATTGTAGCAGTTGCGGGCAGTCGACGGATGGAGGCCAGATCGTTACGACAGTGGCGTGATCGTTACGACAGTGGCGTGATCGTTAAGACAGTGGCGTGATCGTTACGACAGTGTTGTGATCGCTAGGACAGTGGCGTGATCGTTACGACAGTGGTGTGATCGCTAGGACAGTGGCGTGATCATTACGACAGTGGTGTGATCGTTACGACAGTGGCGTGATCGCTACGACAGTGGCGTGATCGTTACGACAGTGGTGTGATCGCTAGGACAGTGGCGCGATCGTTACGACAGTGTCGTGATCGTCAAGACAGTGGCATGATCGTTACGACAGTGGCGTGATCGTTACGACAGTGGTGTGATCGCTAGGACAGTGGCGTGATCGTTACGACAGTGGTGTGATCGCTAGGACAGTGGCGTGATCGTTACGACAGTGGTGTGATCGTTACGACAGTGGCGTGATCGCTACGACAGTGGCGTGATCGTTACGACAGTGTCGTGATCGCTACGACAGTGGCGTGATCGTTACGACAGTGGTGTGATCGCTAGGACAGTGGCGCGATCGTTACGACAGTGGCGTGATCGTTAAGACAGTGGCGTGATCGTTACGACAGTGGCGCGATCGTTACGACAGTGGCGTGATCGTTACGACAGTAGTGGTGTGATCGCTAGGACAGTGGTGTGATCGTTACGACAGTGGCGTGATCGTAAAGACAGTGGCGTGATCGTTACGACAGTGGCGCGATCGTTACGACAGTGGCGTGTAGTTAGGTAGGTAAAGTACCTTAGCCTATGTTCAGCTGTGGACGTGTGGGCTAAAATGATGATGGGGCACTAAACCTCGGCTCACCGTTCAACGTTATGTGTATGTAATCTACATAAGTACCTAGATATAACGGGCACTTTCCTTAAGCGAGATGTTACGTTACGGGTGTTCAATTACCTAAAATACTTACTCTTTTATTTCGAGTTTTCTTTCACCTTTCTTCTAAGGGAGGGAATCCAATAGCCGCTAATACGCGAGGGTCGAACAACATTCATTAGTCATGTAATACATAATACATACTTATTACTAACCTAACCTACTCATGAGCTCTACGTCTGAATTTGGAAGCTCTTTTTAAATACTTCTATCTACCTACTTGTGTAAAGGACCTACTATGATTTTAATTTCGAGACCAACTTAATGTAAATTGAACTCGAAATATGGAGAACCTTTGATAAAAAAAATGTTAGATGTAGAATGAGTTATTAATAAAAAAGCCGGCGGTCCCCGTTTTTTCATTTTTGTTGCAAAATGAACCTTTGAGGGGGGTTTAAAGGGTGGTCTATGAAAAATTATTATTCGATTCACTTAAAACTCGGTAAAAATAATCTATAATAATATGGTAAATAATGGATCACATACTTTTTATTTTCACAAAACTACCCCTAGGGGATGTCCAGTAAATTTCTGAAATTTATATAATTTCCATGCGGGCGAGGCCGCGTGGCGCAGCTAGGTATAGAATAAGAAAGAAGCTCTACGAGCTGTGAGCTACGACCTACGACGTAGCAGCAGCTACGACGTAGCAGCTTCGACACAGCTACGAAATGAAAGTGCTACGAGACTTTCGAATTGTTTACGCAATTTTGTTTACTTAAAAGAAACTTTTCACTGGCCGTCTTTATGTACCGTATGTGTATGTATGTATGTACGGCCGTACTTATGCCGTCTTTATGTTCTACGAACGATAGTACTTTTATCAAGACTAAGTAGCATTAGGAGAGCAAAGTAAAATGTCGATTTAGGCGAACAAAGACAATTACAAACAAATAGTAGAAACAAACTACAACTCGTATTTGCTGTTGAAACAATTGAGATAGCTGCAGACTCTTGCAAACAATCTACAGGAAGCTCAACTAATCCATATCAATACCAGTCGGAAGAGTCACCAAGACGCTGCAGCTGTCTGCATCGCCCCGCTGTTTGGCAATGCTGAATAGGGAACTTCTGAACACCTAGTACTAAAGTATTCTAGTATCTATATCTACCTACAGTACCTTACGAGCATACCTTTAGGTGCCTAATGTTGGCACACGTTACATCAATCAAGGCTATGAATGCAAACCGCTTCAAAAGAACCACTCAACTACATTCGTAGGCAGGTAGAGGTCACTTTCAAATGAATGATTCTTTATAAGCAAATGCCAATTTCCTTCAATACACATTTCGGCGAGCACAATATTTCATGTGGAAAATCCACTGATCCGATTTACGACTCCAGCCACGATATTATATTAGAGGCAGAAATCAGGTCACTTTGATACAAAACCACTCGTTTTTGACAAAAAGTCTCACTAGTTCTGTGTTCAGGAGTAGAATAGAGAAATATAAAATAAACTAGCTGCTGCCCGCGTCTTCGCACACGCTTTTAAGTAGCCTATGTCCGTCTGCGGGATACCATTTACACCTGTACCTCACTGCCAAATTTCAGTCAGAGTTCAGCCGCGCGGGCGTGAAAAGGTAACAGACAGACAGACTAACCTACTTACTTTCGAATTTATAATATTTAGTATGGTTAAATAATGCTGGACAATCCACCCTTCATCTAGCCCCAAAGTCAGCAAAGCTTGTGTTATGTTATGAGTAGGTTACTGGATATCTGATATACTTTTAACATTACATACATAAATCGATATTTTTATCATACACAGAAAACACCCAGAACTCCCGGAACAAATATCTCTGGGAAACGAACCGCAACCTCCTGCGTCGCAGGCGGACCTTCGCCCGCAGCGCCTCAGAGGTCATTAACAATTAGAATTAGTGGTAATAACCGCGCTTAATCTAACCCTGCTTTTATTAAAGTAGGTATCTATACCTATGCACATAAGTAGACGTAGAAACAGCCTTCCCTGGTTAAGTACGTAGTCTAAGCACCAATACTTACCCTAAAACTCGATTGAACCCCATATGGTTACTCCTTAAAGGAGGTTTCGGAGTAAGTAGGTAATGGTTATGGATATTTTGGGTAAGAAACCCTCGGAAAATAAATATCAGGGCCGTTTAGAGTTAAGTGGCTATCGAGGCCTTATTGCGATTCCATCAGAGTTAATTCAATCCCGCATTGGTACTGTTTGTTTCATCTACTTATTTTTATGAAATATTTTCGGTTAAGTAGGTACAGTGGCGGTCAGGGGGGTGGTGACATAGATTGTTTTGCACCTATTCGTGGTGCTTACCTTTTTAAAATTTATTATTATTTGGGTCCTAGGTTCAAACCCACAAAGTCATTTACACTTCATACGTATTAACGATTACCTATCATAATTTTGAGGCTTAATATAATATCTATTTCATTAGGAAATAAAACAGCAAAACTAAATAACATCATTTATTTTAACACCAAATATATTTAACAATAAATTATATAATTAATATAGGTACTTAATACAATTTGTCATAAGTATTCTATCATATTTTGCGTAAGCATACCGTGTAGCATACAGTATCTAATAATGTTGAGCTGAAATTTGGAATTAGATGAAATTTACTATTAAATCGTAGTAACCTTCAAGCGAGTATGATCTATATCTATAGGGTATGTCTCTAATTATTACCGCAAATGTACCTGTACCTACTTAGGTACATACTGACCTACTGCACTTTTTCATTACCTATCTTTCTTGTAATAATTGCGTTTAATTGACCAAGATTTAATTACACCTAACTGCTTTGCTTGTGGGGCGCTTTGCATGTGCTTTTCCGGAATAAAACTTCTACTTATTGCTTAAACTCGGTTCTTGAATCCAAGATATTTTATGTCGACAAGACGATATTTAAGAATGAAAACTTAACAAAAACTGATAACAATAACATAAAACAACAAGGTGGCCGCAATGTGATCACACAAACTACAACAATGCATAATTAAACAAGGCTTTAAAATCGAGTTTTGAAAACGGACTTCGCACGCGTTGTTTCTAAGGAAACGTTTAATGGTAGGTAATTTCTATCCGAACCAACCCGTTGTTGGTTGGTGGATAAATCAGCTAGTTAGCTGATTTATGGAATAAAAAGTAGCCTAAGTTTTAATCCAGGACTACAGGTACCTATTCTATTATGTGGTAGACTACCCTACCTATTATTTACCTAACGGTAAGATACCTTCTACCAGCTTAGGTACCTTAGGTTGGATCTATCCCAGTAGATGCCAACCATTAAAACTTGACCCATTATACCTAATACTTCTGCTCTCCTGAAGTAAACAGCTTTGACCTCTTGTAAAGTTTTCGATTGGGGAGACGTACAAGTACAACTTTTGAATCTCTCCTTAAAACGGCTCGAGACTCTCTTGAGATTCCTATCTATTTGCTGGGAAATGGCGAAGTTGTTAGGCGTTTAATCTTGAATTACAATATTTCCAGAAGTATTTTTCCATTAGATGCTGCGCAATCCCATTGGGATTTCGGACGTCGGTAAGCGGACATTTTGGCTAAATGATGTTGTTACAGGGAGTTCATTTCTTTATTTCGTACGTACCTACCTACCTACGTTTTTTACGCGCTGCCATGCTGAAATAATATTTACCTCACAAATACTTTTGTAGGTAGGTACCTAGGTAATTAGTATACCTACCTACCGTTAACTACTACACCGTTAGGTACTAGTTATAAGATCTAACATTATCTATTGTATAATTTTGTATTCTTGCAAATAAACTATTTGATTTGATTTGGTTAACAGCCTAAGTCTTTAATAAGTACCTACCCCAAGTCTTTGGCTAAAACACTTTCACTGCCCAGCTTCGTCACCGTCTCCAGATGGCCAGATACAGTCAACAACAGACCATTCAAGATGGTCCAAAAATGTTTTTACTTACGTACGGCCTTCAATACTCAAACGCAACTGGAAAGCACGTCTCGAAGATTTTAATTGAAAACTGCCAAAAAACGCGTCATGAGACGTGCTTATAAATGCGAGTTGCGGTTGAGCAAGGAATTTGTAAACAACTTACGCCCGAATACTCAAAAGCAACTCAATTTAAGCACGTCTCAAGTGACCAATTTTTGACAGATTTTCATTGAAAACTGTCACAAGAAATCGCAACTCGAGACGCTCAAATGTAAGGAATTGCGTTTGAGTATTCGGGGGTAAGTTGATTAGTACAAATTCCTTGCGTTGTATTTAGCCGTTCAGTTATGAGTGTGATCAGCTGTTGTTGGCGTTGACCACTGCTAGTACAACAGCTGGTTTACTTTTTATTGGTCCCTAACACAGAAATCTGAATAGTGCCTTGTTATTAAGATTTCTGTGGTCCCTAATAAGTTCAATTAGCTTCGTCGACATAAATTGAACCTCTGTATCGTCGCCGGCCACATCTCCACTTTCCATCAGGTGAGATTGCGGTCAAACGAAGGTCTATCGACTATTAAAATAAAAACTATCTAGGTTTTTATTCTCTTCACTTCCTACGCTAGGATCGCACTAACATAAGAGTATGCCATCATCTAATCTTATTATAACGTAACATGGTTAAGATGAAAAGTTCCGGTCAGTTGTCGGCTTTAGAGATAGAAAAAGTAGGTAAATAATTAAAAAAGAAAAATTGGGTTATTTAAAATTTATTAAACTTAAGCCTAGGGTGTTGGCCTGCCACGTCCGAATCCTCCTCTCTGAAACAAGAAAGAGGTCTCTTTTAGCAACAACTCCAAATGAAGTGTATTGTTGTAGCTAATAAAATAAATAAATAACGCTGTACAATCCACACAGCATCATCTAGCTCAAGCTAAGCAGAGCTTGTGTTATGGGTACTAGATATCTGATATACCTATTAGTTAGTCAGTTGAGCTACCTGTAGATTGTTTGCAACAGTCTGCATATAGCTCAATTGTTTCAATTGTAAATACTAGTGTAATTTTCTGTGATTATAGGCTTCTGCCATATAACTTAATACAATACATTACATAAATAGATATACATATTTTTTATACATTGAAACACCCGGAACAAATATTTGCAGATGGTACAAGCATTTGTCTTAAGGCGGGAATCGAACCCACAGCCTCCTGTGTCGCAGGCGGACCTCCGTCTGCCGCGCTACATCAGTCGTCAAATTAAGTTGTTGGAGAGCACAATGATGTATACTGGTTATAGAAAGAGAAATATAGTTTTAGGTCAGAAACAATGAATTAGAAATCATTTTTTGGGTATTTATCGCGTACCTTGTATTTTTTTATTTCCACTATGTTTCATGTCACAGGATGGAACGCGATGGAAAGAGAAAAAAAATTATAGAACAATGAACACCAAAGAGACAAATCAAATAGGTTAGTTGAAGTTTTATATTAGCTAATAGACAAGCTTGAGCAGCCTGTGGCTAATGTGTCTATCAATCACAGCGTTCAGTTTACAGTCTTTGCTTACGTGCCTGTTATAACATCTTCTGGGCACAGGTTTCAATGTGAACCACTCTATTGCTAATGAAATGAATGAATGAATATATTTTTATTTCAGAAAACAAATTCCATATTACAAACATTTGATATATAAAAATAGAAACAATGGTGCAATGCAAGGACTTCACAGAATCACTGGCCAATCTTAGACAGTGCCCATGGGTTGAATGTCTGTTAGTTTGTTTGAGATAGCCTCCAAAAAGGCAGGACTGATATTCACTGGCAGATAGAATTATAGCGATTAGCAGGTAACTTAGGCTACTTTTCTTTTACAAAAACTAGGGTTCTGCACAAATAAAACAAAACCAATTAACATGTGAGTTTAAAGGTTTTTGTTACTATAGTGCGTCAGCCCTCACACTCAGGGTAATATCTAGGAAATCAAATAATATCCCAAAAAAATTGGCTTCAAGGGGACTTAACCTGCCACCTTCCCTCAAGGAACGGAAGTTTCAGAAGGGTTCAAGTAGTAGACTTTGTTTTTTTTTTGGGGATATTATTTGATTTCTATGTGAATTTAAGCCACAGGTACAGCTGATCACACTTTAAAAACTTACGAATTCAACATCAGCAGATCCAGGTCCGACGTCAGCCTTCTTGTCGACACCACCAGGTCCGCCGGTGGGTGCGCGGCGGTACGCTGACCGGTCCTCCGCGGAGCGAGCAGGACCCTCGGGCCGGCCAACAGCTCCACGGCGAACTGTCTCAGGACGAACTGAGCGCCTCAGGGTAGCGGGTACGATTTCAGGGGGCAGGTGCAAGAAGATGCGCAGGTACTCAATACCCTCATTGGTCAGGTACCTGGAATTTAAGTAAGGCAATAATTTGGATGCTATTTGGATGTGTGTGAATTTTATGGGGTTTGTCAATTACAGTAGGCAGATGTTCTCCACATTGTGTACTTGTCATAACTTGAACATTCTTGGTCAGCATATTGATGACTAACAAGACATGATGACATGACCGTGGCTAGCTTGGTGATAGTTCAACTACAGCAAACAGTTGTGTGTTGAACACTTGAGTGTGTATTGAACATAATGTACATTAACAGATAGGCCAAGCTATTACTTTTGCATTACTAAAATAGGAATATCTACTTGGTAGGCAAGTAAACATATGAAAGCCGAAACTTAATAGTTTGTTTGCATGAAAAGGTTAAATTTCATCAAATAATATCTTACCAGTAGAAATGCCTCCACGCAAACTGTTCCTTCACATAACCCCTGGATTTGAGAGACTGCATAGCTTTGATCACTTGGAGGTTAGGAATCTTCTCCAGATCAGGATGTTTCGGAGCATGGTAATCTTTCTTAGCTACCATGACTCCCTCCTTGAAGAGGTACTCATAGATAGCGACACGGTTGCTTTTGGGCATCAACATCTTGATCCTTCACCTAAAAACAAGGAACACTTTAGCGAAGGTAGGTTATCACAACAACTTTTCACATAAGACCCTTGGACTCAAAATAAAACTATAACGTCACAGATTCTTATTCACCAAAATGGTTTTTTGTAACAAATCGTTTCACTTATACGAGATTTTAGCGATAATTTTGGATTTTGTTTCATGACAGTACCTTCCGCCTATTTTTGTCAACAGAAAAGAGGAAAACCATCGACGGATGACAGTATTTTGACATTTGGTTTTGCTTCGCGTCGTCTATTTATTTCTAGCTTAACAAAAATATTGTTGTTCACTCACTCTCATCGAAGTCATCACATCATGTCTATTTCTTTTATGATTTCTTTGTTCGTCGAACGAAATCACATCCGACGGTTTTTGACGTGACAACGTCTTATAATTCGATAGAGCCGGCTGCACGCACGAAAAAACATGACGTCATGCGGCGTTACCTCGTCATGCGGCGTTACCTCGCTCTGAGGCGTTCCATGTAAGGCTTGAAGTGCAAGCGAGAGCGCTCGACATCCGTCTCTCTCCTACTTGAGTGAGCAATGCGTCTGCGTTAGGCATGGGTAAACTGAATCAGAGGCATTAAAAATAATCATTTCACTACGGTGACGCGTTAGCTTAACTATTTCCTCTAAACCTTAACGATTCACTGATTCACCGATTCATCGAACGAGTGTCCGCGAAGTGCCGACGCGAGAGTTCGGAATCCTTCGGGTGATGTCGGGCGATTCCGAACTCTCGCGTCGGCACTTCGCGGACACTCGTTCGATGAATCGGTGAATCAGTGAATCGTTAAGGTTTAGAGGGAATAGTTCAGCTAACGCGTCACAATGTCGGGCGATTTCCGTTTCACAGACTACTCCTCTCTCACTTGGAATTAGAGTCTCTCTATCCAAAGATGATATTATACTACTGTTGGAATATTGAACCATGCTATGTACTGGTACACCATTCAACTTGTCTATGAGACGTAAGATTGGAGTAAGGATTTATGATTAAATCTATGCTTTATATCTGTCAATGTTGTCTCGATGACACTGACAGTACTCAACTCTAAAATCAGTTTTGTGTCTATGGCAATGCTTTGTTCTCTCTGTCTGTTCTGAAATGGCCCACACAAGATGTCCATCTATAGCTAATTTTCTGTATCCCTAAATTAAGTGTAAATCATGTAACGTAGTCCTTAATGGTTTTCACCGGGCAATAATAACTATTGTGCTATGTGATTCTGTTTGTTTATTTTCACTCGCCGATTGCAATCCACCAACCTAACCTATCTTCCATCACTGTGCATCCACTGCGTAGGATTGACATAGCCGAAGCTAAGCATACTCACCGCCTAGCTGGCTCTCTGCTCTACAGGTTATGGGCCCAGTATTATCCTCTACTGATTACGGGCACAGTATTGAAGAAGAGGAAGACAATTATACTTTGGTGCAGGCGAGCACACGAACACGAGGAAGCGGATTTTATATTGTGTGCAATGACACAGCAGCCGCAAGAAGGTACCGTTGGCGGGCACACGCCTCATGTGTCGTCAGCAGGTCTGTACACTTTTGATAAATTGGATGGGATTGGCTCGTATCACAACTGGAAGTTCCAGATGCGATGGCGCTTATCATGGAAGGCCTATGGTCATGTATTGATGGTTCTGAGACTAGCAGCAGCACGGATCAAAAAGCTTTGGCTAGAATATGCTTGGCAATTAAACCGAATTGCATTCAGTATTTGCGCGATGCTACAAGCGCAAAGCAAGCTTGGAAAAAGCTGCAGGATGTATTTGAGGATAAAGGACTTTATCGGAGGGTTGTGCTTCTAAGAAAACTTCATGGATCCGACTACCATGAATATAATTCAATGAGAGCTTACATCGAAGAAATAATGACCCTAGTACAACAACTTGCAGACATCGGAAGGGTCATCGATGATAAAGAAGTTGCAGAAATTTTACTCAGCGGTCTACCACAGGATTTTGATGTTTTGGTTTCTGGTCTGGAAACAGCAAACCTCTCCGAAACTCTCACGAGCGAAGCAGTGCGAGCTCGACTACTTCAAGAGGAGTTCCGAAAATCCACAAATAACGGCAAATCAAATGATGATGTGGTTTTATTTACGAAGAGAAAACCACTTAAGTGCCATTACTGCCAGAAGCAAGGGCATATCAAATCAAAATGTTTTAAGTTGAAGAATGATTTGAAGAAGCAAAGCAGTAGCGATGTAAACTTAGCTGCGGGGTCTGCGGACACACTGTTGGTATCAGCAGTGTCACTCTTATCTGTTTACGGAAGCGTGGACTGGATAGTGGACTCCGGGTGTACTTCGCACATGTGCTGTGATATGGACCTTTTTAGAGACATTGATATAAATTTTAAATCAAAAGTTACAGTTGCTAATGGAGAAGCACTGAAATGTCAGGGTCTTGGTGCCGTCTCTTTGAATCTCAATAATAGTAGTGATCTAAAGATTTTGCCAAAAGTAATGTTTGTTCCTAACTTGACTACTAATCTTATATCCGTTAGTCAACTGACTAGATCAGGTTTTAGAGTAGTATTTGAACAAGATAAATGCAAAATAATTGATCCTAAAGGCCAGCCTTTTGCTAATGCAACATGTTTCAGGGGTATTTATAAACTTGATTGTTTTTCTAACCTAAATTGTATTTCAGAATGTAATGTTGCTACCACAGGTGCTTGTAAGCAAGCAGAACAAAGTTCTTTAGCAGCTATTTCTAGTGTGCCATTGGAAGTATGGCACAAGCGACTTGGGCATTTGAGCTTGCATGGTTTGTATGGGATACGGAGTCTTGCAGATGATGTTGTTTTTGAAGATGACTGTCATGGTAAGTTGAAAAATTGTATCTCATGTATTAAGGGGAAGCTTACAATGAAATATTTCCCTAAGGGCCAAGCAAAAAGAGCTCTTTTAGTGTTAATACACTCAGATGTTTGTGGGCCTATGTCAATCAATAGCTGGGGTGGTGCACGTTTTACATTTACTGATGACTTCTCTAGAAAAAGTTTTGGTTATCTTATGTGTCATAAGAATGAAGTCATGAAATGTTTTATACAATTTAAAAATTTAGTTGAGAAACAAGTGGGTAAAACAATCAAGCGTTTCAGAACAGATAATGGAGGGGAATACTGTAGTAAAATCTTCGAAAAGTTTTTGTCTAGTGAGGGCATTATTTATGAAACTAGTATTCCCTACAGTCCTCAGCAGAACGGCGTATCTGAACGCCTTAATGGAACCCTTATGGAAAAAGCCAGGTGTATGCTCTCTGAGGCCTGCCTCGACGAGCGTTTTTGGGGAGAGGCTATTGCTACTGCAATATACCTAAAGAATCGAAGCCCCACGGCTGCTTTGTCCGGCGGTATTCCTGAACAGGTGTGGACAGGATCCAAAGTGACCCTAAGCCACTTGAGAGTATTTGGTTGTAAAGCTTTTTCATTGATTTCAGAACATAACCGTCACAAGCTCGATGCAAAGTCATAGGAGTGTATTTTTGTGGGTTATTGTGAAATGTCCAAGGGTTATAGATTAGTAGATCCAACTGAATTGACGGACTTTAATGTAAAATCTAATATGATGAACTGTGATATTAATTCTAATAAGTTGGATTATGATATAACTACTTATGATATTATTAAATCTAAAATGATAAATAATAATAGTAATGTTAAAATATCTAAAATGATAAACAGTGATAATATTATTAAATCTAAAATGATGAATACTAATAATTTTAATATAAATGACAAAGTTTGTGTTCCAATGTTGAACTGTGATAATGGTAATTCTAGTGAATTGATACCTCCTTCTGCAATTTCAGGTGGTGAAATGGAGAGTGGATATGTTGGGACTGAGGCCCCCAGCACAAACACGTCTGCCAGTGCTGATCGGTCAGCATCGCCATTATTCGTCGACTGCGACCAGGAGGAAGAAAATGAGCAGTCTTGGGCAGAGGAGGGCGACTCTATGGTAGAGTCTGAGTTACCAAGCCAACGTCCCGTACGGAGTACAAGGGGTATGCCACCTAAAAGGTATGGTGACTGCGAGTATGATTATTCTCTCTACTCTCATGGGCAGATTGCGTTTGACGAACCGTCGTCATATGAGGATGCTATGGCCAGCCCTTTTCGCGCGAAGTGGCAAGCAGCCATGCAAGCCGAGTATGACTCTTTGTTAAGCAATGGTGTCTGGAAATTAGTCGAGAGACCACTGGATAAAAACATTGTTAAATGTAAGTGGGTATTTAGAGTCAAGCAAGATACTTCTGGAAATTTTGACAAGTACAAGGCTCGTCTAGTTGCTCGCGGTTTTAGCCAAAAACCTGGTATAGATTACGATGAGACTTTTTCCCCAGTAGTCAGACACTCAACAATGCGGATATTGTTTAATTTGGCAAATGAGTTAGACATGGACATAGAGCACATAGATGTAACTACTGCTTTCCTTCATAGTCAACTAAAGGAGGAAATATTTATGGAACAACCTATAGGTTTTATGAATGATAATAATAAAGTTTGTTTGTTGCAGAAAAGCATCTATGGGTTGAAACAAGCAAGTAGGGTGTGGAATGATACTGTAAATAAATTGCTACTTACTAATGGTTATTCTCAAACAAAATGTGAACCTTGTGTGTATGTTAAGAGAAACTCTAGCAATTTAACTATTTTGGCTCTGTATGTTGATGATTTTTTTCTATTCAGTAATGATAATGTAGAGAAAAAGCAATTGTTGTCCATTCTAAGTAATAAATTTAATATAAAAAATTTAGGCCAAATTAAAAATTGTCTAGGAATAAATATTGTTAGAAATAGACAAAAGGGTACTATAATGTTGAGTCAAAAAGATTATATTAAAAGACTGTTATGTCGTTTTGGAATGTCAGACTTAGGGTTTATGCCCGGGAATTCTCGTCCCGGGAATTCCCGGGAAATCCATAGTTCTCGAATCCGAGAAATGTAGGTCGAGAAAAGTCGAGAACTCGAGAATTTTATTCAGTTCAACTCTTTGTCTTTAGACGCACTTCGGCGGCATCTTTTGACTGTACCAATTGTTTCATTTGTGTTTTAACTGTCGCGAGTGCTGTGTTGTGGAATGCGAACGTATATTTTACTTTGATGGAGGCAGAGCAAACTGGTTAGTTTATTTACAAAAATACTGTTTCTTAAGGGTCCGGCGGAGGATGAATTTCCCATACAAATGTTATACCAAAATGATTTGTAATTTAAGAATATTTGCACCATGGTCTGCTATTATTTGTATTAAAATAGTATTTATCTAGGTTCCTGACACAATTTTTTTTCAAAATACCTTTCTGAAATGAAATTAAACCAAATCGCATTTTTACATCAAATAATGAATGTTTTCTTAGTATTTTTCTAGATAAGTATTTTGAAAAAAGCTTGTGGCAGGAACCTAAATAAATACTATTCTAATACAAATAATAGCAAACCACTGTGAAAATATTCTTAGATTACAAATCATTTTGGTACTACGTTTGTATGGGAAATTCATCCTCCGCCGGACCCTTAATGTGTATTTCTTTAGAAGAAACAACTGAATACATCGAGCAATCAAGGGCGCCTTGAAAAAAGATGATCCAGCGACTGTGGCATTATCAAAATCCATCATTTTAAACGATTTTTTTACTATTTAAAGAAACTGTCAAAAGTTCTCCAAAGTTGGAACGATTATACAAAGTACTCATTTCGGTAAAGCCAACATCAACGGAAAATGAAAGAGTATTTTGCATGTCGGGAAATACTGTCAGCAGAATAAGAAGCCGGCTATCAGACAACGCAATAAATGCTTTGATATTTCATAAGGCATATTTTATCAGTATTGATTCAAAATTATAAGTGCTTTTTTTTTGCTTTGATTATTGACATAAATTTATTACATCAATATAGATGACACAGTCTAAGAGTTGTGTTCCTTTGCTTTTAGTTTATACGAAAGTTTATTTTTTTTATTTAATTAAAGTTTATCACAGAGAAGAAAGCTGTGATAGTTTATAAAATGTTGATTATATTTAGTTCCCTCAAAAGAAGAAAAACATAGTAATTTCTTTCATGTCCAATTTCAATAAACATTATATTGTGTACTAGAGACGTTTTTCTTTATTTTTTTTATAATAAATGCAAATTTCTCGATTTCCCGGGAGTACCCGGGAAATTGAGCTCGAGAATTCTCGAGACCCGAGAAATGAAATACCTCGAGAAACCATGAACCCTAGTCAGACTGCAAGGGTATTTCAACACCAATGCAATTGAATGAAAAATTTTATAAATGTGATAACAATGTGTCTGACAATGATTATAATTTTAGAGAATTGATTGGTAGTTTAATGTACCTTAGTGTCTGTACTAGGCCAGATATAACATATGCATGTAATGTTTTAAGTCAATTTAATAATTGTTATGATAAGACTCATTGGTTAGCAGGAAAGAGGATCCTTCGCTATTTAGCTAAAACTATCGATTATGGTTTAGTTTTTAGTAAATGTAATAATTTAGATCTTATAGCTTATGCTGATGCTGATTGGGCGAATGATCCTATTGACCGAAAATCTTATACTGGTTTTGTAATTAAGTTAGGGTCTAATACTGTTAATTGGGAGACCAGAAAACAGCGCTGCGTCGCTATGTCAAGTACTGAAGCAGAGTACCTATCCATAAGTGACGCCTGTAAGGACATTCTGTTTATCAAACAGTTTTGGTTTGAGGTAATGAATAGAAATATTGTGTGTGAACTATTTAATGATAATCAGAGTGCCCAGAATATCTTGAAATCTATTCAATGTCATAAAAGGACAAAGCACATTGATGTTCGCTATCACTTTGTGAGAGATTTGATTTCTAAAAATTGTATTTCTGTGTCATACATGCCTACTACGGAAATGATAGCTGACATCCTAACAAAAGCTTTGTCTTCCTGTAAACATAATGACTTTAGGTTTCATTTAAATGTAAGAACTCCATGAAGTTGTATTGGATAACTGTAATGAGGGTTGGAGTTCCGTTGTATGGTGTAAGGGGAAGTGTTGGAATATTGAACCATGCTATGTACTGGTACACCATTCAACTTGTCTATGAGACGTAAGATTGGAGTAAGGATTTATGATTAAATCTATGCTTTATATCTGTCAATGTTGTCTCGATGACACTGACAGTACTCAACTCTAAAATCAGTTTTGTGTCTATGGCAATGCTTTGTTCTCTCTGTCTGTTCTGAAATGGCCCACACAAGATGTCCATCTATAGCTAATTTTCTGTATCCCTAAATTAAGTGTAAATCATGTAACGTAGTCCTTAATGGTTTTCACCGGGCAATAATAACTATTGTGCTATGTGATTCTGTTTGTTTATTTTCACTCGCCGATTGCAATCCACCAACCTAACCTATCTTCCATCACTGTGCATCCACTGCGTAGGATTGACATAGCCGAAGCTAAGCATACTCACCGCCTAGCTGGCTCTCTGCTCTACAACTACAAACCAAATCTTATTTTCAAATCATTCATAATAGGTATGTCGATTACTAGGTACATTGTATGTAGATGATGATTAATATAGATGCCAAATTTACTGTAAATATATTGATTTTTCAATCTTACGTATTTTATTTTTCTACAGTTTGATTGACAGCCCTAAGCCTATTTGCCTTGCCGGATTACTATTTAGTTTAGCCTGTTGGAAATTGTTAATGACCACCTGTAGGTACCTATTAGAAATAATAATTATTAATTTCCGTTAGTTGTTTATTTTATTTTTGGTCTGTTGTGATTGAACTACTAACTATATTTTAAAGCAGTTAAATACAAAGGAATCCCTAACTCAGACCACATTTCAGAATCGCTAAGGAATATTATTAAATCTCATTCAGCGAGTCAGTCAGCGACTAAATACTTTAATTCTGAATTATAAATAACACAAGCGATTAGTGAATAGTTAAGGTGAATAGAGAATACTTAAGGGGGTACCTACCCTCAAATTGCTTATTTTCAACTCCGTCGGACCTCCATATCTTCCAAACTACTGAATATTTAACTTTGAAATTTATATATGGTAAAGTTCAGGACTTATTCTATCGATCATATGTTTCGAAAACACGATTCCATAAAATTTTCTCATCGCAAAGTTACCTCTAACTTTTTACTAAAACCCTAATTTCTCAATAAATACAGATGATACGATCTTGAGATTAAGCATAGTAATTGAGCTAAGTATAAAGAACATTTTATATGTTGCCTTTTTTTCAATTAACTATTCTAATGTTTGTGGGGAGCAAATAACAACTAAAAACTTGATTTTTGGGCTTACGCCGCTTTGCTCTGTCCCGCTCCTGTGAACGCGAAATCCTATGCCTATCCTCTTCACACAATAACGAGGTAGGGTACCGCCTTAAGGTGAATTTATTTATTTATTTATTTATTTGGCACACAAAACAGAATACAATCAAATATTATACAAATAGAAGAACACAATAATAAGAGCTAGACTGTATCCCTAAATATGTGTACACAGCATGATTAAAAAACAGTTCTATGTAAGCAGATAGGTACCTATTATAAATTAATTTATGAGTAATATAATAAGCATGCATTAATAAATAAAATTACGAGAATTACATAAACATTAATATAAGATAAATCATTAATAAAAAGAAAATTACTGAATTAAGGACCACTCTCCTTGAGAGTGGTTTCAACATCTTTTTTAAATTTAAATAGCCTTCTGTTAAAAATGTCAATATTGTCACTGTTATTAACTAAAATATCATTGTACTGACGACACATTCTGACCATAGGGTTGTAATAAGAAGTATTATTGGTATGGACCTGTAGGGCGAAAGTTTTCTGGAAGGGATAGCGAGATCTCGTTCTGGTATTAAAACTAATGGTAGAGAGTAAGTTAGGGGAGTCGATTTCAGAGTGAATGATTTTGAAAAAAGTAACCATATTCAGGTATTGGCGACGGGTTTCTAGAGACATGAGTTTGAATCGACTAAGTTTCTCCTCATATGATGGTAGAGTTCGATTTATGCCACACCTGTATCCCAATATTTTGACAAACCTTCTCTGGATTCTTTCAAGGCGTTCAATATGCACCTTGTAGAAAGGAGACCAAATCACTGAATTATATTCAATAACACTGCGAACAAGTGACTGGTAGAGGCAGATGAGGCTCCGAGGGTTTTTGAAGTCTACTGTGGATCTTGATATAAAACCGATTAGCTTAGAGCACCTGGACGTGATGTAGTCATAGTGGGCATGAAAATTAAGCTTTTCGTCAAAGATAACTCCAAGATCTTTAACCTGTGATTTCCTCTCCAGTACGTGATTTTTGAGTTTGTAATCAGCTAGAATTTTATGTTTCTTATTCGTAAATGATACAACAAAGCATTTTTCAGCATTGAGGAACATACGATTTTCAGCACACCATTCGTCCACGGCGTTTAAGTCTGCTTGGAGTGCTACAGAGTCACTAGTGTGAGAGATGGTAGAGTAAATCTTTAAATCATCGGCGTATAGTAAACAGGGATTCCTAATTCTGTCGACGAGATCATTTACAAACGCAATAAAAAACAATGGACCAAGGTGGGAACCCTGAGGAACCCCAGATGTTACCTCAACAGGCGACGAAGTGAATCCCTTAATGGCCACAAGTTGATTTCTACGATAGAGATATGACTCTACCCAACGCAATAGGTTACCGTGGATACCGTAAGAGGCTAACTTAATGAACAACGCTGAGTGATTAACCTTATCAAAAGCCTTGGAAAAGTCGTTGTAGACAACATCCACTTGACCAGTCTTGGCAAAAGCACTGCAAAGGTAATGCTTGTATTCAAGGAGGTTAGAGGTCGTAGATCTCTTCCTAATGAACCCGTGCTGGCGAGGCGATAGAAGTGGCTCCAAGTGGTGATAAAGAGAGTCATATACCAGAGACTCGAAGAGCTTGCCGAGGCATGAGAGTATGCTAATAGGCCTATAGTTTTCACAAGATGATTTATCACCCGACTTGAATATGGGAGTAATGTGAGCAGTCTTCCATAAACTGGGGAAAACCCCTGCCCGGAGAGATTTATTAAAAATATAATATAGAGGGGTGCACAGTTGTTTGGCACATCTTTTAATGAAGTGGGGGGGGATTCCATCCGGGCCAGCCCCTTTATTGGGATCTAGACGAGCTATCTTACGCAATATCTCCTGTTTAGTGATGACGACATTGCTCAGAACCGCGTTCCGGTAATTTGAATCTGCGTTTGAGCTTATAAGTTGTTCAGGTTTTTCATAAACCGAGCTGAAATAGTTCGAGAAAAGCTCGCACACTTCCTGCCGATCAGATGATATTAAATTACCGTATTTAATTGTTTGAGGAATTCCGTTCGAGCATTTCTTACCATTAATAAAACGCCAAAAGCTTTTGATATTGCCATCTAACGATGACTCTACCGATGATACAAAATTATTATAGTCGTTAGTTATTAGTTTTTTACATCTACGGCGCAGCAGGGAAAATGTATCGTAGTCTCGAGGGTTCTTGAAAGTCTTAAAACGAAGGTGAAATTTAGCTTTCTCCTGAAGTCTACGTTTGAGGGCAGGTGAGAACCAGTGCGGGTACATATAAGTGTCATCTCGAGTGCGTGGAGTATATTGCTCAATTATGCTCATAAGCTTGTCGTAGAAGACTGATACCATATTGTCGATAGAAGGTGCTCCATGATGCACCGACGACAAGATATCCTCCCAGTCAATAGATTCTAAATCTCTACACAGGTCAAGGAAATTGCATCTACGATAGTTAAGGCGAGTTTGTTTCTTACTTTTAAAAGAGTTATCAGCGTTTTTTGGAGAGGGTATGTCAACACACAAGGGAGGATGATGAATATCCATACGACTCAAAGGATCGGCATCGCATACCCGAATAGCTGTAAGGGTTGAAAAAATGAGGTCCAGGTAACGGCCGCTGCTGTTCGGTATGTTATTAAATTGAAAAAAATTACATGACAAAGTAGTATCTACAAGTAAATTGGCTTTTTGGCCATGGAAGTTATCAGCTATCATAGTGGAATCAGGCGAGAGTGACCAGTGCAAGTCAGGTGTATTGAAATCACCCAAGCATAAGAATTAATTCAGTTTAGTGAATCAGACTCAGTGAATCGTTTCGGGCAACTGAATCAAGATTACCCATGTCTAGTCTGCGTTGTCACGTTCAACTATCGTCAGTAAACCGACTTTACAGACAACCAATTTTTTTTTATTATTTTGGTCCCAGTCCAGCAAGCATCTCTAGTGCGCCCGCCACACTATGCTCCTCGTCATGCTCCTCGCGCTGCCGCATCGCTGCCGCGATGTTGCCCTGTCTGTCCACACACTGCTCTACTCGCGCAATTAATCGCTACGCGCCGCACTTGTCTATTCGTCGTTGCTACACAATGGACGTTGAAACTGTGGTGGCAGCGAGTGCGTGTATTTGTAGTATAGCTAATTATATCAATAAATAAATAAATAATGCTGGACAATTCACACAGCATTATCTAGCCCCAAGCTAAGCAGAGCTTGTGTTATGGGTACTAGATAACTGATATACATAATACAATACACTACATATATAGATATTTTTTTATTATACATAGAAAACATCCAGAACGCCCTGGACAAATGTCTGCAGATCGTACAAACATTTGTCCCGAGGCGGGAATCGAACCCGCAACCTCCTGCGTCGCAGGCAGACCTTCGCCCAATCATTGTTATGCTACAAAGCAATATACATCGTCGACGTCGTCGGCGTCCTCGCCAACGGAGATGGTGGATGACATCTATTCATCGCAATAGAACGATGGAAGTACCTAACATATTAATATAAACCGAAAACAAAGACGTGCGTCTCGCGTGAGCGCTCGGCACGAACTGCGGCCGCGCGAGTATGTGGACAGTCACTCGCGCTCGTATTGCCGGTCCTTTGACTCGCGGTCCAAAAACCGACAAAATAGGGAGCGATGGGCAGGACGAGGAGCATGACGAGTGGCATGACGAGTAACGTTGCCACACTACGTCTCTGCCTACTTTCCTCGCTACTTCCCACGCCACTCGTCGAGTGTGTGGCAGGCCCATAGTGCTTCATTCCACGCTTCATTCATTAATGAAAATTCATTCATTTTTTAATTAATCTGTGGTAAATTAAATAGTAATGTTCGTTCTCGTTCTCGTTCAGTTCAAAGAGAATTTCAGTTCAAGGCAATTTTCCAGAAAAGTTGTTTTTTATTTTTCCATGTAAAACTAAGACGTGTTTTCAGTATTTCACAGTACATACTTAAGCTTAAAAGTATTCTACGTCACATGGTGCACTAGAAACGCCTAGATATGGATTTCCAAAATCGTCCTGGTGGAAAGACTGGAGGAGGAGGCGTAGCGTCATGGTCGGAGAGTAACCGAGACCGTCGCGAAAGACTGCGCCAGCTGGCTTTGGAGACAATCGATCTAAATAAGGATCCCTATTTTATGAAAAACCATTTAGGTAAACAAGCTCTCTAAAAATAAAAGTAAACATAACCTCACTTTCATGTAAACAAAGTTCACCAATTGTTTATTTCTAGGTTCTTACGAATGCAAGTTATGTTTGACTCTCCACAACAATGAGGGAAGCTACTTAGCTCACACTCAGGGCAAAAAGCATCAGGCTAATCTGGCTAGACGAGCTGCTAAGGAAGCCAAAGAGTCACCGCAGCAGCTAGCACCCGAAAAGCCTAGGATTGAACCTAAGAAGTTCGTTAAAATTGGACGGCCTGGCTACAGAGTCACAAAGCAAAAGGATCCTGACAATGGCCAGCAGAGTTTACTTTTCCAAGTTGATTATCCAGGTATGTTGTTTTATGTAATTAATCACAAAACACATGACCAAACCAATCTTAAAAATTGCCTAAACCTAATCAAAGAAAATTATGTACTACCAATAGATATAAATAAGATGGTACAACTTTATTCACAAAGAAAATTACAATCATATAATAGAAATAAATTAGAACTAGTATTTATAATTGAAACAATTGAGCTAACTGTAGACTGTTGTAAACAATCTACAGGTAGCTCAACTAATCCATATCAATACCAGTCGGCAGCATCCCCAAGATGCTGGCTGCATTGCCACGCTGTAAAATGGTGTACAATCTGTTTGTACAAATAAGTATTTTAAAAGGACACAGTTGACCCATCGGCTGACTGTTACGAATAATCTAATGTTAGCTAAACTGATCCAATTCAATATCAATTGCAAGCACCCTCAAGGCATTGGCTGCATACTTCTTAATACATTGACTGATTCACAGAAAGCTTTAATAGTGACTTTTTCAAATACATTTCATATGAAATGGGGTGGTCCAGACCTAACAACCAATTGTTTTCAGAAATTGCTGATGGTGTTCAACCAAGACATAGGTTCATGTCAGCCTATGAACAGAAGATAGAACCTCCAGACCGCAGGTGGCAGTACCTGCTGTTTGCAGCAGAGCCTTACGAAACAATTGCATTTAAAGTTCCTAGCCGGGAAGTTGAAAAGCATGACTCAAAGTTCTGGACTCATTGGAACAAAGATACCAAGCAGTTTTTCCTGCAGTTTGCATTCAAGATGGAGATGATGAGGGTACCGCCTCCGCCGAAGATGTGGGAACATCATCATGGAATGAGGCTGCCCCTGCCACCTGGCGCGCCGATGATGGGGGTGCCACCTCCGCCGCCACTTTTACCGGTGCCGCCACCTCCACCCTCTATGTAAATGAGTTTAGATATTGTAATACTTTCAATAAATAATTATGAAATTGTGTAATTGCATTTCAATACATACATACACAATAAGTACATCATCTGTCTCAAGTAGGAAAATATAAAAAGGTGTGTTTGTATGTAGGTGATCTCTGACCGCTACTTTGGCCAAGAATGAATTACCTACCCATGCTACGGACTAATACCTCGCAAGCAGAGGCCAGTTACACATAACGCCTTCGTTTTATCTCTGTAATATGGTACGCGTCAGCTTGTTAGCCACTAGACTACAAAGCCAAATAGGTAGGGTATCAAACAAAGTAGGGTACATAGAGTAAAAACTCGCTGCTGTCTCAGAAACGATAGACCGACTTCAAATTCTTCTAGTGGCGACATCTAGTTAAAATTCGAGTCTAATTTAGTTTGATGACACATCGAGGTATACCCTATTTATCCATTAATAAAAGAATTACTTATCAAAATCTGACTTCTCTGTAAAAAGTTATGCGTGGTCAAACATTACATTAGGTACAATCAGTGAGTGAAACTACGTAGTGAACAATCAATCATCCCCTGTTTTCCTACCCTTCGGGTTGTTTTTTTTTTCAAATTTAAATTGGAGCACCTTTGGGGTATACCTTCATGCATAGAAAAAATATACCCGTCATCGCCTCGGTCGGTGCCGCCGTAGTCGCCCCTTAGTTGGCCACCAACCAACGTTCACATTAATTCACATAAAATCCTTTTTCTTTCTTGTTCCGTTTGAGTGTTTTTCTGGCCAATCTATGCATGAAACGGAACGTTTTATAACGGTTTGAATGACTGAAACTTGATTAGAATGAATGAAAATTTCATTGAATAGACGATTCATTCATTCAATACGCGCGCTTTCCAACGAACGTTCGTTGACCTATTGTTTCCAAACCAAAGAAAGCTAGTACTTATAATCAGATTTACTGTGTTCTCGTTAGTTTATTTATTCCTTATTTATTATGTTTTCGAAAGCGAAGCGATTTGAACCAGTCGGTAAGAACTTTGTTTTATTCCGTACAATTTTTTGACACAAAAAAAAAAACATTTCTCAATTTTATTTTCTGCAGCTGTTGTAAAGAATCCGAAAATCTCGAAGAAACCGGAAGATGATCAGCAAACTCCTTGCAAGACTCCAGGAACAGTACCGAAGGTCAAATCAGCTGTTCCCAAAAAGCCTATTGACACTCTCTCTCAATGCAGCAGCAGTATGAAGTCTTTCGCTACAGTAAATATTCAATTCTTTATTTAGAATAATCCTCATAGGTATAGTAGCAGTGGCGATCATCGCAGTGTACGAATCGACGCCTCCAACTCCACTGTTACTGTCCTTAGACAAATAAGGAAACCTACCCGAGGCAGGGCAGGGCTTCCTGCTGTGTATTGTAAACACCTTCACTGCGATCAGCAATCCGCCTGCCAAGTGTGGTGATTATGGCAAAATCCGGGTAGGGGATCCCTCCCCTCTCCGGATCTTGCTACAATTGGCATGTTCCACAGTTGAGTTTGTGTGCTGAGGAGGAGGTATGGCAACCGAAGACCAGAAATATGGCAGACATGTTGATTGTGCTGTACCTATGTATACCGGGCATTCTTAAATCTTATAAGAAGCTCCTGAAGTAGTTCAATTACCAGCAGATTATGAACGCTATTTACACAATTTACAAACTATTTACAAACACAATAGTGTGTAAATATTGTTCATTAAATAATATTAATCATTACATACCGATCACTCTTGAATATTTTCCCTATGTGAATATCTTCCCATAATTTTGTGAAAATAGGCTGAAAGTCTGACTTTAGGGTTAAACCCCGAAGCCCATAAGGTTCTTTCTGGGGGTCCCCCCTTTGAATTATCCAGTATTATCATCTTTTACATTTTACAGCCAAAACCAATCAAAGCTCCTTCTACCATCAAGGCTCCCAGTAGCCTGAAAAAGCCTACACTATGCCCTAAACCGAAAACATACACCAAAGAACATGAAGAAATCATCAAAGCTCAGGAAGTAGAAATAAGGTATAATTTAACTGACCTTTTGATTTACTTTCATTTAAATTTTTAATTATTGCAGAAATAAATTAGTCCCTGAAGAAAATGATTCACAAGATTAATTACATTTTATTCTTTTAGGAACAAAGACCACACTATTCAAGAATATAATAAACAAATTGAAGAACTCAAAACTAACATAGCATCTCTTCAATCCGAAATAAAGAAACATGAACAAGCTATCACTGAATCAAGCATCAAACATATTGATGAACAAATTGCACAAATATCATTACATGATCAAAATTGTCAAACAGAAACAAACATTGAAAATGAAAAAATTATAGAGGTTCTAAAACAAAAGATTGCTGCATTAGAGAGACAGTGTGATGAACTTGAATTGGAAGCAAGTGGTAAGCAAGTAGAGCTATCTTCTCTTGAAGAGGTCATCACTATTCGTGACTCTCTGTGCAAGGATCTGCAAGACAAACTAACTAATACAGAAAATTGTCTGGACGAGACTCGCCAACGCCTAGAAATGGTCAAAGGACATCATGCTTTAGCCCTCGAAGCAAACGAGAGTATCAGAAGGGAGTATAAAGCTGAGTTAGAAACATTGAAAATGAAATTGGAAGATGAAAAACAAGCAATCATCACCAAGTCGAAAGCTGATCAAGCAAGTATTAAAGCTCAATACACAACACTCTTAGAAGAGATCAAAGAGCAGATGCTAAAGGATAAAGAAGAAGAAGTTCAGGAACTGGAACAACAGATGGTCATGAAAGACCGGGATATGAAAGCCAAGCTGGAACAAATGGATGAGGCCACACGGGAGAAACTCAGGCTCTGTGAGATTCAGTTCGAGGAGCGTACTAGGAACATGGAAGACCTCTGCAATCACCAACAAAAGAAAATACTATCTCTTGATAAAGAAATCAAGGAATTACAATACACTGCAAGTTTGTTTGAAGAAAATAATATAATTCTACAAAAGGAGATAAATAATTTGAAGAACGAAACTCAGTCACTGAACTCTGAAAAAGTTAATCTCATCAAAGACATAAACAATTTGAAAGATGAGGCAAAGAAAGCGCGCATTGATTTTGAAAATGAAAGGAACAAGCTGACAGTAGACGTGGAAAAGGCGATGAAAGAGAGGAACAAATTCGAGATGTCTCTCTCTGTCACAAGAGATATCGTCCAAGTATTGACAATGAGACTCAAAGAATCCGATAACGAAGTCGAGCTTCTAGAAGACCAAGTGCAAGAGCTGACCAATTCAAAGAAATTATTAGAAAAAGAGCTGTCATCATACAAAAACCAAATGAACAATACATTGATGGAATGCAATGAGTATAAAGACGCTCTTGTAAACATTCTCAAGTCCAAGGCAGCTCTGGCTAAAGAACACACACGTATCATGGAACACAACGTGTCTTTGATTGAAAGCTTGCAGAATGTGGAAAAGGAGGCCTTCCGTGAACTCGGAACTATCAAGGATGAGCTCATTGAAGATGTAGAGATGCTGAAAATGGAGTCAAACTCCCAGATAAAGGTCCTACGTGAAGAGGTCAGTATAACTGAAGTAACATTAATGATTCCCAGATTTAGAATTCAGGGTATTTATTGTGAAGAAATAAATTTATGTATGTATTAAATATATTTATATTATAAATATACTTTACAATAAAGGCGCAAAAACATTATAAAACGCAACACGATGTAACGTGACGACACGTATTTAGTCGCGTCGGAAAATGTGATTCTGTCATAGAAAGTTCATACGATTTGTCACTATCGGTACACAATACGTATCGTATTTTTTCGAATCGCGTGGCGCTTCAATAATGTGTGGAGCCCTTAACAGACACAACAAAAAACGAAAACAACGCGTAATGGCACACGCGCTGTGAAAAGGAGCACATTCCAATTCGAAAATTTAATAAATATTATAATGTAATTAAATAAATAATGCTGGAAAATCCACATCCACATCATCTAGCAAGCTAAGCAGAGCTTGCGTAATGGGTACTAGACGTCTGATATACTTAATATAAGTAATACTATACTTTTACATAGATATTTTTTATTATACATAGAAAATACCCAGGACACACGGATCAAATATTTGCAGATCCTACAAACATTTCTCCCAAGGCGGTAATCGATGCCGCAACCTCCTGCGTCGCAGGACCTTCGCCCACCACATATCGGTCGTCCTACAAATAAAATAAAAGTACAATTAAACACTACAAAAACATACAAATAAAAGTAACACAACACATTTTTAACCAATATTTCTTTACTAGTAGCACAGATATTATAATACTATACAGTAAAGGTCTCTTTACAAAAACTGCCTTGGATTCTAGATCCAAGTGCTTACATCGAATAGATATGCCCAAAGGTTCGTATAGAGATACCACAAGATACTGCACACTGCTATTGCTTTGATTTTTTGTTCACTTCAATCTTTATAGGTAAAGTAAAGAAGCGAACAAGAAACCTTTACCTTGTTAGAGTGTTAGTTTTCGAGCTGGAGCAAAACTCGTCCCAAGCTTTTTTATCCTGTATAGCTAGATAATCTGATATTTTGTAGTTAGCCTTTTTACAAAGAACATGTTTTAATTTACCTACATTAATCTTGTGTAGCGTTGTTGTAGGCACAGATAGTTAATTCTTATTTCTAGTATTTAAATTATGTATGTCGCTATTTTTAGGGAACCGAACCGATTGATATTTCTATGAGTGTACAAACAGGTGGAGAGGAAGCGTCAGTTATGCGAGCTGGCGACGGAGCACGCGGGGCAGGCGACGGCCGCCGCGGAACAGTCGCGCGTGCTGCTGGCACAGGCCGCCGCCGAGATCACGCGACTGGAGATGGAGAACCAACGTTATCAACATGAGGTATGTTATGTAGAGCCTAAGTCGAACAACTATGTGCCTGCGACGCAGGTTGTGATTTTGATTCCTGCCTCGGGCGGGGCAAATGTTTGTACGATCTGCAGATATTTGTTTTGGGTGTTAGGTTAGGTTTAGGTATATGTATTAAAAAAATATCTATCTTTGTAAAACAATATCTGTTATCTAGTACTTACCCATAACACAGGCTCTGCATAGCTTGGGACTAGATGATGCTGTATGAATTGACCAGGATTAATCAAGACAACTGTGCCAATGCCAACTATACTTCAATGTAGAGGCGAAAGTTTGTGCCCCTTGTGAGACTTTTTGGCGAAGACAATTCCATAAATATTATCATTAATGGGTGGGTCTATCTGTCACCTTTTCACGAAAAGAACGAAAGCCTAGTAGAAAGATTCATCATCATCAGTGCCGCTTCTGCTCTTATAAGTTGTCATTTAAAAATAACATTTCAGGTGCACGATCAACAGTCGATTGTCGTCGAGTTGTCGCTTCTTCGTCAAGAGAACGAAGAACTGACGATGACCGTTGCCAAACAGTCGTCCATCATCGACAAACTCAAGAGAGAGATGGAACAACTGCAAGTGAAGGCAAAATCCCCCAATTTGCCGAAATCCCCCTCCTCCATGCGGAAATCACACAAACTCGGCAAAGAAAATCAGTTGCAAATTGTTTCTCCGTTGCGAGAACGCAATCATTAAATTATTGTCATGTCAATATTTCATTATTGATGACGATTTCATTATTAAAAGATTTTTAATTATGCTAAAACAGTACAAATTAGGGTATGTTTTCTATTTTATGATGACATTTGTTGATGTTCCTGGTCATATTTATCGATTTTAAATCATTTATCAGCAGTTTTGGACATAAGTTTTTGCAGTTGTTTGTTTATTTATTGTGAATGTTGAAATTAATATTTCTAATCTGAACGATTCTCATTAGGCTATAATAAGAACTTTTGTTTGTATGAATGTGTTTATGTGTGATCTTTTGGTACATAAGTATTTATTGTGTAGTCCAATAAACGATCCTGTACGGCGTACAACTTTTTCAATATTTCTTTTTTAATGAGTAGGTACCTATAACAACTTAAAATTAAATAATTGTGTAGGTAGATAGGTAGCTACTACCCAATCAAAGATCACGAGTCACGACACATTACTTTACAGTGTTCTCTAGGTACCTATAGTAGGTAGTCGATATGTGTAGACCTAGTAGGTAGTCTTCCAAATTTTAGAGGCTCGTTCCACTCTCCATTTTTTTTATTCTTGTAGGTAATGAACTTGTTTAGTTTTTGAGATTTCTGTAGGACTCATACTTAATGTAAATCTAAGTAGATACTTGCCTAAAAGTACAAATTTTGTTTTTCTCATATAAGTGAACTGTACCTATTTATGTTCTTTGAGAAAATATCTTTATACAAACCGAAGTTTAAATGTAAGTGTAAGGTACCTACTTCGTTGTAGGTACGTACGTACCTACCTAGGTACTTGCCTAAAATAGGTACTAATTTATTGAAACAACATTCAGTCTTACATCAATTTATTTGGATTAATTAAAAAATCACAAAGTTGCAATACACTAATATAAAACAAAATACAATGGCCATAAATTACTCAGAAAAGCAATCCCGGCAATCAAAATGCCATAAAAAAGTTCCCAAATTCATAAATTACTACCTATTTTATTAAAACAATGGCTAGCCCCTTTCAAAACTATCATTACTCATTAGTTAGTGCCCAAATTCTTAGGGGTATATCTTTGGAATAATTTCAGACTCAAGTATAAATCACAAGTATTGGAAAGTCATGTAGCATAGAGTACAAGTTATAAAAATATAAATGCTATTCAAACACATAAGCGTGAGGTGGGTTACTGTAACGTTACGTGTGACTATCAAGCACTGTGATATACGAAAACTACACTAGCTTAAGACTATGACTACTATTCAACTTATGCTATGTGTATAGTGAGTATCAAACAAGAAATCCTTAAAACCATAAAAAAAGGTAACTAAAGTTACAAAACATTGCGTAGGTAGCTGCACATGTAGCTACAAAAATCCAGTCCATGAATTTGAGATCAATAAAAAAATATGGTTCTTATGGTCAGTACGGCAACCATCTAAGCGTGCGTTTCACTGACGCGGAGCTGGGCGGAGTGGGTATGACCGGACCGTGAATTGGTCAATCACAGGGCTCGAAATCTCCATTCCGCAGTAGTGAAAACACTTCAACGACTTTCAAATAAAATATATGAACACGCGGCTCCGAGCCGGACAGAACGGAATCGAGCAGGTTGTGGAATGTGTGTACTCCGCTCCGCTTCAATGGAAACACTTTTCACTGCTCTTCTCCACTCCACTCCGCCCAGCTCCGCGTCAGTGAAATCGCACCCCAATGCTTGGTCAGGTGGCTTGGCTAGTCTGGTCCGGACGCCGACGCCATTTTTTTTTTATTGAGCACTTTTGATTGAGATTTATTGAGATCGTACAAAACTAAAAATAAGCATTTCGTACAAACATTTGCTTTTGTAATTTTGCCGTAATTAAAATTAATTCAGATCGTTATTACGTATGCATTATTAATAATTGTCCTTATACACTTATTAGACACATTTACAACACTGATACGTCACAAACATCTATAAACATCAATGGGGTCTTACATTTTTCGATCACCGACATTTCGATACCAAGTTATAGGTACAATGGTGTCTGAATTCAGATGTCACAAAAACGAAACGAAACTAATTAATTAGACAGCACTAAAATAATGCTTTCTATTTCGATCGATAAGAAAAGGACGGCAACATTTTTAGTGCTGTTACATTCGTTTATATTTTATGATATCTGAATCGAGACCAATGCAAAACAAAATTAGTCAACGTGTGCGTATCTCGGAACGATATCCTCGCGAATGAGTAGGTCGCAGGCGGGGAGCGGGGGCAGGGGCAGCAAGTCCTGCTCGACGGCGACGAGGCCGGTCTCCGGGCCCGCCAGCCGGCCGTGCCACACGTAGTAATAGAACAACTGCTGCATGGCAGCCATGAAGCGGCGCTGCTCCGGCATCTCCGAGTCGAAGGTCCCGAGGATCGCTTGTAGGTCGGCGTCGGGCCCCGCGAGCCCTGCGCCCGCCGCGCCGCCCCCCGCGCCCGACCCCCGCGCCACGTACAGCGGGACCGCCAGCCGCATGCGCGCCAGGCTCACCAGCGGACACAGCGTGCGGACCGACGACATCAACTCCACCAATCCCTCGTAAGTCTTATTGAAGTGCGCGAAGACAGACGCCGTCAGATTCTTGTCGCCGATGACGCTGTCGTTCACCATCTTCTCCACGATATCGGCCGTCCATATCAGGTGCTTCTTACGTAGAAGGTCGGAGTGGCTCGAGTGTTGGGTGGTGCCGAAGACCATAGGCTTGAAAACTTTATCCTTGCCAGATTTCTTCGCCTCCTTCTGAGCATCCCAGCTCTCGTACGCGTGCATGCGCAGGAGATCTCCATCGCGCACCAGCCAAGAGCGCTTGAATTCATCGGCAACGGGCAGCGTGGCGAAGTTGTTGCCGAGCCAGATATCGGGGGTGACCGATAGGATTTCGGTGGTGGGCATTTTCCGAAGACATTCCGCGTCGTTGCATTTGCTCAGCTGTTTGAATTGGTCGTTGCTCTTCTGCGTCAGATCAAGGGGCTCACCCGGGAAGACTACGGAGGGGGAGGACAGCCACGCACGGGAGTACAGCTTGTGCGCCTGAGTGACCGTGGTTAGAGCCGCGGTTAGCGTCGCACCGGCGCGGTGGCCCAACAGAGTCACGGAGTCCGGATCTCCACCGAAGTGTTTGATGTTCAACTTCACCCACTGCAAAGCGACTAACAAGTCACTCAGACCATAGTTTCCCGACGTGGGTGGATACTTTGAATTCGTGAGGATATCGAGAGCTAAGAACCCGAAAGGTCCTAATCTGAAATTGGGGCGGACGAATACAACTTCTTTAGTGCGCGCGTAGAGCGCCGAGGGCTGCGCGGGACTGATTCCGCCGCTGAAGGTATTGGCACCGATTAGTATAACCACCGGCAGGGGAGTGTCGTATCTGACGTGAGGAGTTACAATGTCTAGCGTCAGACAGTCTTCGTCGCCGATGATGGTTCCGTTCTCTAGGAATTGCGTGCACAGAGGCTTCTGTTGGTGAGCTTCGATAGTTCCGTTCCAGCAGAGAGATATGTTGTTCAGGGGTCTGGCGTAAGTGAAACGTTTCTCTTCGACTGGTGGTACTGCATAAGGAATGCTGAAGAACTTGTAGACACCTTCATCGTAAATTCTGAAACAACAAAAAGTACAACATGATGAAGGGCTAAAACTCGTGTTGCTTGTTACGAGAAAGATACAAGGTGAACAACTGATTTTGTATTAGTCTAGTTAGCATTGAAAGTACTTGTCCAAGTAAAACTACAAGTTTCGAATATTATGTGTTTCCCTACTTCTGTTCTGTACTACTCAGTTTTAGAATCCAGGATACTTTTTGTAAGAGGACTAAAAGCAAAGACATATTGCTGGAAAATATTTGATAAAATTTTACATTGGTTTTATTAGCAAATAACTGAAGTTGGAATTATTTTTATTTCTATTTTTTTGCTTTCATTCATGATTTCATTAGTAAGTATCTTGTTAGTTATCTTGTTATCTTGTAGAAGACGTAATATTGCTGGAAAATATTTGATAAAATTTTACTTTGGTTTTATTAGCAAATAACTGAAGTTGGAATTACATATTTTTATTTCTATTTTTTTGCTTTCATTCATGATTTCATTAGTAAGTATCTTGTTAGTTATCTTGTATATATAAATGCATGTTTTGTGTGCAAAACTATGGTTACCCCTCAACTGGTCCGCAGCTGGTGAGCGTGGTGATGAACCGTCCGAGCCGCAGGGGGCGCTCGGCCGGCGGGCCCGCGTGCGCGCCGATGATGATGCCGATGATGACCACCAGCAGCACAAGAAGAACCACTCCGCAGACTATTATGTCATCTGTATCAAATTTTATATATGTATGAAAATGAAATTTTAATGTTCAATTTTTTTGTAAAAATTATTGTTTTTTTGTAGTTAGGGCAATATTTATTGTATTTAAGTACATACACTATTTTTAACGCATTAAATGCGTTAAAAATAGTTTGTGTACTTCGTGCTACCCGAAGGGGCGTGCTGCGCTGCCGATACCCTGCGCTATAGATGTGCTTGTGCGTCTTGGGCAAGTGTTAGTTACGTTTTCAGGAATTTGAAGTAAAACAAATAGCTCTGTAGAACCTGATCACCGAGAAGTTTAGGTTAGGTGATCGCGGGATTTTAACAATGTAAAGATAAAAATTAAAGGAATAGAATATCAGAACTATTCAGATTAACCAACCAGAAGAAATTTATGGTAGCATGGATTGCTTTGTTTACTTTGGGGCTAGCTAGATGATGCTGTGTGGATGGTCCAGTATTATTTATTTATTAATAATTAATCATCAACTCACCCATTATAAATTTCTTTTGGCGAATTCTTTCTTTGAGCGGTAGCTTTGTGGCTACTTTTCCCTCCTCTGGGTCCTGAAATCATAATGTTCATCAACAAGGTTTTTTTTACCCTTCAATTATGTATTTAGAGAAAGTTTTTTATTTCTTTAACAAACATATACTCATGATCATGGCTATGATCAAGCCTACCTTAGATGCTTTTTGTTAATTTCCAGATACTTTTTGTAAAATGTATTTCAATATTAAAATAATTTTAGTTTGAACCTGTTCAGCAACTCCACACACTTGTACACACTTTGATATTATAAATTCAAAAGTAATTCAGTCTTTCTGTTAACTTTCACAATGAAACGGCTCAATGGATTCAAATAAAATTTGGAAGGGATATAGATTATGTCCCGTTAAAGGAAATATGTGTGTTTAAAGCTAGTAAGACATAAATACAATGGTTGACCTCCACCCCTCATCTTACCTCAGTATCAAGCTTCACAGTTTCCATTCCATCGTTGGGGCTGTCTAGCTTATCATCTAGTGTCTCCATGGAAGCAAGGGTAGCCTCTGCGTTGCTGTCAGAACGTTTTTGGAAGAGCTTTGGATATTTCAGGTTGAACAATTTTCGTTTACCTTCAGTTTCACCTAAATTAAAACCACATTTCATCATCACACTGTTAGCATATTTAAAAATGGAAGAAATAAACAATGCTGGACAATCCACATAGTATTTTCTAGTCCCAACCAAAGCAAGCAGTGCTTGTGTATGTATAATAGGCATGCAATATAAATACTGTATAGTTATTCATAATAATGCCAGCATATCATCACAATTTATATAATTTTTTTTTTGGATTGATTCTTGCTTACCTTGCTCATTTTTAGGATGATGTAAAAATTTTGTCAATGGGCAAGAATGCAGGAATTGCAGGCGGTGACCTATTTTTGGCTTATGGTCTTCAGTCTTTTGTTCAGTATCTTTCTCAATGCCATCTTCATCCTAAAAAACATCAGATTTTAATTGGTGTTTGATGAAATACCATCAGGATCTTTCAGACCATGAAAATGCTTATTGAACTAAATATTAATAACCTGTAAGTTACTTTGATACCCAATAAAATGGTCAATCTTCTGACTACCATGCCCTAGCACCCATGACTTGGGCCATGCAGCTAGTGTGGGGCTTTAGCCAATCCATGAGACATTAACTACATAATGTATTTAGCTCTTAGGTACTTATGTAGGTACTTTTTTAATATTTTTAATATTTCAATTGTATGCCTGTATGTAATTTTGATGATAAAAAAAATGCATTTGTATAAAATGGTAAAATGTTTGCCACAATCTTACCTTTGATTTGTCTTTATCGTTATTTCTGGTGAAGAAACCTGGCATTTTGATGGCGCCAATTGGAATGAACTTGGGTTTGACTTCCCTCCCTTGCTCAGTCACATCTCCAGAAAGCGCCGTTTTTACCGGCCCATCCCCGTCAATTTTAGGATCGACAGCTGCCTCAATATTCTCACTTTCTGCTTTCAGCATTATCTCCATTTCTTCAGCTTCAATTTGTTTTTTATCCGGGGATTTTTCATCGCCATAATCAGGTTTGTTGATGTCCATTGTGCTCATGTCTGAAATAATATTAGAGTCGTTAGCTTGTTAAAATAAACTAAATAAATAACGCACATCATAAAACATTTACAAGGCCTGAGGAAAAGATAGGTACAACGGTAGGATTTGCTTGTATTGTTGGGCACTGTGGGCATTGGGCAGGTGCAAGAAACAAAAAGCCGTTCACGGGAATCGGGGTGGGAAGATGGGGAAGCGTTGTGAAATTCGAAGCGTTGCTAGTGTAGATGCAGTTAACTTTTGTAAATACATACTGGAACTAATTGTATCATCAAGTTAGGGTTGTTTGTGATACAGTACATTCACATAGAAGCTGTAGTTCTAATTTCTATAATACGAAACTATGAAAGAAACGAACGATCCCCAAAAGTGCCGCTTCGCACGACCGCCCGCTTGCACAGATCAGTGTTGCCACCTTGCAGAAAAAAATATCACTAGATTTGATCTCAAAACTCGCTAGATTTCGGGATATTTTGGACAAAAATCACTAGAAAATTTAAAATGAAATTTCACGCTAGGTACTACAAAATAATGTATTTGTGAAAATAAGACACTAAAAACACAACATAATACTGATATCTAATAGCAAAATTTTTGACACTAAGCTAGATAGATATTTGTTTTTGTGTTTCTTTTATACACACAACTCTGTGTTTCTTAATGTCACCAATTCTTGAAAATATGTCTTTTTGATAAAAATTTCAAAAGGCTGTAGTAGTATCGTTTGTCACAGGCCATAACCACATCTTGATTTCTTAGGTTTCCCATTCTTGTCGATATTTTTGTGAATAAAAGTCTTTTTTAGGGTTCCGTCCCTCAAAAGGAAAAAAGAACCCTATAGGATCACTTTGTTGTCCGTCTGTCTGTCTGTCTGTCTGTCCGTCTGTCAACCCTCTTTTCTCAGGAACGCGTGGAGGAGGTATCGAGTTGAAATTAACATCAAATACTCAAGTCCGTAACTTCTTGAAGCCGTGATATAAATTAAACTTCCAAGTCAACACACTCAAAAGTTGCAGACGTTTATGCCCGAAAATTTTGAAATTTCCAAGGGAATCACATGCACCCAAAACCTATAGGGTACTTCCCTTAGATCTAGAATCATTAAATTTGGTGAGCAGCAAGGTCTTATAGCACAAGTAGAGGAAAAAATCCGAAAAACATAAATTTGTTATTTATTCACAAAAATATAATAAAAATTCACAAAAAAAATACTTTTGACTCTCGCCATGGACCAAAACCAGGGTAATTTCCGTTGACGAAAAATCATAAAATTGAAGCAAGGTCTTATAGCACAAGTAAAGGAAAAAATCCTAAAACCGTAAATTTGTAGTTTATTACCTAAAAAATTGGTTGCCTGTAAAGTCGGTATACGGGCGAAAGTTTTACGTGACAACGACCGTAACGCAGTTTCTTGAAGTGAGCGGAGCGTAACGCAGTTTCTTGAAGTGTCACCCGGCAAACCAATTTATAAGACGTTGTCACGTCAAAAAAATAAGTTTTGATCCTCCCTCTACCAAAATATACAGGGTATCTACTTCACGTTGACCTGTTGACCTAGAATCATAATATTTGGCAAGTAACAAGGTCTTACAATTAAACGGAACCCTTAGTGCGCGAGTCCGACTCGCACTTGACGTTTTATTTTTACTGGCACGTCCATAGTAAATGCAAAGTAACTAAGAAATACTTCACAAATCTTACGCGAATGATTTCGATGTGATCACTTACCTACTTTCCTGAACGAAGTTTAGCAAGAACTGCCTAGCAACAGTAGCAAGCACTTATCTAAATACATACTCAAATAAACTAGTTTAGTAGGTACGTGATAGGTTCTCATCAGTAGTCGGGGATTCCCCAAGGTAGGTTTGCATAACCAAACAAAAACGTTTAATTCATGAACCTATAAAGATTCACGGTTTAATTACGTTTCGGCTGTCTAAGAAAAGGATTGTGCTTTTTTAACATAAATTGGGGAATTCGTTGCTAATAAGTATGTATTTTCAAAAAATTTCGAGATTCGATAAATATCACTAAAAATCACCAGATATTTTTGTAGTGATTTTTTCTTCAGAATATCACTAACGTACTCCAAAAAATCACTAGATCTAGTGATAAAATCACCAAGGTGGCAACGCTGGCACAGATAAACAACGCTGAATGAATGATATGAATGAAATAGACGAACGAGACAACTTCAGATGACTCGTAGAGCTTGCTGTATTGTTTTCCATTTTAGCACGGAAGTATCCGATTTTGGTTTCTTTATGTTGGTATCTGGTAGGTATTACGGCCGAGACCTAAATGCAATATTGCGACTTTGCGAGTCTGACTGGATATGATATACGGTATAAAAAAGTACTCTGTGATGATATACCATTATACATTGCAGGCAATGTTGCCGGCCACTTTACTGCAGCCGCCTAACTAATAAATAAATAAATAATGCTGGACAATTCACACAGCATTATCTAGCCCCAAGCTAAGCAGAGCTTGTGTTATGTTATGGGTACTATGTAGATAACTGATATACCTAGTTAATACAATACACTACATAGATAGATATTTTTTATGATACATATAGAAAACATCCAGAACGCCCTGGACAAATGTCTGCAGATCGTACAAACATTTATCCCGAGGCGGGAATCGAACCCGCAACCTCCTGTGTCGCAGGCAGACCTTCGCTCGCTGCGCCACAGAGGTCGTAAACTATTGCAGAAAAATATATTGCCCGTATAAAAGCCCCCTAAAACAAATAAATCAAATTCTATACCATAATGTGGTTAATATAATGACATTAGGTTATGATGTCAGGTTTCTGAGATGTTCATATATGAAGAAAAGTGAAAACACATGGTCATTTTCTTCTTAAGACCTACTTTGTAGGACATTTTTTTTTTTTTTTAAAGTCATCTTTCCAACCAAATATATAACTTTTATTGTGCGCGGCGACTTTGTATAACAAAAATATGTGCAAGTGCCACCCTTCCACACAAAAATCTTCAAACCCCTTTTCATAGACCTACCTATTTTACGTCAAGGTTAACCGAATAAATACCTAAATAATGCTGGACAATCCACACAGCATCATACCTATAGCCCCAAGCTAATCAGAGCTTGTGTTATGTTATGGGTACTAGAAAACTAATCAGAGCTTGTGTTATGTTATTGGTACTAGACGACTGTTAAACTACATAGAAAATAACCCAGAACACCCGATACGAATATATGCAGATCGTACAAACATTTGGGGCACAAGGCGGGAATTGAACCCGCAACCTCCTGCGCCTGACCTTCGCCCGCCGCGCCACATCGATAGTAAAAAAACGGAATTGTCCAATTATCTTTCAAAGATCACCACCCTTATTGCAGGCAACGAAGATTTCTATTTTTAACCAACTTTAATAAAGCCCGGAACTGCGTTCTTTAGATTTTCTAAAAAAATTAAGAACAACCGGTATAAAGAAACAATAAATTTATTATATTTTAAATTATAACAATAGGAGGCTTTGTTGCCACCAAACACCTTGTCCGGTGACGGGCAGGGAGAATGGAACGTTTGCGCAGGTACGCTCACGCATTTAATTCATATGCTGCCGACAACACAGCAGGCGAATGATAGGTACAGCTTCGTATAGCTCCTTCTCGCTCTTTCATTGCTTGAAACAAAAACTCAATGCGACTGTCCAGATGGTAACCGCCCACCAATTTGGCCTAAGAATTGCATTCTCTGTATCTTTGTCATGTGCTTTGCCAGGGGACAAGAAGTTTGACGACTATTACACCACTGATTAAATACTATTTAAAAGTACTATCATTATTTAAATTAATAAAAGCGAACTTCTGACTAGTATTAAATAATTAATACTAATTCTTTTCCAAGGCTTTAACCAGGAGTTCGTTTATTCCTATAATAAGATTTCTAGGATCCATAATGAGTCCAGCAGTGACCATGGCGTTCAAGAATAGCTGCTGTGCCAGCATGTCTGCTAGTTCCTTGTCGGTTGTGAGCAGCTGGTGGAGTTTCTTAATGATAGGGTGTCTGGAAGAAAAAATATGCGAATTGAGTACCTTCTGGATGCCACAGTTTATTTCTGATATTTACCAAGTGTTGTTTGTAAAATTAATGATTTGAGTTATTTAGTCAGTTTATTCAGAAGTCGATGAAGGCACTGCGACTCGCTTTACTAGAGCAAAAACCAATTAGTTATCCATACTCGAAACACAAATCTTTGAGCGAATTTTTTTTTAATCGTCACGCGAGACCTCCAGGGCTAATCTGACTCCGCTAGCGAGTCATCAACACGGAATCTGACACAAATTCGCGCGAAATTCAAATATTTAAGCGGTTTTTAATATGTTCTACGTTCTGCAAGCAACTAAACTACCAGAAATGTAGTTGATGACTCGGTAGTGGAGTCTGAATAGCCCTGCTGCTCTAATCCGATTTGAGTCTGAGTACTCGGGCGTAGGCATACGTAGTGTAGGACGCCCTCCAGCCAGGTGGGACGACGACCTGCGAAAGACTGCAGGCAAATGCTGGATGCGGCAAGCTGAAGACAGGGCGCTATGGCGCTCATTAGGGGAGGCCTGTGTTCAACTGTGGACTAATATAGGTTGATGATGACGATGACTCGTGCGTTAACTTACTTGGGATTAAGTTCGAGTTGCGGACGCAGCAGTGAGTATCTATTCTCCTCGCTGAGATTTGCCGCTTGTGTTCTAACGAAATGTCTCGCTGCAGCCATTTCCGGCACAATAATAACACAGGGATAGGAGTCCAGTTTTTGAGTTGTGCGGATTTCAAATACCCTGCCGGTCAGTTTCGCTTGTAGGAATTTAATGAGCTCATCAGCTTGTGATTTCTGTAGACTGTCGCTTCCTGGAAAACCGGAGAAATAACGATACAATTTAGAATAAAATGAAATTTTATTTTATACAAATTTTATCATTATATCTAATTAAACAGACATAAGACACAACAAATTAAATTTGCTACTATGAACGAAAAATAACCAGAGATAAAGGATTTTTAGTTATTTCTAAAATGTTAACTGATTGATTGACTTTATTCATCTTAGTTGGACAATCTAATGTTGTAGGCTTTCTGTTACCAAAAAAATGTTTTGGTATGAATCATATAATTATTTAAAATACGAGTATCAGCAGTGCGCGTGCGCGTGGCAATTAAGCGCAGGGTCTTGTGAGTCGCGAAAATGCATTAAGTACCTAAATTTTATTGTAAGGCGCAGACCGATTCTTCTCACCCCGGCGGCGCTAGCGCCCAATAGGTATGGTTAAGACAGCCCTGAGTAATAGTGTTATTCTAAGTGAAGATTAAAGACCTAAGAGAGCCAAATATTCGATACAAACCAATGATTGTAGAGCTGTCTGCCTCGTCCTTTTCCAAGTCGTTTTCAACCGACGACAGCGTCCTCCCGCCGAACTCCTTCAGCTCCAACAAAACCAGTTCGTCGTATGGTTCATAGCAGAACAGTACCTCCACATCTCGCTTTTTATGTGATTCGTAGTATGGGGATGTTAGAGCTAGTTCTCGGCTGAAAATGAAACGGACAAAAATACAATGTGTATTGTGGAACCTTGATCAAACGAGATGTGCGGATACGCGACATAATACATATATTTAACGACAAAAATCAGAAAACTAAAATTATATACTATGTAAGCTATCTCAAAAACCAAGCCGGTTAATTTTTTTAATCAAATCTAAATGAACTACATCATTTTCGTTTCTTTTTATGTCATCATCATCCTCATGAACCTATATTAGTCCACAGCTGGACATAGCCTAATGAGCGCCATAGCACCCTATTTTTAGTTTGCCGCATGCACCATTTGCCTGCAGCCTTTTGCAGGTGGTCATTCCACCTGGCTGGAGGGCGTCTTACACTACGTTTGCCTAGTCGCGGTCTTCACTCAAGAACACGTTTACCCCAGCGGTTGTCTGCGGGTCTTTTTAAGAAAAAGGTGTATTTTATTCTGTCTATGTATCTATCTATTTATTCAAAGTAGTGTCATTTGAATGCATGCTTTGCTAGTCTCTACTTAGCGTATTCGACAATAAGCATTGTATATTGACTATTTGTCGACAAATTGTTGATCAGCAGGTATAGCATGATTACCATGCTTTACTTTAAAAACTTTCGTAGTTTGACGAACCTATTATAGCGTAAGCGGGTTAACTACGAGCCTAGTTTGTGTTGGAAGAACACCAACGTTTGATGTTTACCCTAGTCAGTCAGCGAGCGACGTCAAGAGTAGTGTAATTAAATAAATGCTTCAATAAATTAGATGCAAAAGTAACTGTCTTGGAAGGATTAAATAAATAAATAAATAATGCTGGATGATTCACACAGGGTCATCTAACAAGCTAAGCAGAGCTTGTGTTATGGGATGATTGTTAAACTTAATACAACGCATTACATAGATATTTTTTATTGAACATAGAAAATACCGAGATCACCCGGAACAAATATCATGCAGATCGTACAAATATTTTTGCCGAATTCCTTCAACTAACAGCATTTACGCATTAATATGTCAGTGTCTAGTCTCGACCAAACCTTATCCAGGATGTTGATGCGGCGTTGGATAATTACCTGGGTGCCGCTAAATAGTAGATATTTCTGTGGATATCTTTCTGACGAGCACTATAATCGGCTAGAGAAGTTTTCTGTCCACTTTCAAGTTTTGAAGACTCAAAGCGCAATAGTTTAGCTATTTCCTCCTGCAATTGTGACAAATCACTCTAATATTATAAATGACAAAGTTTAGATGTATAGATGGATGTTTGTTACCTCTTCACGCCAAAACTACTGAACGTATCGGGCTGAAATTTTGCATACAGGTAATTCTTATCCTGGAATCAAAAATAGGCTACTTTTTTCCCACAAATCAGTTCCCATGGGATAGAAAACGTTTCCATAGAAATGTGAATGACGATGTCCGAAACGATACGTCGTCGATGCTTTTATAAAGCACCGTATTAAAACGGTAGGTAGACTGAAAAGAATTAGCACTTTTTCTCTCCATTTCTAATAGAAATCATTTGCTTGTATATCGAGGGTTGATTGTTGTAAGTAAAGCTTAAAATCTTGTCAAAATAAGGTAAATAAGAGGGTAAAATTATATGCCTAAACGACGTATTTTTGCATCTTTTTCTAATTTATTTTTCTTTTATACAATCTACGGGCAAATTAATTATTGAGTTTGATTTAACAGCTACAAGAAATGAAAACTGGATCGTATTGTAAAAATAACGGTTTAAAGCGAGGGTTAAATCATTGGATTAACCGGTTTACATGCCCAATTAGCCGTAGTAAAGTACGTTTTAACAAATTTATTACCCTTTCGACTGGATTTTGGCTGGTGACAATTCCTTCTTTCATGAAGAGTGAGTATTCTTTGTAGAATAAGTCGTACCCCACGGGATCCTTGGTGGCCATCTCTAACATGAATTTCAGAAATCTGTTTGTCAGCACCGTTTTAAGTTTACTGAAAATATTTAAGCCAAATTAATGTAGAAAAGGTGTTGATGCGGATCAAGAAATATTATGTACCTATATTCTAGCCAAACTCGATGCGGAATGTTTGTAAAAAACCACGACATAAAAACTAAAACTCACTTGCTTGGTGTCGAGTTTCAGATATACTTGTAAACAATATTGAAGGAAGGATCATGAATCGACAAGTAATGTAAATTCCGTATAAAAAGGCGCGGCAACAGAGTGAATTTTAGGTTAAGTATGGGCGGTTTGTTTACAAATATTCCACATAGAGTTTGGCTTGTATATATGTAGGTACTACCAGTATTCTATACTCACGTAATTAAAACACTATTTTGCAGTAACTCTCTACTTAAATTTAGTGGAATGTCTTCAGAATCAACAACACCTGAAAAATATTTTTAAGCAATCTTAGTAAAGGCTTATTATTCTACATTATTAATATTTTAAGACTAAATTTATTCTAATTATTTTGTCTTAAGGCGGTACCCTACCTCGTTATTGTGTGAAGAGGATAGGCATAGGATTTCGCGTTCACAGGAGCGGGACAGAGCAAAGCGGCGTAAGCCTAAAAATCAAGTTTTTAGTAGTTATTTGCTCCCCACAAACATTAGAATAGTTAATTGAAAAAAAGGCAACATATAAAATGTTCTTTATACTTAGCTCAATTACTATGCTTAATCTCAAGATCGTATCATCTGTATTTATTGAGAAATTAGGGTTTTAGTAAAAAATTAGAGGTAACTTTGCGATTTTTTTCTATCGAGAAAATTTTATGGAATCGTGTTTTCAAAACATATGATCGATAGAATAAGTCCTGAACTTTACCATATATAAATTTCAAAGTTAAATATTCAGTAGTTTGGAAGATATGGAGGTCCGACGGAGTTGAAAATAAGCAATTTGAGGGTAGGTACCCCCTTAATTCATGAATATATCCTAAAGCACCAAGTTCCTTCTCATTCATCCGATAGAGAACCAAAGTTATCGACAAGAATTAGCAAGCTGAAGTGGCAGTGGGTCGGCCTTAAAAGAACCGACAACCGCAAACGTGTTCTTGAGTGGAGACCGCGACTTGGCCAACGTAGTATAGGCCGCCCTCCGACCTAGTGGGATGACGATCTGCGAAAGACTGCAGGCAGATGCTGGATGCTGCAGACTGCGTGTTATGGCGCTCATTAGGGGAGCCTATGTCTATGGGGCCTATGTCCAGCAGTGGACTAAGGCTGATGATGAAGTTTTATCTATTAAGTTCATAATTACCTTTAACAAATCTCATCCACTTAGGCAATAGATTATCAGCTTTGTTTTTAATCAGGATCTTTCTTGAATACAAAGCTACACCGACCTCCTTGGTGTCGCGGGATATTTCGAAGAGTCCTGGCTTGCCCTCGGGAACATAGATAATCGATCTGATTGAGAGCGGCGCATCGGTTTTGTAGTGCAACGTGAACCTCGGTTTGTCATAAGCATTGCTGATAAATTTGTAAAACTCAATGTGATCTTCTTTTGTAACCTCCTTAGGATCCATGAGCCAAAGTGGCTGAAATATTAAATAAATAAAATACCTACTCATTTACAGGCATAAATTTTACTATGGGGTTGGAAGATTTTAATATGGAACTGGCCCTAACATTACTACCACTCTTTTTTTCATAATCGACGTGCACAGTTATAGTTATATAGGGTGCCACGGAAATGCTAAGTCGAAAGGGGGTGATTCGAGGGGGATTAGACATTGAATGGTCAATGTTTGTTCTACGATTTTTTGAATTTCAAATGTTTTTCCTTATTTTGAAAAAAAATTAAATGAATTATTGTAAGACGATGCGAAAAAATATGAAAAATATGCGAAATAAAAAAAACACTTTCACATATCCGTTTCGGCTTAGTGCACCATATCCGTGGCACCCTGTACATTTGAAGGATACTTATACATAAAAAATGTCCTTTAACATAATGTCCTAAAGCGTTAGGTTTTTGAGATATTCACAAATGAAAATACATATTGCTCTAATTATTTTTTGCATAGTGTCCTCCATCCAAATATACATCTTTCAAATGTCAGGGCCAAAATCTTCAAACCCCTTTAATAATAATAATAATAATAAATCATTTATTGCCTATAAATTACTTATCCTAAACTAGAATTATACACAAAAATTAAATAACTAATCATAGGCAAAGGGAGTAGATTCAGCTGTGCTGAATGTAAGAAACATGCAGCGCTGATTTTAAATCTACTCCCCTCGGGTAGGTGGTCACCGAGGGTTAAGGGATAGCGGGCTTAACGTAGGTGGGTTCACACTTTAACATAGGTACTCTCAAAAACTCTCTAAACCTACCTTAATAGAATTGACTTGTACGTCGTTCAAATAAATTGGACTTCCAATGAAATTGCTGTACTTTGTGATGATATCTGAAAACAAAAAAAATATTTGCTACAAACAGTGAACAAAAAAGCAAATGAATCAGCATAATCTTCACATACTTTCAACTGTGGTTTCATCTGCAAATTCTCTGCATTCAGGCTTCAAATAAATAACTATTTTTGTTCCAACAGGCACTCCTTCTGCTTCTTGGATTTCATAAACTCCTGACCTAAAATAAAACTTTCACCTTAATATGATGCTGTCAAAACAGAATATTATAAATGAACATTTATCGAGAAAACCTTTAGAGAGCGAAATCTTTATGACCTGTCGGATGTACGCGCGAGTTGCTTCGCAGTAGCAGAAGACGTTGCCAATCGAAAGTACAGACGAGTCGAGTGTTGTTTCATTTCATATTTTTATTATTTTGTTGAAAGTACAGACGAGTCGAGTGTTGTTTCAATTCACATTTTTGTTTATGTGCTGTTACAGGTTACAGTTACAGTAATGGTTATGCACTCAACTGCCATGCGCTGATTCGCATTCGAGGCTATGTTCACAGAGTTCATAATAGATTATTGCGCTCTCTTTAACTATGTTAGGTAACGTTTTTTTGCGATTCCTGACTTTTTTGGTACTCCTACCTCAGTTGGTCAGTTAGAAGTTTTTGATCAGTATAAGAAACAGGATCGATTGGCATTGTTAAAAAGCCCATTTTTTGGAAAACAGTAATTTTTTAAAAAAAAATTGGGATTGGGCATAAAAATTTATCTAAAAAACGTGGATAGTCTCCTAAGACCATTTTCTGGTAGCTACACCGGTTAAGGTACTGCACCGTCCAAAAATCCACCCCGTACTCATATAATATTAAGGAAGTACTCACCCATCTGATCTCCACTTGTACCCAGGAGACCCAGTCTTACTGCTTCGAGTGAAAACCTCAATTTTATCAGCCACCATGAAAGCAGAGTAGAATCCCACTCCAAACTGGCCAATGATAGAACTAGCTTCAGTAGAACCCTTATTTTTAATCTCTTCTATAAATGATTTAGATCCAGATCTGGCAATTGTACCTAGATTGTCAGTCAGTTCTTCTTTCGTCATACCTATTCCTGAGTCCTGTAATTTTTAGAAAACAAATAATTAGGTTTAGAATAGGAACAGAAAACTTTACTTTGAACAGCTGAACATTCAAATATACATATACCTCACCTCAACAGACTATATTGGTCCACTGCTGGACGCAGACCTCCCCCTGATAAGTGCCTTAGTGGCTGTTATCTCGTGAGGTAATGCCCATAATCTGCACCCTGGGCATGCGGGTTGGGGATCGCAGTTTGGTAGTAGAATTGTTCTGCAGGAGCAGCTGCTCCTGGTGGATTTCCCTTAGTCGTTGCTTACGACACCTGCGGGAATAGTTGGTGTGGTGCAAATTCTAAGCTGCCACCACACGGCAAATATACAATGTTTTATTTAATACCTAAGCTCAAGATTTGTTTAGGTATTGATTAGTGTTTTACAGTATTTGTATTTATTTTAGGTTTATTGTACATCACATATAGAAACATTAGTACCTGGATGATGATGGTTCTGTTCTGTTTGTTTGTTGAAATGCGAACTTCAAGAGACCTATCAGTTTGATCTAGTTGTGGAGCGTCAGCTACTCCGCTGACACTCAAGTATCGGAACTTTTCAAGGGCATCACTTGCATTAGATATTAACTCTCTGATGAATACCTGGAAAAATATTGTAGTATACACACACAGTACATCCTATATATATACAGGGGGGTCTTTTGAGAAAGAGGTGATGGCCAAGTCCAAAACTCAAGTGAGTTAAAGAAAAGTCGTGAAAGGAGTCATGCCCTCGATTGATAAGAAAACAATAACTGTATTTTTTGTTGTTTTTTAAACGTTTTACTTTTGATGGACATCAACACAAGTGATTTAAAAATTGTAACAAGAGGAAAAAAAGTGATAAAAATCTTGACAACAGGTAGTAAAAATTAAAAGTTATGTTACAAAACAATAGGTACCTACTTCTTTGTCAGAGTAAAGCGACCTTGCTACAATATCTAATAACATTCGGGTCTCCGCCTGAAACTCTCTCTTTTCAGAGGTGCCTTTCAGTTTTTCTGGTGTGTCTTTAATTTTTTCTGTTTGTATTTCTTGTGTGTCTTTAATTTTCTCTGTTTGTTTTTCTTGTGTGTCTTTTAATTTTTCCGATTCCTTCTCTTCTGTAGCTGTACTATATGAACGGTGGAAGACGAGTGCCGCTGGCAGAAAATCTGTAGGTGATAAAGTACATAATGTGTAAAAATTATTGGTGCATTAAAATGGTGTGTTGTTCTGTTCATTACAGCTATTTTGATGTATTAGATAGATAGATAGATAGATAGTACTTTATTGTACCACACACAAAGACAACAATACAGAAATAAATGCTAAGAGTAGACAAAGTACAAAGGCGTCCTTATCGCTATGAGTGATCTCTTCCAGGCCACCTTGGGATGGACTGGACATGTAAGAACAAAATATAGGGTGGTACGCGAAAAAAAAGAAAACCACATACACACTACATACTATTATAATACCTACATACCTAAAAACAATTTATTACACTTACATAGACATAAAAATAAAGTTGTCTAACTTTGCAAGGATAGGTGTTGTCTAACTTTGCAAGGATAGATAATACTGATGAAGCAGTTTTTTAAAGATAAGGAGTGATTTGGCACCTCTGATGTCCAGTGGGAGAGCATTCCATTGACGGGTAGCTTGTACAGTGAAAGATTTGTTGTAGAAAGTGGTAGGTAGTGTGGGCAGGGACTTTTAAGATGAAGAACGCTCAAAGAGAGAGAGAGAGAGAGTGAGTCAGAAAGGAATTCAAAGCGCTCCTTGAGATAGGAAGGGCTGGGAGAATATAACAATATACTGTACCTACAAGAGAGATAGTATAGTATGCGAGTATTCCTGCGAAGTCGAACCACTTGAGTTTAGCGCGATATTCGGAAACGTGTTCATATTTGCGAAGGCCAAATATGTATTAGTGCAATGTACTTACCATATTGTCTCTGAGCCGCAAAGGAGGTAGTCGCGACATATTTTGATGCTAGATCAGAGTGAATTAATAACCTCTTAGCGCAATAAATCGGGCGGAGCCTTGCACGTAAAGCGGACATAGTGAGCAATTGAACTGTAAGCTAAAGATAAACCACCAGTAGGATGCCTGATTCCAGGTCTTCTCTCCCAAGTTAGAAAATAATTTTACAATTTCCAAGCTACGCAGCGTATGACTGATTGATTTGATTGACTGATTGTCTGTTGTGTTGACACTTGATCTTTTTTTGTTTTGGTGTAGAAATGAGATCTGTCAGTTGGGTTTAGTAAGGTGGTTGCATTGGTAACTAGTGCTTGAATTGGAAACTTGCATCAGAAGCTTCCGTTCCGGTAGTTACCGATTTTGGTTTTAAAATTTCAACTTGCATGCATTTAAGCTACAGTTCTGTTAAAAACTTGGAACATTATCCAATAAAAATGAAAGCAAGACGCAAGCAAGCTTTGAGGCGGTTGACAGGTTGAAGATAGACATCGACATGACAGTTTATTTTTTATTTGGAATTTGGGCAGGCGAGGCTGGCGCAGTCAAGTGTCGGTGTTTGGGTAACGATGTTCGTGTGTCGGTGGACTGGTAGAAATTGAAACAACATTGGACAGGAAATCCAAACCAGACAAATAAATTGAATATAATCGCGAAATTTGATCATCCGAAGTGAAATTATAAAAGATATGTGTGTGAAAACAAAGTTATTCCATGACCGTGATTGAAGGATTTGCATCTAAACATTTTCCATCATTTTCTCGTTGATTCGTGAGATTTTGAAACGTTCTTTAACGCAATTCCGACTTGCAAAGTGGCAAAATGTTTGTATTGAGATGCAGGACTTGTTGTAGTTACTTTCTGACGTTGTTGTGTTACGTGCGGTGCATTAGTTGAGTGTGTGTTTGTGGGTGAGGATGAAGGGTCGGTGAGGCTCCGTCACCGTGGAGCACCTGGTGGGAAGCGGCGGCGCGGGCGGCCTGCTGCCCGGCGCCGCGCCCGCCTCGCACGCGCAGCACCCTCCCAACATGCTGCAGCCTATGGAGGAGATGATACTGCCGCCCAAACGACAGGCCGTTGTCGACAGGCTTAGGTGAGATTACTATGCTTCATCATCATCAAATCAGCCCACACACATCCACTGGATAAATGATTCAAAAGCCCTCCCATACGAAACCACAAATAAGGTCCTGAGCCACCTCCATCCATCGACTCCCTGCAGCTGTTACACTGTCATTGGTCCATTGAACGAGTGGTTGGTCTCCCAGCACTCCTATTATGCTATGCTTATCTATCATAATGTCTATTTATCATTATTATACTCGCTACTTTAGTTGTAGCACCCCAACAGGGTTCATATTGATCTTACTACTTATCACAGAGCTCTGTAGTACATGACAATACTAAATGATTATTATTATTACTAGCGTCTGTCAGGTGTTACAGTGACATAGCACTTTGAAAATGGAGCAACAATGTAGCTAATAGCGCTCAGGGATAATTTAGATTTCCATCTGTAAATGAATTATTAGTACCTATTGGACTCATCATTCTTAGTTTGCCTCCTGTGATCCATACTTACAAACCTCCACAGCATCAAGATGTTAATTTGTAGCATTTTGTTTGATTGTAGCTTCACATGATAACACTAAAAAAAAGTCCGTATAGATAATCTTATAAGGGTTTCTGTCTCTATCAGTCTGATACTGGGGAGAATAAACATTCATCACACTCTTATGTGAGATGCCAATGCAGATCTCAGTTCCCTAAAGATAGAATTTGTGGTTAAAAAAACCCTGAAATTTACATACTTTGCATAATATTTGTAAGGATATTCGGTATAGTATAGGGTGTAGAACCAATGACTTCCTGTTATTTTTACAAATATTGAAATATGTTGGACATGCCACACGGCATCATCAGGTTTTGTTGAAGTGAAGCTAGTGTGATTGATTGACTATAACTCTAAAGTAAATTCAGTAGCAAAAGCCACAAATAGTGCAGCTTTATCAGATCCTTTGGTGGGCATGCAGAAGAAATCATTCTTGTTTCTTCTCTAAATGTAAAACAGAGTTATCTATCTGTAATTTAAACTACTCCATAGATTTTGATTTGGTTAATGCTCTATAATTTACGCAATTTCATAATTTAGTTGGTGAGTGGTAACTAGCAAAGTTCAAAGCAAAATCTAACAGACTTTCTCAAATGGGTTAAGGAACACTGCGGTTCCATAGGCATTGAGGAAGGTGATGCACTGGCAAGGAGAGGCTCAGAGTGAAAACTGACAGGGTAATCGGCTCAGGCACTGTTGGCTACCACTATGACATAAGGGCAGACTTGGCTGAATAGTGAGGACCATTCCTGGATCCGTCCCTGAATAGGTACCTACTGTAAAACAACTAAGAATATTGGGCACTATTTACTTTTCACGAAAAAGAGCGTGCGAAGCCGCGACCAGAGGGTAGTACTTGTTATTATCATTAAATCACGATTATAGCAGTAGTACACACTCGGCGAGACTCCCCGAGACGAGAGCACGAGTGTGTACATGGCTGTCATTTAGAGGCTGCGCAAACGGCAACTTTTAGTTTTCAGTTACCGACACCGAACACTTTTTGATCTTCAATGAGTATGTGTTAAGTGGGACTTTATTGATGATTTACGTGTGCGCAGGGAGTGGATGATTTCATACTGGTTCTATATAAATCAAATATTCATTGGTAGCTTGTATCCGACACAAGACACGAAAGTGTCCACATTTGCGCCCTGCCTTAGTGAGGAAGAGGTTCTGGCCACTTTTTCAAACATATTTGTTGGTCATTCTTAATCTAGTTTCACCTGATCGGGATTGCAGGTATTCGGGGGACACCCTGTATATGTAATTGATAGTTTATAAAGTTTTAAATATTTGTGCTCTCGTATTTGACGAGACTTCATTTCTAAATGCATAGTGGATCTGAAGAGGTAACCTACCTAGACTATGATGATGTGTGATTGTGGTGTCCCGTAAAATGCCGGTTTGCTTGCATTCAAAGTACAAACTTGAGTGGGTACCTACTAAGCCGAAAAGGGGGTGATTCCGAACACGGAGAGGTCAAAGTTCTGTAAATAAATAACAAATTTTTTTAAGCTAGTTGAAAAGAAAAAAAATAAGTGCTTAAGTACTTACTTAAAATAAAAAAATATTTAAGTACCACTACGACACGGGCACACACAACCTAGCTTACCAAATAACGTATAACCAAAATCAATGAAATCGGTTCACACCCAGACCTTGCGAGCGGTTGGTTATTAATCATTCTACACAACTCTCTATTCTAGTAGCGTTGCATGCAAAAGCCGAGTATCGGTCTATTTATGTGGGGTGTTAGATACATCGCGATTTGCACCGAGTGAAATTATGTCGGAGCCTCACCGCCGCCGCCGTATGGCTAACGGTATCGAATAGCCAGTTGGTGCATACGGCTGGTTGTGCTTTATTTACGCGGAGGCCGCTGCACCGGAGCCCGTAGCTAACTGGAAATCTGATACTATTTTATCACCCTCCTAAATCTCTCGCTTTACTTTGTACTCAGGTGAAATACTAAGGCTCCGGGAGATCTTTTCTTACGTATTTCACTGCTGTTAAGGTTTTAAGTAGACTTAAATATTCGTTGGCATAAAACATTTTTGGTAATTATTGGTGGGCGCAAACCACGTTGCCCGCGAGATTTAAATTTTATGCGATGTTCGTTTTTTCTACCTCGTGAGACAAGGAATAAAGGTACGGGAAAAGTAATTAGCAACAAACTGTAAACTGATATATCTGTGAATCCAAAACTAAGTTCGATTCGATGCAATAAGTATTTCGAACTGTTAAGCATGTTGGTCGATAGATGAATTACATATAGGTAAGTATTACCAAATGCTTCAAATTATGCACCTTTGAATCGAAGTTTGGAATTACATTAATTCATAGAAAATGATTTACGTATTGCAGCAAACTACTTTTCCGCCTTGTTAAATATATTCCTTAAAAGTAGAAACAATAACCTAGAAGCCGCAAAAAAAATGCTTTCGCGATATTTAAATCGAACGTCCTCGAATCCTTCCTTGATTGATTGTCCTTGAATCGCATACTCCCAGACTTTCCTTTTCGTCAGCGTTAGCAAAGAGTACAGTTACAGACCTAGCCAAAGTTCTGAGTTTCGTTAAAAGTAAGTACCACCGTCTATTCGTACTTACTTGAGGAGGTAGCTCTCGGGCCGACTCAGCGTTATTGCGATCAATATTGCTGACGCAGTCTGGCGGGGGTGCCCTCGTGTTAATGGGATCATTTGTAGGGAAAGGGATACACCCTGATCGAGACGACCTTCTCATTTCTCAAAAGGTTTTAATGTTTGTGTGTTTGTTATCAGTTCGTATCATTTATCTCAATGTAAAGGCTATAATGTAGTTTGTCCTATACTTTTTTTTAGTTTAATGTTTGTAATTGAACATTATCATCTTATCTATCATTCATCTTCTTTTTAACAAAGAAAAAACTACAATCCAAATAATAGCTTAAACAAATTAGAACTAGTAGTTACAATTGAAACAGAGCTAACTACAGACTGTTGCAAACAATTTAGAGGTAGCTCAATTGATCTCAATACCTGTCGGACGCGTCCCCAAAACGCTGGCTGCATTGCCCGGTATATGGCAATGCTGATGCGCGCCAGACACTCACCAGCTCTCAGGTCACCCGTCGCTTCGACCTTCATCTCCAATTATAAATAAATAAATAATGCTGGACAATTCACACAGCATTATCTAGCCCCAAGCTAAACAGAGCTTGTGTTATGGGTACTAGATAACTGATATACTTAATACAATACACTACATAGATAGATATTATACATAGAAAACATCCAAAACATCCTGAACAAATATCTGCAGATCGTACAAACATTTTTCCCGAGGCGGGAATCGAACCCGCAACCTCCTGCGGCGCAGGCGGACCTTCGCCCGCTGCACCACAGAGGTCGTCAGACTTATAGTTTGTAAGATCTTTGTTACGTAAGATCTCCAAAACCTTGGTACACATCAGTTGAAATTTAACGTGAAATAAGGCAACTTTCTATCCGGAAATAGAGCACGCAAAGTCACGGACAGAAGCTAGCCGCTAGCTAATGTATTTTTGAAACTTACATTCTAGTTAGATATGATTTCTTTAACATATTAAAAATGTGTCATGCAAACGCTCGGGTGCGGTGTCAGTGACATACTCGTCGACAAGAGTGATACAATCGGAACTTATCGAAGGAACTGTTTGCGTAGAGCGAGCGACGACGGCTGGTCAATGAACTAAACAAAAACACCTAACTACGGGCTTACGCAGTGTATGTGGATCTACAAGTGCATACTGCGCCATAAAGATCACTCAAACCACGCATACAGTTAATGTACACTTCATTCAAATACATAATTATTGCATTATTATCGTTATCATAACTTTTTTCTTACCTTAACTTTTTTTCTCGTGAAAATGACATTGTGTCTTTTTAGAATAAATTTCTTTAAACCGATACCCTAACCTAACCTATGCACTAGCCACACTTTATGTAGAATGTTTTTAAACAAACCACGACAGAAATAACTATAACTCACTGGCTTGGCGTCGAGTTTCAGATATAATATTACCGTTTTGCACAAAAACAAAACGGATATTATGTGAGTGGAGAAACGGACAGCATGGTTTGAAGAATTGCAATTTGAAATATGGATGTATTTATGTGCTTTTATCGTCTTTTTGTAGTCATGCTGTGTGTTTTTCCGTCAAAGTCATAGCAGCAAGTCCCTGTCATTGTGACATCTACAGTTACTGTCAATGTCAACTCATAGTGTCATCAACACCAGCAAGTACCTTGCTGATGCTGTCCGTTTCTCCACTCACATAATATCCGTTTTGTTTTTGTGCAAAACGGTAATATTATATGTGTTTCGAAACGGACAGCATGGTTTGAAGACCTGTTTGTTATCTGCTGGTGAAAGACGGACAAACGCTATGTGAAAATAAAATGTATGACATGTAACTAAGTAGGTACTTACATGTAATACATAAATAACAGTCAAACAAGTCAAAGATCTTAGGACATAACTTCTAAGACTTTAAAGTTGTGTAAACAAAATATTGAGTGTTTATCAAATCTAATTGATCAGAAATCAACGATACTTAGCATCACACAAAGTGCCCCTGAAGCACATATAGGTACACATGGATCTGGATAGTGGCAGCCGGCGACGCCGTTCTGCAGTTGTATTGTGCGCCGTCATGCAGGTCACTTCGTTGGGGCTTAGGTCTGGATAGTGGCAGCCGGTGACGCCGCAGTTCTGTCGCTGTACAGCAGATCGCTTCGTGGGGCCGGACAATGTTTAAAACTGTCATAAACTGGGTAAAAGGCAGTGATCTAAGTATGAAAATATTGTATGTGTAATATAGGTATTTCATTATTTAAATGAGTAAAGTTCTGGTTTCTATTTGAAACTTTACTATGACCCATTTAGATTCATCAATTTATTAAATAGGATTATGGTATTCATAAAATCTTGCTGATCAGAAATTACTGCTCTAAAATGCAAGGTCTAATATTTCAATGAGTGGAGTTCTGCTTAGTAGAATATTTTCAGTTTGAATGTGATAGTTTTAATTTTATTTAATTCAGGATTTATTTGTTGATCACATGCTTGGTAATGTGCTCATTTTTAGAATTAATAAATTTAATTGATCTTGCTATTATGAGATCTGGGATTCACATGAACATAGGTACCTACTTCTTATGTATATCCTTAATTAACTGTCCATAATTGAATTTAGTTCAAATAGGACTTTTAACATTACAAATGTAAAATAAAATATGTTATGGTATGGATAACTTAATTACAAGGGGTTATTTCGCTATAACCCTTGCTGTGTAATTATAGGTATTTGTATGTAATATAAAGATGGTAGTTAATGATATCTACATATAGCTTGTTAGTTCTCTGAACTGAACAACATAAGTACTTGAATCAGGTCCAGTTGCAGAAAACACCAAAACAGGTGTCTGCTTGGGTATGTTATTGTTTTCATGAAAAATACTTGGTTATGAATCCACTGACACCATAACTCCATGGTGTTCCCGCTAGACGATATATATTTAATTGCGGAGAACCCTGTCATATCCGACGGTAAAGGGTAATGGTACCTTGGTTGGTGATAATGATGGACAATCTGATACAGGACAGTGGGTGACGTGCCTAGTCTTACCACTCGTCTACTTCACCGTACCGTTTCTCCCCCCCCCCCACTTTTTTACCAAAAGTTCCAGTGTCTCCATCTGAGGAGGGACTTCACTGGGGAGAGAACATTAAAGGAGCTCAGACAGAACCTCAATACAAGATTTAAAATGTATAAGCCAGAAGCATTATCATATTTATCATAGATTGTGTGCTATCTTCTCAGGCTCGAATATATTGGCAAAATGTCAGGCACTTTGTTGGGGCGTCCATCGCCTAGTATGTATGCCCCATCATCCGGATACAGTCTCCGAGGGCGACGTGTATATTCAGACAAGACTGATCACACTTCGACTGAAGGTGTTATAAAAGTCGACCTGACCTTGTTATAGCGAGGTATCGCTTTTAAGACCAAGTGCCAACAGGGCCTATAGCCAGCTGTGGACTAATATAGGCTGATGATGATCGAGCCATTCGAGCCATTGAAGGCGTAGCGAAAAATGCCATCCGTACCTCCTCAGTACTGGAGTTAACATTGTCATTTCCCCTCTGCTAGTTTGCCTCCGAGGCCAAAGGTATTAAGAGCCATTCGCGCCTTTGAAGGCTAAACGAAAAATCGCATCCGTATCTCCTCCGCACTGGAGTTAATATTGTTAGTGTCCATCTGCTAGTTTAACCTATCAGGTTTAGCAACGGGGCACCAGAGTCGCCACCTCTGCGGGTCACACCGCAGAGTCTAGGCCATGGATGGGGTAATACTCATACTCATAAATTTATTCGCCATAGGAGCACAAGGCACACTTGGTTAATATGAGAAGAAATATAATAATGAGAAGTATTGTACTATTTTACTGTAATAGCCTTCATTTCATGTCTATAATGCCACGCCCCATGTTCCGGATACAGCTTCCGCAGCCGGGGGCAATAAGTACCGTTCCGATACTCTGTTCAGATTATTTGGCTGGCAGACGGCCATGCCGTTATACCTCCCCGAGAGGCATGCTGCCGTAGTAGTGTCCTGAATCGTCGTCAAGACAGCTCCAGTAACATCATCGCCTAGCCCAAGTAAGCATGCGATGGCCCCTAATTTAGGATATAGCCTCCGAGGCCAGGGGCAATAAGTACCATACCGGTATTATGTTGATTATTTGACTGTTAGTTGGCCAAACTATAACATAACTCTCTCATGAACATCACCAATATTAGTTCCAGTTACATTGTTTCTGACGACAGGATAAAGTTTCCCTTATTTTATACATAAAATAATAAGTTTCGTTTACCGGTATGAAATGGTATAGTCCCACATATTGGCTTGAGTGTCAGATATTTGATAGGGTCACTGCCCACCTGACTGGAACCTCTCTTTCAAATGAGTGCATCCGATGCATCTCGTCAAAATGTGGATCACATCCGAGTGAAACCAACTGTGAAGGTTTGGTTATCTATGAGGTTTCAAAGTATTTATTGTAAACCAAATAATTATGTAATGATCCTCTGCTACTTAATTAACAAAGCTAAGAAAAAACTGAGCTCTTGTGACTTACACACTCTTGAATATTGTAATAAAAATTTAATATACCAGATTCTGATGGTGTGTTGGTGTGCACTAACCTTCACCTGAAGTGAGTTGCACTAACTCAAACAAAATAGCAGTAGGAAATTGTCTTTAATTTAAAGGAATGCCATTGCCCTGCTGTTGGACATCCTAGGCTAATAATAGTAATCTGTTTGTCTTGATCATTTTTAGTTTGTTGCAGAGAATTTAATTTTGATTATTTCAGACTTTGGGTCTAAATGATTTTCAGAATAATGCGGGGTCAATAAAAGAAATAATTTTAGGTACTTACTATTAAATAAAGTTGTTCTATAAAAGCCATAGGTAACAACTGTGGAAATAACCTATGATTCTGGGAATGTGAAACTAGGTTCAATATGACATGTGATGTTCATTCCAACTGGTGTCATCAGATCTTGGAAGTAAATCATGTTTTAGATAGGTACTTCAAAATGTCGGAGATCACCATGACAATGATCTAGAGCATATTCAGTTTCAATACAGTGAAAGTAACATAATGAGAGACTACAAAGTATTTTTATGTTTGGCACCTTACTCCGAGTAAGCGTTAAACATACCTGCAGGTAATTTTATTTACAAGCTGTAATGTGAAAGGTCAATTTGCAGAACCTTTTAACTTATTAGTTATAAGGTTAGGTTAAGGTAGGTACTGTTCTTTAAATAATTTAAGCAAAAGAAAGCTATAATTATATACCTACTTAGGGCATTTTCTTATTATTATATTTAACTTCCAATACAATATAGATTAGTTAGTCAAAAATCAGCTCTTGTTCTGATATACTCTCTGTACTCTGTCTGCCAGTAACAATGAAATAAGTACCTAGCTAAATTCTGATTGTTCAAAATAAAGTGGTGATTCTGCCCCGAACAGTACAAACCGAACCTGGGAACTTATTATTATGATTATTATTATTGTGCTAAGGTTTAAATCTTCTCTGTGAAAAAACCGGTACAAAACAAAGCACATGGGCCTAAGGCAAGTGCACTTCAGGTGCTAGGTAGTTCATTTTGCAGGATTTTTCTGACAATCCTACAAGTGTTTAGTATGACAGCTTTTTGCATTAATGTGTCAACTTTTTATTTACCAAACCAGGTAGGTAGGTACTACCAGGTAGCCTACGAAGATTTCGATCTGTTATTTATGTAGGCATTTGCCCTGCCCTGCCAAACTTTGGTGTCAATGATGTTTTTATTTCAAACAATTAGTTCATACCTATTACATGCACATAACTCTGTTTATAATAGTAGTTTACTAATTCATCATCTTTTCATCAAAAGTATGTTTGTAACACTCAATTAAAGATTGCAAAATGATTTAACATGATCTAGGGTGCTAAAAGGTGGCACCGCACCTTCCGTCTATAGGTTATGTACTTCAACCTGGGTTATTATCGCAATAACTTGATAAGACAAGCTGTACTAAAGGATCACACTCGTGTGTGTACCGCCGCCGCGCCGGCCTGATGGTACCGGCGACATAACTATACAAAGTATTACCATCCGATGGGAACTTTGTGCCAGGCTCGTTATTATGAGTTTTCCACGCTTACCTCATAGTCAGTGGTCGGGATTATAACTCGGAGAGATGGGCACGAATTTTGCACAAAGTAAATGCTTGTACTTCACCGTAAACATCGTTTTTTCACCAAAAAAAAACCATAAAAACACAAAATTTTCTGCATACACCGCTGAAAATTTCAAACGCTATGAGTTGACATTGACAGTAACTGTAGATGTCACAATGACAGGGACTTGCTGCTATGACTTTGACGGAAAAACACACAGCATGACTACAAAAAGACGATAAAAGCACATAAATACATCCATATTTCAAATTGCAATTCTTCAAACCATGCTGTCCGTTTCGAAACACATATAATTGTAAGCAATTTATTGAAGGAAGGCTCTCAAATCGACAAGTAATGTAAATTCCGTATAAAAAGACGCGGCAATAGAGTGAATTTTAGGTTAAGTATGGGCGATTTGTTTAAAAACATTCTACATCGAGTTTGGCTTATGTATAGGTACCATTAATTTTCCCTGTTACGTTGGTAACAAAGGACACAGAACAGAACAGGGAAATTACGTTACCACACTAATTTATTCCCTTCACGGTGTTAGAAAGAGTATCTACAAATCAGTTTATAGGGATGCATTTAAAGAGACTATAGGGAGTTTATAGGGAGAACTTTTGAAGAGCAAACATTAAGTTAATAGTAAGTAGATTTGATTATATTCTCACTAATTTAATGAACCTTCCTGAGAGTGACTTTAATTTGCAATATCGGCGCTATACACAGAAAAACAATGAATACAATTGGTTTTCCCAATAACAATATTACTATATAGGTACGGTATATACAGGGTGGAATTTTGTAATGCCACCTGGAGGGAAAGTACTCTTAATACTGTAGATAGAAAATGTTACTCAAAGAAAACATTCCTTTAATTTTGAAAAGAAAGAAAACTGCATTCAAAGATTTTCGAAAATTCGCTTTTACACCCGGGAATCGAACCGACTAAAATCTGTAAAAATTACACCCTGTATTTTTATTGCATAGATCGTTTGGGTCAATTATAAGGATGAAATCTCTCTAACAAACTTAATAAATTAAATGAAAGGAAAACCATGAAATCTTAAATTATTTTAATTATTTACAATAAAAAGACAACTAACTAATTAGATGCTCAAAATGGGCTCCATTTTCACATAAATTACACAAATTTATTCTTCTAACGAATTCATTTCTAGTAAGTAACTTATAATAACGTGTTGTGGTGAATATTATAAATCGTATTCTGAACTTCAACTCTCAACTCGTTCGCATAAGATTTCATGTAAATTAGATTTTTTACATATCCCCACAAAAAAAAATCTAAAGGCAATCTAAAGGGGTGAGATCTGGTGATCTCGCAGGCCATCTGATTGTGCCGTTTTGGTACCAATCCAGGTATTAAAATGGTTATTAATGTAGGCAGTAGTGATTCTGCTGTTATGGGCTGGAGCACCATCTTGTTGTAGAATTATTTGGTTTCACTCTGCCTCGGGGAAACCATTTAACTCATTTCTTAAGAGATCCAGTAAATCAAGATACTTGACAGTGTTTAAATGACCTTTAAATTATAATTATTAATTACTGACACAAATAAACAGATGGATCTTTAAGTTAAAGTGCTTAGCTTGACCCATTCAATTTATTATTTAAGATTTCATGGTTTTCCTTTCATTTAATTTATTAAGTTTGTTAGAGATATTTCATCCTTATTATTGACCCTAACGATCTATGCAATAAAAGTACAGGGTGTAATTTTTACAGATTTTAGTCGGTTCGATTCCCGGGTGTGGCAAGCGAATTTTCGAAAATCTTTGAATGCAGTTTTCTTTCTTTTCAAAAATAAAGGAATGTTTTCTTTTAGTACAATTTTATATCTACAGTATTAGGAGTAAGTACTTTCCCTCCAGGTGGCATTACAAAATTCCACCCTGTATAAGTAATATATACAGTATTATATTGTTTTCTGTATTTCACGAGTAGTAAGTTAAGTATAGATAAATGTTTAAAAGCTAGCGCGGTTTCCTTTGGTTTTTCGTATACTGAAGGAATTTGTGACGTCCGTCGCTGTCAGCGTTGTTGTTTGTATGAGAAACAAAAGACAATCGCACCAGCTTTTAAAAATTTACCCATAAGTACATGTCATAGTAGATCGACGTTATTTTAATAAAGCAGATAATGTACAAAATACTTGACTGTATTATTTTTATTAGTTCATCAGCTTTACTTTCGACAGGAAACGAGCCAGTTTCTGATAATAAAGTAGGCTCTTTATCTGGCCGGTACCGTTTCAGACCAAGCAGGGAAAATGGGGACACACATTTTTGAATTTTATTTTCCAAAGTACGATTGTAATTTAAACCGACTTCGACAAAAGGAGGTGGTTCTACGTTCTGTGTATGTTTTATTGGAGAATTCGACGAATATTATGTATGCTCTTCGATTTCTTCGATTTTCGAAGAATTCTTTCGCTATTGTAAAATAAATAAAAATAAATAAATAATGCTGGACAATTCACACAGCATTATCTAGCCCCAAGCTAAGCAGAGCTTGTGTTATGGGTACTAGATAACTGATATACTTAATACAATACACTACATAAATATATATTTTTTATTATACATAGAAAACATCCAGAACGCCCTGGACAAATGTCTGCAGATCGTACAAACATTTGTCCTGGGAATCGAACCCGCAACCTCCTGCGTCGCAGGCAGACCTTCGCCCGCTGCGCCACAGAGGTCGTCATTGTATTGAGAATTATTCCGAGAGCTGGTCCCATACATTTGATTCCCGGGGATTGTTCGTTTTTTCAAAACAATCAAAATAAATAGAGTGTAATCGTAAGTTATGGAATCAACTCAATACCCTTGGAATGCTGTTGGCAAGACTGCGAGCGGTGGGCGGTTACACGTAGTATTGTATTAGTACTTCTAGTAGAGACAACACAACGATCCATATTATAATGTGTACCTACGATGTACTTACCATGTAGCTCAGCGAATGTAATCTACTGATAGATATATTTATTTATTGTTTCAAAGTTGTTACAGTTTAACGTTAGCACATAGCGTCTGAAATCCAAACAAAGGTTTATCTAGACACTAGTGTTCTCATATTAATACTTAAATATAATTTAATATAAGCTGAACAGAACTTAATGCGATACTCTGGCCAGACTGATGATGATACAATGTTTGCTTCCATGGAGTAATACCAATCCCTCGGGAATTCAATTTTTATTTAACGATCTCGGGATCATTTTCTATAAGTAGGTACAATGGCGAAAGAATTTTCAAAATCGGCCATAACCATAATCAACGGAGAAATCGACGAACATTGTACATAAAACAGGCGATCATAGAACCTCCTTTTTTCTAAGTCGGTTAAAAATAACTTTCTTGTTTTGGACTTTTTGTCACAATTTACGCAAGTTGTCTATTTGAGCTCTTTCCTACAATGCTTAGTGCTGGCTGATCTCGACGCCAGAACGTTTAGATAGCCAGTATGTTAGAATTTTGGATTTTGAACTGTTAGTTATATAAATAAATTAATAATAAATAATGTTGAACAATTCACACAGCATTATCTAGCCCCAACCTAAGCAAAGCTTGTGTTATGGGTACTAATACTTAGTTCGATACTACTTAAATTGATGTTTTTTATATTATATAGAAAACATCTAGAACACCCTGAACGAATATCTGCAGATCGTACAAACATTTGTCCCGAGGCGGGAATCGAACCCTGCAAACATTATTTCTTGAGAATAGCTTGAGTGTAGACAAGATTCGCACATACCTAATTAATATCCTATTCCAGTTTTTTCGTTTTTATCTTATGCTTGGTCCATATTTTGTTAACAGTCAGCTAGGTATTATAGTTTTATTAATTAAACAACTTCAAAAAGAATGAGGTTCTCAATTCGTCTGTATGTTTTTTTATGTATGTATGTTACTTGATATCTCCGCCTGAGGTTAACCGATTTTACTGATTCTTACACTATTATAGAGAATGATGATCCCGAATTGGTCCCATCAAACTGTTAATCCCAAGTGATTGGTATTTATCCCGTAAAGCTTAAAAAACAATATTATACTTTTGAAAATACATGACTAGCTACAAGAATTTCGAGTAACCTATTTTTATTTTAGCTCTTCTGTCTGTGTGTAAGTAAGCCGAGCGCAATATTTCTGTAAATTACGAAGGATGTAGTCTAACTTCCTCGATACAGGTTCAGCCCAGTGAGGAAGTTGACGACAATTACTGTTGAAATGCGCTCAGCAAATAATGTACTAAATTACCCATTTCATGTGTGTTTGGTTAATTTAAATTATGAAATATTTGCTGCAATCAATATTTTCTACTTTACTTCACTTTACTAAGTAGTTGTTCAATGTACGTAAAAGAAATTGTATTTTGTACCTAGATACAAAGTTCTTCTAGGTACAAAATACAATTTCCTAGTGAGTTCACGTCGTAAACGGAATTCAAGTAACTGATAACAGTAAAATCGCTTGCTAACTGTGACGTCGCAAATGTTACCTCAGTCTAAACATCTGCATAACACGATATAGCTTCAGTTCGTCACCTCACCCGCCTATAATATTGGTCCACTGCTGGACGCAGGCCTCCCCCTGATAAACGCCTTATTGACTTCTATCTCATGGGGGGTAATGCCCATAATCCCCACGCTGTACATGCGGGTTGGGAATCGCAGTTCGGTGGCAGAATCGTTCTGCAGGGGCGCTGCTGCCCGCTCCCGGTGGATATCCCTGAGTCACCTCTTACGACACCCGCGGGAGGAGTTGGGGTGGTGTAAATTCTAAGCCGGCACCACACAGCTACCTTACGAGTATCTATCACACTAATATTATAAATGCGAAAGTTTGAATGTTTAGATGTATGGATGTTTGTTACCTCTTTACGCCAAAACCACTCGGTTCACAAAACCACGGATTGGGCTGAAATTTTACATCGAAGCAGTTCTAGGCTTGTATTAAAACGTAGGCTACTTTTTATCCCGAAACAACGCGTGCGAAGCCGCGGGCAGAAGCTAGTTACCATGTGTCATGTTGTCATGTGTTTCATTCTGGCCTCCACGGAAGACCAGCGCTATGGCAGGATACATCCTACCATAGCATCTGCTGAGTGTTGGCCATTTTTGTGACCTTTATGTTACTTTTGTATTAACTTTTACCTTATCTTTTTGATTTTGATTTATACTAGTTACTACCCGCGGCTTCGCACGCGTTGTTTCAATGGCAACGGTCAAGTCAAAGGCATAATTGTCCTTGGTTTAAGTGTTATTTCTATCCCATGGAAACTGATTTATGGGATAAAAGGTATGTGTTATTCCAGGTCCAGACCTACCTCTATGCAACATTGCAGCCCGATCCGTTCAGTAGTTTTGGCTTGATGATGTAACATACATCCATCCATCCATACAAAGTTTCGCATTAATACTAGACGATCGCATCGCGGTTTCATCCGCGTAGCTTCCGTTCCCGTGGGAATTCCGGGATAAAAATATAGCCTATGTCACTCCCTGAAAAGTAAGCTTCCTAACGGTGAAAGAATTTTTCAAATCGGTCCGGTAGTTTCAGAGTCTATTCAATACAAACAAACAAACAATTAAATTTTTCCTCTTTATAATAAGTATAGATATGTGTAATATGGTGTAGATATAATGTGCGAAATTAAATATGAAACTCTGATACTGATAAACATTTTAAAACTTGTAAACTAAGTAATGATTTTTTTATGTGGCTGACAGAGTCCTCATTAACATTTAGCCAAGGTGACTCCGCCGGTACGAATCACTGAACATCGGTGGAATATTCTACCTACTACTAGTACTTTAACTTGTTTTCTAAATTATTGTTTGTTCACCAGTTGAGCTGCGTTGCCCTTGCCTTTATATCACAAATGTCGGCCGTCTTGCATACAGAACGGTGAAAACAAAGCGTTCTGTAAACAATATTGAGTGTACTTCTCAAATCCGTTGCTACAATTCGGCACGAAACGTAGTGTAGGACGCCCGTCAGGTGGGATGATGATCTGCGAAAGTCTGCAGGCAGATGCTGGATGCGGCAAGCTGAAGAAAGGGCGCTATGGAGCTCATTAGGGGAGGCCTATGTCCAGCTGTGGACTAATATAGGTTGATGATGATGATAATGACTTTCGCGGAGTAGAGGCCCAGGTGTTGTGAATTATTTATTCACAACAAGAATTGTAATTCTTGTTTATACGATGATTCATGATGTGGCTCGTCAAGATCTCCTCACCAGCTAGCTATATACTAGCTAAACTCGATGTAGAATGTTTGTGAACAAACCGCCCATACCTTAACCTAAAATTAACTTTGTTGCCGCGTCTTTTATTGAGATCCTTTTTTGAATAAATATTGCTTACAATATCTAAAACTGGACGCCAAGCAAGTGAGATTTCGTTATTTGTGTCGTGGTTTATTTATTTACTAACATTCTACATCGAGTTTGGCTTGTGTATGGTTAAGGTCAAAACCTACCTTTCCTATCATATCATAATAGCATCCGTAAATAGCATTGGCAAACGTAACAACTAGAAATAGGAATTCCAACGTGTTCTAAATATATCAGACTGATCTGAATAAGATAGTACTTAATGAATGATGAACATTGAAATCTTCTTTTTGAGTTACAGTTAATTAAAAGCTTGTAAAATACTCTAATATGAGTATCTTTACAAGCTTTTATTTCGGCGCTAGAGACCGTAGGAAGTCGCAGAGATTTTCGACTCCCACGTCACTTGACTTCGTGGTGTAGTTGGTTATCACATCCCCGTACTGACGGGAGGACGCGGGTTCAAGTCCCGTCGAAGTCGGAAATTTTTGCGATATTATTTGATTTCTTAGAAATTACCATTAGTGTGGGGTTACGCACTATAATAACAAAAAACCTTAGAATTAAGCTACGCGACACCTCTCGTCAAACGAACTAAATGTAACCTTAGTCTTTGAACAGGATTGGATAAACTTCAATGTTTCCCCTGTAGGTGGAGCTAACGGCGCTAGAGACCGTAGGAAGTCGCAGAGATTTTCGACTCCCACGTCACTTGACTTCGTGGTGTAGTTGGTTATCACATCCCCGTACTTAGGGGAGGACGCGGGTTCAAGTCCCGTCGAAGTCGTAAATTTTTGCGATATTATTTGATTTCTTAGAAATTACCCTTAGTGTGGGGTTACGCACTATAATAACAAAAAACCTTTTTATTTCACTTGCCCTGTTACAATGTGTGGTACAAATCTTGTAACTGAATTTTAGACCAGTTATCCTCAACAGATTGAGCTGAAATTTGGCAAACGTATGTAATTTCGGTGACGATGCAATGTCATGGTACCATCGAGCTGGTCTGATGATGGAGACAGGAGGTGGCGATAGGAACTCCCTTGTGACCCACTGCTGGGCATAGGCCTTTCTATGTTTGAGGCATTCCTCGTAGCGCACCCAGATGAATCGCACCCAGCTGAACCGCACCTAAGTACTTCCACATAGCGCACCCGTTTTGGTGCGATTCATTCAGTAGGTATAAATGTTAAGTTTTTATTCCTCGTTGCGCACCCATGACAATGTTAGGTCTAGTGATGGGGTTGTTTTCATCTAATTAGTAACCTATAGGTGGAAATTTATTATGCCATTCGTCTTGATCCTGCGCTAGCCTGGCCCAGGGGTAGCCTACGGTTTTACACCACATTAAGCCAATTATTAAAATATATTGATTAGAACAGCATATTACAGACAGAAAAACAATCATATTACAGCATATTAGGGACTTAATAGATAGGTAGAGTTAGCATTGGTCTAGCGGTCAGCTTGGTCAACCGCTGACTATGAGGTTCAAATCCCGGGTCGGGCGATAGTTATTATTGGGGTTTTTCTAGCAAGAAAAATTTACAGTTGCAGCCCGGAGTCGGGAACTTGGCGGTGTTACACCCCCCCGTCCCGCAAAGCACGTTAAGCCATTGGTCCTGCATCTGACCTCTCCCCGGTCGTGTCGGTCTGTGGTCCCATCGGATTATGAAAGTGAGGGAAAAGAGAGTGCACCTGTGTTTGCGCACACACTTGTGCACTATAATATGTCCTGCGCATCTGGCTAGTCTACGATGAGATCATGAGAATGGCCGCCGTGGTCGAAATTCGGCTAGGAGGACATCATCATCAGAGTATATGACCATTGTAAGATACATTATTATGTATATAGCGTATAAAACTTATACTTAACAAAGTTATTGCTGAGGGCTTAGAGACTAGACTTTTACCGATGGATCTCGCACTAGGCCGAGCCTGTGTCGTGGTGCAAATAAAAATATAATTTTCTAAAAGGACGTTATTTCTGCAGGAGGCGAATAGAAACGTATCGACGGCGGCAATCAGAATGCGTGCCAAGATTCGACCAATCCTTCACCGGGTCCTGCGAGCAGCAGAATCTGGAGACCAGCGCCTTGCAGAAGCGGTTCCTCGAAGGCAAGGCCAAGCGGCAGGTCAAGAAGACGGAACGCAAGCCTGACCTACCAGCCATCAGCGGGAATCTGCACAGCAGTGTCGTCCATGTTGTAAGTTAAAACTTTTAAAATTCATGGTTTTTAGGAATTCTTATAACTCAAAAGGAAAAAAGAAACCATAAAGGGTCACTTTTTTGTTCGTCTGTCTGGCTGTCGAGGGAAGACTTTAATATAACACTAAAATCATAAATAACGGGTTATTTGCCATGATTGAGCATTCCTATATTTCGTCACATTTGCATGCGCCATGATTACGGTATAAAATAAATAAAGATCGTTTAATTTCAGACCATTAGTCAATTCCATCATAACATAACTGAAGTCAAGACAAATCATGGTAAATATCCAAATCCCCGTCTCATCTTGTTGTTTTTTTTATTGCTTAGAAAAACCGTCGCTAGTTTTTTCTTAAAAAGGAAAAGAAACTAAATTCAAAACAAATTAGAACAAGCGTTGGCCCCCTCGATGTCCAGAATCACCTCCATTTGGCTTAGTACAACCTTTTCATGGCACCCTGATATGCTTTTTTATGTAGGTATGACCGATTTGGATGATTCTTTTGAAGTTGTATAGAGGTTGAGGTGTTTTTTATTGCGTATCTAGCGTGGAGTTGCAGGTTTATGGAATCTGAATATGTGTCAATCTTTCAATTTGAATTGCGTTATTCACTAAACTGTCTGTACTTAATTTGATTAGAAGGAAAACAGTAACAGCGCTAAGAAACATATAGGAAACCCGACGAGTATTTTGACACCTCATTCATTAAAATCGCTTCAGTGGAGGTAATAAAGAGTGTCCACCAACCAAACAGAAACACTCGAAAAATATAACCTGAGTCTCGCCGTTAAAAAGAAGTCGTCGAGTGGTGCCATGCAATGTGTGGCTATAACTTAACTTCTTATATTGTTTTTATGTCTTTATTGGTCACATTTCTACTACCCTATTCTCTGTTCTAGAATCCATGATATACTTTGTCAACTAAGACACGGTAATATTATCCAATAATATTACCTTGACTAAGACATTTATGAAAATTGAACAAAAACAGAAAACAACCATGTAACAGTAAGGTATTCGCTAAAAACAAGCACACAACATCAACAACACAGCAAATATGTATTCGAAAATGGACGAGAGGCGAATCAAATGATAAATTGCATGTAATGTATATCAGTTATCTAGTAGATACCCATAACACAAGTTCCGCTTAGCTTGGGGCTAGATGATGCTATGTGGATTGTCCAGCAATATATTTGATTTTGTCACCCCTTAGTTTACAAAAATATCTAGGATTCAAAAACCTAGTAATAATCATTAGTAGATTGAGTAGACTCTACTTCTGAAGGTTCAAAGAATCATCCGTGATTCTTACACTGGCTATTGACGGATATATTTTAATTGGAAGATACGTTCTCGGAAATAGGTACCAGTAGGTAAGCCGCATTTATCAGGCAGATCACACGGAGACAAGACGAAGTGCAAGATGCAAGGACGGTAAGGGCGCGTTCCCACTGTGTCGTGACGACAGAACGTCGTGCAGCTTAAAGCATAGCAGCCAGTATTATTTAAATGTAGGTGTTCACATATAGGACGATACGATTAACTGTCCACTACGTTTTTTTGTTGTGGCGATATGCGATAGATTGTCGTTATAATGAGAACAGCTAACACGACATATCTTGCTGTTCCTAAACGAGAAAATATGTGACGTTTTTTATCGTTTTACGATTGTCGTGACAGTCGTAAAAAAACGTCACGATTCATATTGTCTCGTTGTTGTAGCAAACGACAAGGCGACTGCCGTGAACCGTAAAAAATCGTCCATGCAATGGGAACACTATCCAATGGGATTTTTTTATTGTTGAACGGCTATCGTATCGTTCAACAATAAAAAATTGGTTGTCTGTAAAGTCGGTTTACTGACGATAGTTGAACGTGACAGCGTCTTAAGAAAATACTGATGGAATGGTAGCATTTGATACTCGATCAAAACATGTAAATGTACTATAGTATAGCAGCTGTCCACGCAGACGCATCGCTCACTCAAGTAGGAGAGAGACGGATGTCGAGCGCTCTCGCTTGCACTTCAAGCCTTACATGGAACGCCTCAGAGCGAGGTAACGCCGCATGACGTCATGTTTTTTCGTGCGTGCAGCCGGCTCTATCGAATTATAAGACGTTGTCACGTCAAAAATTGCTACGACGACAGAATGACGACAAATAGTCGTTATAATGGGAACAGCTAGAGACGGTAGTCGTCCAACGATAGTTTACGGTTACGACACAGTAGGAACGCGCCCTCAGGGTGTTGATTGCAGTCAGAAGCGTCACTTCATCACGTGCGTTGTTGTGTCTCGCCTGATGTAAGACGTGGACTTCTTCCTTGTTTGCTACACTTTGTCACGATACGTGCCTATATAATATCATAGATTAGAGAACCGATAGGTGATCTTACACGTAGCGATGTTGACTTATCATACGAGAATAAGTATTACTTATTGAAAATTATAAGAATCTCTTGCTGAACGTTGTATTTTTTTATGTCGTACTTAGACGCTTTCAGATTTTCAGATTTCAATAACTTTATTTCTTTAGGCTTACCAATAGACAGTTAGACAAGTCAAATTACTTTGTATCGCCAAAAAAAACGAACACCAATTATAGTCAAAAAATTCTGACAAATTGTATGTGCGGTAAGCACAATATACAATTTGTCACTATAATATAATGTAATAAATAAATAAATTATGAATTAAACTAATTTGACTGCACTAAACTGAAGGCACAGAAAATTTTACCGTCCATTAAAACTTAAAAGGCTAAAAAAAATTAAGCTTTTAATTTTTTTTGCCTCACTTTTCCTAACGATTGAAATAACGAGGGTAACAAGGATGACATTTTTCTTAGTGTTTTCGAATTAGTTTAGTTTAGTTTTTGCGACATCTGTACCAAACTCCTGGAGTCACATTTACAAATGTAACTCTTTAAAGACACTTACGTGCTAATCAATAAAATACAAAGTTTATGACGATACGACTCACCCAGGATTATTTCTTTGGACTATAAACAAGTTACCAGTCTTACCACAAACGAACTTTCCTTTCTCTAGCCGAGGGTGTACCGAAATGAGATCTCGCTCTACCTTGAACACAGCTCGTAGCGTAGCTACGTTATGTAACCCGCATTGCGGAGCTCGGCATCAAGCTGGTACCTATCTACGCGAGTTTAGATACCTACACTATACCACACCCCGGACACTCGGCCATTTCTCCATACAAAAGTCGCGTCTCGGCACCTATATGCGCTACTGTGTTGCGCTACACATGCTGTGTGTGTGACGTTTAGGGTTATTTCATGAAAATATTGTGCGAGTGAGATAGATAGCAAAATAACTCGGAGATTTTTTATTTTCCTCACAAAAGAAAAAAAACCTCAAACAAAATAAATTTCGTTTGTCCATGATCAAACAAACAAAATATCGAACACCATCGGCGTCGTCTGACAAAATCTCTCGCCCGTGCTGCGTTGCGCTGCTGTACCTACTTCCCTTGCATTTAGACCGCAATAAACTCGCCTAGGGGCCTCGGGGTAAGGAAGCTCCGTCAGGTGGGAGGTGAAGAGTGTCCATTCTATACGTTGGTTAGTATTATTATATATTCTCTGCCTATACCTACTAATAGAGCAACTGACTGACTGACATACACGTATCAACTTGGCCTCAATGACTGGTTCTGCGATAACATCTGGACTCAAGGACAGTCGATTTCTATTCTATACGTATTTAGATGGAAAAATAACATCAAAGTTAGAATCCTAGATATTTTTTGTAAACAAAGACATTTAAGTATGAAAACTTAACAATTACAGAAACAGCAAGGTAAGCAACTAAAAACAAAAACTTCGACAGCGCATAGTTGCACACGCGCAGCAAAAAAGGTGCACATTCATGTTAGAAAATGGACAGGATAGGTGACGAATGAAATGATAAATGAAAAATATGAAAACACAAAATTGTTTAGAACTTCTGCAATCTGCTCCGATGATACCAGGATCGTAATTATCTTATAATATCGATTTATTTGGTTTAACCCCTTTGTTTACCAAAAATATCTTGAAATATAGAACCGAGTATCTCTTTGGTCTTACCTTTAGAAGGGGAGAGTAGCCTAATTGTAATTGTCTGTAGCACGTGCTAGGAGCGATGGTGACTCGGCGGCGGACGGATGTAGTGCGACGTCAATTGAGTTGACCCTCTGGCTTCGCTTCCCGTGCCTCTTAGCCCCGCACGCGACGCTTGTAATTACTATGCTAACAATAATACCTGGCTAGCAGCTAACACATACATTGTCCGTACCCGTTGCTTTAAAATTGTAAATCGTCAGGAAATTGCAACAACGTTGCTGCAGAGGTTAGAAAGGGCTGCATGACCTTCTGTTTCATGGGAGTTGCGAACTTGTGTGTCACGTCACGTGAATCATTTGTTTACGCTATTGAGGAATTCGTTATTTCGAAATTCGCAGATACAACGTTTTGCCAGTTAGACCACAATCTATATCAAGTAGGAGCCACTGATACGCACTGATAATTGTAGGCATAGGTTCAAATCGAAAGTAGAACTAGAAATCCCGGGAAGTAAGCAGTGGTTTGACCGCTTTTATTTGCGATCATCCGACCTTATGCTCAAGGTATGGTAGTTAGGTTCGGATAGGCCGTTCTTCTGCTAAGCTCCCTGTTACTACTTTTACCTGCGCTAGATCATGTAGAGTATGGTAGGGCGAACCGGTGGTGGTTGTGCAAACTGCCTATTTCACAACGAGCGCCTCGTATTGTCTCGCGCCGCTCACTGAGACGACCTCAGACCGCCTCCTGCGCACTTTTCTGACACATTTTAACGATTAGAAACAAACTAAATGTACTTAGTTCTTTATCAATCCATACTGAAATTATAAATTGTATAAACTCTTTCTGTTACCCTTTCTTGCCTAGACGACTGAACGGATGTTAATGAAATTTGTCTGGGACGGACATTGGCTACTTGAAACCGCGTGCGAAGCCGCGGGCAGCAGCTAGGCCAGCTAGTACTTTTGCGTCGATCCTGCTAGCACTAAAAACTAAACTTACTAGCCTAAAAATGGAGTTTGCACTTTTTTTAAGATCGAAAAAAGGGACGCGAATATCTTCATAGTTTAGGTTTTCACAGAATGAAATCCAAAGTCGACTACATAATAAAGTAGTCCAAATATGTACATAAATAATAAACATGTTTATTGAAAATGAAGTACACAATATTACCGTTTTGCACAAAAACAAAACGGATATTATGTGAGTGGAGAAACGGACAGCATGGTTTGAAGAATTGCAATTTGAAATATGGATGTATTTATGTGCTTTTATCGTCTTTTTGTAGTCATGCTGTGTGTTTTTCCGTCAAAGTCAAAGCAGCAAGTCCCTGTCATTGTGACATCTGTCAATGTCAACTCATAGTGTCATCAACACCAGCAAGTACCTTGCTGATGCTGTCCGTTTCTCCACTCACATAATATCCGTTTTGTTTTTGTGCAAAACGGTAATATTATATGTGTTTCGAAACGGACAGCATGGTTTGAAGACCTGTTTGTTATCTGCTGGTGAAAGACGGACAAACGCTATGTGAAAATAAAATGTATGACATGTAACTAAGTAGGTACTTACATGTAATACATAAATAACAGTCAAACAAGTCAAAGATCTTAGGACATAACTTCTAAGACTTTAAAGTTGTGTAAAACAAAATATTGAGTGTTTATCAAATCTAATTGATCAGAAATCAACGATACTTAGCATCACACAAAGTGCCCCTGAAGCACATATAGGTACACATGGATCTGGATAGTGGCAGCCGGCGACGCCGTTCTGCAGTTGTATTGTGCGCCGTCATGCAGGTCACTTCGTTGGGGCTTAGGTCTGGATAGTGGCAGCCGGTGACGCCGCAGTTCTGTCGCTGTACAGCAGATCGCTTCGTGGGGCCGGACAATGTTTAAAACTGTCATAAACTGGGTAAAAGGCAGTGATCTAAGTATGAAAATATTGTATGTATAGGTAATATAGGTATTTCATTATTTAAATGAGTAAAGTTCTGGTTTCTGTTTGAAACTTTACTATGAACCATTTAGATTCATCAATTTATTAAATAGGATTATGGTATTCATAAAATCTTGCTGATCAGAAATTACTGCTCTAAAATGCAAGGTCTAATATTTCAATGAGTGGAGTTCTGCTTAGTAGAATATTTTCAGTTTGAATGTGATAGTTTTAATTTTATTTAATTCAGGATTTATTTGTTGATCACATGCTTGGTAATGTGCTCATTTTTAGAATTAATAAATTTAATTGATCTTGCTATTGAGATCTGGGATTCACATGAACATAGGTACCTACTTCTTATGTATATCCTTAATTAACTGTCCATAATTGAATTTAGTTCAAATAGGACTTTTAACATTACAAATATAAAATAAAATATGTTATGGTATGGATAACTTATTTACAAGGGGTTATTTCGCTATAACCCTTGCTGTGTAATTATAGGTATTTGTATGTACTTAATATAAAGATGGTAGTTAATGATATCTACATATAGCTTGTTAGTTCTCTGAACTGAACAACATAAGTACTTGAATCAGGTCCAGTTGCAGAAAACACCAAAACAGGTGTCTGCTTGGGTATGTTATTGTTTTCATGAAAAATACTTGGTTATGAATCCACTGACACCATAACTCCATGGTGTTCCCGCTAGACGATATATATTTAATTGCGGAGAACCCTGTCATATCCGACGGTAAAGGGTAATGGTACCTTGGTTGGTGATAATGATGGACAATCTGATACAGGACAGTGGGTGACGTGCCTAGTCTTACCACTCGTCTACTTCACCGTACCGTTTCTCCCCCCCCCCCCCACTTTTTTACAAAAAGTTCCAGTGTCTCCATCTGAGGAGGGACTTCACTGGGGAGAGAACATTAAAGGAGCTCAGACAGAACCTCAATACAAGATTTAAAATGTATAAGCCAGAAGCATTATCATATTTATCATAGATTGTGTGCTATCTTCTCAGGCTCGAATATATTGGCAAAATGTCAGGCACTTTGTTGGGGCGTCCATCGCCTAGTATGTATGCCCCATCATCCGGATACAGTCTCCGAGGGCGACGTGTATATTCAGACAAGACTGATCACACTTCGACTGAAGGTGTTATAAAAGTCGACCTGACCTTGTTATAGCGAGGTATCGCTTTTAAGACCAAGTGCCAACAGGGCCTATAGCCAGCTGTGGACTAATATAGGCTGATGATGATCGAGCCATTCGAGCCATTGAAGGCGTAGCGAAAAATGCCATCCGAACCTCCTCAGTACTGGAGTTAACATTGTCATTTCCCCTCTGCTAGTTTGCCTCCGAGGCCAAAGGTATTAAGAGCCATTCGCGCCTTTGAAGGCTAAACGAAAAATCGCATCCGTATCTCCTCCGCACTGGAGTTAATATTGTTAGTGTCCATCTGCTAGTTTAACCTATCAGGTTTAGCAACGGGGCACCAGAGTCGCCACCTCTGCGGGTCACACCGCAGAGTCTAGGCCATGGATGGGGTAATACTCATACTCATAAATTTATTCGCCATAGGAGCACAAGGCACACTTGGTTAATATGAGAAGAAATATAATAATGAGAAGTATTGTACTATTTTACTGTAATAGCCTTCATTTCATGTCTATAATGCCACGCCCCATGTTCCGGATACAGCTTCCGCAGCCGGGGGCAATAAGTACCGTTCCGATACTCTGTTCAGATTATTTGGCTGGCAGACGGCCATGCCGTTATACCTCCCCGAGAGGCATGCTGCCGTAGTAGTGTCCTGAATCGTCGTCAAGACAGCTCCAGTAACATCATCGCCTAGCCCAAGTAAGCATGCGATGGCCCCTAATTTAGGATATAGCCTCCGAGGCCAGGGGCAATAAGTACCATACCGGTATTATGTTGATTATTTGACTGTTAGTTGGCCAAACTATAACATAACTCTCTCATGAACATCACCATTATTAGTTCCAGTTACATTGTTTCTGACGACAGGATAAAGTTTCCCTTATTTTATACATAAAATAATAAGTTTCGTTTACCGGTATGAAATGGTATAGTCCCACATATTGGCTTGAGTGTCAGATATTTGATAGGGTCACTGCCCACCTGACTGGAACCTCTCGTTCAAATGAGTGCATCCGATGCATCTCGTCAAAATGTGGATCACATCCGAGTGAAACCAACTGTGAAGGTTTGGTTATCTATGAGGTTTCAAAGTATTTATTGTAAACCAAATAATTATGTAATGATCCTCTGCTACTTAATTAACAAAGCTATGAAAAAACTGAGCTCTTGTGACTTACACACTCTTGAATATTGTAATAAAAATTTAATATACCAGATTCTGATGGTGTGTTGGTGTGCACTAACCTGCACCTGAAGTGAGTTGCACTAACTCAAACAAAATAGCAGTAGGAAATTGTCTTTAATTTAAAGGAATGCCATTGCCCTGCTGTTGGACATCCTAGGCTAATAATAGTAATCTGTTTGTCTTGATCATTTTTAGTTTGTTGCAGAGAATTTAATTTTGATTATTTCAGACTTTGGGTCTAAATGATTTTCAGAATAATGCGGGGTCAATAAAAGAAATAATTTTAGGTACTTACTATTAAATAAAGTTGTTCTATAAAAGCCATAGGTAACAACTGTGGAAATAACCTATGATTCTGGGAATGTGAAACTAGGTTCAATATGACATGTGATGTTCATTCCAACTGGTGTCATCAGATCTTGGAAGTAAATCATGTTTTAGATAGGTACTTTAAAATGTCGGAGATCACCATGACAATGATCTAGAGCATATTCAGTTTCAATACAATGAAAGTAACATAATGAGAGACTACAAAGTATTTTTATGTTTGGCACCTTACTCCGAGTAAGTGTTAAACATACCTGCAGGTAATTTTATTTACAAGCTGTAATGTGAAAGGTCAATTTGCAGAACCTTTTAACTTATTAGTTATAAGGTTAGGTTAAGGTAGGTACTGTTCTTTAAATAATTTAAGCAAAAGAAAGCTATAATTATATACCTACTTAGGGCATTTTCTTATTATTATATTTAACTTCCAATACAATATAGATTAGTTAGTCAAAAATCAGCTCTTGTTCTGATATACTCTCTGTACTCTGTCTGCCAGTAACAATGAAATAAGTACCTAGCTAAATTCTGATTGTTCAAAATAAAGTGGTGATTCTGCCCCGAACAGTACAAACCGGACCTGGGAACTTATTATTATGATTATTATTATTGTGCTAAGGTTTAAATCTTCTCTGTGAAAAAACCGGTAAAAAACAAAGCACATGGGCCTAAGGCACTTCAGGTGCTAGGTAGTTCATTTTGCAGGATTTTTCTGACAATCCTACAAGTGTTTAGTATGACAGCTTTTTGCATTAATGTGTCAACTTTTTATTTACCAAACCAGGTAGGTAGGTACTACCAGGTAGCCTACGAAGATTTCGATCTGTTATTTATGTAGGCATTTGCCCTGCCCTGCCAAACTTTGGTGTCAATGATGTTTTTATTTCAAACAATTAGTTCATACCTATTACATGCACATAACTCTGTTTATAATAGTAGTTTACTAATTCATCATCTTTTCATCAAAAGTATGTTTGTAACACTCAATTAGAGATTGCAAAATGATTTAACATGATCTAGGGTGCTAAAAGGTGGCACCGCACCTTCCGTCTATAGGTTATGTACTTCAACCTGGGTTATTATCGCAATAACTTGATAAGACAAGCTGTACTAAAGGATCACACTCGTGTGTGTACCGCCGGCCTGATGGTACCGGCGACATAACTATACAAAGTATTACCATCCGATGGGAACTTTGTGCCAGGCTCGTTATTATGAGTTTTCCACGCTTACCTCATAGTCAGTGGTCGGGATTATAACTCGGAGAGATGGGCACGAATTTTGCACAAAGTAAATGCTTGTACTTCACCGTAAACATCGTTTTTTCACCAAAAAAACCATAAAAACACAAAATTTTCTGCATACACCGCTGAAAATTTCAAACGCTATGAGTTGACATTGACAGATGTCACAATGACAGGGACTTGCTGCTTTGACTTTGACGGAAAAACACACAGCATGACTACAAAAAGACGATAAAAGCACATAAATACATCCATATTTCAAATTGCAATTCTTCAAACCATGCTGTCCGTTTCGAAACACATATAATAACAATGGTTAACTCTATGTTAAGCTAAAGTTTGGTGTTATCAGATTCTCGTCTTGTAAAATTACACAAAACATAGGTATCTAAATTAGTTCGATTTAGGCATGTACAAACAGACTACCAAGGAGGAAGTTATTTTAGAAAATGTCCACAAAAACACGACCATACAAAAAATAATATTTACGCACCCTTTGATTGCTATCTTTTTTTTTTATTGCTATTTTTATTGTTATCTTTCTTTTTACCTAAATTCATTTTACCTACATATTTTTTTTAAAGTATAATTTTCTTCTATTGTTCCGTGTCCTTGGTCAATTGCGTACTATGGTGGCTATTGATATAAGTATAAGTAGTTCATATTGACATAAACTGCAGCCGATTACAGTAGGTATTTCATAGGAATTAATTGTTAAAATGACCTTGAACCTTAGGAAGTCACTATAAGTATGGAGGCATACATTACATACATACATATAACATACACGTTGACCGTATGTGTAATGTATGTGTGCGGGATTTGTTATTAGGCGGAGCCGGAAAAGGTTTCCGATAACGGCTAGCGGAAAGTTTTCTGATTGTGAAAATCTTTCGTACTTGTACGCTAGCTCTTGATAATCCAGATTTAATCATTAACTGAAATTACCTATAGCATTCAACAAAACCTACTTCATTTAGTTTAGATTGAATAATATTTAGGAAAGTCTGCGTCACGACCACGACTAGATTAAATAGGTACTCCAGTCTATTCTAGTGGCAGTATTATAGTTTGTTTCAAAGTCGCAAATCCCGTCCTTTTGGGATGCGCTTCGCATAGACGCGGAGCGGGATCGACCAATCAGGAACTAGAAGAGGCAAGTCTGTGTATTTCAAACCAATGTGATTTATCGATTCCGCACTCCGCAGTGGGAAAGCAGCCTTTAAAATTCAATTCTGTATGTAGGACATGGCAGCCGACAGTTGCTGCCGTTTATCAGTTTCGTACAAATTCATACTGCAAAGGAGTGCCCTCTGCCACGTCCGTAGAAATTGCACCCTCAGGTTAAATCTGTTTGTTGCAGCAGCAAAAGTTCGGATGCGGGGACTACGAGCCACCGGCGAAACTGCACTGCGGCGGCGGCGCCGGCAGTGTCGGCGGGGAGGCCCTCACGAAGTTCTCCGTGGAGATAGTGCAGCAGCTCGAGTTTACCACGTCCGCTGCAGACTCCGCGCCGCAGCAGATATCCACCAATGTGACAGTGAAGGCGCTAGCCAACGCGGTGAAGACATCCAACTCGCCGCCGCCGCAGGCCGCGCCGCGCGCGCCGACGCCGCTCGACATCGACCGCGAGTGCAAAGCCGAGTGCAAGTCCGAGGTCGCCGACGATGAGTACGGTCTCGACGAATGCGCCGCGGCTCTCGAGCGGGACTCCGCCTTCCCAGGCCTAGCCGACCTGATCGGAGAGGACGACGGAGACGATACCTTCGAGGATCTGATCACTGAGATATCCGAGTACCCGGAGCTGATTGACTTCGATCTGGACGGGGGGAAGCTGAACGGGAACGTTCTGGAATCTTCGGAGGGGGAGAGATATGGAGGCGGGGGGGAGATGTCCCCGGCGGCGCAGACGCTGAAGCACATGGCGGAGCAGCACCAGGTTGGTTTTATATTTTAAGAATTTAAATTATGTGGTTAACCCTTAGTCGCCTCCCGCGACACCCGCGAGAAGAGTTGATGAAGTACACGTACACATAGTACGGCCACCCTTGTGGCCAATGTGGACATGCCCACATCCTAAATTCGACGAAGATCCCTTGCGGGTTCGATTCGGACCTCGGAAAAAAAGTTTGTATGATCTGCAGATATATGTTCCGGGTGTTCTGGGTATTTCTATGTGTAATAAAAAATATCGATCTATGTAATGTATTGTATTTAAGTATATCAGTTATCTGGTACCCATAACACAAGCTCTGCTTCTATTGGGGCTAGACGATGCTGTGTGAATTGTCAAGCATGATTTATTCTGTATACTATTGTTTGAATGACCAGGCGGCGGCGGGCGACTGGCGGTTCCGCGGCTACGGGCCGTACCGGCCGCGCGCGCCCTCGCACGACCATCTCCACATGTCGCAGCATCAGCAACTGCATCTCAACCAGCCGCATCACAACCTACAGGTTAGTACACTTTCGACGATGATGATGATGATGTGTGTCCGAGCCGATTTCGGCTACGGCGACTATGTGCCTGGTTAGGCGATTTAACTTAGACTTTCGGGTCTTGGTCACTATCATTAGGGTCAAATTCTACTCATATTACGAAGGCGAACGTTTGTGAAGAGGTATTAGTAGAGGTAAGATGTCCCGGGACATCGGCTAACTTAGTCAGTGGGTTGAAATTTTGCAGTGTTCTAGGCTTGGGTTAGCGTATGGACTACTGTTTATCCCGAAAAACGCGTGCGTTTCGGCGGACGGAAAACTAGATGTTAACGCATTCACTGCCCAGCCTCCGCTACATAGAGGTGGACGTGACCATCTGCGTTTCGGGCTATGATAGTGTTAGCTTAATATGTCTGGATCTACGTTAGGGCCGCAGTGTCTGATTCCGGGTAGAATTGAAATGTTGATAACGATGATAAAAACAACGATGGCTTCGTTCATGTCGGTACCCATTCTGTATAATATCAATAATTAATGCACCTTAACAGACGCAAATCAGAACTAGATGGCGGTAGTAAAATCCGTCGGCTCTCATCAATTTCAGTCAGCAGACGCTGAAGAAAAATCACTTTTTATCCATTTTATCCAAACACGCGGAAATGTTCAACTCGCCGATTAAAAGTTTCAATTTCGATTCCAATTACTATCAGTAGCAAAAACGTAGTAATGACTAGCCTTAGAAACAATTTATAGGGCAATTCGTGACGTAATAGGTAGTTAATTAATGTCGAGGTCTGTAATGGCTGGATTGCTGCCACGATGATGATGCCGAAAGCGCAGCGTAGCGCAGGTTCGGGCCATCATAGCGCGGTCTGCAGCCCTTGATGGCCAATCCCTTGAAGGTCAAGGCATTTTATAGCGCGAACAGCAAGGGCTGCAAGGATGTCCGAGCTTGAAGGCCGAGACCGTAGTAAGCTTAACTTGAGGCCATCATAGCGAGGCCAGCAGTGCAGTCATTTCGGCTTGTATAGGGGTTTACACAAACAATGCGAGTATTGTAAATAAAACTAGCTTATACATATCGTAAGAAGTTATCTAAAGTAAGAATTATTTGTAGGACAGTTACTAAAATAACTAAAGGAACGCCTTTCCAGGGTTTATATTACTTATAGTTTGTGATAATCCTAGTGCGGTGTTTGGTTGTTAAACCATTTCCTTATCACGGATTGATCTCTTCAACGGTGGATGATTCACGTCACGAAGCTCTTGTGCAGGATGGCTACTCAAAAAACAAAAATCGACGTTTCTGATTCGTTTTCAAGCAAAACCTACTCTTATGTCACCTACATAAAGACTGCGTTTGCGCAAAAACTAATCAGCAACTTCGATTTCGATTTTTACGAGTTGGCTCCCTGATGTGGTAGCTTCTTGGTGAGACGTTGTTGCTTTCAAGTTCATACATTTTCCGATATGATTTCGGATATTACTTTTATTTTCTACTGATTCTTCTATATAAGTTTTAGCCACTCTGTCAGGTTTCCATCCGCCATGCAGTTTGAGTGTTATAAGGTTGGCCCCAGTATCAGCAAGCAGAGTGGCTGATGATCGCCGGAAACAATGACCTGGAAATTGTTCTAGATTGGGCAAATTTAAATATATCGCAATCATCTTTGGTATTTGTGCTATGTTGTGCCTTCCCATGACTTGTTGTGTGCATTTGCATTTTCGGTAATTGAGAAAAAATCTGCCTGTTTTTACATCGACGGGCCGAAGTGCTTGATATTTTTGTGTGCAGGTGAGGTGTCACGGACGACGAAGGTTCGATCTTTCTTCGTTTTAGTGTCACGAAGAGTTATTGTCTTGGCATTGTTCTGAGTTTCTATATCATTCACCATGATACTTGTAATTTCGATGCATCTACATGCACCGTAAATGCCGAAAATAAGAACCACCTGCAACAAAAACACAACATAATTAAATAAGGTTGTGTTTTGTTGCAGGTAATGTTGTGTTTTGTTGCAATAAGTGCCTAGGACCTAGGTACTTATTGTTTAGAGGAGAATAATTCACTCAAGTTATTGACACATCTCCATCGCCAAGTACTCAGAGTCGAGGGCTTCATTAATAAACTTTCCATATTTTGACTTGTCAAGACTTTTTTGACTTTTTACTCTTATACCCATCGATCTGATTGTCTTTTCATCATACGCGTCAAGTATTTATAGTATTTTATATTCATACTAGCTGCGCCCCGCGGCTATGCCCGCGTGGAAATTTAAAATTATCACTTAGGGGTATGAAAAATAGATGTTGGCCGATTCTCAGACCTACTCAATATGCTCACAAAATTTCATGAGAATCGGTCAAGCCGTTTCGGAGGAGTACGGCAACGAACATTGTGACACGAGAATTTTATATATAAGATTGTGCTTTACCAAAACCGTGCTCTTCAACATGGAGTACTTAAGTATTCCAGAGAGATGTGGGCTTCATTTTCTTTGATAGGTGTCTAAAATAAGCAAGAAAAACGTTTTCCGGTAAAGTCTTTGACTTTCTGTCGATTTTCCTTTGCGCAACCTTTTTGTAGGCAAGTTCGTATTTTTCCTTTGACTTTGGTGGCAATGATTTTTCAATCACTAATTTCGCTTCATTTTGAATATCCGGCGGTGTTAAACACATTGAATTGGAGGATTCGTCGCTTGAAGAGTCCATTTTTACATTTTTATTTACGAAAATTGATGGAAACTTATCTTGCAAACTTTTTCACTGCGATGCTCTTTTAACAGTTTATTATTATTGTTCGTAATACACAGGCAGCATTATGCTGGCGCGTGTATATCGCAGTCCTTGCCAGTGCACTTTAAATGTTTGTCCAGTCTATTTTTGAAAGAGTTCACTTGAGGGGGCAGGGATCACTGTAACCGGTTCCAAGTCTTCGCGACGCGATTGGGCAATATGTGTTTTCTTTCCGCGTTTTCTTTTTTTTTACCCAGCCAGTGATCTTGTACTGCCTATTATGCATAAAACCTTTTTGCCCTTGACTATTTTCTAAACAAATTCGAAACCAAAGATTTAGTAGCCTACGTTCGAAACAAAACTCGACAATATTGAATGTTGCTGGCCACAAAACACTACAATAATGGAACTTGCTGGCGCCTTTTTGGCCAGGCTGACTTTGCTCAAAGAAGGTTGGTAGGCAGATTGCGCGCGTTTTTGAGTAAAAGGACATAGAAACGTGGGAGTCTGGTATCGACCGGGCATAGAGTGCGCGCGCTGCCTCGTGCCTTCCTAAACGCGTGACGTCTGCTCGTACCTACCATTAAGTTTCACTCTTTATTCCCTGGCGTCTGTACTATGCTTGATAATAACAACACGTGAAAAAACTAAAACTACTGATAACACGTGCTTGAAAAGTTCTACAACGAATCAAGCTGAAAGGTTGATGCTAAAATGTGTACCAATGTCGTAGACTTACCTTTCCCATGGAGTTGCATTTTTTAGGGTTCCGTACCCGAGGGTTCCACCAGGACCATATTACTAAGCAAACGGAGGCTAACGCGGAGATTTCCGCTATTTCTGTCCGTCTCACAGTGGGCTGTATCTCATGAACCGTAAAAGGTAGACGCAATTTTCACAGAGTATATTGCTTTGCCGCTATAGCAACAAATCACAAAATTACAAAAAGGACTTAGGTTTTACTATTTTCTGGGTTTTAAGTTGAAGTTTTGCGCACATTGTAAGCCATTTGCTATGAATGTTTGCTGAAAGAAACCTCGAATCAATTGTAGTTTTGGAAAATCTCTTAATATCAATAGACTCCAAAACTACAATTGATGCAAAGATTCATAGCAAGCATTGATTCGTAGATTGTTTCAGCGTGGGTTCATAGCAAATAGCTTACAATGTGAGAAAAACTTCTTATCTGCTATCTAAACTACTTGGAGAACCTAGAATATAGAAAAAAAAAAACGGTTTTTTTCGACTGACCAGGTTACCATTTAAAAGTGTCATGGTTATTAATTTACACTAATGGTTATTAATTTACACTGTAATTCGTATCCCGATGTTGAATTATGACCCGAAAACTCAAAGCAAAACAAATCAAGGCAAATATCACGTACCAGGGTCTATAGTTAAAAATGTTTTAAAAAAATCGTGTAAGAAGCGTCCGTGTGATGTTGAAACTCAGCCATTTTCAAATTCCTTGCCATGTGATCAAGAAGTTAATAAAAAAAAAAGTGGTTTATGTATATGCAAATAAACGTCAAAATAGAAAACAAAAAAGATTAAACAATTTAGAACTTGCGAATTTACAAAGGTAAGCTGTATAAAATGAACAAAGTAAAAATATTGCGATATAAAAACGTTTTTAAAAAGTTTCTATACTTTGGATTTTAGGAAAGTGAAGCTGTATAAATGAACAAAGTAAAACCAACCTTGCCTTACCTATAAGAAACGTAATAAACTGGTCTTTGCAATTTCAACTTACTTTATTACGAAATTTATAGATACTTGGAACTGTATTTGTCTTAAAAATTTACAACCATAACGAGTAATAATAATCTAAACACATTATTATTACTAGTTTCGAAAACCAAGTGAGGGTAGTTTCAAATAATGCTGCGCCCGCTTCGCATAGGCGGTCAACCAACCATCCCGTGACCACGACAGTGTGTAAACCTGTTGAAACGTCGGGGAAAATAGGTAAATAAACGCGATAAACAACCGTTAACGCAATCACTGCCCAGCCTCGGTGGTGCGACCCGCAGGGAGGCGCGCCGCTTCACGGGGCTGGCAGAGATCGTCTGCGTCCAAGACGCATGCCATGAAAGTGTTAAATAATACGATAATAGTATATTTGTCTTTTTAATAAACGAGACGATCGCCTCGCGGTTTTAACCGCGTAGTTCCCGTTCCCGTGGGAATTCCGGGATAAAATATAGCCTATGTCACTCCCTGAAAAGTAAGTTTCCTAACGGTGATAGAATTTTTCAAATCGGTCCAGTACTTCCGGAGCCTATTTAATATAAACAAACAATCAAATCTTTCGTCTTTATAATATTAGTACTGATTTAACTCGAGTAATGTGACACGTTTCTGTTATAGCGATCAAGGTGTCATTGATGACGAATTTCAAAGTCACTTTATATAACCTTTATTGTTACACTTGTTTAAAATATCTGTACTGTAAGAAATCCTGTATTAATGATAGATCTAAATGCGGTATTATAAAAAAATCCATAGAGTAGAGGGCTACTCTATTATTCTTTATCTTAAAACTCATATTATTATGACGAAAGTTTACGCCGTTGTGAAGATGTTTGGCCGAAGACAACGCCAAAACTACTGAACGGATCAGGTTGAAATTTTGCACACAAAGATCTGGTTCTGGATTTACATTATGCTACTTTTTATTACAAAAAACGCGTGTGAAACCGCGGGCGGAAGCTAGTTTTTTAATCATGTTACTTAACATTCAGACAAAACTGGAAGAAAGACAGGGAAGGTTATTCTCTGCCGCCTTAGGGCAATGCAATCTCATAATAAGTAAACAAGCAGGTAACAAACACACATTCATGAAAAAGAATGCAAAATAACAAGCTAAGAATGCAATACGAGTCATCACAAGTGTAACTCCGTCCACGCATTTATTTTCTTTGACTGGATGAAAGAATGAAATATTTCACAGACACATTATCTGTCAGGTCAATAAATATCGAATCTCGCTAGCCACGATATTTTTCGAGTCGACAGATTTTATCACTATTCCTAATACTGTTTCTTGTTAAAGAAACAGTCTATTAAAAATTGCATTCTTTAATTCAGTCAAAGAAAATATAAGCGTGGACGACGCATAAAGATTATCTGCTGTGACTAGATGAACATAAAAAATCAAATAATATCGCAAAAATTTTCTACTTCGACGGGACTTGAACCCGCATCCTTCCCTCAGTACGGGAATGGTCTAACCAACTACACCACGAGGTCAAGTGACGTAGGAGTCGGAAATCTTTGCGACTTCTTACGGACTCTAGCGCCGTTAGCTCCACCTACAGGGGAAACATTGAAGTTTATCCATTCCTGTTCAAAGACTAAAGTTAGATTTAGTTCGTTTGACGAGAGGTGTCGCGTTGCTCAATCTAAGGTTTCAAGTTTCAAGTCACGTCGAAGTCGTAGTGTGAGGGCTTACGCACTATAATAACAAAAAACTTAGATGAACATACGTAGGTACCTGGTGTGAAGGTAGAGTCGCCTAGTCGGTAGAGTCGCATTCCGTAAGTTTATAAAATGTCTGCATCTTGATTCGTGGCGGTAGGCAATGATGATGTAACCAGTTGACAACAAATCCAAAGTTACGTATAAGAGATTGCATTGCGACGCGGCGCCGGTTTATAAACTCAAAAATAATAATAGAATGTACATAGATTCTAATTAATGTTTGGTTTGGAAGAGGCCGAACTCAATTTCTCAACAATTATTTAGAGATCATATTTTAGGTTTGAAGTCAACCTAAAATATGATCTCTAAATAATTGTTCACGGCCATATTCAGGGAACGTTAATAGCCGAAATACATTAGTCTCTCTGGCCCATCTTTCTGGACCGATTAAAAATACATTTTCGACTCTAGCTTCAACGTAAAAAAATGCATTTCAGGTTGTACTTCTCCGTCAAAGCGCTGCTATGCTTACTACGTTGAAATAGAAGACATCTATATCTACACTATGCAAACTGAACGAGACTTCAAACCCTGTTGGTGCACTAACGCGCTAAAGGTGTATTCTGGATATTAAACATTTTTGACCAACACTTCTTGAAATTAGCTGTCGCAATGTAGCAATCATCCCCTCCATTTCGGCAAATGTCGTCTAAAGGAATGTTCCAGAGGAAGAGCAGCACTTTCCTTCTGTGTATTTTTATTATTATTATTCATTTATTTCAGATAATATAGGTATCCATAGCACATTATAATTAAATTATTTAGAACTTAAAATTACACATTATACATAAGAAATGTCACAAATAGAAAAATTAAAATCAGTTCATACAATTAAGAATATTAATTAAATTAAAATTACATAGGTATTGTTCAGACGGAGCCCATCATTATCCGCATCCATGTGTTTTGGATGGGGCAGTCTGTTCGAGCAACAATCATCCGCAAGATGCTGTTGCTACTTACTTGTTGTTGCTGTTGGTTTTTAACACCATTACGGTGCCTTTACGGTACTTAGCGTGGTCTTTATGGCTGTACCCCCTTCGTTTAAATGAGGCAGTTCAACAACTCGATGGAGCGACGACATCGTAGCTGTCGCAGGGAGTCGATGGATGGAGGCGGCTCGGGTCCGCTATTCTTGGCGTCGTTTCAGGGAGGCCTATGTTCAGCTGTGGACGTACGAGCTGATGATGATGTTCAACAGTGGTCCTGTGTGCTGATGAAGTACACCTCAGAAATTAACCTTTCGGTAGGTCATGTTATGATGTTCACCAAACAATGCACAATATGAACAACATTGTCTCGATCAGAATAACATAGTAAGTAGGTACTTAACACATGTTATAGTTATAAAATAAAACACGTGCGTGCTTCTATACAGTGCGGCGCGGCGCACAGAAATATTTTATCTCGGTGTATTTCTGTGGGGTGGACTGGACGTTCTTACCTTGCCAGCTTCCTACTTTTTATGAAGATTGGAGTTTGTGAGCAAAGAACGCTCTAGGCTACCCCTTGGCTAACAATTTGATATTTTACTTCGCGAAAATTGTTTGATTAGGACTTTATTAAAAGCATATTTAAAGCTTCCAGAGTCTGCTTCAACCAGAGACGAGAGAATAAAAAAATTGGTTGTCTGTAAAGTCGGTTTACTGACGATAGTTGAACGTGACAACGTCTTAAGAAAATACTGATGGAATGGTAGCATTTGATACTCGATCAAAACATGTAAATGTACTATAGTATAGCAGCTGTCCACGCAGACGCATCGCTCACTCAAGTAGGAGAGAGACGGATGTCGAGCGCTCTCGCTTGCAGTTCAAGCCTTACATGGAACGCCTCAGAGCGAGGTAACGCCTCAGAGCGAGGTAACGCCACATGAGTCATGTTTTTTCGTGCGTGCAGCGGGCTCTATCGAATTATAAGACGTTGTCACGTCAAAAAATTGCCTGCCTCAGTACGAAATCGAAGTTTCTGAATCATTATCACAAGCAAAACCTAGTCCTATATCACCTACATCTGCACAAAAACTAATCAGAAATTTAGATTTTAGTTATTGCGAGTAGGCCCCTTGTATATTTATCGCGATTCGCAGATGTGTGGTAGCCACCTACACATGTTGAGAACTGCCTCTATTCAGTACATACAGTAGGAGGTACCGAGTACCTAAACAAATATACATAACATATCTAACCTATAGTAGAATAGCGACGAGAAAACAAACGAAACAAGTAATGTAAGCTTTAAGTCGTAGGGCATTGAAGACAGTTCCGTCTGGCGAGTCACATTCGGGCCCATTAATTAAAAGTAAAGAATCTGTAATTTCTAGTATCGCCGTCATAGAAATCGATGAGGAGATCTATACCATAGTACCGATTTGAAATAACTTCAAACGCATGTCCACCCCCGTAATAATGTACCTACATTATGTATTCATTCCAGCTATACACTAGCTAAACTCAATGTAGAATGTCTGTAAACAAACCGCCCATACTTAACCTAAAATTCACTCTGTTCCGCATCTTTTTAAACGCAATTTACATATTTTTTTTTAAATAATGCTGGACAATACACACAGCGTTATCTAGCCCCAAGCTAAGCAGAGCTTGTGTTATGGGTACTAGATAACTGATATACTTAATAAAATATACTACATTGATAAATATTTTTTATTATAAATAGAAAACATCGAGAACACCCAGAACAAATATCTGCAGATCGTACAAACATTTGTCCTGAGGCGGGAATCGAACCCGCAACCTCCTGCGTCGTAAGCGGACCTTCGCCTGCTGCGCCACAGAAGTCGTCGATTTGAGATCCTTCCTCCAATAAATATTGCTTACAAATAAACTCTACGCCAAGCGAGTCAATTTTAGTTATTTGTGTCGTAGTTTGTTTACAAACATTCAACAACGAGTTTCGCTAGTGTATAGATTGAAATGACTATCACGTAAATACACATTCAGTTGCAAAACACCTGCCTTTACACAAGCGTGAGTATGACAGGCAGTTCCATTGCCAATCTCTACTGATAGCGTATCGAATACATGCCTATTGCTTGTAGTGCAATCAAAAGAAATTTGTTGCGATGCGATAGAATCTTTATGTTATGATGACTTATTATGAGTCATCATATCACACTAATATAAATGCGAAAGTATGTATGGATGCATGGATAGATCGATGGATGTATGTTTTTAGGGTTTCGAGATCGGTATTGATTTGTACATTATAGAACAGTTTTTTAAATTTCTGTAAGTTTCATACATTTTGAAATAATTTAAAAAAAGTCGAAAAAGTACCGATCAGAATATCAGTCATCTACTCGTAGTACTATAACAAGCTTTGCTTAGCTTGAGGCTAGATGGTCCTGTGTGGATTGTCCAGCATTATTTATTGAGTTAGGGATAGAAATAACCCTTTAAAGATACCACAGAATGCGTGCGAAGTCGCGAGCAGAACCTAGTAATACCGTACCGTACCGTAGATAAATAAATAAATAATGCTGGACAATTCACACAGCATTATCTAGCCCCAAGCTAAGCAGAGCTTGTGTCATGGGTACTAGATAACTGATATACTTAATACAATACACTACATAGATAGATATTTTTTATTACATAGAAAACATCCAGAACGCCCTGAACAAATGTCTGCAGATCGTACAAACAATTGTCCCGAGGCGGGAATCGAACCCGCAACCTCCTGCGTCGCAGGCAGACCTTCGCCCGCTGCGCCACAGAGGTCGTCAGATGTTTCGATAATATTGTTATTGTTACGCAAACGGGTCGGGCTGGAATCTTGCATAGGAAGATTTAGGTGTAGGCTACTGGCCTACACCTAAATCTTCCTATGTACAAGTAAAGTAAAAATTCATTTATTGCTTTAAAATACATTATTATGAATATCTTATATTTTGAATAAATATGAATCTTGTTTTCTGCCTTTTGCATGCAATCGTTTTATTACTATTCAATAATATAACACATAAAAAAACAAAATCATAAGAATAATTTTAAATAATAAATTTCAATAAACCAAAGAATGAAAATGAAATTATGTCAGTTATACATAATAGTAAGCTGGGTGAAATTATATTTGAATTAACATTTTTATAATTCTAAAATTCATGTACGGTGTAGTAATAGGCGGTTTCAGATGATGAAACAATGAAGAACTATGAAACAATGAACAAGGGAGTTTACGCAGTTTGTAATAACATATTATAGGATATTTTATCCTTAATATGGCGTGCGAAGCAGCAGGCAGAAGCTAGTTGATGAATATTAGAATGACAACAGCGTTAGTTTGGCGCCTGTCGCCATGGCCGAGGCGACGCGGCGACGCTATGAGAATTCATTCATGAATCAAATAAAAAGAGTAGAGCCAACCCGATTGCTTCCTGTTTCTGTCGTCGCTGCATCGGCCACGTGTGTACTATACTCTATACTCCCGGCTCTCGGCTCACCCTAATTAAATCAGTAACACCACTTATGTTTTAAACATGTTACCTACGCTCTGTTAACAATTTCGGCCCAAATTCTCGTATAATGTTCCCACTTTAAGGCTGGTGTTCAACGAAAGATAATCAGATTAGCAGCTTCGCGGGTAAATATGACGTGAAAAGTTCTGTCAAACGCTAATTAAAATGTACCTAATAGCCCGATCTTTTTGAAGAACACGCATGCCTTAATAACGAAGCGACTATACAATTCGAGACATTTATTACGAGAGAGAACATTTAAAGATGAGTATAGACGTAGAGTAGAGCATTCACTAGTAACAGAACTTCGAACATTCGTTGTTTTTAAATTTACTCAAACCACACTTCGAACATGACGCTCGATGTTTTGTTACAACCTGTTTGTAAGCAACGAGCGTTTTGCTGTAACATTTTATCGAGCAAAGGCACGAGCGCGGGTGACGGCAGAGGGAAAATGTACGCAAGGTATAAATAAATGTTAAGGTAAATGCTCACTCGCCGTGAGCATTACGTATACACGCGTATAGAGCATTCGCAAAAACGTTACATTACATGGAAATGCTTTAGGAAGCTGAACATTTGCCTGTATTATACCATTCGTAAACATTACATTACATTGTAATTTGCATAATATTCACAAACTTAAATATTGTTATCAATATTATATATAACATTGTGCATTGGCAATATTAATCTCAGTGCCGCACCTATATGATTGCGATATATTCTTCTAACAAGTACTTGTTTTTATAAATGAAAGAGCCTAGAAATGTCCAATCATTCTCCTTTCCAATCTAAATTCTTCTGTTTTGAGTGGTGTTCATCAAAAATCTTTTATACTACACCTGCTCAGAAAGTTGCTTATTCCTTTTCCAAACATAAGGTACAAAGTACGTCATTGCAGGCGTACTAAAATTCGGGCCGGAAAACTCTATAGAATTTCATTTCTCACGCTTTCAGCGGGAGAAAAAAGTGTATGGAAATCCATTTCTAACGTGGTATTTCTTTTTAATTTTCTGAAATATCAGCCGGTAGTTATGGTTATTTTCATGATAGGACAAACGACAAAAAGCCGAATCCGCCATATGATATCGGCCTCTTCCGTATTCGAAACAATAATTCAAAAAAGAACCATGTGAAAATCGCACGTGCGCGTATTTATTGCTACATTTCAGTTTACAATTAAATATACTCGAGTGATTTTGAAGATTCTAAAGCGAGATTTTCCTCGAAGGTGTAGTATTAATTACCTATGTATCACTCGGGAGAAAGTGCGATTCCTACTTTGCGTGTTCAGGAATTGGGCACTTTCTCCCCTAAATATACGATGTACTATTCTCCTCCACTCTTTTCAGCTCCTCCTCATTAGTAAACTTCTCCGTCCAGCTAATCCTTTCCATCCTCCTCCAGCACCACATTTAAAACGCCTCAATCTTCTCTCTATCCCGCTGTGTCATGGTTCATGTTTCGCATCCATAGAGGGCAATGCTACAAAAATATGATTTTAATAACTTTTTTTTTATATATTAGATGTATTTGTATGATATAAACACACCTCCTCTAAAAAAGCTTATTTTGACGTGACAACGTCTTGTAATTCGATAGAGCCGGCTGCACGCACGAAAAAACATGACGTCATGCGGTGTTACCTCGTCATGCGGCGTTACCTCGCTCTGAGTTGTCACGTTCAACTATCGTCAGTAAACCGACTTTACAGACAACCAATTTTTGTTCACTGAAAACAGTAAAAAAGAAGTTATTAATCTATATTTTGGTGTTTGAATTTAGAACACACCAATAATATATTCGACCTCCATTTCTATACGACGTCCTTGCGCAAAAAATACTTGATACAAACTCCTTGGGCAAAGAATACTCGACATACCTTGCGTTCCTTGTGCAAATACCTAACTCCTCGAGATTTGATTGGTTCTTTTTCTAGTTTTTAGGGTTTCGAAGATCGGTTTCCAAACCCTTATGGTCTCGCTTTGTCTGTCCTTCTTTCCCTCCTTAATAACTCAGCAACTACAGCAGCTATCAACTTGAAATTTAAAATAATAATACATTTCGTGTGCCTGTACAGATTTTAAGAAAAAAAATGAAAATAAATGAAAAATGAAAATGAACATTTTCCATACAAATTGAGATGTCAAAATTTTAAAAGAGACCTACAGAGTCAAGTGGGGTATCAAATGAAAGGTATTAGTTTGTACATTTCAAAATAGTTTTTGAAATTTCTGTAGGTTTCATACTTCTTGAAATATTTTGAAAATAGTCGAAAAAATACCCATTCCCCCCCCCCCTATCTCCGAAGTTTGCAGAGCGATTCATTCAAAATGTATGGAGCGTTTGTAGATATAGATCTATATTTTACAGGAAAAATATAGAGAAGTCTGTAAAAAAAACCCTTTTTGAAAAATGGTAAAAAAGAGGGGGGATAATTTTCCAAAAGGGGGGTTACCCCACTGAGTGGGGTATCATATGAAAGGTATTAGTTTGTACATTTCAAAACAGTTTTTAAAATTTCTGTAGGTTTCATACTTTTTGAAATATTTTGAAAAAAGTCAAAATTTTACCCGCTCCCCCCCCCTATCTCCAAAGTTTGCAGAGCGATCCATTCAAAATGTATGAAGCGTTTGTAGATATAGATCTATATTTTACAGGAAAAATATAGAGAAGTCTGTAAAATGAACCCTTTTTGAAAAATGGTCAAAAAGAGGGGGGATAATTTTCAAAAAGGGGAGCTACCCCACTGAGTGGGGTATCATATGAAAGGTATCGGTTTGTACATTTCAAAACAGTTTTTGAAATTTCTGTAGGTTTCATACTATTTGAAATATTTTGAAAATAGTCGAAAAAATACCCATTCCCCCCCCCCTATCTCCGAAGTTTGCAGAGCGATTCATTCAAAATGTATGGAACGTTTGTAGATATAGATCTATATTTTACAGGAAAAATATAGAGAAGTCTGTAAAATGAACCCTTTTTGAAAAATGGTCAAAAAGAGTGGGGATACTTTTCCAAAAGGGGGGTTACCCCACTGAGTGGGGTATCAAATAAAAGGTATCGGTTTGTACATTTCAAAACAGTTTTTAAAATTTTTGTACGTTTCATACTTTTTGAAATATTTTGAAAAAAGTCGAATTTTTACCCGTTCCCCCCCCCCCCCCCCCCTATCTCCGAAGTTTGCAGAGCGATCCATTCAAAATGTATGAAGCGTTTGTAGATATAGATCTATATTTTACAGGAAAAATATAGAGAAGTCTGTAAAACGAACACTTTTTGAAAAATTTACAAAAAGGGGGGGGATAATTTTCAAAAGGGGGGTATACCCCACTAAGTGGGGTATCATATGAAAGGTATCAGTTTGTACATTTCAAAACAGGTTTTGAAATTTCTGTAGATTTAATACTTTTCGAAATATTTCGAAAAAAGTAGAAAAATTTACCGCTACACCCTATCACCGAAGCATGCAGAGAGATCCATCTGAAATGTAGGTTACCTACTAGTTTTAGGTCTTCATTTAATTTCGAAGTTTCTAACCGGTACCTTTAACCTACATAGGTACCTACCTACTTGTTCACAAACGTTCGAAACCCTCGGCGCGCGAGTTACACTCGCACTTGACGGGTCTTGTTTCTAGTAGTCATGCATGATATAAAGTAAGTATGCAACTCTTGAATAAAGCGTATTATATCGAGGGCCATGATGAATCACAATACTTGTGATTCAATCATCATGATGAATCACTCCCTACGGTAGTGATTCAGTCGTTAGAATCTGCTCGTGATTCATCTACAACCCTCGCTTTAAATCCGTCTTATTCCGTATTGCACAATATACTATTTTTTGTTTTGAAACAAGTATCTACCTACATATTTAGTATGTGATTAATGGGTCGACCAATGATACGGAAAGATCTGACGGAAGTGCTTAATGAGCTGAGCTAATGTCGTGTTGGGTTTTTACATTACCTTTATGCCGTTATCTTGGCTCAAATATGCACGAGATCACAAATATTAAAAAATAAAAACCCAGCGTATTATTGTTTGAAATATAAAATTTATTTCATAGATTGACTTTATCCAGCAACTGTGTGATGAATGAAAGAATAGGGACTTTATAGCACCCAAAAAATAAAAACCTTATAGGTATAAAGAAACACTTTATTAAGTACACCACATAAAGACAGGAAACAATATAGACAGAAATGCTTAGAATAGAGGGCGGCCTTATCGCTGAGAGCAATCTCTTCCAGGCAACCTTAGGATGAACTGGACATGAAATCGATGAGTGCAGTATCTTCCAGGAAACCTTTTATTATTATGTTTTGTTATCCCTGATCGATCGGATCCCCTGATCCGTGATAACAAAACATAATAATAAAACATTTATTTGATAGACACTAGATTCCTAATAACCACTAGAATTTTAAAGTGTTAAAGTATACCTAGTACAGGAAAAATTCAGGTTTCATACACGGAAGAAAATCTAATTGGTATTTGTAAACAAAATTATTCAAATTTGAAATTTTAATATTTCCAGTTTGTGTCGCAGCAATGCCACAGAATACTCTAAATGTGTCAAGTTGCCTACCTGTCCCTGATAACAATCTTCAAGTCGTCAAAAAGAAACGTATTTCGGATAAGAGATGCCGTTAGATCGTCTGGCCCAAGGAACCCAACAATAGTGTGGCATACAGCTCAGCTTAGCACGCCATTTTATTCAAATATCATAGCGGCCACGTCCCGAAACAGGTTTGGTGCGTCAAGCGATTATGTGCCTTACCTACTCCGCTTGCTGGTCTGTCTGGACAAGTGACAGCTGTCACCACCTTACCTTGTAGTGTGGACACAGGCAATGGTGAGGCCATTGTATGTGTGCGCAGAACAATGTAAGCAAGGGAGCATGTACCTACAACAAAATTTGCTGTCTATATAGTACATGCTACAATGTTGTGTTCTATAAGGCAAGAATTTTGTATCTACTTTATTTTATTATATAGGGGAGTGTCGGATTATTATGATAGAGTTTACGATTACATACACTATACGGAATGTTTGGTATTGGGACCGACGCAATTTTTCGAAAAATCATATCTGAGCAACCGTGACATTGAGTCTACTTGAGTAACTCCCCAAAAAATGATGTCGGTTCACACTCTGTATTTATATGTAGAGTGTAGAAAATCGGCAGTACCTAGAGGTTTCGGAAATTCATGGGTATCTATGTACTTTTGTAGATTTTTGCAATGAATTGGCAAGCAAGCATATAAATTGTATCAAGTTTACAAATAGATTAAATTTAACAAGTAACAAAACACCTGTAACAACGTAGAAAATAAAATTAAATGTGCAAATAAATCTTATAACGAGGTACAAAGTTTATCAAGAGAGGCAAAATATTTTAATTGACCGCAAAGACAGGTTTTAAAACGTGTGTGTTAATATGAATGTTGAAAAGATTGCGTTGTTAGGCTGTATTGTTTTATGTTATGTTACCTTTCCGTGTTACGTCTGCTCTGCGCTCCAACACGCCGATATATTGATAAATATGTTATGTTAAAAAATGTAATAATATAAACGCAATGCAACCATCTGATTATATCGTCGAGTGCTATACATACCTACATACCTATTGGTTAACAGCGTTCAAGATAAACATTGTATTTCATTTATTCCCTTACATTGTACATACATGCTTTGCACTTGGATGTTTTTTTTTAAATTAAAATAAACAATCTATGGCGTCTCCTTGTCCTCTATTATTTAGATCTAATGGAAGAGTCTGTCCGTAGATCTTTCTTCACATTTTAGAAACACAGCTATTGCACCTTTATGGATCACTAGCGTCGGTTTTCTTCCAGCCTCTACTCAGCATAACTACTTACACAATACATAAATATATTTATCTACTGTGCTACTTACTTTATGAAACTACTAGGTTCTGCACGTGTTTTTTGGAATATAAAGTAGCCTTTATGTTAATCCAGGCCCAGATCTTTATACGTGCAGAATTTCAGCCCGAACCATTCAGTAGTTTTGGCGTTGTCTTCGGCCAGACATCTTCACAACGGCTCAAACTTTTGCTTTTATAATATTAGTAGGATGGTGTAGGAAATGTGTGGTAAACCTATTATAACAGGGCATTCTGCGAAGGAAACAAGAATTAGTTTTATTAACCTCTTGTTTCTGCCCGCTGCTTCGCACGCGTTGTTTCTATGGAAACGTTTTAAGGTTAGTTCTATCTCATGGAAACGGATTTAGGGGATAGCCTATGTTTTATTCCAGGCCTAGAACTACGGTATGCAAAATTTCAGCCCGACCTGTTCAATAGTTTTGGTGTCAAGTTACAAACATCCATCCATCCATACAAACTTTCGCATTTATAATATTAGTGTGAATGCGATTTGATTAACCATAACCCTAAATCAGGAAGTAAGGAGGGAAGAGTGTCATGTTACGAGGAGACCGCTAGATGTTCATGTGGATGGATATATTATAGGAGTAAGAAAAGATGGATGAACTGTGAGAAAGATGACATGAGTAAGAAGGGAGTGAACGCCGAGACAACTGATAGAAGCGAATGGAAGAAGAAAACCTGTTGTGCCGACCCTACCGGAGAGAGAATGATGCAGCCTAAAACAAACGTCACAACCAAATCTAATTGTATGTCATATAACTTTTTGAATACTCATTAAACCAGTGAATATGGCATTTTATCAACATTTTGTTGATAAAATGCTTTCACTTTATACTACTTTTGCTGTTGCCTATTCTTACATAAAACGTTACGTTACCGCGCTCGTAGGTTTAAGTCACCGAACTAAGAAAAGTATTGGAATGGAAACCAGATATTCTACGAAAATTATAAAATACAGTGTGGGACGCTAAGTACATGCGTCGACACACTTGCGCCGTCCTATCTTCCGATGACATCCGTGAGGGCTGGTGTGGTGGTACAATTGGCCGAGGATCTCAAGAGGCGCAAATATGCAGATCTCGACAGAGCCTAGATATAATGACTTTTTAGCTAGCATTGCAGTCGCGCCAATTTAACTCGATAAAGATCAATAAGCACCGATCTTTTCTCTGGTATCGGTAAGGGCCGTCGGTTCTTGTCGAATTTTATCGACACCAGAGACAAAATCGGTGCTCATCAAGAACGGTGATTGCGCTCCCGCGGCAATAAGACGTGGTGAAACTCTCGTGCCAGTGATCATAACCCAATGGTATATCCATAAATTGATTATGAATGGAGAGGGTTAACGAGGTACTGTAGTTTTTAACGCATTCTCTGCCCAGCCTAGGCGGTGCGACCCGCAGGGGCACGCCACGCCGCCCCGCCGCGCCGCTACACGGGGCTAGGAGAGATCATCCGCGTCTTGGGCCATGAAAGTGGAAACTGACTTCGGAAAAAAGGAGGAAAATCTATGTTAGGCTGTGTGTTTTTATGTATCTTCGCCGATTTCTCTTTTTTCTAGTCAATTGTGGGTCGATTTTGATGATTGTTTTGGTTTTGCATAGATAGAGAAAGATCCTGAGATGGTCCCAAATAAATTTTTATCCCGAGGAATTACAAATATCCCTAAAACAGCGTTAATTTATAAGAATTCGAAGTTTTCGTAAAAAACATCAAATGACCAGTATTATAAGTAGATGGTTTTGCAGGTGTCAGCGGCGCAGCACATGCAGGTGAGCGGCGCGGGGGGCGGGCCGGTGTCCGTGGCGGCACAGCAAGGCATGTACGCCAACTTCCAGCACCAGGGCACGCCTTCGCCTCAGCACCATCAAGGTATAAATACTATCAGGAAACTGGAGCGCGTGCTCGGAGTTCGATAACGATCGATAGGCATCGACTGTCTCTGGTGTCGATAAAAATCGACAATAACAGATTTTATCGACACGAGAGACAAAATCGGTGCTTATCGATCCTTAACTAACTTGCATGCTAGCGCTCCTGGGAAGATGAGAACAGCTATAAAATACCAGGTCATTCTCGAACCGGCATGTTTCTGAGGGTAACTCCTCATTGGCCTTCGCATTATTAACAGCAACTTGGGGCAAATTATCTCTAAAGAATTTATACTTACCCCAATAATTTACTAAGTAAGTATATAGAATTTTAGACGCGAATTAGAATTTTCCCTTAGTGTAAGCACTACAAAAAAAACTTTCTTCCAATCTATGGTTTTAATTGCTCGTTTTAATTTTGCTCAAAGTAATTTCCGCTCTACCTTAATTTAACTTGCTTATGCAGTGCAGTTAGTACCGCAAGTAACTTGAACTCTGCCAGCATAGAAATAACCAGCAACGGCTTCAAGAACTACCTCTATAATTATGCCATTCATTTCTATTGCGCAGTGAGAATAATAATGCTTTATGCGATACGTATGTACATCGTAAGAAAATAGCCCTTTTAATTACATGTTATCTAAGAACTTCATTAATTGCTTTGACATAATCACGGTTACGTAACCGTGTATATTGTTACTTTGTTTTCTGCGATGTCGGCCTTATCTATTCGAGACCTACCATTTTATCAGAAATATTCAGATTAGCTTTAATTTTTGCCTACGGCTTTCTCATACCTATCGTGTTAGCGAGCGTCGCCGATTGTTGTCGAGTCGGTTATGTAAATGACTCACCGCGACACGAGTCGAGTACTAAGGTATTTATGACACAATTTCCGATTCGAGAAATGCGCTGTGCAGCGTTTGTAATACACCAAAAAGCTGATATTCCACCCGTGATAGGAAAATAAGAAACTAGGCGTAGATACAGTAGCAAAGCATCGCGTGCAAAGTTGGCTTTCATTTCATAATACTATACCTACCTTCTTATTTTATAGGTACACATTAAAGCGTCAATCTTTGTTCTGTGTAATCAGAGCAAAGGAATCTTTATTCCGTAGCGTTAAGTGATATTTCTATGTGAAGGAGTGGAGTAGGTAGATGTGTGCAGTGCATTATGGGGGGAGGTGTCGCGGGTGCACGGCCGAGGTTGTCGCTTCGACGAGAATGCGCTGCGCCGTCTCGACCGCTCGCTAAGACGACATTAGAGCTCGCATACACGGGCACTTTGATCCACGTCACTCCTTCACATATCACTTTGAACACCAGAGAGACATGACTCTCACCGTTAGTTAAACAAGTATTACGAAAATTAATTAATTACTAATAATGACTAGCTCCCGTGCAAAGACTAATACTGGACTATAGATCTCGTTCAAGGACATAATATTGGTGTGTCGTTCTTGATTGATTGGACTAGCTAGGCTAGACCGATATCTTGTAATACCTATAGCGTAAGGCCCTTTTTACAATGTACGTACACAGCCCAAAGGGAATGACTTCACTTCCGTGCAATGCTGGGTAGTAGGCCCTTTTCACTTGCACACGGTAAATCCTGGAAAGCCTACGTTTTTGATGCCAGCTGTCGTTTCTAAGATAGAGAAAGAAAGAAAGAAATAAAATAATTTTATTTGCCTTAAGGCGCTACCCCGACCCAAATCAGCGCCACCACCTATTTTATTTAATTATTATGATAAACGAAAGAATTTTTAAAAAAACGATCGGGCAGTTTGAGCTTCCTATCATAAGCTTTTTTTACATGTGCCTGTGAAAGTTTTATTTTGTATACTTTAAGTAGAGATGCGAAGTTGCTCTTTTTGGCCACCATGGTGGGACAAATGAGCAACTTCGCATCTCCTCCTGTACTATACAAACTAAAACATTTATAGAGGCATTAAAAAAAAGCTTATGATAGGAAGCTCAAACTGCCCGATCGTTTTTTTTTTAATATTTTCGTTTATCATAATAATTAAATTAAATAGGTGGTGGCGCTGATTTGGGTCGGGGTAGCGCCTTAAATTTACTACACAACACAATAACTAACTTAGGACACTATATAAATCTTAGACTTAGGGCAAATGTGGCCTTCACTCAGCATTGTTCTGGGTAGACCTGGATGTCTACCCAGCGCTGGCTTTCAGTGCAGCTCAAAGACAGGTCACGTCACTAAGAAATCAAATAAAATCGCAAACATTTTCTACTTCGACGGGACTTGAACCCGCATCCTTCTTTTCAGTACGGAAATGTGCTAACCAACTACACCACGAGGTCAAGTGACGTAGGAGTCGAAATTTTTGAGACTTCTACTATTTGATTTCTTAGATATTACCCTGACTGTGGGGTTACGCACTATAATAACAAAAAATCTTAGGTCACGTCACGACCATCTGTGGAAGTGCGCTTTTTTTTTACAAAATCACTTAATGGAAAATGGAAAATTAACATATTTTAACATTAGTACATTTAATTATCTATACTATAATATTATAAAGAGGAAAGATTTGATTGATTGTTTGTTTGTATTGAATAGGCTCCGAAACTACTGGACCGATTTGAAAGCTTACTTTTCAGGGAGTGACTTAAGCTATATTTTATCCCGGAATTCCCACGGGAACGGGAACTACGCGGGTGAAACCGCGAGGCGATCGTCTAGTGCAAAATAAAAAGATAGTAACACATGGATTATAATAACACATTAGTACATAAAATAAAAATGAAATTAAAAATAGTGCAATTCTCTGTCTGGGACATAGTGCAAGGCTGCATCGCGGCGTCGTCTTACCGGCCGACCACAGCGACAACCCGTGGTCGGCCGGTACGACGATAACAGTCTTTCGCTGATTTTGAAATCTACGGCAAGGAGTGTCGTGGCGTGGATCAGAGGGGCCGTGTACGTTAACTCTTAGATTGACGTGTTTATTGCAACGCATCCACACTACGCGTGCCTTCAATGAAAGTTCTATTTAAAGGGCTATTTCACATGAAGTCGTTGCAAAATGAGTGGGTGTTTCAACAATGTTGTGAGGGAATTAGATTCAAATATCTATCTAATGAATACTGCTCTTTTATCGACGCATAGGATGCTTTGATCGCTTACGTTGTTTGTAAATAACTTGCAACTGGATTGATTTTTAACGCCCGACAAAAAAAAACAACAATAATGCTGGACAATTCGCACAGCATCATCTCGGCCCAAAGTAAAGAAAGCTTGTTAAAATGTTTACTAGTTATCTGCTGTAGGTAATTAATAGATTACATGGATAGATATTTTTTATTAGACATAGAAAACACCCGTAACAAATATCTGCAAGTCGACCAAACATTTGTCCCAAATGCGGGAATCAAACCCAACTTCCTGCTTCGCAGGCGGACCTTCGCCCGCTGCGCGACTGAGGTCGTCCAAACGGTGTAGCCGTTCAAATGTTATGATTGTTCAAATTTTCCTTGAGGTTTTCCCAATTTTTTATAATTAGCTTGCGTTGATCTACATTATCCTTATTTTTCGAAATTACCTTGGCTGTTCTAGAACTACATCATTTTCTCATCATCATCATCAGCCTATGTTGGTCAACTGCTGGACATAGGCCTCCCCTAATAGTGCCATAGCGCCCTGTCTTCAGCTTGCCTCATCCAGAATCTGCCTGCAGTCTTTCGCAGGTCGTCATCCCACCTTGCCGGAGGGCGTCCTAAACTACGTTTGCAGAGTCGTGCACTCCACCCAAGAACATGTGCCGGATCTTCGCGAAATATGGCTGGCCCACTGCCACTTCAGCTTGCTAATTCTTACATCAATCCAATTTCAAAATTTTAAATGTCGCCCGCTGCAGGATATGGTGATATTAAACATTGGTTTCCTTTATTCTAGGTGGCAATGGGTGCGACTCGTACTCCGTGTCTCAGTCGCAGAGCATCAACTTCTCTCAAGGGCTGCGGGCGCGGCCCGGGGCTGCGCAGCCGGCTTCGCAAGGACCGGGGCAGGCTTCGTTAGGTAATGTCATGATGATGAATTAACATTGTCGAAATGAATGTTGGTGCAAACTGCTCGGATAAACTATCTGACGACCGATGTGGCGCGGCGGGCGATTGTCCGCCTGTGACGCAAGAGGTTGCGGGTTCGATTCCCGCCTTGGAACAAATCTTTTTACGATTTGTAAATATTTGTTCTTATGTTTAATATAGATATGTCCTAAGTCATTACATACTGGATGACTGATATAAGTACTTATTACAATACATTATTGTTTGAAGTACATAATTATATCATTCATCCAGTACCCATAACACAAGCTCTGCTTAGCTTAGGGCTAGACGATGCTGTGTGGATGGTCCAGCATTATTTATTTAAAAAAATACCATTGTCCGCAAAAAGATCCTGCAAAATTAACCTTTTGTTATAAAAAATTTCTTGGATTCGAGAACCGAGTATAGTTGACCTACTATTCCGTGAAGTGGGTGATTCAGTTCCAGAATGAGATATATTCTGGAACCGGGTGACGTCCACTTCTGGACATAGGCCTCCCTACAGATCGACATAATAACTCGTTGGGTTTTAATTCCTCATCGAGTTACATTTAGTGTGAGATACTAAAAGGGGAAAAAATAGCAATGTGTAACGGTGTGAGTCGATGGGAAAAATATCCTGACATGTTACACTTTAGTCATTATTAAGTACTAGTTTATGCCTGCGGTTTCGCACGCGTTCTTTCTATAAACGTTTAAAGGTGATTCCTATCCCATGGGAACTGATTTGTGGGATAAAAAGTAGCCTATGTTTGATTCCAATATTAGAATTACTTGTACTATAATATTAGTGTGATGAGTTGTTATGAACCATGACTAAACGAAATCAGCTGCGTCACCACCTTTACATTTCATACTTGCACGGCCTTACTTAGTTTAGGGGTTTAATGCTGACTAAATTACTAACTCTAGCTAGGCTATAAGAAGCTGAGTAAATTTCTATCATTATTTATATACTTTCATATTTTGTACAGGTATAGTCGCAGCCGGCATCTCGCGCGAGCAGCAAGCCAAGATGCTCCAACAGCAGCAACAGCAAATGCTGCGCGCCCAGCAGCAGCAGCAGATGCGGCCGCCCCCGCCCGAGTACAAGGCGCGGTTCGCGGGGGCGGGGGGCGTTGGCGCGGCGGCGGCGCGCCGGCCCGCCGCCCCCGCGCCCCGCCCCTTCGCGCAGCACCCGCGGCAGTACGCGCCTGACTGGAGACACGTGCTCATGCAGCAGCAGCAGCAGCAGCAGACGAGGCAGCAGTTCCCGCATCACCACCAAGGTTGGTACTACACCTACTACGTTTGTACATAGTTCACCGAGGGGAGAAGTGACCGATTACTAATAATGAAAATCGTCGTTTTAGAATCTCCAAAACTACTGGAGCCAGGCGACTCTGTCGTAAGCGCCATACATTAAAAAAGAGCCACTAAATAGCGCACTGTTTCTGTCGGTAACCATAGGAATCATTGGTTTACCGTACACAGCACATTAGAAAAGGATTTCCATGGAATTTTCTCTGTCGCTGAGATGCTCATGTTTAACGTAATGTGTTACAGGTTTCAGCATGGGCGGGATGGGCGGCGGCATGTCGCAGCAGCAGCAGATGCAGCTGCAGCAGGCGAGGATGCAGCAGCAACAGCAGCAGCTGATGCAGCAACATCAGCAGCAGCAACAAAGGTACCCTAAAAACTGTATAAGTATAATGTAATCTGGTACCCATAACACAAGCTCTGCTTGCTTGCTTCGCTTGGGTCTAGCTAGATGATTCAGTGTGGAAATATCTGGTATTATTATTTACAATAGACTGGGTTTCCAACTGTTGTCTACTGCCATTGTTATCAAGTGTATTGTTCGAATATCAGACCACGGACAAGTGGCCCTTGGTCTGATCTTAGCACAATACAAAATATCTTTATTGGAAACAAGAACGTAGGATTACCTATTATAACCCTACGTTCTTGTTCCCAATAAAGAACCGACTACCGAAAAAGTTAACAATATAATATTAGAAAAGTATCTGAATATGTAGTATCTAAAAAAATAAAAAAAATAAATGTTTTTATTGTACTTATCTTGTATATATGTTGCTTCCAGAGCCTCAAACCAGCAGCAGTCGTCGATGTCCCACCTCATAATGCAACAGAATCAGATGATGAATGTGCAAGGCCAGGTATGTCATTCTCTACTTGTGTTTTATCATCATCAGTTCAGCCCACAATAAATAATTGCTGGACATAGGCCAGCTCATACGACGCCAAAAGTGGACCATCCACGACTTCTTGCGACCACAAGCTACAATGTCGTCGGTTCGTCGAGTGGATGATCTCCCAACACTTTGTTTCGCGCTAATTCCCGGATTTTGTTTTATAATTAACTAGCTTCTGCCCGCGGCTTCGCACGCGCTTTTCCGGGATTAAAAGTAGCCTAGGTCCATCCCCGGGATACCATCTATCTCCATGCCGAACAATACGATACGTTTAGGCGTGAAAGCGTAACAGAGAGACAGACACAGGTACTTTCCAATTTATAGTATTAGTATGGATTATTTTGTCAGCACTCGTTTAGTAAAGTTCAGGCGCACTTGGCGTCAGAATTTGAGAGATGAATTCGTAATCTAGTCTAGATCCGCGAGAATATCAGCAAAATTGTGAAAGAAACCGCGACGCAATAGCAGTACGATATTAACGCATTATCGTGTACAGATGCCGAACCTCCACATGAGTCAGTCGCAGAGCATGTCCATGCAGGGCGGCATGGGCATGGGCCACCCGGGCCCCATGCAGGGCGGGCCCATGCACGCGCAGAGCCCCTCCATGCAGTCCATGATGCCTCAGAACGGAGCGCTACAATCTCAGAACACCTTCCCTTCACTGCAGGCCTCGTTCGGCCCCAATGCAGACTTCAACCTCGACTTCCTCGACAACCTACCCTCCACGGAAGCCAGCAATCTCACGGCGCAGGAGCTCCTCAACTCCTTAGACAACTCCTTCTTGAACGATATCCTCTAAGTATTTATTGATGTCCTCTGCGGTTTTTAGAGGACGTAGCTAATCGGAAAGTATTGACGTGTTTTAGTCAATTACGTTTTACATGGAGTAGTCCAGTGATCTACTTTTTATTGTATGTTTTGTAACATAACATTGAACACAGCGACCAATATTAAAGTAATGACCAAAGTTCCATGAATTTATAATGGCCAGAAACAAAATGTGGCTTGCGACATTTCTAATTAGCGAGAGCTAATTTATCAAAGTATTTGGACTCTTACCTTTTGGACCACGTTGTTTTGTAGACTACATATAAGAATTGTAATTAGAGGTGTTATAATTATAAATTATTGAGGTTTAATCGGTTCTTATTTATTAATAATTGGTCATGGGTTATGTTCATCTGGTATTTATTCATTGGTGATTTATTGTGTAATCCAACCTCGTAGTATTTGTAGATGAAATAATCTTTTGTATATACTTCCACTTTAGTGTTTCCTATTAGTATAGATCATTTCAGACGGAGTAGTCTTCTATCTATTTCTAATATAAGTTTTGAATTAGCTTCAAAGTAGATTAATGTATATTTATTGCAAATTTTTACGATAGTTCTAATAAGAAATGCACAAAAGACACTATTTTATTTTATTGTTATTGATTTTATTTATAAAAACAACGACAGTCTTAACGAACCTTACTTGGCTATTCTTATAAGTACTTGCTTAGCTAGATATAGTGCTGGAAAGAACCTGATAACAATAACTAAATGATGTTCCTTACTTCTCTCGTTGTGAATGACACAATTGGGGCAATACAGATTTATTATTTTGTATTTACACTTGACGATTTGTTCATATATCTCTTCACCTTCACTCGTTATTCACTTTACTGGCTAAGTTAATGCTTCGGTATTGATTTCCAGTGAAGATGGCATGCCGCCTTATAGCTATCCGAAATCTTGTATTATCATAGTGCAAATGTATATTAATATAAATTAAGATTATCGTAAGTCCATTCCTGTACCTAAGATAAAGTAGTTTGTACTGTGATGTTGGTCTCGACGATCGATAGGTAAATATAGTATCAATTATTACAAATAGATTATTGTTATTGTTAAGGATCTCATGGTATCATTAGTGAACGTTTTTGAGGGATTCTGGAATTAGGCTGTTGGTTATAATTTTTTACTATTTTGTAAATGTGTGACATTAATTTATAGTTTGAGAACATTTCCTGTCGAGAACTCCAAATGTTGAAGAATGTTGTTAGACAACTTTATGATGTTCTTGATCCAAATGCAAAGGATTCGATGATCTGTGCATACAAAGAAATACCACTTAGGATGACAGATTCAGCTCTCTGTAAAAATCACAATGGAAATATTGTAGCAACATTCCAGAGCCATTGTTAACAATGTTTAAATTTAGGACCAATTTTTGATCGTTCTTTTGAAAATAATATTGCATATTGAAATATTGTGTTTTATTATTAAATAAATTATTAAAAATCAGTTCGAGCGCATTTAAAAAATAATACACATTAAAAGGTCAGTACATTATCAACGCGGAGAAAAATAACTTTAGAATAATTTACATACAAAGTAGGTAAGTATTTTACTTTCAAATGGATCTATGGCACTCAAAGTTTTCATTATTGTGTTGCGTAGCTCGGTTCTTCAAGCCTTTAATAGTCTTAGGGCTCGTGTACACACGTTTTTTTCGTCGTAAAAATCTACGGTTAATGTTGTATGGATCAATATGGAACCTTATTGACCGCGGTGTGCAGTGCACACACACGGCAAATTAACCGTAGATTTTTAGGGCGAAAAATCCGTGTCAACAAGTATTTGCTTCCATATTTGATCCATACAACACTGACGACCGCCTTCACACAGCAAATTAACCGTGTGTGGACAAAGGCCCTTAAAGTCACCACATGATCGAATCTGCCTGTTGTTTGTACAAATAATCTGAGAACTTCTCAAGTTTCGCTTCTAAAGCATTGATCTCCGCCGTTAATTCTCATACCATCTCGTTCGGTTTATTCTGGAAGAGCCTGGGGTTGCGCGCTCGCGGCGTGTAGAAGTTGTTAGGCTGGATGTACTTTGTTGTTATTGAGTCGTCATTCATCGATGCCATTTTGCTTTCGTAAATATTTTCATTCTTGTTGTTGTCTATTGTTCTCGTCGTGATGGAGTGGATTACTTGGCGTCGTTTCTTGAGACGGATGCAGGTGAACACCGTGCTCAGAAGTATGGCTAGCTTGAATAAACCAGTGGTGAAGAGACCTAGCATCACAACTAGGTATTGTTGTTGGTACCAGTCTTCTAGCTTTTCCAGGCAACCCTGAAAAATGATAATAACTGCAACAAAACTATATGCTAAAATCTCAACGACGTTAGCAAGAACCTAAGTATCTTAGAGGTCTCTATGGGTCTGGCTAAATGCGATGTATTGATCAACTAATAAAGTAGACTACTTGTTGTGGTAAGTCGCGACGCATCAGTGGCATACATATCGGTTTCATGCATCGTTGTAGAATTTGTGTAAACATTCCTTACGATGGTACCTAAGTAAATGATAATGAAAATCGTAACCCATGCTTCAGAAGCGTCTCACCACAAACTTAAATAGAAAAAAATAGCATACCGGCACATATCTAAAGTGCGGATTAGGCGTGAGTTCCTGGCAGCGCGACGCGTTGACGGGCGCCGGGTTCAGATAGGAAGCGCCCTCCGCCTGGACGCAGCAGCTCGGCGGGACCGACGCGCCGCGCGGCCCGAGCCGCCGCAGCTGCCAGAGGGACATGTCGTAGTTACGGGCGTCCGTTATGCCGCAGCATTTTAACTGGAAATTTTATTAACTCTCTTCATCATCATTGTGGTAAAAGTCAAGCAGAAGAGGCCTATGCCCTGCTGTGGGATCCCACACATAAATAATCATCGTGTTGATCGGTCGGTGCCGGCTTAGAATTTGCACCACCCCAACTTTTCCCGCGGGTGTCGTAAGCGGCGACTAACGGATATCCAACGGGGGGCGGGCAGCAGCATCTCCTGCAAATCAATTCTACCACCAAACTGCGATCCTCATGCCGCATACCTAGCGTGGAGATTATGGGCATTATTCCCCATGGGATAAAAGCCAATAAGGCGCTTATCAGGGTGAGGCCTGCGTCCAGTGGACCAATACATAGGCTTTTACGAGTAGTAGGCGACGAGCGTCATTTATGACGCAACATTTTAACTAAACATGTTATAAGATTTCGGATCCAATTTTTCGTAAGAGTCGACTAAAGGAACCTACCAGAGGAAGGGCAGCAGTTTCCAGTGTATTTGAACACCGCAACTGCGCTCACCGGTCCGCCTGCCAAGCGTGGTGATTAGGTCAAAACCCTCGTTTGGGGTCAACAGTGGATGTATGAGTTCTGATGAGGTCCCCAAGTCCCCACAAGTTACCTCCGTTTGCGCCAGATCCACGCTCGCAGTGAAGGGCTCCATGTCCGGCACTGCGTAGTAGGCCTGCAGCGCCGCCACGGCGCCCCCCGTGGCGCTCTGCAGGCCGGCGCAGCGCGGCCACACCATCACCAGCACCCCGGCCGCGCACGAGCACAGGACGAGGCTGAGCGTCATCAGGAAGTACTGGAAATCATTAGAAGTTTAAAGCCACCAATTTTTTAGTTCGTATTGACGACGATTTGGCGCGGCGGGCGAAGGTCCGCCTGCGACACAGGAGGTTGCGGGTTCGATTCCCGTCTCGGGACGAATAGACGATACGGCTTTCTACCTATGTATAGATAATAAAATATCAATCTATGTAATGTAGGTACCTACTAAATATTAACAGATACCTAGTCGGTAGTAAGTAGGTACAAGCTCTACCAACTTTGGGGCTAGATGATGCTGTGTAGCGTCCAGTATTATTTTATTCGAATACCTATTATGCAAGAAAAATCTGATCAAAAATTCGCTGCCGAGTTCCGACGGAACTTGAATCTGCGCCCCTGCCTAGCCTGCAAGCCGTGCCACTATGCCACGGAGGAAGTCATATCAATGTTTATCTAACTTCAAACTGGAAATGGCGTCTTAATTTAATAAGTTCCTACTAGCACCTAGATAGGTAATAAGTTCCTCCCTACCTAACTAGGTGCTGTATTGCTGTTAAATTGCGTTGTGTGGTATTCTGAAAAAGTAGTCGGTACCTAGGTGGTGGCGTCTAAAAATTCTAAACTGAAGAGAAAGAATCTGTTTCTTTCTCTTCAGTTTAGAATTCTAGGGATTTACCCTCGTACTTACAATAGTTAAGATGGCATATCCCGGCATATAGCTCGCCCAGCATCCCAAAGCGGAGGTGGCGCAGATAGCCAGCCCCGCCGCCAGCAAGCCCAGGGCCAGGTAGTAGAACGGAGGCTGCTCCAAGCCGCTCTCCGGGGAGGCCAGGAGTCGGGACAGGAGGATGCGCTTGGAGTCGGATAGGAGGACGAAACCGCATATTACTTCCAAGAATCCGCATGCCTGAAAGGAACCACACCGTCTTTTTGTATTTTGTCTTGTATAGCTTAAGTATATGTACCTACCTATATTTGTACTAGGTATTAAATAATGTAGGTACGTAACTTCATTTTTTTTTAACACAGGCGATCGTAACATATTACTACCTTTCAAATTATTGCAAAAAACAAATAGCTGTGTCGCTATCCTACTACTTTACTATTACAGCCAAAAATTTGGCTAAACAAGATGCTTCTTTTGAGCATTGTAATAAATTTACAACCAAGACCTTGGAACTTCTTTCAAGCCATTTAAATTAGATTTAACGACAATAGAGGAAGTATCTAGCCATAAACAGTCAAATAATATTGGTTACATAAAAAGTCAAAGAAACCAAACCTGTAAAATAAATGCAAAGTTTACTAACTTGGTGCATCAAAATATTCAAGGATTAAACAGTAAATTACTAGAGTTGGAATTGTACATGAACGCTTTTCATATTGATATCATCTGCTTAACAGAACACTGGCTGAAAAGCTATGAGCTCATGTTCAATTTCAGTAACCACCAGGTTGGTAGCTCTTTTTGCAGATCACATGCTATTCGTGGAGGCTCATTAATATTAATAAACAAATTAATGAAATTCAAAGACCGTAAGGACATAATATGCTTATCCGTTGAAAGCCACATTGAAGTAGCATGTGTAGAGTTGGAGCAAATTATTGTAGTAAGCGTATACAGCCCACCATCAGCTTCTTTTGAAATTTTTGAAAATGTTATGGAGGATATTTTATTTAAATTATCAAAATCAAATAAAACTATAATGGTATGTGGAGATTTTAATGTTGACCTTTTAGAAGTTTACTCCCTCAGTACTAGACTGACTAATTTATTTAATTCTTATGATCTAAGGCCATTATTTATGGAACCTACTAGAATAACTGAAACCTCAGCAAAATGTATAGATAATGTATTTGTTTGCCAAAGCGGAAAAATTGTAACTAAAAAAATTATAGCAAATTTAAAATCAGACCACTTAGGTCAACTAATAAAACTAGAAATTCAAGTAAAAAATAATAATTGTAAAAAGAAAATAACATACATACCTGTAACCACAAATCGATTTGAACGGTTGAAATTGGATTGGGATTGTAAACCATCACCTTATCACTCACTTAACAACCCAAATGAGTCGTACTGCAATTTTTTTAACAAGTTCACCAATGCATTCCATTCAATATTCACACCCAAATCGATTATGGTCTCAGAAAAACTTACCTTTAGTGAGTGGGCAACAGTGGGTATACATAAAAGTAGACAAAAGTTATATGAACTGTATAGTGAAAAACAATACAATTTTAGCCAGGAGTTCAAAGAAAAAGTAAAAAATTACTCAAAAATATTTAGAAAAGTTTGTCAAATAGCAAAATCAAATTATATTAGCTCGAAAATTAGAAACAGTGATAATGTAATAAAATCAACTTGGAATATAATAAAAAGTGAGACTGGAAAGGTCAGTACATACGTTAATGATTACAATTTAAAGATTAATGATTGCTCAGTTAAAAATGATGTCGAAGTGGCCCAGGCATTTGAAAACTTTTTTACTGAAATTCCAATCTCTACTACAAAATGTTTAAACTCTTCTCAAGTAATTGCTGAGTCATTGCTAATAGAAAATGTAACTAAATGTAAAAATAAATTTAATTTCACCCATGTTGATGAAAATGATATTAAAAAAGCCTTCAAACTTTTAAATACAAAGAAAACTGCAGATCTCTGGGGCATTTCCGTTACGATTATTAAACCATTGATTGATACCATTGCAACAGATCTGGCTTTTATATTTAATGAATCCATTGATTGTGGCGTATTTCCTGATCTAATGAAATGTAGTAAAATAATCCCACTATTTAAATCGGGTAGTAGGTCTGACCCCACTAACTTTAGACCAATATCAGTACTGCCAACATTCAGCAAAGTTTTTGAAAAACTTATTTTACATCAATTGCTTAGGCATTTTCATGGCAATGACCTGCTGCATTGTAAGCAATTTGGGTTTACTCGCGGCAGGTCAACTACTGATGCCGGTGTAGAGTTAGTATCGCATATTTTCGATGCTTGGGAGAAGTCGCAAGACGCTTTGGGCGTTTTTTGCGACTTATCAAAAGCGTTCGATTGCGTACACCATGAAACATTAATCAGGAAAGGAAACTACATCACTATGGAATAACGAACACCTCTTTGGATCTTCTTACATCTTATTTGAGTGATAGGATACAAAGAGTTGACATTAATGGGAAACGGTCTTCGGGGTCTGTAGTTACAATGGGTGTACCACAGGGTTCTATCCTCGGTCCTTTCCTATTCTTAGTTTATATTAACGACCTGCCTCATCTTGTCAAGAATAATCACGAGATTGTATTGTTTGCTGATGATACTTCATTAATTTTTAAAATGAAACGACAAAACACAAATTTCGACGATGTGAATAATGCAATCTCAAAAGTAGTTCATTGGTTTAGTGTCAATAATCTTTTGTTAAACGAAACCAAAACAAAATGTATTAGATTTATTCTACCTAATGTTAAACAAGTGAAGGCTGATGTGAACGTTAAAGGAGAAACTTTAGAAATAGTAGAAAGTACCGTATTCTTAGGAATCACCTTAGATAATAAACTTCAATGGGGCCCACACATAGATAAGCTATCGAAGAGACTTAGTTCTGCAGCATATGCAGTCAAAAAAATCCGTCATCTTACAGACGTGGATACATCTAGACTTGTTTATTTCAGCTACTTCCATAGTATTATGTCTTATGGTATACTGCTGTGGGGGAACGCTGCAGATATTAACACCGTATTTGTGCTGCAGAAGAGGGCTGTTCGTGCAATCTATAATATGGGTCCCAGAGAATCCCTGCGTGATAAATTCAAAGAAATAAACATAATGACAGTACCATGTCAATATATTTATGAAAACTTGTTGTACACACAAAAAAATATAAGTCAGTTCCCTAAAAATAGCGATAAACATAATTTGAATACCAGAAACAAACATAAGCTCGCTGTGCCCACAACTAGGCTACACAAAATTAAAATATCTTTTAAAGGGCAATGTATACGCTTCTACAACAAAACTCCTAGTGAGTTGCAAAAATTATCAATAAATAAATTCAAACAAATTGTTAAAACCTTGCTGTGCAAAAAGGCTTACTATAAAATATCAGATTATCTAGAGGACAAAAATGCTTGGGACGGGTTTTGCTCCAACTCGAAAAATAACAACTAACAGGCTAAAGGTTTCTTCGTCGCTTCTTTACTTTAGTCTACATACCGAAGCGACAGAAATCAAAAATATCACTTTATTTCCGTGTCAGTGTTTAGTTTTATATTTTGACCTTTTCTAAGTGTACATTTATTGTATTTATGGAAATAAAGAGTTTTTGATTTTGATTTTTTTTTGATTTTGATATCACATCACACTATCACATGAATATTAAAAATGCGAAAGTTTGGATGCTTAGACGTTTGTTACCTCTTAACGCTAAAACTACTGAATGGGTCGAGCATTAAAATTTTGCATAGATGTAGCTAGTTCTAGAACTATCCTACTTACTTACTTACTAATATTACCTATAAATGCGAAAGTTTATGTGAATGTTTGTTACCACGTATTTCCGTAACTACTTAACCGATTTAGATGAATTGGTGTTTATAGGTTCTAGAATAACACATTGGTTAATCATTTTCAAAAATTAACCCCTGAGGGGATTTAAAAGGGTGGTAAAGTTTCTATGGAAAATAATTATATTCCTTGGCTCGATAACTATATGGTAAATAATGAATCACGTATTTTTCATTTCAACAAAACGACCACTAGCGGGGTGTGCAATAAATTTCTGAAAATTGTTTGTATGATTTCCACTCAGGCGAAACCGCGAGGCGCAGCTAGTGAAACATAATAGCGTGCGAATCCGCGGGCAGTAGCTAGTTTATAATATAGCGTGTAAACCTGCTGAAACGTCGTCGGGAAAAAGGTACTTACCCAAAATAAACATGCTAAAAACCTGTGATAACATTTTGTACATTCTTAAAAGTGCTTTTTCAACTTATTTCAAGATTGTTTCCTGCCCCTCTAGTTAAGATCCTCTGTTCGCAGGCAGATGTGCAATAATATAACCTATATAATATCTAGTCGATTCAATTTACGTAATAGGTAAATCAAGTACATACTTACAAAGAATACAGTGTTGAATGTTCCAAAGAGTATCCGAGAACTGGCATCCACTTTACACTTCATCTTCCACTAGCACTTAAAATGCACTAAATCCCAGGTGCACGCACAATTCACTACGAAATCCTTACGATGAGTAGACAACGCTAGGCGATATTGCGCGTTGGTCAATAAACAAAATCATACAATGAACAGGCACGCCGGTTTTGGGGAGATACGCTCTGATGAGCACCTGTTCACCAGAGGGGTGACTAATAATTAAGGCAGTATTGTTTGGAATTAATGCATCAGTTGCTTGTGTAGTTTAGCGGTTATTCCGGTGTTAGTTTTGTCACTATTTTGACCTACTATTCGCAGTATTCATCATAGAAGCTACAGCCGAAGTACAGATGGCTATAAAATAGTTTTTCTGAACTTTGTCACTTCCTTATGTTAGGATCTATTAAACAACAATTATACTAAACGATAAAATTGTATCAAATATATATTTTTCTTACATCTATGTTTATAAATAAGTGTATTGTTTCTTAGTTTTAATTAAAAATCAATATCCTTTTTCTTAAATCCTCCACAACTAACTTGTGCTTTTGGAATTGCTGTTATATCATCCTGCTCTCTTTCGCTAGTTTCTTCAAGCTCTGAAAAAAGAAACAAAAAAGTTGAAGAAACCATTAAACAATATAACAACTTTACTTACTAAACTAATATTTTACAGGCATAAGATTTGTAAGTTTGGATTTGGCTTTGGATCTCTAGAACAGGTTCAATTTTGAAAATTAATTCATTAGAAGTGAATATACAGAACGTCATAAAATCGTAAAGTAAAAGTTGTTCCAATCGGGTTTCAGAAGCACCCTGTTTTGGCTTAGTACCTACATTATGTTTCGTAGCACCTAACTACATTATCAGTATTCTACAATGAAACATAGTTATCTACGATAATAAGCGCCGGAATGACCTTCTCTTTGAAAGAATCTACAATCATCTTCAACTTGCATATTTTAAAGCATCATCATCATTTCAGTCGTAAGACGTCCACTGTTGGACATAGATCATAAACAAAGTTCCTACGTCCTACGTACCCGCATTCAGCGATATCCCGCAAGGTGGACCAATTACCTGAGGGGTAAGTCTATTCGACGTTAGTGACGACTTAACGAGACGTGATCGGACGTCTCCTTTTTGTATGCGGATTTCCGTAGTTCCCTGTCCGCACGATAGAGGCGCTGTACCTAATTGTATGGGAAAAAGAGATCACGTAGGTACAGTCAGCTGCACAGACATGTATACACTTCCAAGGTTTAACTTTCACACGTTTTTCGTACAAAGTAGTCATCGTACTTCGTCAGAATACGGTACATAAATAATCACAATTACTATACACTTACTATTTAGTCAAATTGAAAACTTGGGAGTGTATACATATTTTTGCAGCCGACTGTACCTATCGTTACGAACGTCAAATAGACTGCCCCTCTGATGAATGTTTATATTACCTGGTGGTAAATGCAATTTCTCAATCAGGAACTTCTTCCTCTTCAGCTTGAAAGCCAGGTCTAGACTCGGAGGCACATACGGCACGAGAGAACTGAGGGCCGACAGCTTTGTGATGTGGAACAGGCCATGGTAGTCCTTATACACTGGGTTAGTCTCGCGGCTGGAGCCAGCAAAGGATTCTATACTCACTCCATTGTCTATGGAGTAAAGGAGCCTTCTCATTATGTGGTGTTCATCCTGAAAGTAGAGTGTTGCTTTAAGATATAGGAAAAAACTCACAACGGCCTTAAGGTGGTGAGTGATGCTCGAAAAAAAATCGGACTTTTACTGTTTTCTAAGTTCTTAGATAGAAAGTTTTGCGCACATGGCCATTTGCTATGAATGCACGGTAAAATAATCGACGAATCAATTGTCGTTTGGGGCTCTACTGGCAGATACTTTTTAGTAAAATTAACATTATGTCGATAGACTCCAAAACTATGATTGATTCAAAGTTTTTTTTAGCAAAGATCCCCAACCTGTATGCCCAACGTGGGAATTATGGGCAATACCTCCAATGAGATAAAAGCCAATAAGGCACTTATCAGTGGGAGGCCTGCGTCCAGCAGTGGACCAATTTAGGCTGATGAGGTGAGGTGTTACCTCACCTCATCAGCCTAAATTGTTTCCAACGTTCCAGTGGATCTTCCATTCAAACATCTACATGTAATTCAAAATAAAAACTTACACATTTTATAATATTAAAATATAATGTGGCACAATTACTTACATCAAACAGATGAGCAGGTATTGTCACAAAGGCCACAGCATTAGTATCTCTAACCAAGGTTCTCAAGCAGTACATAAACTTCATCAGATCATGTCCATAACTACTGCTATCTTCTTCACAGTCCATCCCGAGCCATATCGGGGAGCCGAGAGACTTTATGGTTATCCGAAGAATGTTGCTGTTTTTGCTGGAACTTCTGTATTCGTCCTTTGATATTATCTTTTTTATGCTGGTTAGTAGTTTGTTAAATAGACCATTTTTGAAAACTGTAATAGAATAACAACTTCATTACTACACGAACACAGACATTTAGTAGCTAGGTAGACATGACACTTGAAACTCATTCTGCTTGCTCTCAGTCTGAGAATCTGTGTTTTGCTTCTTGAGCAAAATATTACACCAAGCCATGGCCTTTGTGATGTACTGCACACACAGACATTTTACTTAGATTTCCAGTTATATTGTTTGTTTTTGTCGCTGTGTGGTGCCGGGTTAGAATTTGCACCAACCCAACTCTTCCCGCGGGTGTCGTAAGAGGTGGCTAAGGGATACCCACCGGAGGTGGGCAGCAGCACCCCCTTCAGAACAATTCTACCACCAAACTGAACTGAAACTGTGATCCCCAACCCGCATGCCCAGCGTCGAGATTATGGGCATAACCCCCATGAGATAAAACCCAATAAGGCGCTTATCAGGAGGAGGCCTGCATCCTGCAGTGGACCGATATAAGCTGTTGAGGTGAGGTCAGGTTTGTATTTATTAGTCAATTTTATTTTATAATTGTTAATTTTATCTAATGTACTGTATAATTACTGTAGTCTGTATGTTAGTGTCTGAAGTTGCAAATAAAGACTTTTATCTATCCATCTTTAAAGGTTAATTTTGATAAATACCACTCTAAATGCAGTTTATTAATTGAGAAGTATACCTGAACAACCATCAACTCTCTGGTTTTTATTCAAGTCACAGTAAGTAATATTACTGTTCTTTATAGTTTCTGCATCAATATGTCTACTGAGGTCAAAGTGATGTCCAAAAACTGAGGTACTGCCAAAGGATGATTCCACCTGGGTGAGTCCCTCATAGCGCCATGCTATTTTCATTTTATCCATACTAGAGGTAGGTATGGTCTCTTTTACTTCATCTTCTGGACTTCTTGGGCATGGTAAAGGCAGTTCATTGACCTGCAAATTATAAAACGTAAGGTTAACATTACTCACCTTGTTCTAGCTATAAACATGATAGTAAGTTATTTGCAAGCCTTTAACTTATTAGCAAGTCCTTTAACTTACAATGTCTTGTGGATCATCATCAGCGGATGCAACAAAAAGTGCATGTTTGCAAGTGACACCTTCAGCAAGGAAATATTTCAGTAGGATACGACTATAGTTACCAAGCACATCTTCTTCTGAAATTTGAGAAAAAACTAGTTTATGAAACATTGCATAAGAGCATATTGTTGCAATTCAATGAACTATTATCATGAATACTTAAATAATTTTACAAGCCGCCGGTGGCTAAGCTCATCTCTAAAAATGTAACCTAGTTATGTAGGTAAGTATCTCAGGGATGATGTCGATAACTGAAAATCAAAATCAGACCAGTAGTTTCACAGACTTTGTTGATAAAATAGTATTGAAATACATACCTACTGCAAAAACACTTCCCACTGGAACGCCACCACCTGGAATAACCAGCTCTTTAAAAAAAACGTTACAATAAATTAAAAGACCAAAACCAGGTTAAATTAGATGTTAGAGATTCTTGAACGGTAAGCACTTGGCGCGTTTATAGGGTCCTGATTAAGTAAACGAGAGATATTTCAAAAGGTTTATCACACGCAAAACACTTGACTGTTTTTAGCTTACCAACAACATGGTCTAACGAAGGTATTCCGGAAGATATGTGAGGCAAATTGTTCTTCAATGTTGTGCCATCAATCGTCACATGAGTTTCGCTGATTTTTTGAAAACTCCGCATGATCTTGATCAAGTTAAAATAAATTTCTGCACGATTTTTTAATCAAAATTCCAACCACCCATCTACGTGGGTGATGATGGGTGTTTTGTTTTGTTTTGATTTTATTCTATGACAGATGCCAGATGGTGACAGTGACATAACATGACAAACGTGACACAGACTTTATGAAATAGACACTCTAGTCCAAAAAAAAATAGACACTAACATGCTCAAAGTGCTTCCACAACAAAACAATTCGAAAAGACCGGGAAACGATTAACCGAATAATTCGCCTCACTCATGATCATCATCAACTTATATTAGTCCACGATTGGACATAGGCCTCCCCTAATGAGCCCCATATCGCCCTGTCTTCAGCTTGCTACATCCATGATACAAATAAACAAGGTATGCTACTCCGAGATCTTCCCAAGCCTTTGCCGGTGACTATCAAACTTTTATTGACACCGCCGCCGCCCGCCGCCGCCGCCGGTGAATCACTCGCGTTTTTGATCGGATAAATCTTTAAAATGAAATGGGTGGTTACTCCATCCGTTACTGTAAGTGTGAAGGGCGGTAAAATAAGGGTATTTAAATTCCCGAAAAGAGAATCAGTGGCTGAAAAATGTTCCTGCTATTAGATAAATTTCATTTCAAGGGAAAAATTTATTGAAGTGAAAACTTCTTTAGCGGCGCTGAGCACTTTTTTTGTATGGGTATAAACTTTCAAACTCGCGTCAGGGTCACGTGATGCTGATCGAAAAAGCGTAAGATCGTAAGATGTAAGTTTTCACTTCTGCCGGCACTCCCGGAGTGCTACCTTTTTTTATCCATGTGCAAAGCTCATTTTAGGATTACTCAAATTATGGAAACTAAGTTTGAAAAATTTCATGGAAAACCTAAAACCTAGATCTAGAATCTCCCAAAACTAAAAAGTTTGAGAACCACCGTAGCGGAAATGACGTACGCTTGGGAAAACCCACGTGACCGCTGCTTTTCGGAGTAGCATACCTTGTTTAATCGTACCATGGCTACATCCAGCATTTGCCTGCAGTCTTTCGCAGATCGTCATCCCACCTGGCTGGAGGGCGTCCTACGTTTGCCGAGTCGTGATCTCCACTCATGAACACGTTTACCCCAGCGGTGGTCGGTTCTTGATATGACCAGCCCACTGCCACTTCAGCTTGCTAATTCTTTGAACATTTTTTTGTGAAATCTCTGGAACTACAAAAGCTACAAAAGGAGTTTAAACATGTTGGCCCCAACATCGGTTGCCATTACGTGCTTTTTCAAAATCGGCAGACACTAAAACAATAAAAATTAGGTATCGAATAAGACAATGTCCTATAGCGTCAGGTTAACTTACATCAAAAAATAAAAACACAGCATGTGGTTGGGATTTGGAACGGAAATTCAATTATCGTATGTACCGAATTTTTTTTCATACTTGATCAAGATCATGCGGAGCTTGTGAAGAATCCGCGAAGTATAACTTTATTCTTCCTATTTTGTGAATATCTCATTCCGTCCGTAACCTCTGTACAGAGCAGACCCTTGCCACTCTTTGCTTTGATTTTTACTTAGCTCTTTTGTCATTGGCCCAGTTACCATAGTCGGCCCCTCTCGTTTACTCTTGAGGTTCTAAGACGGCGGGTTCACTCCCAGTGGGCGTGTCGAGAGTGAGAAGAACATAATTTTGCACACCTGCTTTGGAAGAGCCCCCCTCCTCGCCCCGAGTGCTGTGCCCCTCCAGGATTGTTGGATTCGCCGAGCTTCGGTCCGGGTGAGAGAATAACATTAGAAAAAGTACACTGCCGTGGAGGCTCGAACCCGGGTCTTCACATTGCAAGTCGGTCGCTCCCACCACACGACCACCGAGGCAGTGAGCGCCCGCGCGAAATTTAGCAACTAATCTTCGTTCACGGTCTACGGCCCTCACCAGCTCTACCCTGTCGCATAGCTACTTACTACATACCTCTATTAGCTGGGGATAAAATGTCATCGGATAGTAACATCTGCTGCGCCGGCTGCTTAGGCGCACTTCGCCCGAACGACGAAATCATAACTTGTACCCGTGCTAACTGCGACAAAAGCTACCACAAAGATATCTGCCTCGGGGGCTCTGCACCAAGACTAGACGAACTAGTGTCTTGGTTATGCCCTCATTGTAAGTGCGAGGCCAAGCGTGGTGGGGACAATTCGAGCACTCCTGTACGAGGCCCTCCGCAATCTCCTGATGTAAATGTAACGTTTCGCCCGAAAAAACCATTGCCTTCATCAGATCTTCAGGAGCTCACAAGCGAGATTAGATTTCTGCGCGAGGAGGTTTCATCATTTAAGGCTAAGCTTGGCAACGTCTCCTCCGCGATGTATGGCTTGAACGAACAAATGCATCAGCTCGTGGCGCGAGTCGCTATCTCGGATGAGCGGGTGCTGGAGCTTGAGGAACGCCATGCCCAGGACACAGAGATACTGCGAAATCGGGTCCAAAAATTGGAAGAGCAAATGAATTCCCAAGCGCAGGCATACCTACGTAATGAGATCGAAATAATAGGCATCCCGGAATCGCCTAGTGAAAACTTACAACATATTGCTCTTGTTGCGGCCAAGAAACTAGGTGTTGAGATCAAAGACACGGACATCGACTGGGTATTGCGCGCTGGTGTTAAAAAGAAATCCTACACCTCCACGTCCACCAACTTCGCCCGCCCGGTCGTCTTGCGTCTGCTAAGACGAGTCAAGCGGGATGAGTTTCTGAGAGGAGTAAAGTCGCACAAATCCGTTACGACCAAAGATCTAGGCATAGACGACCAGTCCAAAAGAGTTTATTTTAACGATAGACTGACTAAGGAGAATCGCCAGTTGTTTCGGGAGGCCAGAAGCCGAAGTGCTGCTGCCGGCTTCAAATTTTGTTGGACAAACTCGGGATCGGTTTTCTTGCGTAGACGTGAAGGCGGCCCAGCTTTACTCGTTCGGAGCATCACGGATCTGGAAGATAAGCTCCGGCCCAATAATGATACAACAGCGGCCTCATAATAACTTGAAGATACATTTTAACCCTTACATACTATTATTGTTTTTCCTGTTTTTGCATGGTTATAGTACTTGTATATTGGTTTTGTCTTATAATCTGGTCATTCTTAGTTACTCAGTAAGCATGTTAAATTCAATTTATTTAATTTACAAAGCAATTCATGTATTGATCTGTCACATAGGTAATGTCACATACTTCCCCTTCCCTACTATCCTCGTTTTAGTTAACTCGTACACAGTTAAGCACTGTAAGGCGGCGTCAAAATATCACCTCAACTATTTCCCTTTCTCAGGTGAAATTTTTCACCTATGGCCACTTTAGAGTTATTATCCGAAATTGATGAAACTCTTAATACTGACTGCCGCCTCCTTGATACTCCTGAATTATGTAGTAAAGTCTTAGGAAAACAGTATACATTAAAACTCTTGACCTTCAACATTCGAAGCCTCCAAAAGAATTTTGACGAGTTTCTTATAGCTTTAGCTAGCTTCTCAATCCGTTTTGACGTAATTATACTTACGGAGTGTCACCTTGGGTCTTGCCCGTTAATTAGGTCCATACCTGGCTACTCTCACCATGGAACTTCGCGTATTAATAATAAGGCCGGTGGCGTGGTCACCTACATTCGCTCTGACTGGAATGTTAGCGTCAGTGAACCAAACATAGTAGAGGCGGATTCCCTACTGGTTAAATTACCTAACTCTCAATTCATACTTGGCCTCTACAGATCCCCTTCTTTTGTCAACACTCAAAACTTTTTGTGCTCTCTCGACTGTGTTGTCAAACAAATCTCCTCCTCTAAAAACAATATCATAATTGCTGGAGACATTAATATTAATATTATGCAAGACGATTCCGTTTCTAGTGCTCGAGAAGAGTACTTGTGCTCTATGGCTGAGCTGGGCCTCAAACACGTCATTAATGTTTTGACAAGACCGTCATCCGGTAGCTGTGTTGACCATATTTTTGTTAGCGCAAAATCTTGTGCATTGGGTGTCGTATGCAAGTCGGCTATCACAGACCATTACTTAGTTATGGCTGGGATTGAAGGTTTTGCTCCTAGTAAAAGTCGCCCTCACACTATAACTAAGGTTGACTGCGATGCCTTAGCGCTCGATTTAGAAAACGTTGATTGGTCTGACGTCATGAACTGTGCGGATGCCTCAACAACAGCCGCACTACTTACTAATAAGCTCGAAGAGATTGTGAAACTCAACTCAGGAAGTCGTACGATTAGTCGTCGTAAGCATAAAAACAAGGACTGGATTACCCCGGAACTCATTAAATCCATGCGACACAGAGACGCTCTACATCTCAGGGCTAACAAACATCCGGGTAACCCCGAACTCCGAGCCAACTATAATGCCTATCAAAATTTTTACAGGTCTATGGTAAGAAACGCTAAAACTTCATATAATAAAGAACTGATCCTTAAATATAAAAGTAATTCCTTCAAATTATGGAAAACAATTAAAAATGTTTGTGAATTACCCAAACGAAAAGACTGCTCTACTGATTTGCTTAACATCGAGCTTTCCCCCTCAGAGTCATTAGACGTCTGTAACGATTATTTTGTTAATGTTGGTCAAACCCTAGCTAACTCTATTCTGACCAAACTAAATAAATCTCAGGACGCGCTTGCCGCTGAGGTTAGCATTAGCTCTGCTTTCCCGCACTCATTTTTCATGGTCCCTACCGACTGCTATGAGATCAACACCATTATCGGTGCCCTAAAATGCAATAGCGCCCCAGGTAAGGATGGTCTCTCCAATCAATTCTTGAAATCTTTTAGTACCGTATTTATAGAGCCGTTGTGTCATGTGCTTAACTTAAGCTTATCTACTGGCGTATTTCCCCAATGCTGGAAGATCGCCTCAGTGATACCTATCCATAAAGATGGTTCTGCGCTCTCTCCTGCTAACTTTCGCCCCATCTCACTCTTACCAGTTTTCTCAAAAATTTTAGAGAAAATTGTTAGCAAGAGACTCAACAATTTTCTTGAGCAAAACAACATTTTGTCGCCGTATCAATTCGGCTTCAGAAAAGGGAAGTCGACGGAAGACGCCGTGCACTATCTCCTTGACTTTGTTGCATCCGCTTTAGACAGTAATAAAAAATGCATCGGTGTCTTCCTAGACTTAGCAAAGGCGTTTGATACGGTTTCTCCCAAAATCCTGCTGCGAAAGCTCGAGTGCTTGGGAGTTAGAGGCATAGCCTTGAAATGGTTTGAGAGCTATTTGTCTGAGAGAGCACAATGTGTTTCAGTTGGCGGTCACACAAGTGATACCCGGGGTGTATGCTTTGGGGTGCCCCAGGGTAGCATCCTGGGTCCTACGTTATTTTCACTGTATATTAATGACATAATCTCTTTGTTTGATGATCATGCTCGGACTCGGATCCTCTGCTATGCAGACGACACAGCGATTGTTGTTCAGGGTGACTCTTGGGGGGAGGTCTCGCAGCTCGTGGAGGAAGTTCTAGCACGTGTTGGAACCTGGCTTGACTCTAATTTGCTCACACTTAACGCCAGCAAAACAAAATACGTGTGCTTCCATAAAACTGCTGCCTCAAGTCCACCCAGTTCACTGTCCCTGCGTATTCACAAATGTGGCTTTTCAAACGATCTCCAGTTGTGTTCTCTGTCGTGCTCCGAGATAGAACGTTCCACCTGTTTTAAATATTTAGGAATCCAGCTGGATGAAAATCTGTCTTTTCGACAGCATATAAATGCTCTCTCTGGTAGAGTTAGAAAGCTAATTCACATTATGAAGCTTCTACGTGAAGGCGCGGACAAGGACACTCTCATGACTGTGTATTCGGCTCTCTGTCAGTCGATCATGAGCTATTGCATTACGGCCTGGGGTGGTGCCGCCAAAACAATTTTGATTAAACTTGAGCGAGCTCACAGGTCTGTTCTGAAAGTGATGTTTCGCAAACCGTTTAGGTTCTCAACTGTAACCCTTCACTCCGAAACACAAACTTTAACTGTTCGTCAACTATATGTCTCAGGCGTCGTCTCATCTTTCCACAAGATCTTTTCCTCACGTGCCCCTTCAAACCAGCGTTGCCAGATCTACTGATTTAGCAGTAGATCTACCTGCTTTTTGAACCGTCTACTGATCTACTGATTTATTTCTAAAATTTCGTGCAATCTACCTGATTTTTCCCGTGCGCCAATGGCTCCGTGTCTATTATGTAAGCTGTCACTTCACTTCACAAGCCAATGAAATTTTCACCAATCCGGTTCGTCACAATACTGACAAAATATGAATGAAATTGAAGAGTTTGTTTTGTTCGTTCGTTTCTTCCACTTCCTGTAAATACCTGGTGTGTGTTCCTATCTTTTCGAATTGATTGGTCGGTTCGTTCGTTCTTCGATAAACTTTTCCATTGTTGCCAGATTTACTGATTTAGCAGTAGATCTTGTAAATGGATTATTACACTTCCTACGAGTAGATAGATCTGCTTGATTTTTGAAGAACCACTGATTTATTTTGTAAAATTCGAGAAATCAACCAGCTTTTCCTGAGAGAGATTCAAGGCCACGGCATAAGGCCTTTTAACAACAAAAGAAATAAAAAATTCAATTTCACTTGGTGTTCATACGATTCTCGAGTCAGCTTGGTTTATGGCGAGATTTGTTCATTTTCAAGGGCACTGATCAGGTTTTATCAGGTAAATGGAAATTTAAAAAAAATAGACACCTGGCATCCCTCTTCCTGTGATGAACATAGTTTGTTTTTCTTGAAAGGAACAACGGAACACCATTGTACACTACCTAGTTACCTACCCCAAAAATCCTGATCTGGAAATGAACAAATCTCGGCGAATTCCAAGCTGATGTGTTGCTTTGATCAATGTTTTCATATCAATGTAAAAAAAATTCTACAAACCTACTTAAACACATAATTTTTTTGAAATTCGAAAGCCATGGATATTTTACATTGCAACTTAGGTACTTTGATGAATGCCATCATTGAAAAGTTAAACACACACACTGAACAAACATACAAAAAAAAATCGGTTCATCCGATAGGGAACTATAATTACAGTTTCCTAGCGGATGAACCGATTTTACAAAAAACCTTACAGATATGTAGGTACCTACCGCGCATTTTTCGTGTCAAAAGCTAGAAATTTGTAGCTTTTTCAAAATCTACTGATTTTTTCTTCAAGCTACTGATTTTTTACGTGACTTTCTACTGATTTTGTCAAATTCGATCTGGCAACACTGCTTCAAACAGTCGTCGTGTAAAAATCAAGGTCCCCGCCACTAAATCCGCTTTCGCCAAGCGTTTCCGCAGCTTTGCTTTCCCATTTATCTATCGGCGTGCGATTAAACACTGCAACTTATCCTGTGCTCTATATGGCGTTAAGGAAAAGATCAGAAGGTGGCTCCTCACACTTGACTACGACGCTACTGAAGGTCTCTTAAGTATCTTAAGCTGACTAAGATTTCCACTCCCCCCCCCCCCCCCCCCCGTTTCCCCTTCCCAATATTTTTATGTGACATGTTTCCGACAGATATAACTTATAAACCTGTTTTATTTAGGTACGTTTACTATTTCTTCTACTTATTTTATTTTGTTTTCGCTGTAATAGGTAATTATTATTATTATTATTATTGTAACTTAAATCTCTGTTTCTTAGTTTGCCCTGGCTCTGTACACTTAATTCTAGGAACGGTAAACATATTATTGTAAACAGGCCTCCCGCGACACAGGCTTGCCTCGCGCGGGGACCACCAGCAACTGTATGGTCTAAATAAGTTTTCTGGCAAATAAAATATTTTATCTCTTTTTTTTTTTATATTTTATCTCCAAAACCTGACGCTTTAGATTGGACATTTTGTTATATAATTTTTTGAAGTGAAAACTTCTTTAGCGGCGCTGAGCACTTTTTTTGTATGGGTAAAAACTTTCAAACTCGCGTCAGGGTCACGTGATGCTGATCGAAAAAGCGTAAGATCGAGGGGAAGGGAGAGGAACTAGTATCTCCCACTCTTTCTACAGTGCCTGAGTGTGCTGCTCTGTTTAGGCGGCACAGGGCGCTTGCGCGAATTGAAGTGAAAACTTCTTTAGCGGCGCTGAGCACTTTTTTTTGTATGGGTAAAAACTTTCAAACTCGCGTCAGGGTCACGTGATGCTGATCGAAAAAGCGTAAGATCGAGGGGAAGGGAGAGGAACTAATAAACATTGTATTCTACCTCATAAATGATAGTACTTTTATACATATAATTAAACACAACGTTAATATTGAAGTTTTCACTTCTGCCGGCACTCCCGGAGTGCTACCTTTTTTTATTTTTGTTTGTGTCCTCTATCCAAATTATTTAACATTTATTGTAAGCAGCAATTTTGAAAAAAAAGAGATTTTTGGGGAAAAGTATGCATAAAATTTTTTTGAGTCTCGTGAGACTGTGCAGTGGTAGAGCGAGAACGGTGAGCGGAGTAAGCCACGGTAATTTTGGAGTTTCGTGAGGTTGGGTTAGCAAGAAAGACAAGGAAACTAAGACGACGGCGGCGGGGCGGGCGGAGACAACCGCAGCATTTTTGAAATATTTTCGCCGAACAAAAAAGATAGTAATAACAGCGAGCAGAGCGAGCCGCCGATTTATTTCAGTTTCTCACGTGGTAAGAAACCAGTTAGAAAAATATGAAATAATATATCAGCAAGCGAAGAGAGCGAGCTTTGAAAATATTGGAGAGTTTGCGACTGAGAAAATTGCTTTTTATATTAATTTTAGAAATATTTTTTTTAAGATCTGGGGTCCTACTTGGAAAAGGAACAAAATTTATTTTTCGTTGTCGTTCAAAATGCTTGCATAAGATTAGTGTGTGCACAAAAACGAATCAAAACTGCGATTTCGTTTTTACGAGTGCTGGCGCTGCTGGCTGTGCGCATGAGTGCTCTGCCTGTCCCCTAAGCCGCCATGCCAGCGTCACGGACTTTGTCATGAAATTAATATAATCTTGTACAATGCAATGTACAGGTTGCAACAAAACATTTCATTTCATTTGAAAATGGCTCTTTTCCCCGTTATTCTTCTGAGATAGGGTAATTAATGGTAGAAATGCTTGTTTTGTAGTTGGCATGGCATCACATCACCGCAGAAGAAAAAAAATCCTTTTTTGACATTTTATCAAGCAAGATTTGGTGCATGTTTCTATTTTGACTTTTTTAGTAAAAAACACTGAAATTTCGCCAAAAACGCAAGCGTAAAAGCTATCAAGATGCAGGGACCTGCAGTTTTTATGGATATATCGCTTGAAGATCAGGTAAATCTTCTTACATACACAGTATACGTCAACATAACCTCGCCACGACAATGTTTGTTACCTTATGTTCTTAAATAATTCATTCTTGTCTTTTTTAGGCGTTGGAACTACGAAAATACTTCAAAAGTCTAGGTGCTGAGATCTCAGATGAAAAGTCTGCGAAGGGAATTGAAGATGACCTGCACAAGATTGTTGGAGTCTGCGACGCCTGTTTCAAAGACAACAACGAAGCTGATGTGGAAGCTATCCTCAACAGTATTGTTTCCATCATGGTATCGGTAAGTTGACATTGTTGAATTATTTTTGTGAATTCAAAGAAAGTGTATGTGAAATTAATGTTTGAATAAAACATCACTGTTTACTAATTTCATATTATGTACATATGTATGTACATGTTTCAGATTCCACTAGAAAGAGGAGAGAACCTCATACTGGCTTTTAGTCAAAGATTGACAAAAGCCCCAGGCCCTAAAGTTGGACTAGTTGCATTGCAGTCGTAAGTGTAAAACCTATATTATTTATAGTGCGGAGAATTCTAGTTTACCCTTGTGGCTAAATGCTATTAAAATCAACCACTCCCTTAAATTTTCATCTAGTTAAGAAGGATACTTTAATAAATAATTTTCTTTCAGTTTGTGGCGATTGTACAACAACCTAGAGGTTCACTCCCCATTAAGATACCATGTGTACTACCATGTCATAGAGCTGGCCGCTCGCGTAGGCTACGTCCGGGAGGTGTTCACAGGGGTCGACCAGCTGAAGAAGGAGTTTGTGGAGTGCCTGCCCTCAAATGAACAGATGCAGAAGCTGTACAGACTTTTGCATTCAGTGCTGAAAGATACCAACAGGTTCGTTGACATTTTTTGTTTCTGGTCTGTGTCCTTGGCCTTATAGCATAGATAAAAATATCTGACTGAATTTAGTTCTATTTTTTCACAAAATCCTATAATATTTTGCATTCCTAATTCTCACTTGAAACAATTTAGAATAATACTGCATTATTACTGTTGTGCATTCTCATTTAAATCTGATGACCAACAGATGATGTTGTGTAAAATACAGTATTATTTATTCATAGAAAAATACAATTTACAGCGAATTAGCAGCGAAAGTAATGATTGAGCTTCTCGGAACATATACGGATGACAACGCCTCACATGCAAGGGAAGATGCCATCAAGTGCATCGCCACAGCCCTGGCTGACCCCAACACATTCCTGCTGGACCCCCTACTGGACCTCAAGCCCGTGAGGTTCCTCGAAGGGGAGCTCATCCATGACTTGCTGAATATATTCGTATCTGAAAAGTTGTCCAGCTATCAGACATTCTACAAAAGCCATAAGGAGTTTATTCAATCACAGGGTATGTAATATATGATTTAATTTTTAATCATAATGAGAAAAGAGGCAATCATAAAAAATCATAATCTCTAATCTTGTTCATCTCAATTGGCCACAGAAGTTTTGCATCAATTCAATGCATTTGCAAAACACTCAAAAATTTACCATTAATGCATTTTTTTTATTAAAATGATTTGGCGTACAAATGTTCGTAACTATGTTTGACAGACTATGCGTGTAAAATTTGTGATCATTATCGAACTTATTTCAAAAGATACATTGACATGATTGGTTGATTGGCGTTTCCTTTCGTCCACGGTTTAATTCGTAATGCAAGCGACTAGAAGTCTGTATCTAGCAACATTGTTTCGGGTTTTGATGGAAGCTTAAACGTCATGTGTGGAAAATGATTATTTGTGCGAGTAGATGTACAAATGGAATGGATAACATTAAAATAATATGGACATGTATTGATAGAAGTAAGCACTTTAATCCTATGTAGGAGAACTGCAATCTACACTGACAATGCAAGATACATACGAGAACCCCTTACAAGCAAAACTTCTTGCCATAAGAAGTTCCTAGGACTCTCAGATAACAGTTTGTTTACTATTTTCAGGTTTAAACCACGAGCAGAATATAAAAAAAATGCGGATATTGACATTCATGCAAATGGCAGAAACCAACCCTGAGATTTCATTTGACGAGATTATCTCGGAACTGACAATTGAAGAGAAAGAAGTTGAGGCTTTCATCATTGAAGGTAACTTTTAAGATTCAACGCAATTCTAATAGGAATTCTATAGTTGTAACCATAGAACTCCTATAAGAATTGCGTCCTATAAGAAGCGTCAATGTCGGCAACAAGCGTATATTTAGATTTATCCTATTAGTTTCTGTAAATTGGTATAATTCTGCATGGTATGTAAACTAATCAAATCACTCCACTACTGGATATGATTAGAGCCAGGTGGTTGTTTCTAATAGCATACACCTTGTCTTTAGCTTTCTGCATCCAGGTTGTGAAGAGCGTTAGATCGCCACCCTGTTTGATGTGCTGTACTGCACTTTAAGTGTTACTTCCGCTGCGCCTGATACAACCTACCCGAATTTATGTAAGAGGTTTATAAATACCACTAATTGTTCCAGTCCTAAAGACCCGGCTGGTCCGCGCGCTCATTGACCAGTCCAACCGTACAGTGCGCGTGTCGAGCACGATGCACCGCACGTTCGGGCGCGCGCAGTGGCTGCAGCTGCGCAGCGTGCTGCTGGCCTGGCGCACCAACGTGCAGCAAGCGCACGACGCCATGAAGTCCGTGACCGCTGCGCAGGTCGAGTACGCGCAGACGCAGCAGAAGGCGTGAGGGACTATGATTACTCTGCAACTGCGTAATACACCACTTTACTACAACACTTTCATTTTCCAATGACCAGAGGGCCTATTTTTTTTCTCCAACATAAAATTGCGTGTTTCGCTACGGCCAATTAGTGTGTGGGGGAAACTCTTCCCGCGTAAATAAAAGAGCGGCTTCGATTATGGGATCTATTGGTGTACAGTTAATACACATTTTCATAAGATTTATCAACATTAAAATGCGATAATAGTATTGCGGTGTAATCACGAAGAAAACCCAAGATTAAACAATACAAAAACGCTTTATTGTACACCATAAAAATAACATTACAAGGAGACATGACGAGACAAGTACAATGGGCGGTCATTATCGTTTAGAAGCGATCTCTTCCAAAATATTGGTTTTGTCTGTCACTCAACTAGATATTTACCCAACAAGTGGATCAATTCGCCACAGGTGTACTCTAATCACTGAATTAGAACACCAATTTGCACAAAAAAACTAAACGAAACAAACGATTGCATATTTTGGAGAATTAAAATAGGCACCCAGACCCCTGAGTTCGGTTTGACGATAGTATCGAGACGTCATCGTGATGTCTCCTTCTTGTAGGGGATTGGCGTGGGATCCCCTGTCCGTAGGGTAGAGGCCCTGTACTGAATCCCATAGAAGAATGTGATGTCTCGATATTACCATCAAATCGAAGTTAAGGCTCTGAGCGGAAGGAAAAAGCTAGTAAATATTCCGTGTACAAGATGATATTCAAATGAGTAACTTAAAGCCTACCTACTTAAACCAACAAAAATGTTTTCTTTCAATTTTCAAAGTCTTGTTAAAGTCTTGTTTTTTTCATCTTTATTCACAAAGAAAATTATAATCAAATAATAGAAATAAATTAGAACTAGTATTTACAATTGAAACAATTGAGCTAACTGCTGAGTGTTGCAAACAATGTACAGGTAGCTCAACTGATCCTTAGCAATACCAGTCGGAAGTGTCGATGTTTGACCTTAAATGTCACTCTATTCCACAAGTGACGAGTGTGACGACACATCTCATATTTTGACAAGAATCGAAAGATGTAGTAGAAGTATAAAAAAATAGTTTGAAAGAATCAATTAGTATGAGGTAGACAGCACCTTGTTTAGCTAGTGTTGTGAATGTCAGACCGCAGCTCTAATGACCCACGTCGCAGTATATTTTTATTCCTAAATAGTAGGGCAGTTAATTGGATCCAGTTTTGATTTATTTATTAGGTCACAGAAACATCCGCCATTCGTAACCGGTTGCAGTTGTCAATTGGATGTTTGTGTCTGAGGAAGTTTGTATTAAATTGTAATTAACATAAGATCTTGTTTTATTGTATACATGTCTGCAAATGAGTTATTAACTCTTTCTCAAATCTGTCGAATCTAAAGAAACTCAAAGTGCTTGTAGTAACAAAATTCAATTAAATTTTTATTTTTTTATTTTATTTTACGAATTAGAAATTAGTTTATTCTAATTGGTGTATGTTACCGTATTAATACGTTAACATACACTAACTAGAAAAAAGAAATGGATAGGCTTACTCCAATAATCCCCTGCGTGGTAGACAGGGTGTCCCCCGAATAATTGCGATCCCCAAGTACAAAACAAGATCAAAAATTATCGACGAATAGGTATGTTTGCCGGCCACTTTGGCCAGAACCTCTTTCTCACTTAATGGCAGTCATTTGAAATTTCGCTTTCCACGAGTGATTAACTCGTAGGTAGTTCATTCGCCATTATATCTCTTCAAGTATCAGTCTAAATTTTCATTCTTGGTAATATTCTCTATTGATAAAACAATCAACAGCGAAATTAAGTTAGATGTTCTAGTTCTACCCACTTTGGGGTGAGCAGATTCGGTGGACACTGTATACAGAATCCTACACACGTTCCGCAGATTCAATAAAAAACTTTCTTGCCTTGAAATTGAAACCTTTTCCAAAAATTTCTTCTTAAACTGATTGATTAAAATGATGTTTGACTTTGATAATCTTCTATCAATCTGACACTAAGACGCACAAATCAAAACAAAGATCTTTCCATTCCAAAACAATCTTCATATTTTCGTAAATATCCTAGTAATTTATTATCTCGTGAGTTGTAAACTCAGTAAATAACCTGCATGGATCATAGCGAGAGGCAGTGCGTCCACCACGCGTTCCGTTCGTTCGTGTGCTTGGCGCTCTCGCTGCTGATAGCGTTCCACGGGTACGCGTACCTCTGGGGGCCTTCGGAGAGCAGCGACGGGAGCTTCGGAGAGGTCAAGTATGTGGTGCTGCAGCTGTCTAAAGGGTTGACTGAGGCAAGTAAGAATTATTGTTTATTCCACGTATGTTCTACTTATACGAGCTTAGAAATCAGTGGCGCGGGATAAGGTTCGCCTGCGACGCAGGTTGCAGGTTCAATTCCCGCGAAACGATGATTGTACGATCTGCAGATTTGTTCTGGGTCGGCGTGTTTTCTAAGGATAATAAAAATCGATGGTATTATAACTACTTTAAGTACTGAAATTAATTGTAGTACCTATAGAACTGATACACTTAGGTATGTATAGGTAGGCACGTACTACTTAATATAACCTACTGGTAATAATACCTAATTATGGGTGTAATTAAATGGAAAGAATCTAGTTTAATCAACAAGTTTTAATATTAATCATTACATACTCAAATACCTACATCTATTTTTGGAATATATTCTGTAAGTCAAGTTTGAGTAAATAAATAAATAAATCTATAAATATAAACAAAAAATGCTTAAGGTAAAAGTTGGCATTTTTTGTTCGTAGGTTCGTACTTTAGAGAAATTCCCGATAATGTTGATTACCATTTAAACTTGAAGTTAGTTTTCATTTTAACACAGATATTCTTTAGCTAGGCCTTATTACCCGACGGGCCTTATTAGCCGCCCCTTACACCTTTACACAGAGGTCTTTGAAACAAACTCTTTACTTTTGAGCTAGGCTCGAAATTATACCTACATCTGCGAAGAGGCTAGGTGATGCTGTCTGGATTGACCTCTGTGGCGCAGCGGGCGAAGGTCCGCCTGTGACGCTGTGACTGGAGGTTGCGGATTCGATTCCCGCCTCGCTCCAAATGTTTGTACAGTTATTTGTTCAGGGCGTTCTGGATTTTTTCAGGGCGTTCTGGATTTTTTCTATGTATAATAAAAAATATCTATCTATGTAGTGTATAGTATTAAGTACCTATATCAGTGAACTAACTAGTCACCCATAACACAAGCTCTGGCTTAGCTTGGGGCTAATGCTGTGTAATGCTGTGTGAATTGTCCAGCATTATTTATTATTATTATTTATTTATTGTCTAGCATTAGCTTCTGGTTAAAGAGGCTTGTGATGATGACTGATAGGTAGGTACCTATGTATTCTAATGAACTGAAGCTGTAGGTACCAATATTCGCAATATTCTGATTGGTGTGCAGGTGAACCGCAAACACGAGAGATTGCAGAGCGAGCTGGAGCGCATAACATCGGCGCTGCCCGCGGTCGCCGCCGCGGCCGGCCGCGCTAAAGACACGCTGGAGCCCTCGCTCAGGAAGCATCGCCACCAGATTGATATTCGGGACTATGATAGACAGGTGAATTCTATCATAGCATAGGTATACACTAGCCAAACTCCATATAGAATGGTTGTAAACAAACCGCCCGTACTTAAGGGGGTACCTACCCTCAAATTGCTTATTTTCAACTCCGTCGGACCTCCATATCTTCCAAACTACTGAATATTTAACTTTGAAATTTATATATGGTAAAGTTCAGGACTTATTCTATCGATCATATGTTTCGAAAACACGATGCCATAAAATTTTCTCGATAGAAATAAATCGCAAAGTTACCTCTAATTTTTTACTAAAACCCTAATTTCTCAATAAATACAGATGATACGATCTTGAGATTAAGCATAGTAATTGAGCTAAGTATAAAGAACATTTTATATGTTGCCTTTTTTTCAATTAACTATTCTAATGTTTGTGGGGAGCAAATAACTACTAAAAACTTGATTTTTGGGCTTCGGCCGCTTTGCTCTGTCCCGCTCCTGTGAACGCGAAATCCTATGCCTATCCTCTTCACACAATAACGAGGTAGGGTACCGCCTTAACCTAAAATTTACTCTGTTGTCGCGTCATATGATACCTACACAATTTAGGTAGGTACCTAATTGTAGATTTGAGATCCTTCCTTCAATAAATACTTATTGCTTACAATAATATCTGAAACTCGACGCCAAGCAATTTTTAGTTGTTGGTGTCGTGGTTTGTTTAGGTACATTTTACATCGAGTTTGGCTAGTGTAGGTATACAAAAGGGCTTCTCTTCACCCCTGAACTGGAGCACCTGTCATCGGCGTTGTCATTGCATCGCTTCCACTTCTCCACGAAGAAGTCACTTCTTCAAGGTGAGTGCGGTTGTAGTTCTAGACACACGCGTTCCCCTTCCCTCCGAATGCAGTGCTCACAGGGAGGCGGGATGCTAAAGAAGAGATGAAATCTTGGTGTTGGTTGTTACAACACAAATAAGGCTCGTAGTTCACCCGTTTAGCTACATCCGTAATTAATTCGTCAAACTACTCTAGTTTTTATAGCCTCTGCCTCGCATCTCTGACTTTATGGATTTTTGAAAATTCCTTTGTTTAACATAAATACTTTTTTTTTCTTCAGCCTATTCCGTCCCACTGCTGGGCAAAGGCATCCCCCAAACATAAATACTTAAAATACTTAATAAAATAGGTAGGTGGCGGCGCTCTATACCTAGTGTGAGTCGGGGATGTAGGTACCTTATACTAGGAAAGGAACCGGAATATAATCTGTATACCTACCTAACCTTAGTATATAAATAAATAAATAATGCTGGACAATCCACAATATATAAGAATAATAATAAGTTTTCTACCTTTCAGATCGCCGACTACGCACTAGAATCCAACGGCGCCAAAATCATCGACACGGGGGACACGATAGAGCACGTGATACTAGAGTCCTACCTCAGCTGGGCGCTGCACGCGCTCTCCGTGATCATTTGCAAGGAGTGCCAGGGGGCGCGCGCCATGATCCGGCCGGGGACGCTGCCTGGCGAGTGCTGGGCCTTCAAGGGGCCCCGAGGGGAGGCCACGATCCGGTTCGCGGGCACTGTGCGCGTTAATGGCATCAGTATGGAGCATATTCCGCCACATATTTCGCCGACAAGGTTGGTATTGGTTTTAAGTTAATTTTAGGTTCTACTACGGCTTCGCTCACGTGGTGCTTGGATAAATGTAGCAGTATAGAGAAATTAGTCGCTGTGTAGCTTATAGAACTGAAGGATTATGTAGCTATCTGTTAGTGAAGAGATTTCAAAATAGGACTAGTTTTAGAGATATTCATAATATCAGTACTTATATAAGTCTAAGACTACATCAAAATCGGACTAATAATTTGCGTAGAAATAGGAACCTAGGTCTGCTGCTCTGAGGTGAAATCCTTTTGGATGTTACATAGCATATCTAAATTGTTTTCGATTCGTGTACCTAAATTTCCTTCAACTCGGACGTGTTTCCAGGGAAATATCATCCGCCCCCCGTATATTCCAAGTCGAGGGTCTGGAATTCCGCTCAGATCCGTACCCACACGATTTTGGCAGCTTTGAGTACGACAAAGAAGGGAAACCCATCCAGTACTTCGAGATGCTACATCCTTCTACGAAAGGGTATACTCTGATAAGGTTGCGGGTGCTGTCGAATTGGGGACACCCTGTGTACACGTGTGTGTACAGGGTCAGGATCCACGGCGAGCTGGATACGACGGGCCAGCCTGCCAAGAAACCAGAGATCGACGAAGAGACGAGGTAGGTAGATTTGTGTTAGCATTTTAATTAAGTATACAAACATTTGTGTTTTTTATTAATTTATTGGCGTGATTAACTACTAGAATCATTGAATACTTGGTGTCTGATACTTTGTAAATATCTATCCATTAAATTCTTTTGTTTATATTTTCTTACACACCTAACTTTTTGTAGATCGAGACCTGGAAAAAGATATTCTATACACGCACTTTTTCAACAGTATCATACCATTACGTAGGCCATGAATGCCAGGTGCCTTGCCTGGTTATAGGAAGGTACCTCTATTGTGTTCTTGCACAAAACGAGAGAAAGCCAAAAGCATGCGATGTTAATCTGTGTGTTCGAATGTCCAGTCGCCGGCAGCCGAACGCTATAAAATGCTTCTATTGTGATCTGGACAAAGCGACAAAGCACATAAATTAACATGAGAGCAGAGTGATCATGAGCCCCCGTCGCGACTCTACTAATGGGTTGACCGAGACTTCTGCTATTGAAAAGCCTGCTACCTACTGTAACCCGGTAGATGTATAGGATATTTTTTTATTTCTTGCGAAAACGTTATTAATGTGCAACCATAACTTTTAAATTCCATGCTTCTCTTTCATAATAGTTTCAGATTTTTTGCATAATAAGTACCTCTTCATTCTTGTTTTTCGTTTTTAATATTTTCCGTTGCACTTGCCAAGCACTAAGTTATGGTATCTAGCGATGCCTCACGATGATAATTAGGTCTCCTAAAATGATACTGAAATGTTCTTTTGCTGTTATAGCCTTATCCCAGCCTAAATCGAATGGTGACCCTCGGTGAATAAGTATCGATTTATTGATATTCTCATGTAAAATGATTCGAGTTGAATTTTATTAAAAGTGGAGTAAAGATTGAGATATCATTATCCTACTATCTAATATTATAAAGGCGACTGTTTGTGCCGTTGTGAAAATGTTTCGTTGAAGACAACATCAAAACTACTGAATGAATAGGGTTGAAATTTTGCGCACATAATGATCTGGACCTAGAATAACATATACTTAGGATAATTCTTATTCCAAAAAACGCGTGCGGAACCGCGGGCAGAACCTAGTTCATTATAATATCTACCTACTAGCTGATAAGTAAGATACCAATTGCAGTTCTAGGACAGGCATAAAATCGGCATCATTAGGCGCATACTCACGGTAATAGGTGGGCATTAAGGTCCGTTCTTTGTCTGGTCCAGTCCATTTTCTTTGACAAATAGATCGAAGTCGTAAAGGGTGAAAGAGTCTCCCCAAAACGTATCCCTTTCGCCGCCGCCTACGAGCGCTCTTCAATATTAATGATCTGATCTTAGTTCCAACGTCTCTCGCAGTCCCACTTGACATGTATTAATGAACCATTTGTGTACTGATTCGGTCACCTATTTTGGAAGATTGCTCCCTAAGTAAACAATCCTGAATGCAGTATTGTATGGATTCTATTATGTTTGTAGTGTATAGAAGTTCATAAATACTTACAAAGACGACTTACAAAATCGCTAGTACCTATGTGCCTGAAATTTCACTGGGCTGTGTTGTGTCTATACACTAAACTTGATTTGGAATGTTTGTAAATAAACCACGACACAAAAAACTAAACTCGCTTGCTTGGCGTGGAGTTTCAGATATAATTTAGCAATATTTATTGAAGGAAGGATTTCAACTCGACAAGTACCTAAAGTAAATTGCGTATTAAAAGACGCGATTTTAGGTTGAGCATGGTTGGTTTGTTTACAAAAATTCTACTTCGATTTTGGCGAGTGTATCTATAGACAGCAGAACTTCGCCAGATTAAGTGTGTTTCCGTTTTAACTTTAACATAGCCTCAAATCTATCGCACTGAAAAACATGTCCGTAAACAGACCTATTTCTACTTGCCCATAATTGTTTTTCTTCAAGTCCATTGTTTTGTAGGAATCGAAATAGGAGTTTTTTTCTACTCAATTTTTTATAATTTTTTATGAGTTTTGTGACAACATGATCTGATGAGAAAGACAAACCTTCAGCGTCTGGCTTGGACTGGATACAATACACTTCCAATAGGTATCTAGTTTTCTTAATACTCGATTTAATATAAATAGAATTCCATATAATAGATTTATAACCCTGTAATCCCCTCTAATTAGTGCTCGCGACAGAGCTCCCGTTGTGTCGCCGCCCAAATATTGAACAATATTAATAAATGTTTGTGCTCCGTCGCCCACGAAAGGGCTGCTTGCTGCTGGGTGCTGGTAAAGGATTGTAATCGTTTCACGTTGAAAGTAATCACCCAAGCGTTCTGCGAGCTTCCGCAAGGGCGTGGTCCAAGTGGAGAGATTTACTGAAATAAATAACGTTTTATTTTAATTAACAATGATCGAGCCTTTGGTCACAATCTCACATATGTCAGTGAAGATGTGGTCTACAATTCATCATTTGGCTTATTTTACATGAATGCGGACAGTAAGTACATTGTACATCTAGGAGATAAAGTGCCCAATTCCTATCGAGTGTATCATTTAAAACACAGTAGGAATCGCGCTTTCTCACGAGTGAAACGTGCTTCATACTACACCATCATCACTCGAGTAAATTCAAATTGTTAATTCAAATGTAGCAAAAAATAGGCGCACGTGCGATTTTCACATGGTTCTTTTTTTGGAATTTTTGTTCCGAATACGGAAGAGGCCGATATCATTATGGCAGATTCGGAGTAAAAACTTTTGTCGTTCGATCTATTATGAAAATAACCATAGCTACCGGATTATATTTCAGAAATTTTTAAAAAATAAAATGGATTTCCATACACTTTTCTCTTCCGCTAAACGCGTGAGAAATGAAATTCCATAGAGTTTTCCGTTCCGCATTTTAGTACGCCTGCAATGACTTTATTTGTACCTTATGTTTGGAAAAGGAATAAGCAACTTTCTGAGCAGGTGTAGTATTAACGATAATTTAAGCGGCATCAGTCTGGCTAGGGGTTAGCCGAACTCTGTCATGCATGGCTGATTAGACCTATTTGGGAGAAACAGCATCGGCCGCATTTTGTAGATACATTAATAACAATTAGGTAGGTACCTACTTAGGTATTAAATTATGGTGGTAATTTCATCATCATCATCATCTTAGGCCCGCATTATGAAAGTTTATAAAAGACTTGCTCAACTACGCTTGTTTATTCCATAGAAAATGAGAATAGCATTATTAGAACTCTCATAAGAGCGTTACTCAAGCAAAGATCGATGGCTGAGCAAGCTTTCATTTTTTTTTTGCTGGTCAATTCACACAGCATTATAGCCCCAAGCTAAGCAGAGCTTGTGTTATGGGTACTAGATAACTGATGATTATACTTAATACAATACACTGCATAGATAGATATTTTTTATTATACATAGAAAACATCCAGAACGCCCTGAACAAATGTCTGCAGATCGTACAAACATATGTCCCGGGGCAGGAATCGAACCCGCAACCTCCTGCGTCGCAGGCAGACCTTCGCTCGCTGCGCCACCTGAGGTCGTCAGTTCATATTAGGGGCCTTAGTGTTTTGGTAGGTCGTTTAAAATGGTTACTAGTTTTTATCTTATCAAACGTTTCCGCTCTATTTTCGTTATAAGTACCGGTAAAGAGTGGAACGAACTTACTGCGTCCGTTTTTCCGGGAGAGTACAATCTCGGAGTCTTCAAATACCGAGCGAATAAGTTCCTTCTGGGAAAGCATGCCCCATCCTAGGCCACATCGTAACTTTCTCAAGTGTGATGGTGGTCAAATGCTTTGCCATCCACAATAAAAAAAGATCACATTTTTGTTATATTTGACAAGAGTGGGGTCGTTTCTTTGACGTTGTTTAGCTTTAATATCATATTATATATTATTATATTACACATTTACATATTATATATATTATTTTATTTATATTATATAATATATTATATTATGTAATGGCACTTACCTACCTAATCAGTATTGCATCTTTCACTGGCTCACTTTAGTACTAAATTATAGACCGTTGATAGAAAGATCCCTACGTTTTCCTTTGAAAATTCTGTTTCTTTGTGTTTTAAAATCGCTCAGCGCCTCACACTCGCTCCACCTCTAAGTATCTGTGAGCGTAGGTGTCGCCCAGGGATTCCTTTTAAATAGTCTCCGAAGTCATTGTTCGCGCTGGCTTTGTGAGGGATACACAACAGCTCGTGTGCGCTACAGTGACTCTCATAAATGTCACTATCGGAAATGCGATTTTAACAGCGAAAACATCGGAATTACAAGTCATCGCGATCCACTCCACTGCCTTCGGGCAAAAGGGGTTTGCTACCCTTCTTCACTGTTTTATGTAAACAACTTCTCAAAACCCATTTCCTAGAATGTTTCGTGTGTCATTGTGTTTTGCTTAGATATCTTGTATTTCACAATGCTTTTGTAACATACGTTGTTAATTTTTTACCCAAAATAGCTTCAGGCGCATAGGACTGTATTTATTTCTGTGTTCAGCGTTTATTTTGTTATTTTTATCTATCAGTAAGTTTTGAAAATGACATCGATCTTTCACAAAGCTCAATCAAACTCAAGCGCCAATGTTATTGTATTTGGTCGGTTATCTGGTTCTGAAGACAAACTTTATTAAAACAAGTAACATTAAAAATAAAAGCATATTTGATAACTTTGCTAGACTTGAACTGAATCTGCCAACAAGTATGCGACTGTCCTATTAATTATAAGGGCGAAAGTTTGTGCGGCTGTGAACAAGTTAGGCCGAAGACAAGAACAAAACTGCTGAATGGATCGAGCTGAAATTTTGCACACATACAGATTAACAAGACCTGGAATAACTTAGACTATTTATTACTTCAAAAAACGCGTGTGAAACCTTGGGCAGAAGCTCGTAGTGCTATATATACAAATTACCTATTAAAACACATTATCTATACTAATATTATAAAGAGGAAAGGTTTGATTTTTTGTTTGTTTGTTTGTTTGTATGAATTGAATAGGCTCCGAAACTACTGGACCGATTTGAAAAATTCTTTCACCGTTAGGAAGCTTACTTTTCAGGGAGTGACATAGGCTATATTTTATCCCGGAATTCCCACGGGAACGGGAACTACGCGGGTGAAACCGCGAGGCGATCGTCTAGTCTAACAATAAATGTAAAGTCTCTTCGGATGCAGCGACTCCTGTAATTATGGTCAAACTTCACTTTGGTAAGTTTGTTTAACCTTCAATTAAAACACATTAACTAACAAAACATAGCAGTTGCTATCCCACTATAATAGCACATATAGACGAAGGTAATTGACAATTGAGAATCGGGAATATCAACACTAGCTCACTTTAATTATCTCCTGCGTCGCTGGGTATGTTTGTGCGCCGATTCAAATTGGGGAATACCTATCGGGAATACAAAAATATTTTAACTGCGCTGTGTGACGTACGTTAGTTATTTCCCAGCTAGTGATATAAATTCGACGCCACCAAACAAATGTATTCTTTCAATTTCTTCGTTGTAAGCCATGGCGCACACACAAGCAGAAACAAGATTTTTTTTTACATACGTGAGGGTAATCGTCAAAGTAGACTAGAACACTACTTGTTCGATAAATGGATAATTAGCTTCAAGAAGAACATCCTAAGTAAAGTATAGAGCAAAAAACAAATACTTACCTATAATGGATAAATGCTGGAATATCCACACATCATTATCTAGCCCAAAAAACAAAGCTCACTTTGTTACTTAATTCACAAAGAAAATTATACTAGTATTTACAATTGAAACAATTGAGCTAACTGCCGACTGTTACAAACAGTCTACAGATAGCTCAACTTATCCATATCAATACCAGTCGGAAGCGTCCCCAAGACGCTGGCTGCATTGCCACGCTGTATGGCAATGCTGATACGCTGTGCCAGATATTCACCAGCTCTCGGGTCACGCGTCGCTTCGACCAGACGCTCAGATAGTTTTTTGAAAACCCGAAGAGCCTCGGTACCCCACGGACCTAGGGTCTCGACTCCAAGGGTTTTATGGTAACCAGATAACTGATATTAGATATTTTTTATTTAGCAATAGGACCTTAGTATTAATAAGTTTAAAACTCTTTATATTTTAAGACTATGTTAAACATAAGTTAAAACTCAAATAAAATAAAATTTTTGTTTGAATCTCAAATGTCTTATTATCAACAAACAATTTCATTCGTTTCAAAAGAAAAAAATAATAATACAAGTCTACAAGCCTTTCTTTCTTCTGCGTAAGTTAAACTTCCTTTAAATAATTCATTGGTGTCGATTCTGTTGTTTTAGAATTAGCTAAAATTAGGATTTAGGAACGTCAAATAGACGAAAGCTATTCTATGTTTCAAAAATTAGACTGTCAGGTTTAAAATTAGGTTGACAGATCTAAAACAACTTAGTTAAATAGTTAAGATCCAATTTTTTGCATTGTCTTTTAGCTATGATTAGAAACGTCTACTTAATTTTAGAAGGCATCTAATTTGGTCTTGATTAAAATTTATTCTAGTGAAAAACGTGCAGATTCATTTGAAAAAAGTGAAATTTGGATTTTGTGGTATTTTTAGGATCTGTACAGAGAATACCATAATTCTAGGTCAACCTAACTAAGAAAATTTAGGAACCGTAAAATTTAAGTTCATTTAAGTAAAATTTAAGTCCTAGAACAACAGAATCGACATCGTTACCTGCATAAAACGACACTGCACACGAAAATACGCCACCCTAAAAAAGCAAAGAAAAAATAAAATAAATCGAAACCTCGCTTTTTCAAATTCATCAGTAAGTTATTGTCTTACAAAAAATGTGCAAATAAGAGTGATGGAGAGTTTAACTCATTATGTGGCAGGCGAAGGGTTCGCGGCAGGTACCTACGTCCGTATGCCGCGCTCCCTTCATAATTTAGAAAAGAGCCATTTATTAACTGGGCCGTAATTATTGGGACTCCATTCCGACATATTCGCCATCGCTACCTGCCGACAATTTGCCATTCGCCTTTGTCTGTCGGCGTGGCGCCCTAAAGGGTTCTATTTCAACGTTAATTTTAAATGCAGCGTGTAACTATACTGGCTTTTATTAGTAAATTTCTGTTTCGCGGTGGTTAGTCTGCCTGCTGGCCGCTGGACGCAATATGGCGCGTTTTTTTGTCGTAAGCAAGGGTGAGCAATTAACTGGATACAAAATGTCCGCGTTGGGCTCTGCGGTTGATCGATAATAATTAAATTACCACAGGCACAATGCCGACGGTTATTATTGCAGAATTGCAGATACGAAGGTAATTATAGCGTGCAAATTCTGCGTAATATCCCTTCTATTCTTTGGCTTCCCTCATTAACAATTACCTACCTTACTTGCCTATAGGCTTATAATAATTATAACTCCTATAGGCAAGTAAGGTAATTGTTTATAATTATTATAATTGGTACCTACCTGGATTCGGTTGTTGTGCTTAGTATCTTAGATAGATAGATAGATAAAATCTTTATTTGCATCTTCAGACACACACATACAGTCTACAGCAATTGTATAGTACACTAATACAAATAAACAGTTATAAAATAGAGTTGACAAATAAAACAAACAATAGCATTAATTTAGTTAATTTAATTAATTAATAATTTTAGTTTAATTAATCTTAGGCTTTGCTTTGCTAGGACTCACGAACAGGAAGTTACTGATTAAATCTCATGTTCTCTAGTCGGAGAAAATCTGGGAGTTGGTAGTAAAATTTGGTTTTAAAATGATACCAACGGCAACATCAATTTTATGTTTGGTGTTATAGAAGACTTAGATGATGTCTCGCTAGATACTAGGTACCTACAGCGTTGTTTGACCGTATTTAATGTCACGCTATGGATGGAGTAGCGTGCGCAAACAGTGGCGCGGCGTCCATCTCGTCAGTTTGTCCTCAAACATCGGATCGAATGAATACGGACAGTGTTTGTGGCGGCGGATCCCGTTACAACAACAAACAGCTCCTCGACCAGATATAACATCGCAGTATCGATAATCAGGCGTCGCAGGCCAGCGGCCGGCCCGCGGTAATGCGATGCAGTTGCCATGGCGACTGCACTCACCCCACGCACATTACGCACGAGAGACCATAAAAAAAACAGAAAAAGGAGAGCAGAAAACTTACACGACGCCCCGGTTCCTGTCGGCTGTCGGCTTGTACGTCCGAGTGTTCCCTTCTTTCAAACATTATTTATGGTTTCGGGGAAATAAACATAAAAAATAGAAAAGGAAAAACGACAGCACGCACGATAAAAAAGCTCGTCGTAAAAGTGGTAGAGGTGCGGGGTGCGGGGTGCGGGAGCGGGGGTGCGCCGCCCAGTCGCCGGTCGGCTCGGGCGGCAACCCTTCCGCAGCCCGCCCTCGCGACCCTCGACCCGCGGAGAAAGGGTTAGGGCGAGCAACCCTCGTGCTCTCTACTACATTATCACTATAACATACCTATTCTACACGGCTAGTTTCAGTATTTCCCGTAACTGTAGTTCGATTTCGTGTGGCAAGGTTTTTACGAGTGTTTTATCAAATACCAACCAAACTTGGTACTTGTTAGAGAAAAACTTTACCATCCGCTGATCAGTGGGTATGCTTTCAACTGTTTTATATTTGACTATTATCCATATTATTGTATCCTTTTATATCACCATGGAACAAACATATACCTACCGACTTAAATCCCTAGAGGAATCAAAATCTAATTGGAAGAAAAACCAACAGTGAACTGACAAAAAACGAAATAACGCGTTGCAGTTCTCAGTAGGCTCATAAGTACTCTCAGGAGGAGCATAGATATCCCTCTTATGCTGTGCCTGCCGGGACGTCCACAAGGGCGATTCGCAGGACATTTTGTGTAACGAGTACTTAATGTAAAAGGTCCTGACTTCTTTATTAACTTGAGACTATTACATTATAGATATTTTTATAATACATAGCAAACACCCAGGACAATATCTGCAGACCGTAGAAAGTTTTGTCTTGAGACGGGAATAGAACCCGCAACCTTCGACCGCTGTGCCACTGAGGTCGTCGGATAAAGGAAGAAATTTAATTGAAACTCTAAACAAAATGTTCGTTTTTTTTTTAATATGCTAAGTACTTGTTTCTGCCGGCGACTTCGCACGCGTTGTTTCTATGGAAACGTTTCTATCCCATGGGAATTGATTTATGAGATAAAAAGTATGTTATGTCTATGTTTGATTCCCGGATTAGAATTATCTGTATGCTAAATTTCAGCCCGATCCGTTCAGTATCTACTTTTGGCGCGAAGAGGTAACAAACATCCATCCAAACATCCATACATCTAAAGATCCAAACTTTTGTATTTATAATATTAGTAGTGTGATGTGATGGTATTGGTACCACCTTAGCCGGTCGCTTACCTGTTCGTTAGGTTCTGTATCTTTAGCTAGGCTTGGCGACAAGGAGAGCCCAAAAGGCTACCGTAGTAGCTGTACCCTGTATCCACTGTCTATAAAGCTATGCTGCGAATTACTGATGATATCGAACTAAAGCTTGACCGCGAGGGAATCAATGAGAGCTCGAGAAATGTGATGTAGCGTTTGTGGTGGCGACTGACCGTCTCCGCGGCGGAGGACAAAGGCTCCCCTCGCCGTCCAGTTAACCCTCGCTTCACATACGAGCCTAGCCAAACTTATATAGATGAAGTACCTATAGATTAGTCTCAGGGCGACATTATAAATCTTGTTTATTTCTGTTGTAAGATTATTTATCCTATGAGCCTGAGATGAGAGATGAAAGTTACACATAAATATGCAAATAGATAAACCATTCTAAAAAACATTTTATATACAGGTTGTTTGGTATTGGGACCGATATAATTTTTTGGCGAGTCGGGGGGGTCATTCATGGGCTACATTTCTCCGGTAGACTCAATGTCCTAAGTGTCACGGTCATGGAGATAGGATTTTTTAAGTTTTTAATTTTTCTGATTTTAATTCTTATAGAAGAACAGAACATACAGATGTGTCTGCTCAATCATGCCTCTAGCAGACAAGTATCTCTTAGTTTTACAACCTAAATAATTTGTTGTGTCATGTAGCATAAATCGTTGGAAGGGGTGATAACTGAAAAACTTTTTAAAAGAAAACTGAATACAATATATGACGTAGTTTTTAAAAGAATTGATTTTTTATTGAGTTTTTAAAAATAAAAATGATATCTCAGCAACCGTAACACTTAGGACATTGAGTCTACCGTAGAAATGTAGCCCATGCTACCCCCCCTCCGACTCGCCAAAAAATTATGTCAAACATCCTGTATGTAGAAAACTGTTGCCAAAATATAGTCGCCGACCGCTCCTGCAAAACAATGATAAATGTATTTTTTCAGAATTGTAATACAGCCCAAATCCTGAATCCCATTCGGGCCAAGAGTATTCCACGTCGGTTTGTCTGTTCTATAGGTTGGATACCTACTGGAGGATAACTTTTTATTTTGTTTCCGAAATGGCGGACGATCGGTGTGCATTTTAGCAATCTTATTTATTGGGACCTCTCTGCAGTGGTCGAGGAAAACTCGAAGCTTGTTAATTTCCTGTGCGTGCTCCAATCTATGATGTTTACTCTACAAATTGTCGGAGGGATAAGCATAATAAACGTTAAACTTATCGAAAGTTAGTTATACGGCACATTAGCTCGGCAACATTTAAACCTAGGTATTCCACATAGTTCAGACTGGTTCAGACCACGACAGTGTTCCCGTAAGTTAATAATGGAATGTTTCCAGCCTCTAACTAACTAAAGTCCCATAGCCACCTTAGGTAGGTACAATAAAGTTAAATTGTATCACAGAAAATTATCCTTCAGTGGGGAATCAGTTACCAGACCTAGGCCTCCCAGTCTAGTACGTAATGAAGCTTTTGTGGTGCGTAATTCATGCATTCTCTGGTTTCTGTCGCTGACGTATGGAATGTTTTTGTCGCTGGAGGGCCGGCCCGTATAATAACGGCCTCCTTTATCCGAAGGGTCTACTAGTTTTTGGGGCACTACACTTATTTAAATTCCCGTTTTTGTAAGAAATTTACATTAGATACTATGGCAGCCAAGAAATCGAGGTCCAAGTAGGGAGAGATGTCCCTTCTTGTGTTGTAAATTAGGGGTCACACAAAAACCGTTGAGCCCCTACCGGACTTCGTAACGTCCAGCTTGCCTGATGACGGCGAAAAAGAACCGCTTTACCTACTTCACGTTTTTTTTGCTCGATACAATTAACAATTGGCTATGTATTTTTTGTCATACGTCGAACTCCAGTAACCGGTGTACTGTATGGTTTAAATTTTGTACAAAAATGGTAAATTACGAGGGGACGATTATAAACACATGCGCGAGCGCGTCAAATCTTCAGCCGGCGCGCGCTCCTCGTTTTAGGGCATTATGGCTTTTTTAAATCACTACTACAGGGGAAGACAGTTTTTTAAAAATAAAATTTACTTTTTAGGCGAAAAGTGTGTCCCCACGGTTGAGTCCAATTGTTGCGTGTCGGATGAGCACGAGCTGGATTTTATGTTCAGAAGGGATTTTTTATTGCGTGGTGTGTGCCACGCGGTGAGCCGCCGCGGGCCATTTGATAGATAGACCTACGTCGCTTGGCATCGGCACACGACTTGCTCTTCGAACCCTTTCTTGATTCACACAAAGAGTCGTTATATACTGACACATAAATACGAACTAAATTTCGTAGCTCATCTGGCTTTTATAGCTAAAGATCAGCTAATTTACCTACGCCTACAGGTGGATCAGAAACTAATTTAGTACGTAACTACGTACTAATTATGCTCTCTAAATAAGACACAACATACGCCACAACAATTAGGATCCAAAAGTCAAATCTTTATAAAAACCGTAACTTATAAACGAGAAGATCTATACGTACATACCTTGCCTACATAGGTACTTACGTGTATGAAACAGGAATATGGCAAGCCTCGGAGGGCGACACCGAAAGAGGTGAATAAGTCACAACTACTTTTTACTCCCTTAGTAGGGAGGGCCTGCCTCCCCGGCCTGCCGATTCACGCACACACGCGCCCAAGGGTCTCCAGAGATGAAAGTTTTGTGGGGTTAAGGGAACACACACGCACGTGAGAGACAACAAACGGCGTTACTTGCCTAACTCTAACTTTAATTGTGTCTTTTCAATCGATAGTTTCTTGGGAGCCGAACACATCTTTCATTTATCGTCGCCCGCTCCTTACCCAATGTCCATTGTCTTTTGACGTGAAGACCTACCTATTTCGTTCCTCCACGTGGTATGAGGGATCTTTACGAATTTCTTTTATTGAAGCCTTGTTAAGGCAAACCTGCTTGCTTCGGAGAATTTTAACAAAAAGCTTTCGCTTTGGTAATTGTTCCTTATCTTACCTATTTTCGATCAACAAATGCGAAATCAGATCAAAGCTTGCTGATTAACCATTATAACGATTTATACTTACCTATAACCTTTTGACGACCCCTGTGGCGCAGCGGGCGAAGGTCTGCCTGCGACGCAGGAGGTTGCGGGTTCGATTCCCGCCTCGGGACAAATGTTTGTACGATCTGCAGACATTTGTCCAGGGCGTTCTGGATGTTTTCTATGTATAATAAAAAATATCTATCTATTTAGTGTATTGTATTAAGTATATCAGTTATCTAGTACCCATAACACAAGCTCTGCTTACCTTGGGGCTAGATAATGCTGTGTGAATTGTCCAGCATTATTTATTTATTTATTTATTAATGTTTTATCTAAAGTTCCCACCGAAAACTAAATCTCCATCTCCAACATCTTTTAATTTTCAACTAACAATAAATTAACCGGACCGAGTAAACTTCAATCTTTTGTTATCAAAACCAGCAACAGTTACAATCCGTATGTGATCTTGAAGTACAGGGTGTACGTGATCCGTCCCCCAGTCCGGCGCGGGCCACCCCAGGCGCCCCTTAGGGCCAGCGCAAAAAGCGGACCATTGCATCCCGATTCTCTAACCGTTTGCTTTGCATAATCAATAGCAGTAGCCATTGTATAATCGAACCGTTGCAACGCAGGGGTGAATCAAGTATATAAAAAATATTATGTTTATTGCATGCACAGAAATGGAAGGGAAAATGACAAAGAACGACTGGAAGTTGACGAGTTATGAGACTGCTTTATTTGGACTTTTATCTAAAGCTTCGAGAGGAACATAAGGATGGGTTTTCTGGCAAAGAAGACTAGTTGAGTGAAAAGTATGGGGTAGGTAAAGAAGTAAGTGAATTTTGGTACCATTCTTGTCAACCAATCCATGGCTCTTATCCATAAAAATCTTCCTATCTGACCCATCAATCAACCCATCCAAAACGAATATATTGCCTTATTTGTAAACAATAGTGAATTCTAATTTTACTGAAAAAAAAAAAAAAGATTTTATTCTGTGAATTTGAAATATTTCCATTGCCATATTCCAATCTGAATCCGAGAATACATCAACCGGTTTGGGTTCTCCAAAAATACGGAAATCATCGGGCGGAATATTTAGTTTTGTCGTCGATTACGCAAACTGTTTCAAGGGTGCGCTGCGTCACACCATTGTGAAAAAATATGAGAGCGAAGGTATATAAAAACTGATGCAGCTGCCGGACGGCAGTCGGCACACATGCGAATCCTCGCGGCGCAGGAGCGCAAGGACGTATGTGGGGCTGCGGCGGGAGCGGGCAGGCCCTTGTGCCGCCGAGCAGCCTCGTCGCAGCCTCATGTACGCCGAGCCGCAGACCCTCGCGAGCGCGCCGGCAAGGGTTCCGCGCCGCGCTCAATCCGCTCTCAGGAAGGGTTCGCACGGACGCCCGCGCGCATGCACGACGCGCAAACGCACGCGAACTTGAAAAAACTCGAACAATACCCAACATCGCTGTTTTTGTTGTTAATACAGTAGATTGTTCGTAAATTTCCTTTTGCAAAAAATGTAATATCATCAACTCGTTCACGCCCGGCCTTTCAAAGGGAGCTTTTTGAAGAGGGAATCGAAAATTGTTAAAAACTGGTAAAAAGTGGGTCAGCAAGGGGTGCTTTTGAAACTAGTAATCACTACCTCGCGTTGTCGATCGATTGCCGTTATTATACAAAAAATCCTTTTTTTGGAATCGACGTTGTGAATTGGAATCTTTTGTTATTTCGGATAAAATAATAAGCAAAGTATTTTGCTCGCAGACGAGGAAATAATTTGAGGGTCTAATTTCAGAAGCATTATCCTTTTTTATAACGATTCACTAAAACCTCTTTTGGTTACCTAGTTGATGTTATGCCGCCGGGTGGTCAGTTAATCAGACCAATTAACTTTCACAAAAAAGAAAAATGACCCGCCCGTCTTCTCTGAAGATTTTTCTCGAAGAACTGAAATTTGTGTTCAAAATTTAGACTAATTTAATTCACAAGAAGGTATGCCAAAAATGATAATAATATTTTTTTAGGACCTAATACTTTACCCTAAACGTGAAAAAAAATGAAATCTCAATCATTTATAAATTAGTTTCGCGGACAGCTCGGCTGTTCATCCCTTTATCAGTTTACAATCGGCCGCAATAAAAGGGTACTATTGATTGTAGTTTTTTATGCTTTTAATACTTATTGTGTCATTCCACGATTTATGTTCCATTTTTCGAAAAAGCTGCAGACACATCAAATTAAGATAATGACCCTTGAAACCGCTAGTAGAAGGCATTCTACCTTTATTTGTTGAATTTCGTAGGTACCTATACTATAAGCATTAGACAAGTCATCTAATTAAGATACTTTTTTTTTATCGTAGTTTTGTAGAGCCATTTTAGAAACTTTCCAAAAAGGGTTCAATCAATTCTTTGTACTAACGTTACGTACTAACAAATAATTTAATCCAAGAATATTACCTAAATAATAATATTAACGTTAACAAACAAAATAAACGATATCAGATAATCTAACAAACGTAACCCTTTTAATATAAAGAGCAATATCAACATTGGAGAGTAAAGAATAGGCTTGTTAAAGAGAACCCTTTTACCTGGCCTACAATTACACGATGTTTACACGGATATTATGCCTTTACAACTCTTCCCCAACCCTTCTATTGTGGGTTTTTGTGCACTTGTGCACCGGACGAGGCGGTAATTGACTGCCGAGTGACGTGCACCAGCTCTCACCCAGTGTGTGGGCATGTGAACATTAGCTCTCTGACAGGAGCTACCCAGGGAACAGTTGCTAAGTTATAACGGGACATTTACCAGTTGAGCTACCTGTTTGCAACAGACTGCAGTTAGCTCAATTGTTTCAATTTTATATACTAGTTCTAAATTGTTTGATCGTAAAAAGAAAATAAAGTAATAATCCTACTATTATTATAAAGCCGAAAGTTTTTAAATGTGAAATTTTTGTTATCTAGGATCTCCAAAACTACTGAACAGATCAAGATGAAATTTGGCATACACTTAGAACGTAGCCTTACTTAAACAATAGGCTACTTATTATACCGAAAATGTGCGTGCGAAGCCGCGGGCAGAAGCTAGTAATATTATGAAGGTGAAAGTTTGTGCCGTTGTACCGTTATGTATATGTTTGGCCGAAGACAGTGCCAAAACTACTGAATGGATCGGTCTGAAATTTTGCACACATAAAGACCTGGAATAACATAATAGCCTATTTTTTATTCCCAAAACCCGTGCAAAGCCGCGGGCAGAAGTTAGATAATCATAAGCAGATAATAATAAAGGTTTAGGTATGATGGTACAACTAAATTTTACCAGGTTAAACTAGAATCCTAAGTTAGGATCATGTTTAATGTGGTTGACCCACAGAACAGGTTGACCGATCTGCATCGTCTCTGGTTAATAACCATGGTAGTCTTAAAAGTGGATTACTAAACAGTGTTTTGTTTTCATCTTGACGCTAATTATATTTAGTTTGATAGATAGATAGACAACACTTTACTACACCACACAGAGACGGGAAACAATGAATCGATAAATTGAAAAAACGAGAAAAAGCTTAGAATTAATGATCAAAGGAACTTACCCTGTAGGTACTTACGTGACGTTCGATCATTATTATATGAACAGATTCATTTGACGCGATCTCTTCTTTCACATATTGTCAAATGAAGCTGTGAAATTTATTAGAGGAATTATAAAGGTTTGCATCTTCACCAAACAGGAATTAACAAAAAGTTTATTGCTAGATTTATGAAATTACCACCTATTAGAAAATCATTTTTAAACCTGACAGCTTATATGTTTAATATCTCTTCTGCTTCTATAATTTAATAATTTGCTTATCCTATGTTTTTAATTTAGTTTCATGTAGTGTAGATATGTTCAGTTAATTCAATTTAATTGCGATAAAATTGTGAACTCGCACATAACTTGGTTCTTTTTGCCGCAACATCTAGGTATGAGAATAACTTTCACATAAACGTTCATAGTTAACCCCTTTTTGACTATAAAACCCACTAAGACACCATCATTTGAGTAAGAATTAATATAATATTATACTATTATTATGCCTTCATTCAGGGTGTTATTTTTTTGGTGCATAATTGAAAAAAATATCTGATAGTAGTGACAGTTGAGGCTCCCAAATAATTTTTGTGGACACGGTTAGTTTTTTAGAGCGACACCTGTTGAATGGATTATTGAATTAGATAAACAACATATTGCGTTGTTTTTTCTAAGAATAATGTTTCTAACTCGTGTTTAAACTTTATGGCATTATAATCTAACGCAATTTGATGATGCTTTTGATATAGGTACTACTTGTTACCAACCTGGTTTGCCGTAAAATAAAACAGGCTGTACCCACCGCTAAAAAGTTCCTAACTTAACAATACAATAATGAGAAAAACCTATATCATCGCGTTCTATAATTCTTACCCGACTACCGACGGAGGGGGGTTATGAGGCTGGCAGTTAGCACCCTATGTACTTATGTTTCTCTGACAATTGCAGATAGAGCAGAGGTTGGTAGAGCAAGGGCTCATGGATAATTTACTAATTGAATAAATCTAATGATAGATAAAATAAAGCGTTGTTTTAGAAATAACGAGACTGTCAAGAAAAAAATTAACTTATCTTTAAAAAGCAGATGTACGGACACATGCCGTAAAAAGGTTATCGATTACCGTACGATCCAATTAATCGATACAAAAACAATCGATCGTTTTGAGCCTCAGCGGTTCACAAATAGCTCTATCGTACCATCGAATTAGGGTTATACGATATTTTTTCTGAAGACGCGCGTCTACCCCTTTTTTAATCGGATTTCGTAGGCGCGTGCTCGTTTTTATACGAGTATTTCTTAATAAAAAGTTAAATCCACCTTATTGCAGCCGTTGGGGTCAGAGTTTTTTATGTATTTCCGTCGAGCGCGGTAGGTGAATGTTTTAATTAGTCAGTTCTTTCCTCCGTAGATCCATGCACTATAATTGTAGCCTCATTTATAACTCTGTTAGCATAATTTAACAGGTCGATGCGTGTGCGCCGGTAGATTGCATCAAATTCTTTTATGTGACCGTCAACGATTTCTTTTCAAAAGTAGGCGAGTAAAATAAAATTGATATCCGATTCATTTATTAGGACGCATGTAGGCCATTTAAAATAAGCTCTGACTAAAATAAAAGCTCCTTAAGAAACTGACAGTAAAAAGAAAAAAAATTGTACCTACTCCCCGTTTTAATTGTTGAGTACTATACTAACCTATAGTTTCTTTTAAATATAGTTTGGTAATGTGGTTACAGACAAAATAACAATAACTTTCATTAATTTTCATTGATTTATTCTGTTTTAGAAAATCTTTGCTTTTGATTACAGCATAATATACCTATTAAAATAAATACTTATGTTAGTTGCATCGTCGTCGACTGTTATATCGGAAACGTGTGACAGTGATGAAAATTCCTTTACAAAATGGATCGTATGAAGAAAACGCCGAGGAATGTCATTAATATTCGAAACGTAACGAGGGATTATAAAATAATAGCAGTAATTTGGGCCGGCCCGGCCGCTCCGTCCTCTGGCATTCCTCGTTTAGATATGCATGGAAATATCTGCTTTATTACATTTTAAGGCTTGCTTCGATGACCAGCTTTTTCCAATGGCTATGCCTGTTTTTGCTCATAAAAGTTAATTCAAAAACATTTTTATCGCTAAACTAGACTTTGTTTGGCTGTATGTATATTTTTAGGGTTCCGTACCTCAAAAGGAAAATAGGAACCCTTATAGGATCACTTTGTTGTCGGTCTGTCTGTCTGTCTGTCAGTCTGTCAACCCCCTTTTCTCAGGAACGCGTGGAGGTATCGAATTGAAATGAACATAAAATACCCAAGTCCGTAACGTAACATCTTGAAGCCTCGGTATAAATAAAACTTCTAGGTCAACGCAATCAACAGTTACAGCCGTTTATCCGAATATTTTGAAATTTCCAAGGGAATTACATGTACACAGAACCTAGAGGATACATCCCGTAGACCTAGAATCATGAAATTTAGCATGCAGCATGGTCTTATAGCACAAGTCAAGGAAAAGATTTGAAACACGTAAATTTGTAGTTTATTCACGAAAAAAATTATATTTGATTCTCGCCATGGACCAAAACTTATCGGGTACTTCTCGTAAACCTAGAATAATAAAATTTTGCAAGAAACAGGGTCTTATAGCATAAGTAAAGGAAAAAATCCGAAATCCATAAATTAGAAGCTTATTCACTAAAAAAAATTTTTTGATTCTCTCCCTGGACCATAATATACATGGTACCTACTTCCCGTTGACCTAGAATCATGATATTTGGCAAGAAACAAGGTCTTACAACTCAACGGAACCCTAAGTACGCGAGTCGGACTCGCAATTGACGACATACAAATTTTCATGTATGTTCGTTTATTTCTCCCTCAAATGTGGACCGATTTTGAGAAATGTTTCGCTTTTGTATAGCTATAGAGGTCACCTCTATAAGGGATCATTCCCGAGGTGGTCCTATAATTTTATTCCCGAGGGATTCGTATTTGTCTCATCAAACTTAAAAAAAGTGTAAAATTAAGGGATTCGGAAGTGTTATTAGTTTTTTTTAAACAATCAAAGTACCTATTGCTCTTAAAAATTCATTCACGAACATTATTAGACTCTTAGACAAGTTTACCCTACGCTGTTTTTTTACATTCTTACCCTACAATCGCTTAATAGTCTACATTATTTCAAACATAAAACGAGAAAAAAACTAAGTAAGAAATTTAAAAATACTCGATCATATTATTATAACTTAAATATTCGTATGTCACTACTTCTGCTCGCAACAAAGACAAAAACGTAATAGTCCTTTATTAGGTACAGTTGTTTTATTGGTCTACGGTAGAGTTTTATTTTCATCCACTAAAACCTTTTCATTCGATGTCTCTCCGTTCATCCTATGTTATTCAATTTTCAAGGGACAACAATAAAAATTGCGAAACAGTTACGCAAACCGTGAAAATTGCAAAGCAACTTCTTTGAATTTGAATATCGTATTGTAGAGCACAAAAAATACGTCCTAGTGATTCTTTTAGGAGGACACGCACTGGTCAATTTGCAAATTAGCAAACCTGCTTTTTGTTACAAATTCTTGCTTGGAAATATAAAGTAATTTGGCTTTGTTACTGTTGTTTCTGTTGAATGTAAAATTATTTGTGCCCGGGACCAGATTAAATTCTTGAAACAAACAAACATCCTTTTATCAGAATATTTAGATTGAATTTGTCCTTTTAATCGAATACTAACTTACCCCAGCAGCTTCGCACGTGTTTTTCTATGGATACGTTTAAAGGTTATTTCTATCCCATGGGAACTGATTTATCCGATAAAAAATAGCCTATGTTTTATTCGAGGCCTAAAACTACTTGTACGCGAAGTAAAATTTCAGCCCGATCCGAATAGAAGTTTTGGCTTGAAACGGTAACAAACATCAATCCATACATAACATCCAAACTATCGCATTTATAATATTAGTGTGCTTGTCAAACACATCGATTTCCTACATTATTTTTTTAATATGTCCAGCAAGATTTATTTATCAAATAGACATTTCTGTACCTACATAAGTTTGTCACGCGTCGGTATTTTTTTTGTGCTGAAATTACCTATATCATGGCTCTTCAATCCATAAAATAATAGTTGGCTCCTCGGCACGGTTATGTGACCATCTCTACCGAGTCAAACGAACTTCATGGTAGGTAATAAATTGTCCTGCTGGGTCTCCACATGCTGTGTGCTGATCGTCCTAAAATCTTTGGACTATTGCAAATTTTGTAAAAAATGAACCAATTTTTAGAAGCTATGAAATCGTTTTGTCTCTACACAATGAGTCCTGTGGTCTAAATTCATAAATCTGTAGCAAAACACTATGAGATATTGTTCTTTTCAAATATTTCCGGGTAAAGTTATACCCGTTGCGGAATTTTTAAGCAAGGACATGCAAATAAAGACAGATTTTAGCTTGGAAAAAATTTTATGACCAGGAAAAAACCCGCTGCAGTTAGATGACATTTAAGATTTTTTTATTCCGGTCCTTTTTTTTATTTAGTAAGTACCTAGTTTGTAGTGATTCATCCATCACATCCATCCATGCAAACTTTCGCATTTAAGTAGAATAGCGTAAAATAATTATTTCTCTCTAAAATCTGTGGCGTTGATGAAGATTTAGATTGACTCTAGAGATTGACCAAAGAGGTCTTCCTAAATTCCAACGGCATAACATATTCCAAAGATAATGTAAGGATACCCACGTAACATTCGAGCACAGAGCATGTTATCTGCAAGCAGTAGGCATTCTGTCGGTAGCGGGATAGGCTGATCAATCATGGGGCCTACCCCTTCTAACCCGCCCCGTGTTGGCTGGCGCGCGAAAACAAACGGTTGCCTGGCAACGGGGGTGCCACCCGCCGCATCCCACACATGACACACCACACGAGCTTCGAGCTGCTCAACGATGCACAAAGCGACATTTCTTGGTAATGTTTGTTTTCTGAGGGGCTGGGGAGGATAATAAAATTATTAGTTATTTTGAAATATATTTTCGTGAAAATAATATAGGAATACTACTAGCTTATAGATCAATTTTTAAAAGATGGCGCGATTTTTTTATACAATAATTCACGCTGACGACCACGCCACAAATCCAGGCCTTTAGTATAACGAAAACAAAAGGAGAAAACCTTTTAGACCTTATCTCTAAAGGCGGGCACTGACCGGCGTTGCCGGGTGTTTTGCAACGTGGTACACAGCGAGCGTTCGTGCCGTCAGTACGGGGAAAGAAGACGCTTGCAACGAGAAAATAGACGGAATTTAGCACTCGGCGTACGTATCATATTCGCTGCGAATGGTACTCATCACGCCCTGTAACACTGGTCATTACGCAACTTTAGAATTACCTACATAAAGTGGTCTAAAACATGCATCGGTTTATTATTAGTTTTTTATCACCCATTATTGCAATACTAGTTGCGCCCCGCGGCTACGCCCGCGTGGAAATTTATGTTTCCAACTTTCTTAATTTTTTCTTCCATAAGAACCTTCTCTTGACAATATCAAACAGAACAAAGAATTAACGAAATTGGTCCAGCCGTTCACGCGTGATGCCGTAACCAAGGGAAATAGGGATTCATTTTTATATATAAAGATTCGCAATACCAAGGAAAATAATCTGCAATATGCATAGTTTCGCACTAAACGAGTATTTAATTTATCGCACTAAACTAAATATCCCGCAGGAAGGAGACATGCAAATTTTTATTAAGTGGAAAGTAGAAGAAGCTAGTTATGGAAGCGCGTAGGTATGTAGCAATCTACCAACACCTAGTAATAAATAACAGCTTTTGTACCAAATAAAAATACTAACTGAAAATGTTGGCTTCTATTTTTCTCTCAAAATAAGTTGTATGTGTGTGTAATTGAGAAGAGGAGAAAGCCTTCCTGCCGGTGATCCATCATCCCGCTGACCGCTGCCCCCCCACCCCCTGCCTCCCCTCTTACTTTTCACTTTCTCTACATATTTTAAGGAGAATAAAACTTTCCCTCCGCCCTTCGCCTTTATTTCCTCCATGGAATGTAATAGAGTCGCGGTCACAGATCGCTTCCGCCGAGAGCTCCAGTTTGGAACAGTTCGCCAATCAGTTGTCTTGTTATCTCCGATGACGGCTCTTATATATCCTAATGTAGGGATGCTCTATCTTACAAATGGTAATTCTGGTGGGAATCAACTTTTGACATTTTGTTGGAGTTTACTCAAGTTGGATTTATTTTACCTTTTTTCGTACCCTAGTTTGGAATTGTCAATTTTGTCAAGTTCCTTCCACTCGAAAGGTGGGTCAGTACCTAAGATATCGTTATTTTCAACCGACTTCGTAAAAATGAGGTGATTGTTCGGCTGTATGCTTTTTTATGTATGTTCGTCGATTTCTTCGTGATTTACGGACCGATTTGGATGATTATTTCGCAGTAGTATTGAGAATGATCCCAAGATAGCGTAATAAATATGTTATTCCCGAGGAATTAGTATTGTAAAACTTAAAAACAGTGTAAATATTAAGTAACTTAATTTTAGTTTTTTCAAAACAATCAAATTATTTAGTACCTATTACCAGGGTAACTAGTACCAATATTAGTCTATTGGAGTTGTCTGATGTGAACGTTGCATTGTGGTGATTCAGCAAGAATCGGAGCTATTTTTGTGTATCGACGTAACGGGATCGCAGTGTCTATAATAAATGAACGGGCGCGGGATGCTGACCAATGGCAGTCCCTCCCTCAATCAATATGATGGACTCGGCCGCGAGGGGACGATCGCTCACTGATTTTTTCCCTCGCTGACAGCGCTCGGGAGGACCCGTTTTTGCGCCCTCCGTGCATCCACACGTGAAGGGAGCTCGCAATTAATAAGTGCTCTATGGCCGCCAAGACCCATGCTATATTGTCCCTTCGAAAACGTAAACGAGTTCTCGAATTGCAAGATTGTCTTTTAGTTCGTGAGCGAAATGTTTTTTGCGTTAGAACTGACTGTAAGCACCCAGTTTCCAAATCTTGGTATTCATTTGTAATCAGCAGAATATTTATTCTATATCATAAAAAGTAATTAAAAAGCAATTAGGCGGATTGCTTAAAATTCATACTTCTATCTCGGAATGATCCTTGAAAATTCCTTTGAAAACATTCCGTCTCAAACATCAAAATCTTAATCTAAGTTTAAAATTTCTTCGGGAATCGGCAAATTTTGCACTAAGTCATTAAAGTATAAAACTTCGGTCATTTCGCAGGCGTTGCTTAAAAGCCTTTTTAGGCGGAGGAGTAATCTTTCATTAGGAGAGGGAGGAGCTAAAACGGAAGTTCACTTTGAAAGGAAAATTACGCGTCGGTTGTGTCTGTTACATTCAGCGGAGATGGATTTTAATCACGTCAAACAAAGTTGTGGGAAGCGAGGCCGAGGCTCCGTGCTTTCGCCATTAATACGAGTATCTGCGTATCAATGCTCTTACTCAAGTAATTCGCACGCTCGAGCTCATCACAACTTGCTAATTATTCCTATCTAGTTTCTGCCCGTGGCTTCGTTGAAAGGTTGTTTCTAACTTTTGGGAACTGATTTATAGGAAAAAGTAACCTATATGTTATTCCAACTGCTGTGTGGTGCCGGCTTAGAATTTAAACCACTCCGACTCTTTTCGCGGGTGTCGTAAGAGGTAACTAACGGATATCCGTCGGGGGCGGGCAGCAGCGCTCCCCGCAGAACAATTCTACCACCGAACTGCGATCCCCAACCCGCATGCCCAGCGTGAGGATTATGGGCACTACCCCTCATGAGATAAAAGCCAATAAGGCACATATCAGGGGGTGGCTTGCGTCCAGCAGTGGACCAATATAGGCTGTTTGTGAGGTTGAGGTGTTATTCCAGGTGTAGACTTACATCTATGCAATATTTCAGCCCGATCCCGTACTTTGTCCTGTACTTTTGCCGTGAAGAAGTCACAAACATACAGCCAATCACCCGTCAAACTCGGTGTGATGTGATAGTGTGATATCCGATAGATTTACATACCTACTCTACTTTATGTAAGCGTTATGACAGGTACCGATACATAATTAGCGTAATGCCCGCCGAATGGCCGGCGTGCTATAAATCCGGCACGCCCGCCGACTCGTCATGATGGCGATGTACACGGCTCCAGGCACGTTAATCAGAGTTCAGTCGCCATTCGTTTGATTAGGGTTAGGGCGCGGGTCTATCAATCCGCCACATTACCATGTCCACTTCGGGACAGGGATGCCTCGAACAATTAAAATATATTGTATTCCTTTTTTGGTGAGGCAAGTTGAGCAGTGCACGTTCAAGTAGCGTAGATAATGATTGGCTAGACAGCATGAGAGAGGCGGTCATTTTTAATCCCAATATTTATCTGCGAGACGTATACGTGTGCTAATCTAAAACAAAAATATCGTTGGTGCATAATACCATTTAGTTATCGAAGTCACAGAACTTTGATAAAGTAACTCCTTGCAGTTAGTGCGCTTTAACGGTGCGCGTAAACCAAGAAAATGTTTTATTTCAATATTGTGAATAAGATCAAGGTATAAAATTAAAACAGAACTTAGCTGAAATATTTGCCACCTAGCAAAATGTTTCTGTGCCCAGTGAAATAAGACTGGTTACTTTAGTATAAAGAATCATGAATCTGGAATGTAAAAGTTAAGTCGTCATAAACATACAAGAAGCACGAAAATGGGTGTCAATTACCATGATAGAAACAACCGATTAATCTAAAAAAAACTTTTTTGACATTGATTGTTATAAACCATTACGAAAAATTGCAAATTAGTCACAAAATTCACCATAAAATCTAAGAAATCAAATAATATCGCAAAAATTTTCGACTTCGACGGGACTTGAACCCGCGTCCTCCTCTCAGTATGGGGATGTGATAACCAACTACACCACGAAGTCAAGTGACCCCCCGTCACTGTCGAAAATCTCTGCGACTTCCTACGGTCTCTAGCGCCAAAAAATATTTGTCTGCTGCAGGCTTTCCTCGATCTAATCTGTTTGATTTGAATTTGCAAAGTAATTACAAATGAAATACTGCTGCGTTTCTTAATTTGGAAAAGGATTAATAACTATCTTCATGTTACTCACTCAAGTTAGGAAAGCTCAAACATCTCTTGCATCGGAGGTGTAATCTAAGAAATCCGTATCTGAAGTGAAATACCTTGGTCATAGAGCAGTGGCAGCCCTAGGGCTTGTAAAAGGCTGTTTCGACCGATTCGTGTTTAGCACTTTTAGGTCAATTAGGCAAAGTCGCACCCGCGAGCCATCGCCATCGCGCCACTAATCAGTGGGCACGGTGGGCACGGTGGGCACGGTGGGCACGCCAAACTTTATGCCGTGTTAATTTGACTAATGCGCCGCGGATTACACCCGTGATAAACTACTACCAGGTCCGACACCGGCCGAAGCCATCCACGCATCCATCATTCATTTACGCAGGTAGGTACCTACGCTTAATTTCTTTATGTTTACGAATGATATATTGCCACTTTCGTAAAAATTTTCCTTTCAAATTAGTACAGTGAAATGGAAAACAAATTGGAAAACATGAGACCGAGAGGCTTAAGCGAGTAATGGCCCATTTATCTCATTTATGTTTTTATTTCAGGCACTTACTTATTTTGAAGATTTTGACCTTACCTATTGAATCGTATAAATAATTCAAGCATTAAACATTTCGAGGTACAATTATAAAAAAAATATGTATTTAGATACATACTTATTGGATCGTTCTGAATTTTCAGTAATCCCCGATAGGTATTGAACCTACTCTGTAAAATCTTGCGATCTATAAAACTAACCATGAACTTCTGGACCACGACACATGTCGTAAAAGCTCAGTTCATTACCACTGTCGGAGTCAGCCAGCTGGTGTCCAATGTCGTGTCGTGTCCAGTGACAATTAGCTCGAGTACTTAATCAATTAGAATATAACAATCGCCCACATCGTGTAGCCGTGTGAATACGCCCCTATCACTGTACGATGCTACAAAACATGCTTTTTTGTTCACCACTTTATGACATTTTAAAGACTCATTACGTTTGTTGGAAATGTATCGCGTTCATTCATAGGACAGTTTTTATTTCCCTTATTTGTATGTATTATTGTTGTTTTGGGAGCCCATGACGTGTCGCCGGGGCATTACTTATTCACTGTAGTTGGCGTCGGGCCATGTAATAATTTGACTTCAATCACTCTAATTTACTTTGAAACAGATTAAAGTAGTTCCGAGTTGAGTCCTATTATCATGTATTAAAGGGTATTTTGGATTTATGAGGTAGTTAAGTGCTATCGTATTATGTTATACCAAGTAGGTACTACATTTAAGCTTTCTTTCATCTGTTGTGAGATTTTTGACGCTTTACATCTTTGATAGAAGTAGTTATGATTAACACCTTAGTATCTGTCTTGTAAATCTAAATGTTATTTATCTTCATCGAAACAAGTGATAATTTGTAAATATGTATCCACAATTTATTGTTGGTACACTTTTGCTCGAAAGTGTTTTCTCCGTGGTCATAATCTTAACTATACCAAAGCGTAATGAATTTAAATTAGGTTGATAATAACGAGTAATTTTATTGTCCTTAAGTGTCTATGAAAATCATCGTCATTTCTTGGGTTCCTATTTTAGTAGCAGGTGGCGCTCTACGACAAGATGTCTACGCCGTAGGCATTGTTTATTTAATTGTTGTTTATGCATTTTAAAAGTTCAATCAAATGTACTTATATGCACTTGATTGAACTATTAAAATGCGTAAAAAAGTAAATTTTAATGAAATTGAAAGAGTGTAAGTGCATGTGCATACATATATACTTTTTATTCAAGGTGTTACAGAATCGCGTAAAAAATCGCGTGGTTTTCTCTCGTAGTGCGGACAGGCCCTAAATGTCTAATTATTACAAAAAATAATGATACTTTATGACAACTTGTGCACGCAATTGTACAGTTTTAATATAAGCAGTGGTCTTCAATTGGTGGGAGAGGGTGACGGCAGTTAATTCATTTGTGGTCGCAGGACATGCGGGAACTTTGTCTGACCGTAAATGTGTAGCACGACCACAGAATACTATACTCTACACCGAACATTTACAACGTTTCCTGATGTCCACCAAACGGCTGTGGGTGTGGCAGGCTTCTAAATTATACTCGCTGCGATGCTTTAGCTTAATTATCGACAAAATCTAATTAAATATATTACAATGTTCAAAGATGTAATAGCTCAAACGTTGTTAACGATCGCATTCATCACGCACCACTGTGATATTAATAGGTTACTCAAAAACGAAATAAAAACTTGATAGAATTGATGGACGAGATTAAATCTGAATAAATTAAGCAGGCTCCGCCTCCTGCGTTATTCGCTGCACCCTTCCACCGAAAGGGTTATTATTAGATGCCTGAGCGGCGCGCGCGCCGGCCTCGCCTCGTCTTTGAGCGTTTTTTATTATTTTTAACTTGACATCCAGCCATGCGATTGGACGAAAGGGGTAACATGGTATAAATCCGTGGATCCTTTTTTAAAGGACGTTCCCGCGAGAGTGAAAGGGTTAGGGTAATTGTTCGAAAGGGGAATTTGGATGGGGTTAAGCGAGAATAAATCATAATGCTGTCAATGTTGGGTTAAATAATGTAGTAACTATGTGCTTCTCTCTGCTGTATGTGAACAAGGGTTAGGTAGAGAAGGTGGTAGGTAACATGATGCGAACTTTGTTGAAAACGATGGCTACAAGAAAGTATTGGTGCCTAAAACATATATTTAGGTTTCTTACACTAACTCCATTTACACCAGGATAATTACCCTGACTTGAGTTATGAGCTTAACAATATTTCGGCACATTTTCATGCGCCATGATCACGGAACGGTTAGGTTTTTTTGTTTAAACAAACTAAATTTTATCGGAGTAGCAAATAACAATTGAAAAACTTGAGGGTTATCGTAAATCAGTCGATATTTAAATATAACTTTTGTTGCTTTAGTCGTGCGCCGGTCATAAAGTTGCGATAGTGGTTTAACGTGACTTTCGCAACTACTCGGGGATTACCGCGTCGACACCTTGTTCCTCTAATTTACGGGGAAAGGCTCGTTCGCACGTTATCATGACATATGCACAACTCTATCCCAAAGGATTAGTTGCGCATTCAAACTTATATCGAGAATGTATTAATCTCTATTCGAGCTTTGTTACGTAGGGATTATTTGCAAAGCAATAATTTGCTATTTTTTTTGCGGCAGCATGCCGTTTTCAAGTATTTTATTGCCAGGTTTTGAAAAGGAATTTTAGAGTCGCATACAGTAGGAAAGGCAAACATTAAGATTAGATTTACAATGAGTAACAAAATAAATTAGTTTATTCATTATTGTTCTGACAGACATTGTAAAGTTACAATTGTTACCTTTTAACATTGTTTTAGGTATGTAAGTACCTGTCCAGGATTGTAAACAAATTTTACATACGACATTTTACTGTAGTAGCACCTTCTTTGAGGCCTACTACCGAACTATTTAGGTATTATTATTGAACTTAAAACATAGCAAAAAGTAGCACATTTTTCGATCCGTTCTGTGTTGAATCAGACACAAAACTTTGAAGAACATTTAACTGCTTTGCAAACAAAAAATAGTAAAAAATACATCAGGTTGCCTATTATCTGACAAAGATGCCGAAGCAAATTATCTTGCCAAATCTTTAAATATGATCTTGGAGATATATGGAACGTCGCACTGGACCCAAGCAACCCTAATATTTTAACGTTCGCAACTGAGGCTGACATATTTTGCGGCGGCTCCATAAATTATCTATTAGTCGAACATCACTTGACGTGTCCACAATGGGTAGGTTAACTTTTGTGCAACCGGATCGATCGAAGAAGCGCATAATGCATCGATATACAAGAAACCCTTCCTCACCTGCATTCCCACGATGTAGAAAGTTTCACCACGCAAAAAAAGTTTGCGCAAATAATATTTTACGTGAAACATTGAATGTTACCTTCGCAAGGGTCGAGTCCGATGGACGGGGATTTGAATACGAACATGTGCATGCGTGGGAAAGCACCTCCCTGCCAGTTATTCCCTCATTCGATAACTTTTGGAACTTTTATGGAATTTGCTATCGTGGATATTTAGCATTGATAATGAAGTGGGCCGTTGGCTCTAGGCATCAGGTAGGCTAGTGAATTTCATCATTTAGTAAGAGCTATATCCTATCTACGGTATATCCATACTAATATTTATACTTTGTAGTTGTTACAAACTCATATAATCGTTCAGAAGAATAATCATTTTGAATTACAATTATTGACCGACTAAATCGGAATAAATGTATTAATATTAAAAATTCTAAAGTTACTCTGTCTGTCTGTCTGTTACCTTTTCATGCCTGAACGGCTAAACGGATCTTAATGAAATTTGGCCGGGAGGTAAATGGTATCCTGGGGACGGACAGAGGCTACTTGAAGCCGCAGGCAGAAGCTAAATAAATAAATAATGCTGGACAAATCACACAGCATTATCTAGCTCCAAGCTAAGCAGAGCTTGTGTTATGGGTACTAGATAACTGATATACTTAATACAATACACTACATAGATAGATCTTTTTTATTATACATAGAAAACATCCAGAACGCCCTGGACAAATATCTAGAGATCCTACAAACATTTGTCCCGAGAGGGAAATCGAACCCACAACCTCCTGCGTCGCAGGCGGACCTTCGCCCGCTGCGCCACAAAACTCGTCAAGCTAGTAATGCTAAGCTAGTAATTAATATTCCCAACAAGCGTAGGTGAAATGATTATCATGAATTCCTTATTATTGTTGTCTCTATTTCCAAAGATCGTGTCCGTGAGATTACGGCGAGGGGTTAATCTTGCACAAACCGAAGGCTGTTTCTCCGAAGGTCCTGATACGAGCCGATATGATCGAAACATGACGAACGATTTATACACGTACCTATCTCCAATACGAGAATCAGTATAATCCGAGTTTTGTAACGTTGCTTATCTTAGTCAATTGTCTGAGTATAGAGATAAACTATAGGTTCTGTCTCTGAGTTACACATTAGTGGCTAGTTTCTGCCCAGCCATATTTTGTTCGGGATAAAAAGTAGCCAGATCTAAAACTACATTTATGTTATTTCAGTCCGATCCGTTTAGAAGTTTAGGAAGAATAGATACTAAACATCCAAAGTTTCGTACGATAGCAAAACTCCGAGTTGCAAAAACTATCAATAAATAAATTTAAACAAATTGACAAAAAAATCCTTTGTAAAAAGGCTTACTACAAGATATCAGATTATCTAATTCTAGAGGATAAAAAGCTTGGGACGAATTTTACTCCAAATCGAAAACTGTGTTTGTTTTAGAGTTGGAGCAAAACTCGTCCCAAGCTTTTTACTTCACCTTAAAAAGATTGAGGGAACAACAAATCAAAGTCATCACTTTAAATCCTAGTTTTACTATGTGATTCCTAGATATAGTAGATACTAGCCGTTCTTATGTAATACCTATCTCTCCAAGAGTGGATCCAAACTTAGCTATAACATAATGGTAACGACTGGTAGGTATTATTCGTTATCCTTTGATGTTCCGACGTTTCGGCAGGTTTACTTGCTGCCGAGTTAGCTCTATTATTTTCAGACTAGAGATGCCTCACAAATAAGAAAGATCTATACAATAGAGAGATAGGATAAACGCAACTCAATGCAAATAATGCAGTATCGGGTGATCTTCATATGAAAGAGTCTGTTCCCACGTGTTTCTACTTTAATTTCGCTACAGAATACCTCCATGCGATCCTTATTGGCGCAAAAACAGGGAAGGTCAGTAATCGAGTGAAACTGGGCTAGTCTCGGGTTGCATCGCCCCTTTCACTCTCGACACTACCTGCGCTTTTTACCATCTTCCCGGAATCGCCAGAGATGGGACCCGACCATGACTGCTGGGATGCTCAAACTTTTACATTTCTTTTCACTTTATAGTCTATTATACTTATTTATAGTCACCTCTATAAGAAAACCCCAGATGGGGGGTAAAACAAGGTCTGGAATTTTGAAAATGTGAATAGGTAAAAAAACATTATCCTACTAAGTGATATTATAAAGGCGAACGTTTGTGCCGTTGTTGTTGTGTACTAAAATTACTCAACGGATCGCGCAGAAATTTTGCAAACATAAAGTTCTAGATCTGACGTAACATAAAGGCTTCTTTCGGCTATCTTCTTAAAAATCGTGTGAAGCCATGGGCAGAAATAGAATGAAGAATTTTCGAGGAGAGAGGAGATTTATTATTATTAATATAAACCTATATACTATACCTGTAGGGTCCCACTGCATGGCAAAGGCCTCCCGTTCCTCCTAAAGAGGAGATCGGAAAAAACTACACAAAACAGTAAGAATAAGTTTGAGAATAGCTGACCGTTGCTGCAATGGACTGCAGTATTTCGCAAATTCTTCTATTCGAAAGGGTCTTCGCAATAAATCAAATGTGTATGGGTTGCTCGCAAAAAATCAGCTTAATTACTCCTATTTGGTTATTCTGTGAAGAAATCTATCAGTTTCAGGCTCTACTGTTTTTTGTGACAATAGTTTTGTGTTTTATTGAATTAGTGACTTACATAAGTATTTTAAGGAACATGATATTTTAACCATTCAAAGTGGATCAATAGTTTTTTTCACTTTTGTGTTTTTAGACTTCATGGCTTAAAACACAAAAGCTATACCTAATCAAATCAATTTAAAAGCAGAGTTGAAGTAACATTACGTAATCTGCTGTTGAGTTGTATCCACTGTAAGAATAAGAGGTTGAGATAAAACGTAATTTCAGCAGAATCTAGGTATTTTATACGTGGCATAATTATTTTTTGCAAATAAGTATTGGCCGCATTGTATCATCAGGTAGAGCTGATTTCGGTACAAAACTATTTTAGAATTCTCCTTATCTTTTCGCCAGTAGAGTTTATATTTGAACGAGTGATTCGTATATCTACTATTCGATGAAAAAATGCTATCGCAGTTTCGATCATTTATAACTTACATTTGACGGGCAAACAAAACCAGCAGCAGAAAAAACGCGGATTGCTGGAATAGGAAGAGTGGAAATGAAGTATAAATGTAACACTTGCACTTTCAATCGCGTCCTTTGTATCGGATTTCAGACCTCTGGTTTCCAAGCCATTGTAGATCCACACACGTGTGGGTAGAGTTAGGTAAAATACCTATATTTTATGTTTCTTGCGGATAAGATGCAAATGAAACTGTGAAAATTTAAACATAAGGGTAAATACAACTACAAACAAAGAGATAATATCCGTTGTTTGTGTAGTTTTTGTTGTTCGGTTCCAGTAGGCTCCTTATGCTAGCTCTTTAGGTATGCTAGGTAGTTTAAGTTTAAGAAAATATAATTAGTAATATATTAATATATATTTAATATTAATTATTAATATATATTTACGATGGATGGAGGGAATTGTTAGGTAGATACATAACAGCCCCTCCAACCATCCGCCGTCGTCGTTATAACGAAAACATACCTTTTTATAAATTGGATACATGGAACGGGCCATATTTTTTTACAAAACATTGAGATATAGTTCTAGCGAATAAAACCACATTTCGTTAATTGAAGAAAAATTACTTTAAACGCAGGATATGTAAGTTTGAAGAGGATAATCGGAGTATTGAGAGCATGTTTGCTTGTACCCGACACGAGAGGTTGTTTGTCGGCGCGCGGCACAATGGCACATGATTTCACAGTCTGCTGGCTGCCAGCAATGGCAGCAATACGCGCTGTCCGCCTCGATGCTCCGCACTACCGCAGAGAATCAAGTACAAGTAAAAAATCACTTTGAATGTACTCTCCTCCTCCTCCTCAACAGCCTGTGTTGGTCCACTGCTGGACGCAGGCCTCCCCCTGATAAGCGCCTTATTGGTTTTTATCACATTGCATGTACTCTAAAGTTTCAAAATTAAATTTCATGATGTCTTTAAATAAAGATATTGAATTTTGAAAACACTACGTTTTCATAAAAATTCATTAATTTGACTTAGAAATATGTATAGACTATGTTTTAACTCGTCAGTACCCCAAACGACGCCACGAATATAGTGGTCCTTAGCCCCCTTTTCACTGTTGTTTCTGTTTGTTGCAAAATTTCGTTTGATTTATCGCACTTTAGGTACATATAATTTAATACTAGTTCTTATTTGTTTTTTGTAATTTTCTTAGTTAATAAAGGTGTTTGTTTCTATTTAATAGGTATACGTAAAGTTCTACCAGCACTTATTGTACAAAATAGACTAAGTTGTCTGAATAAAGAAATTTTTATTTATTTTTATTTATTGTGTGATAAGTATTATTGAGTAAGTACTAACCTAAAGCTTTTAGGTTAGTACTTACTCAATTCTTATTCTTACATGAATTTGAATCTTACTAAGTTGGCAAAGTCAACACATCGACGAGTCCGATGGTGCATGCGCTCGAGTGGCGTTAGAGGCGGTGCACACGTGCAGATTAAACATTTCAAAGGATTTTTTACAATAAAACATATGCCGCGTTTTGCCTTAACCCACTTTAAGCTCGATTATAACCTTCTTACCTACATTTGCTTCGCTTTTTGCGCGATTGAAGTTGCCGATATAGAAAGCATAAGGGCTTATCTTTATACAAGCGAATTATTCAAAGTTATGGCTGCGCTTTGCCGTCTCCACTTAGATATTACTTCAAATGTTACTGAAAAATTATTACGAGGAAAACTAAACTTTAAGTTTAATTCGTGCTTTTTGATGGCTTTTCTCCCTGTAACATAGTTAGGTAAACGGTTGCTGAAAAGTCGTGGTTCCTGACTTTTCAACAACCGTTTTTGGACGTATATTAATTTTTGTTTCACATAAGATCACACATTAGAAAATAAAAGTTAAAAGTGGGCACGTCCATTATTTACTTAGCTAATCCTTCTACCAATTTTTTTCTGTTAAGTACATAATAAGTTTTATTTTCTAATGTGTGGTCCAATCGGATCATCCAGACAAATTGAGAGGACAATGGCGAGGAAGATGAGAGTTATATGCATAGTTATTATCTAAATGAATTTATTTTATTACACTTTAGTAGGTAATTATTAACTATATAACACCAGGACTTACATAACCCACCTATCCATACCTCAGACAGTGAGTCTAGTTTGAACCATTTTCAACTTCTTCCGTTCAAAAGGGTACTGACAACTGACTGTGTGAAATTGTAGACAGATTGGGAATTGGCATCGCAAAAACTAAAGTGGTTTTTGTTTATGGTTACGAAGCACATCGTGCCTGAGACGACTCGCATATGGGCGGAAAGACTCGCGATATACTTCTCATCTTGTGCAATAATGTATGTTCTTACAAGTAGGGCTGCCGAACAAACTATTTTAATATTTTGAGATTTTAACATCACAACTCAATTTCGTAAGTGATAATAACTGGAAGTAAAATTTTTCGTTCAATTTGTTTTTTTTTTATATACCTAATCAGGACTTGATATTTGTTTGTTAAGGACTATGTATTGAATTTTATTAATGTAAATTCTATAGTGCTCTACCTAACAAAAATCGCACTTATTATTACTTTTAGGCCCCGACCAAAAAGAGGCGTGCTTTAAGTTTAACTTGTGTTTCTGTGTGCTTGTCTGTGGCATCGTATCTCCCAAACGGAGTAACCATTTTTTTTAATTTATTGGTCAGATGACTTCTATCTTCAGGGGTTTTATCACTCATTCTTTCATTGAGAGTGTTTTTTCGTACGTTCGGAGAAAATCAGTGCAGCCATTCTAGTGTCAAGATATTAGTAGAATTTCAAAGTAAAATAAACGCCGGGATTTTAGATTTTCTGTAAAATAACTCGTTGAATATCTAGTTTAGGTGTTCATATTAATTTCGCATATGAATAAGATAAATATTGACAGCAGCCTTCGTAGTCAGCCCTGGCAGTGTGTTTGTGAAGGCTATGTTTGCGTGAGATCCCACGGCGGGGCGGTGTAACGTGAGGCGGGTGTCCGCGGCTTCCGTCCGGCTTTTAGCGCGTCTCATCGGTCACCGCCGCCCGCCCGCCCCGCCGCCCCGCCGCCCAGCAGCCATTCTCACATCTCATCCGCACATATCATGTGAAACATATCGCGAAAGCATTATCACAACATAAAAGCTTTTACTTTCAATGCTCGGTACGTCACATAAAACTGACGAAGATATCCAGGCCGGATAGGTGTCAGATAAAGGCGCCTAGCTTCCGACGCCGATGGGCCGCTCCAGTCATTAATATTAATTAGCCTCGCCGGTGCGGCGCTCAATGCGCTCTTTGCTTCTGACTCGCTGCGAAAATTAATTACTCGCAATCTTTATGTTCCAATTATAAAGGCCTTCGCAACAAATTAAATCTGTCCGGAGCAGGCTTCTTTTGAGAGAGGTTTCACTCTCTTTGTGCGCTTGATAAATGTTCTTTGCGAAAATTCTTTGAATTCAGCAAAATTTGGACATTTTAGACTTAATACGTTAAATTACGAGTGTCTGAGAAAACCCTTAGTAATTAATTTATAGCCGTTATGAACTTATATAACAATGAGAATGAAATTGTATGGGTGAAGTTCGTTGCGCTTGTGAAGAATTGTATCTAATTGTACGTTATGTGCCTCTCGTGTGTGGATAAAAGCGAAATCGATTCCCAAAACCAGCTTTTTGCATAAACGTTCGCGACTTCCGCGTTCAGGGAGCAAAAACTAAATCTCAAAGAAAAAACTAAAGTTTCCCTTTCATCGAGAGGCAAAATATTTAACGGCCGTAACCGGATATCTCGGTGTGGCTCTTGGAAACAATCAAAAAACCACCGACGTGTTATTACGTGAAACCAACATTTAATAAGCCCATTTTTTATTTTGCATGGGTTTTGGTTATCCATTAATTCGTTGTGCAAAAACTATTTTGGTTTACCGACGCTGTACTCTATTTGAATAGTTGGAAGGTGCTCATTGTTAGAAGATGCGGAAATGGGATATTTTCTTTCGAGTGAAATATAATATGCGCTAGCTTTATGCTGACCTGACGCAAAAACGTTACTATTTTGCAATAATTCAACGATTCATGCGTGTCTGAGGCTGAGAGGGTAAATGCGCAAGTCTGAAAAAGACAAAAAAACATCTGTGAATATACAATATTATATTTGTAAAATATTATGTGGTTCCTGTAGGCCATGCAAGCACGGGGATTGTTCTGTAAGGTAGAATAGACAATAATGACATCGCATCGTCATACATTGCGTACATTATTGAAGTTGAAGGAATGAATTTCAAATAATTTACGCATTCGATGACAAAGTGACGTAGATAGATAGATAAATCTTTATCTGCATCTTCAGACACACATTATGTACAGACTACAGTGCAATTATAGAGTACACTAATACAAATAAACAATAATAAAATACAGTTGACAAATAAAACAAACAATAGCATTATTAACATAATAGGCAAACTGTCTGTGTGTGCTGCGGTATGTCAAAAAGGCCATGGCTCAGCGTAATATAATATTTTGCTCGAGAAGCAAAAACACTGATATTCAGCCATAACCCATTGAGAACAAGCAGAACGAGTTTCAAGTGTAATGTGTACCTAGCTAAATGTTTGTGTTTGACGTAATTTTCCTTTATTCTACCCTAGACAACAATGCCTGTACTGATGAGATTTTCGATGTTTCATAACTGAAAGTTAAAAGAACGATCTTGAGAAACCCTTGGGTACCACCTACCGCCCAAAACATATTTCGTGACTACTGGATGTTCTTTTCAGCAGATTTTATTGATAGAATTCTGAGTGACATACACCCACACAATAGTAAATCTCCTCTAAATGCGCTTTTTCAAATGTTTTGTATAACTTTGATATCGTGTCATTTTTGACGTGGACAGGAAACGGTTATTAAAAACCTCAAAGGATCGATATGTCGGTTTATGTCTTATAATGCAATTTGAAATCATTGTGCTATTACGCGCTTAGGTACCTTTTGGGTTTAGATAGGTAGGTACATTTAATTGAATAGTGTGAAAAAATGTCTAGTAATATTATATTAATGTTAAATTAAAGATCCCCTGTAAAACAGAAGTGTGCCTTGGCCTCCGATAGGAGAATGTTTTGGTTGTAGCCAGACCTCACGAAAAGGTACATCTAAATAAGAAGCAGATTTTTTGTTCTCCGCATTACCTATTTTTTTTTTAAATCATCTATTTAGGGTTTGTTCAATTATTTTAACATGCCACCCTTGAAAAGTAGGTACACAAATTATAATAATACTAGGTAATGCTCCGCATTACCTATGCATATGCTGAATTACTATCTTGAATCTTCGGAATATTAAGTGACAGCAATGTTGATGACATTCAATAGCGCCAGGCAAGCAGGCAATGCTATTGCCAGGCAGGTAAACTCATCTCCATGCGCCAAAAAACGAATAATCAATTTCCTGTCAACAACTGACCAATGTTCAAGTGGCTGCATCAGGAAGATCGTCTCACGACCGATGGGAGATTAATGAATTTAGAATTAGATACGTCCGAATTGAAATGAAATTGGAGTTCTGGAATCGGAAGTGCATAGTGCGTGTTGAATGTGATGGATTGTTGCGAAACTGGTAAAAACTCGCGTCCGCAGACTGCCCCGCAGCTGCCCTTCAATTTACGTAATCGGATAAGTTTTTTTGCATTTATTAAAAGGTTCACTTTGAATCGCTTTACACGCACGTATGGGTCTACTTACCTACGTGGTTTTTTGTAAAGGTAACAAAACTGAGAATTTTAAAGGTTAGAAAAGAAATAAAATGATAACTTTTGAGTATTGGTAAAATGTTGTCTAAATATGGAAATAATGGCTATGGCAGTCTCTCTGATGCATGAAATGTAAATTAGAAATTAAATAGCCACGTGTTTAAAAGTGATTGTATTTGAGTTAAACTTCAAAAAATATTCGAAATAGGAAAAGGAAAGGGCACGTAACAAGTCTGACACAACCATAATTCGAAATCCAAAATAGCAACGTTATAAAGTAACTAGTGATTTGTGTATGAAATAGTGTGAATTCGACGTGAAGTTGGAAGAGGGTGTAGCGAGAGGTTGCGTAAAGGCCGAGCTCCGTCACAGGTTGTCACCGGCAGAGGCGGGGGCTACAAAGGGCACCGCGCCACGTCAACATATCATAAAGGATTTGCTGTGTCCAGCGGATTATGCTGTGGTCACAAGGAATCTAACTCTAGATAAAAACTTATAAATTGTTTTAAGAGTAGACAGAGCAGGCCTAAGGTTTATTTTTTCTTTACCTACGCTGATTTTCGATTGAGGTTTTTCACCATTTGGGATTGTGTGAAGTGTCAATGCCTAATAGTTACTGCGGAAAAACTAACGATAGACAGAAACAAAAAAAATACTGAGAAAAGGTAGGTCTAAAAACTCTAAGAGTCAAGTTCACCAACAGATGGTTAAATTTTAAACAGTTGTTTTGCAGTTTTTGACGCGAGTTTTCATACATTAAACTTCAGCGTTAACCGACGAAGCTGCCAAATTATCCAATTATCTATTGGTGACCACACACCTAAGGCTTGTGTGCAACAAAAGATAATCGAACAGTTAGCATTGACATTGACGTTTAATGTAAGAAAACTTCTGTCAAAAATCTGAATTGAAATGACCGATTATTATCTTTTAGGTAAACCTAATCTACCTAATCTACATGATTTTCAAAGCTTTTGATAATACTATTCCAATCAAAAAACACTATAGAGTTCCGTAAAAACGTTGGAGACTTAAACTCCAGTATGCTAAAGCCTTTAGCTCCGCGGGGTGCGCAAATGGATCTAAGGTTCTTCATCAGAAATAACTTCAGTGATTTTTATACAGAGGTAGTTGGTTTGTATTAGACATTATGTAGGTCGTTTTTTTAAACAACTTCAAAAGAAGAGGAGGTTCAATGTATTTATTTAGTGTGTTCATCGATTAAGTACCTACTTCGTTAATTGTAGACCAATTTTGATGATTCTTATGCTATTGAGAACGATCTCGAGATGGCAAAATTTTATTCCCGAGGTATTAGTAAAACTTAAGAAACAGGGTAAGTTTTAAGGAATTTGAAGTCGATTTAGTTTGTTAAAAAAATCTAATTATATTTTTTAGGTCCATTTTTTATATCCAATCCATTCTATAACATGAATTTGACCGAAAAGCGCCAAACGCTATGCTTTATTTACTTTAAACTCGGGGTTTTTCTAATCTGTCTTACAATAGATACGAGAGAAGTATATTTTATACAAGCTTGCACCTGGTCGTTATTTTATTTGTTGTTCGATGTCCACGGGTCAAAAAATATTCAATAGATCGACCCAACGGATTCCGTTAGATAATCGCTCTCTGGGTCACTTTTTATCTGAATTTTTTGAATAAAAAATGGCATGTGCTCGACAAATTATGCATTTCGTTGCATCACAAAGGCACGCGTCCTGGCGCATGTTGTGTTTTTTAGAAATTGCACATCGATGTCAAACGAAGTGCCTATTGTGTGTGTGGCTGCGTCTAGCCACGCGCTGCAAGATGGCCTATTGATTGGAGATTAATGCTGATGCAAATAGACAAGTCACGCTGGTATTTTATATTTTTTATGAGTGTTATACTTACATTAATTTGTTTCAAGATTTATTATTCTTTAGCGGGGAATGTTGGTGTAACGTCTTGAAAAATCTTATAATTTTTGCATTGGTAAGTTTAGGTAGGGCAGGATTTTTTTAAATGATTTTTTTGTGTCCTAAGGTAGTTATGGTCGGGCACGAACAAACAAACGGGTTTTTAGTGTTTTCTAGACTCTACAAGTAATTTAGATAGCAGATTATAAGTTTAGCGCATATTGTAAACTATTTGCTATGAATCCACGCTTAAACAAATAACGAATCAGTTGTTGTTTTGAAGTATATTAAGATTACGAGATTTATTACTGAAATCAACATATGTCGATAGACTCTGAAACTACAATTGAATGAAAGTATGTTTTAGCATTCGTAGCAAAATCAAATTATCTACCTACACCTAAAAAACCTAGAAAATAGTACAAACCCGTTTTTTTTTGTCACGCGTGACCGTACCTCAAGTCTCAGGCTATCATTCATCTTCAAGGATTAGTTAGGTTCTTGCGAGTATCTAATTATATTTATTTAACCATTTCAAAGGAGAGTTCAGTCCCATTCATGACCACCAGGGCTGATAAGCCAACGGCCGAAGCAATATCCCATGTTTGCGTTAAACAAAGATTTCAACTCGCTAAACTCTATCTCGAGTTTGCACAGGCCAAGGATGCTACAAAAAATGCCCGTCGATCACGTCGATGTTATTTTTGAATTTGTGCAAGGCGTTTGACAGCGGACAAGAAGAGTCGCGCGACAAAAGGTGACAGGCGAAGGAGTGCGAGACAGGAATACAAGGGAACACAATGACGAGAGACAGTTGAAAGACGTTATGAATGGGACAGGGAAGAAGGAGTGATCGCCTGTGTCCGTAGCTTCGTCCTGTGTCCGCCCGCGCCGCCAAATTACACTGACTGATAGGTTTTATAAGCTTACTTAAGACAGAATATTTTTTGAGTCTCTTTCTCTTAGCTACTTATCTATACACATCTAAGTCTATCTGAGGCGTAAAACGTGCCGCAATCGGGATTGGCACATGGCTTTGCGGTCAGTCAATGTTCCCTTCCGGAAACACATAAATCCAGCTTTATCATTGAAATAAAACAGTAGTTCTGAAAGTGGGATAGTGTAGGATATAATTCACATTTATGCGGAGAGGCCGTCCGAGCGTGACGGCGCGTATCGAGTCGCCGAGATAGTTCGCAAGGACAATTTTATTCTCTCCCGGAGTAAAAGGGAATTATTCATCACACCCGGAAGGGGAGAGCTCGTGACGCAAGCTTGGAATAGCCACCTGCCCTCTGGCGGACGTATCAACCACCATGACCCCTGCAAGCCATTTGATACTGTAAAGCCTGAGTTATAGAACACATTTTCCTTCATCAGGCAACATTTTTCTAACATTTTGATGGAATCGAAGGGTCCAGTTAAATGTTGCCAGTTGCAGAATCAAAAGTTTAAACGGCCGGCTCGGAGAACAAAGGGCTCGGACAGGGCTACCCGGCCTGAGATAAATATTCAATGCGAATCCTTTGGAGACGATATTTTATATCTTTTCGATTGTCCAGCCTCTCACCTGCACGAATGCAGAGACAGTGAACAGGGATTCTAAAAGAATTTGAAATGAAACGTTATAAAGAGATTGAATAATGTAACGGTTTTATTTTTCCGGAAATGGGTAGGTAGGTATGTTCAATATGTTCATGCCGTATGAAGGGATCAACATTTCTATGCTGCATGACCTTGTCTACCTGGATTTCTATAGAGAGTAATTAAAATCATTTTGATTTTGTACAAAAAGTTAATAATTAACAATTTCGTTATATTTAAACTTATTTCTACATTTTATAACAATTCGACATTTATATTGTCTACCTAGGCAAACAAGTTTGTAATCAATCATAAGGATATTGCTATTGATTCTTGATCAACCGCCCTTATGCTTTTATCATAAAAGAAAACCAGATTTTGTGCAAGTTTATAGAAAATTTACATTAAAATCACACACAAATACAAAAAAACTGGATAAAATTCGGGTTCATTGTGTTCGATTGATTCGTAACGGCCGAGCGCGCAATAATGTGAATGAAATATTCACGATTTTTGTAATTTTGGCGGCGCCGGCGCACATCTGTCGTTCACACGGAAGGGATCGCTGGCCATTGTTGTTTGCAAGTTTAGGTACCTATTTATTGGACAATGTCTATCAATTGCTCGAGTGTTATTGATTAGGAACGTGTTATTCCAAAACCTATAGCCCGATTCTCAGAAAGTGGTCCGTTTCGTGACCGATCATTGAGGTAATTGATGTTTTACTCCTCCTTTTAACTACCGACTTGCCAACTTTTTGCTCAATTTAGATAAATAAGCTGATATTCTGTTTTGTAAATGTGGCCTTGCTTTTTTATGGCGGCTAGTGATTTTTGTCGACACCCGACATCGAAGCCTATTGTCAATTTAACTAACTACTGCTGCAAAAACATTTCGCAAGGCTCTACAACAATAGGGTCGGCATTATGTCATAAAATGGAATATTGCTCCAGTTTGCAAAACTGGTGTAGCTCGCTATTGTTTCACTGACAACGCAATAGGACAAATCACTTGCGCATGTCGGGACACTTTGTTCTGGATGTCGGACCCTTTTGTTTACTTTCGCTTTTAATATTTTAATGACGTCACGAGAACACAGAGTCTACCAAAACAGACTAGAGATTAATTTAGATACATAGTTCTGCATTTATAGCTTGTTTGTTTATTGTAGTCGGACAAAATCCTTTCAAGTAAGAGAACATTTCATAAATCTAAGTGGTCGCAATTGTTTGACATAAAAGTGCCTTTCCGAGAGATCTGTGAAGTGATATAATACCCAAATTATTCACAGCAACTACAAACTTGAGCTAATTAATCAAAGTACGTAGGTAAATGAAACCCTTAATTTGTGTAGCTGCCCATTGATTAATTCCCGCAGTATTTCTGATATAACCAAGCAATCCTACGACAAAAATACTAAAAAGAAACTGAAAGCAAGTTTCGAACTCTATCAATAAAATATCCTTTCTCACAACACAATAAAGGTTTCTTACAGTCAATAATACAATAAACAAATGGGTGGCCGATAAAACACATTACGGAAGGGTTTCACTGTACGCCATTGAACAAATTGTAAACAATACGTGCATTTTGTGCGAATAACTCTAGGAATGAAAGGAAAGTAAAAGTGTTGGTGGATTCTTTTATTTCTGTGTAAAGTGATGCGCCCTTGAATTCTCTCTGGCAAGGCTTAATTGTGCTTTCACATCTACAAAGAGTTCCTTTGAGCGGGCGAGAGCCCCGAGTATACGCCTCAGAAACAAAGAAATACTCAACCTTCATTTTCACTTGCTTCTGAACATCGAATTCGAGGCGTGTTATTTTTCTGAAGTAATTAAATAGGTCAGTCGGATGTTTACATAAACACCTATCGATGTCAAATAGTCTTATTTCTTATTAAAATTGGGTCACACTTAGCTTGATTATAATATAATCAAGCTAAGAATATTATTCTCTTAAAAGTTTTCGTTACCGATGTAAAGTCGGTTATAGACAAGGTCAAAAGAAGAGTTTTTTAATGTCTAGCAGTGGCTTATGCTGTAAATGATGATGATGAAAAAAAATGGAAATAATTTTGTAGTACCTACCTGTGCCAACTAACGTAATTAAAAGCAAATAACGATAAATCAGCATTAAAACTGCGATTCTAATCTGCAGCCAGCTTCAGCTGTTCTCAGCTAATATTTGCTTTAATTAACGAGTCTACATTGATTTGAGATAAGATAGCGGGCACCTGCTCTATGGCAAACTTAATTTATCTGCGAGAGGACAGACAAGAAGTTTGTTCCAGTCTTGAAGCCTGCATGTCGCAGGGACGGCGCGGCGTGTGCGCGATAACAAACCTAAACATCCTGCTCAATGGCTGGTGCACTTCTCTGAAACGAGACAGAGGTGGGCTTTTTACGATAAAAAACACCGATTCGAACGACCAACTTTAAACCTTATTTAGACTGTATAGAGGCGATTTTGTATTTGGTTTTGAAGGCACGCGACAGAAGCAGGTGAGAGCGGTGTTTTTAAAAACTTAGTTTTCGCTGCTTTATGATGCTTTGTGATTGATTTGAAACAAAAGCTTTTTTTTGTTAATTAGATTAAGGCACAGCTATAGATTTTTTAATTAATTTTGTCATAATGTTCAGAGGCTTATTATGGGCTTATTATAGGCATTAACCCCCATGTGATAAAAGCCAACAAGGCGCTTATCAGAGGGAGGCCAGCGTCCAGCAGTGGACTGATACAGGCTGTTGAGGTGAGGTTGAGGATTCAGAGGCTACAATTTTTAAAACATACAGCTGTTGAGTGGATTGAATTTGAGAGCTAATGAGAAATTTTCCAATTCATGGAAAATTTGTATCTGTACCAAATAAAAAACAGAAAAAGCTTGTGGATAGTTTTGTTTAACTCTTTCTACTAAATAATAAAAAATATGGTTACCTAACTACGTTTTAAAAATATTAAGTAGGTACTTGTTTATAGGCGTAAAACAAGTATGTACCAACTTATTATTTTTATACTTTCGTAAACAAGTTAGTTTAACACGCATTAAAAAAGTTGGTACCTATAACCTTATACGAGAGTATGAGTATTATGTATTTGATTTTCTCATCATTTATGTGTCTATGTCTACTTATTTATGGATGTGGGTATATGAAGGCAGATATGTATGAACTTGAGGAGTAAAAAACGCATGGCATGGTAGGGTGGCGCGTGCCCACAAGAATGGTAAAAATAGTGATGTGGTAAAAATAGAGTGGCCTCCGGTACAATAAAAACGCTTAATTTACGCGGGCTGCCGTTGGGGCCGACACTTATGCTTTTTATGCGTGTTGTCTTTGAGCCAATAATTACTTCGGCTAGCCCAAAGATAGAATCGGTAGAGTTCTGTCAGCTTTTAATGATTACATAGACATTTATTATTAGGAAGACATGGTCTTGTCTACTTTATATCTACTCGTATAGTGTAGAATGGGAAAAGTAAAATATGGGCAGTTTTGCTGTTTTTATGGCCAATTTTCTGGTGAATTTGAACTAAAGTCAAAATCAACTAAAGTTAAACCTACCCTGTCTGTTATGCCAGTATTCTAAAAATATTAGGTAGGAATGGGTTGATGATTATTATAATTATTTCTATAGAGTTCAAGGTTGAAGATGAATTCATAAAGACACTCTATGAGCCTACATAAAGAAATCAATAGATTTGTTAAAGATAGACAAATAATCAAATCAAGCATACATTGTTATAGCTATCCAGTACCCATAACACAAGCACAGCTTAGCTTGGGGCTAGATGATGCTGTGTGGATTGTCCAGTATTATTTATTTTATTCATTTATCGCATGAAAGTAAAATAAAGTCCATTAAGATAGCACGTTCTCAAATTAGCCTCAGCAACATATCCAGTAAAAGAAAGCACCGCCCGCCCGCGTCCCGGACAGAAGCCGGCCATAAAATATAAAAAGTGCTTATGTGGCGCTGCGAGGGCTAAAAAACAACATCGGAAGGAACATAATGTAGTAGCGGCTGTAAAAAGTGAACGCAGTGCGTGCACGTGGAGTGCACCGGGGGAGGGTAGTCCGGAGAGGGGGGGGGGGGGTGTAGCGGAGTGCGGGGGAGGGGCATGGGGTGTGTTTACTGCGGGAGGGGGGGCGTGAGCGCGAGCGCGAGCGGCGAGCGCAGCGCGCCACACGCCAGTGTTGTGGTAGGTCGCACCGAGCGAGCCCGCATTACAACTTCCCGCATTCACAAACACGACTCCGCGAACGACACATCTCTACCGCCGCGCTCTATCTAATCAAACCATATTTTAATTGTTGCTTACTAAAGCATAAGAGATTTAAGAGAGACATTTTAAAGTGGTGCATATGTATGCATTTGTGAAACTGGCGTGAGATGGCCCTGTCGCTGCAGTCGACGCAGAATTCGAGAGGTTTGTGATTTTTTGTGTTACTTTCCGTATGTTCCGTATGTGTTGGAGATATGCATGATGTGTGAAAAGTTTTGAAAGTTGCCGGCGGAACATGCGTGGGGCGCGCGCCGCGATTGGCGCGCTCGGGTCTCGCACACATGTATTTGCATCCGAGAATCCGACGGGAGCTTTTGCACATTCAGTGAACCGTGGGCGGCCGGCCCCGCGTAGCCGTGCTACGGACGTGCTACGATACTGCTACGACATTCTACGAACTCGTAGCACATCGCTACGAAATATCCTGCGTTGTGTTTCTTTCATTTTGTCGTGTTTTCTAATTAATTCGGTAATTATACCTACACATTTTTTTTATTCTACTTACTGAAAACCTTTGATAGGTTATTTACCAGTTATTCGTAATTATAACACAAGCTCTGCTTAGTTTGGGGCTGTGTAAATTGTCCAGCAATATTTATTTATGATGTGTTTCTCACTTCCATAATCTTGGGCCAGATAGTCCCTTATTATTATAAATTTACGCCAATTCCTTCATTTAATTCATTTCAAAGTTAAACTCTTGATTGTCTACCTGCCTGATTAATGTAATCCCACCCATCAAGTTTTTCCAGTAACTAATTTATGAGTTGAGTTATTACAAAGGCGATTAAGTATGTACTAAGCAGAATTAACGTGCATAGGTAAGTATCTAAACCTTTACTAGTAATACGAGTTCATAATGAGGTCTTGTTATTTTATTAAGTAGGCAGAGTGATTATTATGTCATGAATCATCGAGTACCTAGGCATAAGGAAATATTTATTAGTTAGGTATCATCTACCTACATGCCGAAAAACGAACACTACACTTAACCATTCTTCGTAGAGGTCAAGGCGGTCTAGGTAATAATTTTTAATTAAAATGGAATTTACCCATGTCCCCTTCCTCCGTAACTTTTTACTACATTATTAGTTTAAGTTGTCTCAATGTTGATTCATTCGTTAAAATGTATGTATATGTTTATATCATATAAGTAATTACTGGGTAGGCACATAACTTTTACAGAAAATCACAAAACAGTAGCAGAATGTTGTGACCAAAATCTCAAATCATATCATATAGGTACTATAGAGATTATTTCCTAAGACCTGATGATCTCAAAGGGATTTTACTCTTTTTAGCCGACGAAATACGGAGGAAGTTCTCAAGTCGACGGGTATATTTTTTTATGTATGACCACGCATAACTTTTTACAGAATAGTCCGATTTTGATCATTCTTTTTTTATTGGAAAGGGCTTTTTATTGGAAAAGATACCCTGAAGTTAGTCACATATAAATGTTAACTCGATGAATTGGAAGTCGGTTGATAGTTTCTTATGACACGCCAAATGATGTTGAACGAACGTTTCGTCGAGGTGTCAGTGTCAGTGTACGAATCTGACACGCAGAAGCCCTGTTTAACCCTAAACCTACGAAACCCTTGAAAGTAATCTGCGGAGTGCGTCTACTTAACGACAATGCTGGGTAATCCCATTACCAACCACGGAAATTAGGCCATCGGGACACGGTACTTATTTCACTATAGTCATAATTTCATCATGTTACTTAGTTGTCTAGATTTACCTGATATCTACTTATTGTATTTATATTATATTAGCCCACAGCTTGACACGCATTTCTTAAAAATAGTATTTGATATTTTATCCAAATTAACAAAAACATAGTGTGCCGAAATTTAAATTAAATTGAACTAATAAAATAACAATTTTATATCAACTTATTGAATAATTATCACATAAAATAGGTACTATTTAGATTTGATTAAAATAATAAATGTAAAACGTCTTAAAAGTAGACTACCAGTTATTCCAACTCCAGATTTCTACAAAATTTTAGCTCAATCCATTCAGTAATTTTGGCTTTGTTCGCCCAAACATCTTCACAACGGCACAAACGTTCGCCATTATAATATTTATGTGATTAGATTAACGATATGAAAGCAATAGTCCTTATTTATAAAATAAACACATTTTATGTTGTCTAAACCTGCCGAAACGTCGGGAAAAATAGTTAAATAAACGCGATAAATACTCATTCAATAATAATAATAAAGGCATTTCAGCTAATTCTCTTAATTTAAAATAAACGGTTCAATCAAAAAATTAATTCAACGAATCAATGAAAAATCGTAGATAAATAACATAGGTAATAATAAATAACATAGGTAGAGATAAACCATTGACAACCATAAAAATGAACGCCGATTGTATGAAGTTTAGTGAAGGAGGCGTGCATTTTGACGTGCATTTTCAGAATGGTTTATCTCTACAGTATTCCTTGTCATTGAGTAGGTATGGTTAAAAAAGAGAAAGGACAAAGAGAGCGTGTCAGAAGTACCCACTGCAGAAGTCACTCAGAATCGAGTACAAAGTAGAGCCGTAAGGATGCCATTGACGCGTTAGATATGAGCCCTTCAGTAATGACTGATGAAGTGCCAGCCGCGGCCGCGGGCGACTCCATAAAACCATTCAATGTGGGTTATTGACAAATATTTATGGCGTATAAAAAGGGGATAATTACAACTCTTTAGCACATAAAAAGAGCGCGGTAAGGGTGCGCCTCGCTGTAAAAATTTATCACTAACATTGTCCGATGTCTATGGGCTCGACCGACTAATAAAAATGATACATTATTCCGCCTTGGATCGCGTTTTTGGATTCTGTAAAATATATTAGCATTTTTCGTTCCTTATTACAATGATATCGATTTATCTTTCGCTACTTTTGATTCATGTCCAATTGTTTTTCCATTTTCTGTCATAAAACTTCAACTAATTAAAGCTAGGAAGGGCAAAGTATAGACTTGTTTAAACTTTGACATTAAGCTTGGTGTTACAATTCTGATCACATCACGAGCGGCTCGCGGTTCTCCTCGTCGGAGGAATGTTATTAAAAAGTTATGGGATAAGCCCACGCTACGTGCCGCCTCCCCCCGCGCTCTAATCACAAACTTTCAAATTATCTTTCACCTCACTTTATCTGCAACATTCTCGATAAGCAACTGTGGCTAAATAAGTACTACCTAAATTATATTTGCGTACAAGGAAGATTATTCTCAGACTTTATTAAAATATTATATGAATGTTCGTAAATTGTGGAGATGACAAAACATTTTGAGCCTTTTTCAATTAAGCGCTATGGCCGAGACGAGCCCACCCGAGAATTAATTCGACGGCTAAGTAGATAATGTAAGCAGCCCCGCGCCGCCTCTTCACGCCTCGAGGAGAACTTTCAATTATGATTTTGTCTAATTTTAATTAAGTGCTCTCAAAAAGGCTTTTCTTCAACGAAATTAATATTTGAATATAATTTGGGCGGAGCGCGCGGGCGGAGTTTGAGCTTGAGGAATAATTAATTCCATTAGAAATGGGAAAGTGGTCCGGCTCCCGGGCCGAGGCCGGCGCGGGGGCCCCGTGCGGGTTTTCCTCCTTCGCAGTTGCCACTGTTGCCAGCACCCGCACTCACTTTAACCACTCATCGATAACATCGGCACCTACACTATACTCGTACGGCACGCATCCGACAACTTTCAAAAGTTCATTAAGCGAACCGGTAGAGACAGGAACCAGGTTTTCGGGTTGAGGCAATTTGCGCAACAGGTCGGGGCGGAAGCGACCTGCAGAGTGTGATTGCGACCAAATGTTCCCTCGCAGCGTCTGCTTCAGTTTTTGCTCCGTTTTTTGCGTCCGCTCCGATAAGTACGCTATCGATAGTTCGACTGCGCTGTTTATTTAGGTCGCAACTTAACTCGTAACGGAAGCGATCACGGCGATAGTTCCATATATTCCGATATGGAAGAGGTTAATTCCTGAAACGAGAAAATCCCTCCTTGAAACCGTAAGTAGACTCAGGAATCAATCGAATTTATCTAGGGTTTCTTTGTCTACAGGTGTGTCGGTCCGACCGCTTGCGACTATGCGTCAAGAGTCCCTCCCGATGCTGGCGGAGCGTCTGCTGGCGCACCGCGCCGCCGCGCTGGTGGCCGGTCTGCCGGCCGAGCTTTACTCTAACGCGCTGCTGGCCGCCTGGCCTCCGTCGCCGCCCGCGCCGCTGCCCCCGCTGGAGCCCGAGCGCGCGCGCAAGCGACGTCGCACGCCCAAGCTGGAAGATGGGCCGCCGGCCCCACCGTCGCCACCTTCCTCCGGCTCCTCACCAGGCGCCACCGACCCGCCGCGAGACAAGCTCTTCACCTGCAAGGTATGCTCGCGCTCCTTCGGCTACAAGCACGTGCTGCAGAACCACGAGCGCACGCACACCGGCGAGAAGCCATTCGAGTGCGGCGAGTGCCACAAGCGTTTCACGCGCGACCACCACCTCAAGACGCACCTGCGGCTGCACACCGGCGAGAAGCCCTACTCGTGCCCGCACTGCCCACGCCACTTCGTGCAGGTCGCCAACCTGCGGCGGCACCTGCGCGTGCACACGGGCGAGCGGCCCTACGCCTGCGCGCGCTGCCCGGCGCGCTTCTCCGACTCCAACCAGCTGAAGGCGCACGCGCTGGTGCACGAGGGCGACGCACCCTTCGCCTGCCGCTGCGGCGCGCGCTTCCGGCGGCGGCAGGCGGCGGCGCTGCACCGCTGCGCGGGGTCTCCGTCCGTCGGCAGCCCGCCGCGCGCCGCCGACTGGCGCTGGGACGAGTGGCCGGAGCAGACGGAGCCCGAGGACTTGTCCCTGCCGCGCCGCCCGGCCACGCCGGACTCGCCCACCGACCTGCGCGTGCACGCCGCGTAGTGCACGCCAGCACACCACAGCCCGCACAGTCGCCGAGCCGGTATACGAGTTCCTCCCGCGTAGACCTCGCGCCTCCGCGACGGCTGACGATCTCGGCTTCCGATATTACTTCTCGATGCGAAAGCTCCGTTCTTCTTAGCGACCTAAATGTTTGCAATTTTTTTAACGCTCTTGGAGAATGCAAATTCTTAAAGTTTTTTGGAGTTCCATAAAGTGCCCGGGGCATTATTTGTTTCTCGGTAAGACTACCGATGTACACTCGTTAGGTAGTCGGCCATTCATTTTTTAAATTATTGCATTTGCGTCTTAAAAACATGTTACAGTTTTGAAATTTATTGTCGTGCTATTTGCATAATCGGAAGGCAAGGTAACGCAAAAACTGGACGGTTTTGTTACTTCTTTTGTTTTGCACTTTGCAAAATGTTCAGAATAGGTTTGTACAAAAGCTGTTTTTTGATTTATTGGCATTGACTATTGTTCCGTAATGCATCACAAAAAGTGGTTCGTTTTGCAAGAAAAATTAAATCGAAGCCATCTCCCTTAAAACGAACTGTAATTTTTCATAGGAAGGCCAAGGTAATCTGCTTGTTACGAAGTAGGTAGCTTATAGAAAGCTAGTTCTCAAGCTACAATTACGGACTATTGACTCCGTACCCGATCACATTGTGCGCTCGATATTGGCCCTTGTTTGTCTTAACCGGTTCTAATCGTCACCCTATTTTTATTTTCTTATGACAGAAGCAATGAACAGTTTTTTTTAATCAGATTTAGATGTTTTATTACAATCGGAACTAAGAAAAGTCAAGGGATACGTTTTTAATTTTGTAAATAGAGGATATTAGTTGAGAATGATCAGAGCTTTCGCCGTTATTTGTGTTTTGTATGACGGACAGCGAGCGGGCGCCGCCCCAGCCGCCGGAGCGCTACTTGCTTCTGTAGATAATGCTATCTCTAAGTATTTATTGTTTACATATTAGTCAGTAGATCAATGTATTTGAATCCTATGGAATTGTACATAAAAAAATACGAAGAGAAGGAAAGTTGATAGAGATATAATATTTTCTATATGTAGCCGTGCCCTTTAAGGTTCTCTACATCCGAATTTCTGTGTGTAAAATAAATGGTTTATATGCATAATTCTCTCGTCATATTTATGTTATAAATTGTGATTATCTTTATCTTAGTGTAGGAGAATCTTGAGATATTAAATGTTGTAGTTTATGTTGTAAATAGTTGATTTGCTTGATGGATTTCGATGTTTTGTGTGAGTCTGTACAGTATTAGAAGGGGATGAGGGTGAGAGAATGCAATCTCAGCATTTCTGCAATTTGTTCTACGGGTATTAGTTTCCTACTAGATGTAACGTGTTTATTTAATTTGTTTGAGTGGTCAACCTCGCCGGTTGTGCCATTGTTTAGCGCACATGATTTGTGATTATTGTATGTATGTATGTAGCGAATAATTGTTGATTATTATTATTTTATCTGTCATAGCCCTTAATGATTCGGATCGTAGGGTATTGTAGATAGTGAGGCGATGTTAATGTAAGAAATATTTTCCCAAAGAAATTATTGGTACAAAAATGAATGTGTACAAATTTAATATTATAAAAATAATTAGGATTCGTCATTTGATGTTGCAATGTTGTATAATGGTAGTTAGTGTAAGGCACCGTGCCGTTATCTACCTCACTCGAGTATACTGCGCCAGGGTAAAGAGCCAAAGTTCTTGGAATATTTTCTATTGTCTATCTCTGTTGAGATAACAGACCGGATTAGGACTAACTACTGACCAACTGTTCAAGTCTTGACAATTACCGTGAGACTGATTTTATGATGCACTGTTACATAGCAAGACTTATATCCTATCCATACTGCTACACTGATACAAACTTATATTTCTACGACGTGTAGTTATGTTAATGATCTACATGTGTTGATTTGTTTACTCATATTATGTTTTGGTCTCAATTTTAGGTTTAGGCAAACTAATGCAATCGATTTGAGTTCCTAATAATTTAAAGTTATTTTTTGTTTATTTTTATACTTACTATGTCTAAGTGCCATGTTGATGGGCTGTTGAAACATGAACGCACTGATTGCATTTACCCAATCAGTGCGTTCAGGTTTATTTCTATAAGTACTAAACAGATATTCTCTGAACTACCTCAGAACATTGTTTCAAAATACAGTGTTATTGTAAGACAGTCAAACGTATTGCTTTATGTTAACCTAAGTGATTGTACAAAATAATATATTTAAGTTATACATAACTAAATGTGACACAATTATGGTACTACTTATTTATAGTTATATGTATGTATTTCTTCAAATGTCCAGTACCTATCTAAATAACTATTAATAAAATGTTTGTTATCTAATTGATATTTTATTTTAAATCCCACAGTTTTATTTAGGACCTTGCGACGGACCGTTTTGGTTAAATGCTATTGTTTGCAAATTGGCTTAGGTACTACCTACCTACATACCTATTTATTTTGTCGGTCGTACGAAAAGTATATATTTAAGTAAATAATTTGGATTTACCTACTTAACCCATTGACATTCTAAATATAGTCAGTCACAGTTGACAATACCACTGGCGAAATTAGAATAGGTAGGTAATTACCAAACACCTGACGATCATGTTGTGAAACTAATAATGTTTACTTTTCGGATATAGGAAATATTATTATTTTGATAAATAAGAATATTCTGATGACTGGCCAGGGTCGCCGCTGCGGTGGGACCCTCTGCAGATCGGCATGAGCGTTGTGGGCACCGAAAGTGACAAGATTCCCAGCAGTTAAGAAATATATACATTTCAAATATTTTTTTTATTTTTTAGTCTGTAAACAAATAACCTTGATCAATAATTTTTAATAAGACTAGATTGAATAAATTAGACAGGAGTATCACAATGTGGAAAAATGTAGAGCCATAGTATACTAGTACAATAAGGAGTACCACAAGAAGTTGCCAACGTTGAAAATAATAGCTACTTTTCTAGGTTTTTTTCATCCTATTCATAAAATGATAAACATGCGTTTCATCCTAACCAACCTCACTTCGCAATGACTGAGACAGAGCCGCAATCTCAGTAAAGATATAGGGTCAGAGCTCATTTATACCGCACCAGTCCTGCATAGAGATTTGACCATTCAAATATGAGCTGAAGCTCGTTCTCTTTTACAATGCATAGCACTTTATTTACACACTTAACAGCGCGCCGTTTGGTATTTCATGCAGTCACTGTAGAAACTGCGGTGCGGTACAAATGAGCTACAACCCTAATATCTAAGATCAGCAGTAAGTAATGAGTTGTCCCACTAATACAAACTACCAGTGTAGGTGTGGGGGGGGGGGGGGCTCACACACACACATCAGTCTGCCCCCTTGCGCACACAATGAGAGGGCCGCGGAGATCGTGTTTGGCCAAACACGGCGACAATCGGTTAATAACCTATTTGTATTCATTTTCTAATGATATTTTGTAACTTATTTATTTATAACTAATATCTGCCCGCTACTTCGCGCGCGGTTAACAAATAGGTAACTTTCTCTGTAAGTCGTATTCTCTAAGTCTACGTGTACCTACGCCAAATGTTATTTTGAATTGTTCAGTAGTTTTGGAGACCTTAGTTATCAATCGTGTTCAGAATTTAACCTACACAGGACGTCAAGGAAAGGGTACCCATACTAAGCCGAAAGGGGGTGATTCTGGATCCCGAGGGAACAAATTTGTGGATAACGATTTTTTTAATTCCAAATACTTTTTATATTTTTTTCAAAAAATTAAGTAATTTTTTTCTTCCTTATGTTTTTTTGCACTCTTGCAATATTTTTTTATATTTTTTGGAAAAAAAGTTATTATTTTCTTTCTATTTATTTTCTTTCTATTTATGTTTTTTTGCACTCTTGCATTTTTTAACATTAAAAACTATTTCACAATCGTTATTTGCTTGTTTTTTTTTAGCAAAACCAGTGAAAAACGCTGTATGACATTTTTACAAGAAAATGATGTAAATCCTTTGAATTTTCCAAACAATAATAATAATGTAAGAATACTCGAAATAAAATTTATGTTAAATATTTTTAATCCTATCCTACTAATATTATAAAGCCAAAAGTTTGTGAATTCAGAATTTTGGTTACCTAGGATCTCCAAAACTACAGATCAAGATGAAATTTGGCGTACGTTTAGAACAAAGCCTAGATTAGATAATAGGCTACTTATTGTACCGAAAATAGGCGAATAAAAAACACGAATAGGAAGAAAAAATTGCTTTATAAAAAAATTGTAGCACTTTGCTTAAAGAATTAATGTGAGATTATATAAGAAAGTTTGGGAAGATGTTGGCTTAGGCACCGACAAAACTACTGAATAGATCGGACGTTGATTTTTCATTTTAAAGCTTTAAACCTGGAATAACATTAATGATAAGCTTTTATGCCGGAAAAACGCGTGCGGTGCAGTGGTATAAAATAATCTGAGTTTAATCTAATAAAATATTTATCTACCTATGTAAGTATGTATGTACGTTTGTAGGGTATGCACACAAAGAAACTAACAACCTAACAAGGTAAACGTTTCTTATTTACTTCTTTACTCTACCTTAAAATAGATTGAACAAAAATATCAAAGTGACCACTTCATTTCCTAGTTTTAGGTACCTATGTATGTAATTTGAATTTCTTACGAATTTCCCAGAGTCGTATAGAGGGCTGCCACCCGTACTTTATAATAAAGTATTGTACTATATTTCGGGCTAACGTACTTTATACTTTATGAGCACAATAAAGTACGCCAAAATACTTTATTTGGGTTTTCAAGTTTTTATTTTAATGTTCACTTCACTGTACTAAACGTTAAAGTTGAAGTTTTTGAGTGTAACAGAACGGATTGCATCGTGTTATTCTATAAAACACATTGACTTTGAACGCAACATAAAACGTCATTATGGCAATTAATCGTTAGTGTACGACTCTGAAATACAGCAATTTGAGTTTTTTGGATTTTGTATTAAGTTTAAGTTATCTAGTTCCCAGACTACAAGCTCAGCTTCCTTTGGGTCTAGATGATGCGGAGTGAGTTGTCCAGCACTATTTACTATCATTATTAATATTATTTATCTTCAAGATATATAAAATGGATTGTAGTTGGTACATAGTTACACAGTTGTGTTGTGGTACAGCATCGTAATTCAATAGGCGTGTGACGGCGCATAGCTAGCTGGCAGCGGAGACAAACGCCCCGGAATCCGGTCGGTATTTATGAAATTAATCGCGCTACCCCTGCCCTGCGCCTCCACCGGCGGCCATGGCCATTCATTTGAGCTATATCTGTTCTTGTATTTACCCTCTCATGTTTACTTAGCTCACGATACCTTAAAGTACTGAGCAGTCAAGGACAGTCAAATGAATAGGTGAAGAGGCCTCTTCACCTATTAATTTGATGGCAGTCGATATTTGACAAAAATGTTTCGTTTTCAACAGAACCTAAAGCTATATTTATTTAAGATTGCTCATAATTGGTACACTCCTGCCTTTCTTAAATTCACATAATTCTTTCCATCCAAAGGTTGCCTGGAAGAGGTCGCTTCTAAGCGATAAGGTCGCCTATGGTTCTTGTGTCTTATGTAGTGTCTCTTTATTGTATTTTTGTTGGTGATAAAGTATTTTGTATTGTAAAGCTGGGTCCTGACCGGGGCGGCGTTACGGGGCCTAGTGTAACGTGCGTGTTACACAGCGAGCGTTCGCATCTCGCTGTGTAACACGTTACACTAGGCCCCGTAACACCGGTCAGGACCCAGCTTTAGGTTCTTTGAAAACCAAATAAACAAAATATACAATTATCGATTGCCATCAACATTATTAGGTGAAGAGGTGAAGAAGTTAATATTTTGAACTCGCTTCGACCCGCGCCTTAACATGCGTTTATTTGCGGGCGAAGGTCCGCCTGCGGCGCGGGAGGTTGCGGGTTCGATTCCCGCCTCGGGACAAATGTTTGTACGATCTACAAATATTTGTTCCGGGTGTCCTGTGTATAATGTCGTTTCTATGTATAATAAAAAATATCTATCTATGTAGGTATTATGTATTATATTAAGTATATCAGTCATCTAGTAGTAGATTGTCCAGCATTATTTATTTATGTGTTTATTTATTTCCGGGATGAAAGTAGCAAAAATCTCAGGATGCACTCTACCTCCATGCCAAATTTTTATTAAGATCTACACAGCCGTTTAGTGGTGAAACATCAACAGACAGAGAGACAGAGTTACTTTTGCAATAGTATAAAAGCGTGGATACCTAGATGGTAATTTTTTTCTTTCGTTACCTAACTCTGTCTTTACCAAAGTACTGACATAGACGATGTGCCCCAAATAACCAAGATCAATTAGGACGTCTTTTTAGTAAAACAAGCCAAGAGATCATGGATAAATAAATAATCGGTGCGCAGTCAGAAGTCAGATTTTTTATTGAATAATAATTTTTAAGAATTATTTGATGACACACAGTACAATTTTTCAGTTTGTCCAACTGGATATAGGAAGGTAAAAGTAAAACAACCAAAGAAAACATAATTTCTTTTTTTTTATTTTTCTTTCATTTAAGTAGGCTATCTGTGTCAGGCACATGATATTTATTAAATTATTTTAAATTTCAACTTAAAAAGATGGTAAAAAGTTGCTGAGATATTCAAGAGGGGAAAAAAGGACAGACAGAGCGAGACCACAACCGAAAAAGAATCCTACCTATTCAAAAAAGCGAAATAATAAAAAGTAAGATTAAATACTGCGTAATAGTGAAGTTTGTAGCAGTATTCCAGCTGGAGCTGCGAATTATAATTTATTTGGAGAAGTGGCAACGAGCGCCCCCCGCCCGCCGCCCGCCGACCTACCCTTTGCTTTCGCCCTTCGTTACTGGCGGACACGCCAAGCGTTGTAGCTCGGAAGTTGCTATAACATTTTATACAATTATTTATTTTTTTCGTAGATAAAATAGTCAATTCTAAAAATTAAATACGCAGAGATTGAATAAAAATGAGTTTTGATTGATTTCTACATTTTAATAATTGGTTTTTACCATGTTTGATGAGTGCCCTATTGTGGCTATAATTTATAATATAGTATCAATGCTCATAATCAAGGCATTTTAATTTGCATTAGTTCAAAGTAATTTTATGAATAACTAGATTCATATAGAAAAAAGATCCTTCGAAAATTTTTCACACCGAAAATATTTTTCTCTTCAATAATTACAACAAAGTTTTATTATAAAACATGTCACTGTCCACCGTGTTCATATTATTTACATTAATGTAGCAGAATCAAAGAAACCTCCATTTCCTACTACACTCACTCTCTCTCTCTCTCTCTTGCTAGCTGAGGCAGGGTGGGGTGAGCTTCCTTTATTTATCTCCTCCACTTTGCTCTATTCTCAAAATCAATTATGAAAGTAAAATTGCGACAGTGAAAACACTAATTTAATGCATGAACGAAAAAGAAAACGTGTTGGTTAGTACCGAGGATTTAGAGTTAGAAGCACAATATTAGCAAGAACCATTCATCGCTGGATATAATAACTGAACATGTTAGCCAGCCGCCCCGCCCGTAAGCACTATGTATTCCCTATCTGATTATATAATTATGAATAATTATCATATTTTCTTAAGGTTGAAGATTGTTTAACTAGATATACTATTTTATACCTATGTTACCTGGGTTAAAAAAACAAGAAAATATCGAATGAAATAATTTTCAAACGAAAAAATAACAGTATTAATTAAGCTACAACGCTTGGCGCGTCAACTTTATACTTTCTGTTTTTTCTGTACGTAGGTTGCGTTCAAAGGAGCTGGCGCGGAGCGGGGGCGGCGGGAGGGGACGGAATTAAGAGGGAGAGCACGGGGGGCGCCCCCCGGACTGAGAGGAGTTTTAACCAATTAATTTTGTTCCTCAACGCAAACTCCGCTATATAATAAGGTATAAGTAGGCATTAACATCTAACTGAGGCGCGCCGATAGCCCGGCGGCCAGGGGCGCCCGTGGCCCGGCGGCCAGGGGCGCCGTGGCCCGGCGGCCGGGGCTCCGCTAGCCTCCTATAACGATGTTTTATTCCATGTTAAGCTCTCTGTTTCGCCACTTTTAATATTTAATGGCATTTTCATGAGTCAGTTTTTATAGCGTACTTACAAATACCCAACATTATTGATGTCGTCTTTAATGACCGTTGTGTTTCGACGCCGTTGCTTTACCATTTTAATTAATGCACTACCATTTTTTATTGTCTGTTTTTACTAATGTTTGAATACCAATTCTAAGTTCATATTGATTTCTTAATTTGATTAACAAAGAAATTTTTACAATCATATAATATTAACAAATTAGACGCTTCCGACTGGTGTTGATATGGATCAGTTGAGCTATCTGTAGACTGTTTGCAACAGTCGGCAGTTAGCTCAATTGTTTCAATTGTAAATACTAGTATAATTTTCTTTGTGAATAAATGTCTGAACCTTTTTGGTATATTAATATTTAACAAATTAGAACTAGTATTTACAATTAAAACAATTGAGCTAATTAACTAACTAATTAATTAACTGCAGACTGTTGCAAACAATCTACAGGTAGGTCAACTTAACTTTTATAAATAAAAAATACAATTTCATGCAATGTTTTCAGAAAAAATCTTCTAAGTAGATAATACCTAGTAAGCACTTGAGTATGAGAATAAAATTCTTGTATTCCAAGCACAGGAGGTTTACACCTGCTCCGTGTAAGACATCGGCGACATTGTCTAACGAACCATATGTCTCGCTCGTGCTTTACCCCATGTTCAGATATAAATACAAATTATACATAAAAACACAAAGATCTCCCCTTTACCAAACCGTAACTAACCGAAGTTGCTGCATCTCCCATTATTTACCCGAAGCGTTGAGATTTAAAAATAAGATTCTGGAGAAAAACTCCAGAGCTGGCACCTCGCGCTCCGTCTCGCCTCAATATGGCGCACTTAAAAAACAATTCTACGGCAGTATTGTGTTGTTAAAAAACAGGAACGCATCACACGAAAAAACAAACCGCAGACTACGTATAAAAAACAAAACGCAACACGCGAGTCGCGAGCCGCAGAGCCGCCCGAGACACCCTTTCCCTTTTACGCGACGCGAGCTACATTTTTTCTTTAATCTAAGTGAGGGTTGAGTTTTTTACTGCGATGCTACGTATAAATTAATAACTGAACGTGCTCATAATCTGCTGTTCGGAACACTTTCGGCTTTGTTATATTTTTTTCTTTAAGTTAGCATTCATTTGTTTTTGTGTGGTGGCGGAAATGAAGTGGGCCCATTGAGTGCGTTCGCCTAGGCGACAGGTGTTGTCTTGGGCTTTTATGTTAACTCTAGCATAACTTCTGTTCTCTTCAATTACAAGAAAAGACAATCCAACAAATGCAGTTCAAGGTATAGAACAACACAAGGTAATAAGGCACCCAACGACAAAGTTACCTAAGCCGACTATCATGTTAATCGGCATTGTTTGTGATATCATCGATTCATCGATTTGCTAATTACGATTACGTTTATAAAGTAGCTTGTATCGTAGAGTACATGATATTAGGAAATGTATCAGTAATTCAGTAGTGACTCGTTTCTATGGTTTACAACTAATGTTATGAACACGCTTGGCGCATAATGTTTGCCCTCTGCTTAATTAATCAAGTAATCAAATATTCTGGACAATCCAGACATCATCATCATCAAGTCACAATAACACGTTATTTTGAAATCATTTGAGTGAAGAATACCGATAACCGGAAGATAATCCAGGATATGGATGAATAGGAAATCATGTGTGGGTCCATCGTTTTTTCTTCACTACATAGTATAAAACAAAGTCGCTTTCTCTGTCCCTATGTATGCTTAAATCTTTAAAACTACGCAACGTTTTTTGATGCGGTTTTTTTAAATAGATAGAGTGATTAAAGAGGAAGGTTTATATATATAATAATAGTATTTTATTGCACCCGTGCGAAGCCGGGGCGGGTCGCTAGTCTTTTATAAAATAAAAGGCCTAGCTCTTGTTGGAAGGATGCAATTTCCTACACTTTTCTCTATAATGCAATATCTTTTACTTCTTTCTACGACATGAGAGCGACTCTCTCCTTGATCTAACTCATTACAGCTAATTCTTGGTCTTCCCCTTCCACGTATTGCTTCTACTTTTCCTTCTATGATGTTACTCAGGAATTTGTCTTGTCGTATATGATATTCAATCATTCTCCCTCTTCTGTTTTGAATGGTATTCATCAATAACGTTTTCTACTCAACCCTTTTCAACCCTCCGCATTTGTAACCTGCTCTTACTTATCTAAGGAGATATTACAAAAGATTATGGTGTCCTCCTCCATAAAGCCGAGTTTCGGCCAAAGGACACTAGCTATGGACGTAGGACATAATAATTATAATGCACTAGTGTGTGCGCAAACATAGTTGGACTCTGTGCTCCCATACTCTTAGAAGAAGAATGAAGAAGAGCCATGAACACTGCTAAATTAGAATTTACTGTTGATGGGTCAGGTATAAGTCGTAGCTAAAGGTTGTGATTGTAATTGACATGCTGTCCCGCTTAGATTATATTTGTCAAATATACATTTCCAATTATATTCTTTATCTACACGACTTATACTGGGTACTAAAGTCAATAGTGAACGATTTCCAAAATATAGACAGACATTTTTTTCAATGTGCAAAAAGGTCTCAATAGATCTGGGTTAGCGATGTTAATGCATTGTGATCTTTGATGGAATCGACAGTGCCACACGTGTTGCTCTCGCGACTGCATACCCTTCTCGCAAAGGTAAACGACAAACAATTTTCTCGCTCCGTTTAATCCTTTTGAGGACTCTTGAAATATTCTCAATCACTGATCTTGGACATTCTACAAGTCACGAAAAAATATGACACTCTTTTCGCGTATTGAGTAAAGGTACATAGTTCCAATCTCTGTACTTAACGTGTAGTTATTTATAGCGAAAGACAGAGGTGGTGTTTCAGACATCTTATGTAAATAAGTGCTGGTAAATATGCGCAGAAATTTGAAAACAATGGGACAACCCGTCCTTGACACGTCTGGGAAGTATGTACTTCAAGGTGTTGAAACGTGTTGTCTAGACTACACGTGCACGAGTGCGACTTTTATTTTATTAAACAGGGTTATTGGTAATTCACAGACACTGCGTGAACTGTAGGTTCTAGCCATCATCACGAACACGTTCCTGAAGTCGTCTGAATTACTCTTTTTTTGTAAATCACCTCTGATACAAAATTAAGAAACATGTTTGTCCGGAACCCGGAATGAATTACTAAAGACCGAACTCCCAGTCCCACTGATAAATTCAGGGCCGTTTATGTTTAGTTTAAAAGCCTCCTAAAGAACTATTATTGAATGAAGGGGGGGGGGGGGGGTACCTATACAAATACAAAATTTAAGAATTAATCCCGGTGTCTTCACGAAGGTGATCGTGATGATGGGCAGAACCTGCAGTTCACGCAGTGCCCTTTTACAGCAGCTCTAGTAATTAATTTTTAAAATTATTCTGTTCAAATTGATTATTGACAATGCTTGTTTACAGTACCTATAGATACTGTAGATACCTATAGATATTAATTTCTTTGATTTGTGTTACTATAATTATTTAATTTGTCTTATTAGTTATTCCTATTGACTTAACCAAGTGTGCCTTGTGCTCCTACGGCGAATAAATATATGAGTTTGAGCGTCACTGAATAACCAATAACCCTGTTTATTTGGTGTCAGTTGTGTCGCAATTCGGTCCCGGCACTCGAGTTTGAATCAACTCGGTAAAAAATCCACCCGCGCCGCGTCACGCAGGATCATTTTATTTTGATAGAGCATTCGAGTAACCGCCGGCCATTGTCATGAGGACGTTTGATTATTGATTTTTACGCTAAATGTTCCCTTTTTCAGAAATTCTATTCATCGCAATTATAACTTCCTTTAACATTTTTGATGTATTTACCTCTCGGACAAAAGGATGGAGCTGCACAATATCATTAATAACCCCTATGGCATTGAACTTGTCGCGATTCTGAATTGTCCCCTCGGATGCTAAGACTAGGTATTTTTTGCATGTCATGTTTACTCTCCGTGAGTTTTGGTGCAGTTTATTTCACTACCAATATTCTAGGTATGGTTATGGTAAAGGAACACTATTTGTCCTGCTGTCACTGACCACACCCTTGTTTCCCTTTATAAAATATACATATCTATGTATGTTTTTAGATATAAGTTTGTATTTGTATTTTGTAATTTTAGTAGGTATTGTATGTAAGACTTCGTAAATGATTGGAGTTTTGAAATTTGTATCAGCTACATAATAATAATGGACACAGATCCCCATCCACGGTTGTCTGGTAGAGATCGCTCTGGGGCGATAAGACCGCCAATTTTCACATGTTTTGGAATATTTTACTTTGTTTTTAAATTATTTTAATATGTGTGCAATAAATTTTTCTATCTATCTAGTTTAACCGATTCGTGTGAGTCGCAGCAGATAGAGGAATGTACGGCACCGACAAAGTGTTTCAAGAAAGGCATAATGAAAAGAAATTCGCGCGAACTTGTTTACTGCGAAGGTGTAATCCTTTAATCCTCAGTATCACTGCCACCAAGCTGCGCCGCATTAAAGTCCAGATAACAATGCTTGATTGTCTCTGAAATAGAATACAGGAGAATGTATAAAACGAGGCCGAAACTAACAAAAGGGTTTGTTTATGAGCATTGCATTACTCGTGGTTGTAAAGGTTTGTGTAACTACACGGTAGCCGATTTGTTTGAATCTAATCCCTTTGTTATGTATGACCAATATTAAAAGTGAGAAGAGCTTGCTTTACGCCTTTATAAATAAAATATTCTTTGAGTCTTTCTTGCCAAAGTCCAGACGCACGCTTTGAGGCTCTACTATTATTATCCTTACTACTTTAAGATAATTTACCAACAAGAATATTTCCCAAGATTTCAATAAACAATCGTTTATTAAATAAGTACCCAACACCTAAAGAGCCACCCGATCCTTGGCCTGTTTTGGTCATATCCGAAAGTAAATTAAAAAGAACTCTTAGAACTTGGGTATTGATGAAACTCTATATTTGCGAAATAGGATCTCGACCAACTCACTCCAAGAAAAAGCTCAGAAAAAGCTAAGTTTTTTCGTTTCTCGGTAAAAAGTAAGGTGTAGGTAGGAAACAGGGCGGCCCCACAGCTGCCACTTATTTTACAATCGCAAGTAGTTCGACGCATTCAACAACTAACAATAGGTCTCTGTCTATGAATATTAACTTTAATCAGATGTTCCTGGTAGAACTTTTCAAACTTTCGCAATTTGTTTTTAGTTTGTTTTTGCGACAAACAACATAATAATATTCATTACTTGTTGTAATATTGAGATAGTTACAATTACAACTATGTGCAATTTAAAGCATTATAGAAGAAAGAAGAAAAAAAGGTTTGTATCATCGTAGAAGTTATTTACTTTATATTCTCTGCTGGAAATCTCATACTTAGAAATGTTATTTTAACTGATATTTACCGGTTATTATAAGGTTAACTAGCATTAATAAGTACGTTTAACATTTATTAATATTTGAAAAAATAAAAATAAACAAGTATGCACAAGTTAGAGGTTTCAACATGAACTTTAGCAATTTTTTTGCAATAACCGAATCGCTCTCCCAATACGAAGCGCAGCGTCGCGTCGGGTAACAAAACTAAAGGGGATAGTTTTTTAATCAACAAAAAAGAGTTGAACAAAAGGCTTGCTTGTTGAAATGTGCGCAACATAACGGCTTGGAACTTGATAACCCTCAACACCTTGATCAATGTGGGTTACTGGGATGTAGGTGTAGGTGAACATTGCAGATTTTACCCCGATGATCAAAAATGAACGGGTGTCTGAAAATTGATACCATCCGGCGGTGGCTGATAACTGCTTATGTTTGAAATTTAACTGTTAGTGCGACAGTTACTGTTAGCTTACTTTGCTTACTGCAGAAACGCAAAATGAATGCGATGCTTAAAGTAAAAAAATCTATGAATTTAAATAGAGTCTGGCTATTGAATTTTGAGACTGGAAATTGTTACTTTTTAAATAGCTCTAACATTTAAATGGCAACAAGAACAAAGAATTCATCTACCAAGCTAACTATCGATGATTTTGTTCTATTCTGATTTTGTTTAACCACTTTACTGGAGCGAAATTGTAGAAAACGCTAAAATATGGACTAACGTATGATGAAAAAAACTGGACTAAGCGCTTATTGAGTATCAACTCTCTGTAGCCAGACTCTTTAAGAACCAATATTACAAGGAGGTTAGACTAGTAACACTTGAAAAAAATAGGATTTTTATCTACAAATAATTTTGATAGCAGATAAGAAGATTGAGCGCACATTGTAAGGCATTTGCTTTGAACCGATTTTAATTGAGCGTAACTAGCCACCGCAATTTACAATAGGCTCAGTTATGGGTTATGTTATGGTTAAAATACATTCTGAAGTCTGTTTTTAATGCAATGAAAATGTAGTAGGTACTAGCAAGTTGACTTTGCACATTTTTCCCCCTCAAACCCGGATGACATTAAAATACGACCTTGAAATGCAGTAAAAATCAATAACATGATCACAAGTGCACTTTTATCCGTCAGCTGATCGCTCGGGGTCATTGGACTCTGTATTGTTCTCTACAATAGTTCATAGAGAAAAAAAAGCGTAAAAAGCATGACGGTCCATAGTAAAAAAACTCAACCCTACCGAGTCGCGTGGCAGGTACCCATGCAACCCTTTACAAAAACGCTTACAAAAAACACCCTGGGTAGCGAAAGGGTAGAAAGGGTTGATATGACGCATGCGTCCTCGGAGATCAGTGCCCTCGTTTTCATTTTAAAATTTACAATTTGCATTTTTTGCTTTCAAATATTTTTATATCAACGTTGGAAAAACAGACAGTAAAAGTTTTTCTTTGTCGTTTTGCAAAAAGTTGTAAAATTAAGACTACATATTTACATAAGAGACCCCATGTATATCCGATGATCCCATCCATAACAGGTTGTCTGGCAGAGATCGCTTTTGAGCGATAAGACCGGCAATCGTCACTTATGTTAACATTGTTTCATTTGTTAACTGTTTCTTAGTTTTAAGTGTGCATTAAAAGTATTTTCTATCCATCTTCTATCTCTATAAGTACTCGTAACTGGGTACCTAATGAGTGACTAACTGAACGAGTAGGACTTCTTCATTACATAATTTAAAGAAGAAAATTTCAATATAAGTAAAGGGTTTTTAAAAGCTAGCGCGATCGCCTTTTGTTTTTCGTATACTGAAAGCCTGGATTTGTGACGTCAGCGGGGATAATTGTATGAAAACAAAAGACGCGCAAGCTTTTGAAATGGTCTCTACTATAGTATTCATAATGGTAACGTTGCATGTATAACACACCTCTATAATTTACGTATAAAAACGTAAAATTTTATCATTTTTAAGTGGGAACCTATTTTCGTAATAAGCTCGGGGCTACAAGAACAAATTCAACATGAACGACAAACGCACCTAATTCGATAATAACGCAGCGACGCAGCAAAAACACGCACAGAGCTACCAAATAGCTGAGTCGAGCTATAATTAAGAAAGATAAATATCGTTTATTACTGTTAGGAAAGTCGATTAGAAAAAAACTACCCCTTTCACCCCACAATTTGTAACCCGTACAGTGGGCGCCGTCGACCGACACGCATTAAAACTTACGAGCGGCAGCCTACGGTGGAATCGGCTTTTGTTCACACAAACACTTATTTGGCACTAGTGACTAGTATTTATTGGCAAATTAGCTTTGATGATCATGTGTGATATTTGTGTCACTACCACACGTATTATTAGATTTTACGAAACTTATTAAAGTCAGTAAGACATAGACTATTATTTATTTCTGCTCACACACTTGACACAGTAAGTAGAAAACAGACATAAATACACTGTGAAATGTTGAACAAAAAAAACGAAATATAAATAAAATAAAACTATGAACCAAACATGTGAACAAAACTACTGTACAGTACCCTACGTACTGTGATTGTGTGTGAATGGCATTAAATGACCTGATGCTGATTAGTTAGAAAATACTAAACATAATTTGATCGTTTTGTAAAACTATAAACCGATTTCGAATCCCTAATTTTACATTGTTTTTAAGCTTTGCGGGGTAAATACTGATCCCTCGGGAATATTTTTATGGGATCACCTCGGGATCATTCTTTGTACAATAGCAAAAGAATTTTCAAAATCGGTCCATAAATGCACGAAGAAATCGACGAACATACATAAATAAAACATACACACAGCCGAACACAGAACCTCCTCCTGTTTCAAGTCGGTTAAAAAATAAACATTGAAAGATGAGCAAAACTCTGAATTTAACACGATTTAAGAACACTCCAAATAGCAATTAACAAAACAAAAATCATATTTTCTGAGAAACAGGACAAGTGCCTTCCATACTTCCACAGCCGTAAGGAAAAAAGTTACAGTTACATAACGCTTTTCCATAATAATAGAATCATTATCGAAAAACAGAAGAGCGGCCAGCTGATTTATTGGACGATAATGGCCGCTGTCATAAATAGCTTTTTCTAATGAATGTTTTTGTAGCACGCGCGGGGGCGCACCGGGCTTGTTTTTAATGCACTCCAGTATTACGTATGCATGTTGGTTTTTTTGTCTAAAAGATGTTGGGTCACCTTTAGTCGTAATTGAAAATAAAACAAAATTTGAAACGCTGCTCTTCAATAAAAAGGTGTATGCTAAAGCCAAGTTTATTGAATATAATTTTATTGTTTTGAAAAACTAAAAACCGACTACGAATTCCTTAATTTTATATTCTTTTTGAGTCTTGCGGGATAAACACTAATTTCTAGAGAATAATATTTTATAGGTGCACCTTGGGATTATCCTCCATTTACACAATAGCGAAAGAATTTTCGAAAACGGTCACTAAATCGACGGAGAAATCGACGAAAATACATAAAAAAAAACATAACACTAGCAGAACACTAAACCTCATCATTTTTCCACGTCGGTTAAAAAGCACGTAAAACGTACTTATGTAATTTGGTATCATAATTCTTTTAAGCTTTGGTTATTTCAAAGTGCCATAGTTGTTAGTCAATCTTCATGATCCGAGTGAGTCATCTATAAATAAAAAATCTATCAAGTCGACAATTGAATGCAACATCCATCACCCACATATGTTTGCGACCTTGACAAATGCACCCGATTGTGGCAAACTCGTCCGATTGTGGCAAACTAAACTCGTCTTGCACCCTGATTTATAGTCGTTCAGAACAAATATTAGCTCTCTATTAGCGTCCTCACGTGTGTGACCAATACCTCCTATACGCGCGTAATATCGCTTCACTCTCGCCTCGTTACGCCGAATACTTAAATGACTAAAAAATTCAAATTTCCCCGTTGAAAAAGAGTTAATATTGATCGTAGATTTGTCTTCGTGGGGTGCACCGGCCGGTTGAGTCACCCCACGGTTTTTTACTCACCCTAAGTTATATTTTTTGTAAAGTCCCCCCCTTTGCCCCCCTCGGCCCGCTTTAAAGGATGAGTAGTCTCTATGGAAACGGCTCGATCTAATTTATAGACGGGGAAAGTACGGATTGCTTAATTAAGAATTTTAAATGTATCTGCAAAGTAATTAATTATAAATTTTCAGTCCAGAGACTCGGCTTTAGATTAAACGAGAGCTTTCATTTGCTTTCAGCAGCAAATTATCAAGAATTTAATTAAGTACGAAACTAAGCACTTCGTCACAAGACGAGATAAAAGGTGCTTTTAGTTATATTTATTTAAGATAAATAAAAAGATTAAAAGCAAGGTAGAAATGACAAAAAGGAATGTAGATTCTTTAAAACTAATGAAGCACAACGCCCATCAAAGAAAAAGCCCTAAGAAGAGGTTCAATTTACCTTATGTGACGTCCTTCAAGATATTCACAAAAAAAATCTGCATCTACAATATTGTCATTATTACAAAGCACAAACGAAAAATTCTCAAGCTGATTTGCATGGCTAGAGCCACGAGTATGACGTATCGCAGTTTGAATACGCAAGGGTTGTAATGTAAGGGCACGCGTTGCAACTCATCAACCATCTGCGTACGTTCCCTACTAACTGTGTAATACGCTGTGGCGGCTGTCCGTACTGAGTGCGGAGTAAGCTGTGGCGGTGTGCATAGTAACTACGTGAGTGGATAGGGCCAGCTGAGCCGTGGGTGCTTGGTGTGGGTCACGGTCGCGTGGGTCGCGTGGGCCAGCGGGCTCACTCAGTCGACGCTTTTTTGTTGCGGGGAACGCGCGTTTTCTACGACGCCAGCGCAACTCACCTTGGTAAGTTATAGTTTTATTGTTTTTTGACGGTGTAAAAACTGACTATTCTATTGTTACTACATCTTGTTTTTAATGTACGGATTTGAGGTTTTGAGCAATATTGTTTGAGGTGATCGATCGATATTTTACTTAATCGTTGAACAATGTGTAGCAATCCAGCCAGTCTTGTGTTGTTGTACTGTTTTAGGATGTAATAATTGCAGTCTGGAAGTTGATTTTGGTTTAATAGATACATTACCTACCAGTAAAGTGCAGGCAGGTTGGTAGTAGAAGTCAAGCAAGTTTTACCTACCTTCTGCAAAAGAATAAGGTCCTGCCTAATTATCCAGGACAATTCAGCAAATACGCAGTTCCACTAATAGCATCGCATCGACGACGTTCTCGTAATAGTGCCATCGATCTATAGATTCGCTGATCGTAATAATTAGATTCCGCGGCGAAAAAAAACAATGGCGACAATGCTGCTTAATGAGCCATAAAGAAGAAAGCGATACGTAGAGCAAGGCGTAGACAAAAAAGGGCGCGGCGGGTGCGCGGGGAGAGGGGGGTAAAATGGCGGAGAGCTAAATTAATTTGCGCTCTCCGCCAAACAAAGGCACGCTAATGGAACGCGCCGAATGGAAAAAATGCCACCGTCCGCTCCCGACAGATAGGTAGGTATATTCTTTTCTGCAAACACAACCTTTGACTTTTCCAAACGAATAACATTAGGCAGCTACTCGCCGCATTTCCTGTCTAGATTTAATGAAGAGGAGAATACGATACGCGCCTTATAATTGCGCACTCAAAACAAACTCGAGTTCTGTATTAATTACTCGGAGTGGAAAGTTCATGATGGGGAAGTTTCAGCTCTTTGTTCTAGTAGCCGATGACTGGGCACTGGCAGTATTGGTACAACAATCGAAATACTCGTAATGGAATGGTTTCAGTAGGTAAGTATCTAGCGAAATTCTGCGGGCAATCATCATTAAAGATAGATGTATCATTAGTTATAATATAACGCTCACTGAGATTAACAAACATGGAGGCCATTAAAAGATTTCCCGATAATGTTTTTATATAATTAACAAAAATAAAAAATATGTTCACTTTTGTACCATAATAGGAGATTTGTCGTAGTTTATGAGCTCGTGCTACGCTTCGTAGACTTTATAATGCCTACGTGCTACGGCGTAGCACACGTAGACGTGTGCTACGCATGCTACGAATTGTATGAAAGTAAATTTTAATATTTTTTTGTTGGAAATTAATCAATTTTTTGAAATGTTTGATTTAAAACAGTGTGTAAAATGAAACATTGTTGGTCTCATTTTGACTTTTTGTACGAAGCCACCAGTGTTGAGGGTCAAAAGCAAGTAGGTATAAGAAAAATTTACTCGTCTTTTCTTTCTTTCTACGAATATTCTTAAAGTTTAAGTCAAAGTGAATAACTAACAGTGAAGTCATTGTCAGAGACAAAGTTCAAGTAAGAAGCCAGAAGTGTGCAGCGATAATGAGTTGGTGGAAGCAATGAGCGATGGTTATCTAAGCGCGGGTCGCGGAAGGCGTTTTGTCACGAGATGAAATGGATGCGAGTTCCATTAGGCGAGGCGATTTATGCTCCTCCAATTAAAACTTCCCGGAGCTGAAGACGCGAAATTAGTGGAATTCCCTCGCATTTATCAAGACATCAACGTTGCCCCGCGACGCGCAACTTCCCAAATTTAAATTAGAGACGATTTTTACAGCTACCTCCCGTAGGGGGTGGGGGGATACCCTTTCCTTATAACGAGGAAGGCCTCATGCATTTTTATGTGCTTCTTTTTTCGTCGGCGTTTTAAACAAGGGGGTGAGCGAGGGGTGCGCCGGGGGGTGAACTTTTTATTCGCGTCTTGATAAGTTAGGGTTGAAATTAGACGTTCGAGTTTCGCTCGCGGAATTCATAATGATGAAAATTAATAAGTTTTCTTTTGAGGGTCCTTCGAACGGCGTTTGCCGATATTTACGTGGAGTCGTCTCGATTGGGGTTTCGTTATTATTATTCTGAATTTAAAAATGGTTTACGTAAGAAAAGTATTGGTATATTGGCCTTAGGCTAAACCTGCTCTGGATTAACTTGTGAAGAGATTGCCCATTGACCACTGAAGGCTATTAACTTATAAACAGTAACTATTATGTATTTCATTAGAGACTTACACTTTCATCAAATTTTAGATGCGTATCAAATCAATTTCAAGGAACATCTAAGTAAATGATAGGAATAATATTTTTTTCTTTAAATACTGGCAGGCACCAAAATCGCAGTTCTAATTTTGGCCGATTCTGATTGAAATCTGTCGAATCGACTCTGGTCTTTATGTTTATGTAGTTTTAATACAGCACATGCAGCAAAAAGCATTTATTTGTCTTTCACAAACGCATAAGATACCATAACCGAACCGGTATCGAAAAATCACCCTTCAGGATATTTAATATGATTTATGTTGTCTCAATCAAGTATCCTAGTAATATTATAAATGCGAAAGTTTGTGAAATGTCAAATTTTTGTGACCATCTCCAAAACTACTGAATAGATCAAGATGAAATTTGGCATACACGCAGAACGTAGCCTAACTTAAACAATAGGCTAACTATTGTACCGAAAATACGCGTGCGAAGCCGCTGGCAGTAGCTAGTTAGATATATAGTTACTAAAGCTTTTGTGTTGTGCAACTGTGCCGATATAGTATAAAACTCGAAACAACACGAATTATGGTATACTCGTATATCCTCATGGAAATATTTTGTTTAGCGTAGAATAGCAATGAACTACTCAATATAATTATTATTTTTGAATTTTGTTTTTCAAGTTTTATGATTTGAATAAATATTTTTTGTTTTAATGTAATTTAAAGTACCTAAACGTATTTACTTACATTATGTAAACATGTGTTATGTATGTAAGAAATACAAATTTGTCGTGTTATTCTTGAAATTAACTAAATAAACGATTGTTGACTATTACTAAACAGTCATTCCTTCTGAGTCCTTAAGTCATTGGAAATCTGATTACCTTCAAGCTGAGCTCGAACTTAAGAATCAGATCCCAGTTCGAGGAAACGGAAAGCTGCGAGTCAGCCGAGGTTTCCTTATGTTGTTCGTGTCGCACATGTGCACACTTGTTGAGCTCGTGTGATGGCGCGCGCATTCCACTTCTCCTCTCAAACTACATGCGATCATCAATGAAGTATTTAGTTACTAAAGATACGACCAAATCCGACAAATAATAAAGAAAAATGGAAAGAGGAATAGAAGGCGTTTGCAGTGGGACTCTACAGGCTAATCACATCCCACTAATACCTATTATAAATGTGAAAGTTTGGATGTTCAGATGTTTGGATGGATGTTTATTACCTCTTCACCGTCAATCGTCTGTTTGAAGGGACGTTTATTAAACTATCAGATTAGCACTACAAGCGTGGTCTGTGGCGTACAACCAACTCGCATGTGAGTTTAGTTAGTTATTCCGTGAAGACCATAAAACATGTTTAAAATACCGTTTTAAGTGCTATCATGATACGATATAAGCTGATAATATTTGCTGTCAATTTATTTATCAATTTATGGATTATGCAATAAACAAATAAACGAAGTTGTCAAATTTGAAGGTAAAATACCTACGAGAAGATGTATTAGCGCTAAAAAGAATTTAGCAATGATCCCATTTATTTGAAGCGAAATCCGGAAATAGATGATACCTTTTGTCATAATTGCGAGAAATCAGAGCCTCGTAAATTCCAATTTGAGCAATTAGAGAGAGTCCTTCGTCCAATCAGGCCGGGCGTGGCCCGAGCGACGTCGGCGGCGGTGGCCAGTAGGCAGTAGGTATGATTCTCTAATAACGTCGTTAACAGCGCACATTAAAACAAAACAAACAGCGGAGGGCGCGGGGGGGCGCCATCCTTCCTCGAATCCGTGTCATTAATTTACGTAATGCGTAGGTACGCGCTATCCCCAAATATTTAAGAAGCCTCCTCCGGGAGCGGAGCCTCCACTATCCCCCTGCCCCCACCCCTTCGCTGCCGAGAATTATGGCGGCCGCCTTGTAATTATATTTTTTAATTTATCTTCCTTAGCGAATACAATGGAGGCGCCACCCTGCCACCGGGCGCCTCTTTCTCATGCTGAATATTGTATCAGGCCACTGAAAAAAGGAAAGAACGCTTTAATTACAAGCGAGAGAGTGGCCTGTATTACGCGCTAAATATTTGATGTTGTCTCTTTCTGCCTCCCGCCGCCGCGCCGCCCGCGCCCGGCGCTGTCCTCAATAATTAAAACGCCTATCAACTCATTCCTCTTCAGGTGACCCTTATTCCAAGTACCTTACCTACTCGCCGACTTACCGGCGAAGGAAATTAAAAAAACCTACGCACACAATAAACCGCTGAGTGTGGCGAGGCGGCTCTAAGGAATATTCACCCTATTTAATTAAGCTTCAAATATTCATACGGCTTTTTTAAAGAATCCCTTCTCACTAATTAGGTTCTGTGGGCAATTATAATCGAACACACTCATAACGCGATTCAAGTACTTTAACGTTAAATACAGGGTCAGTTTAAAAACGAGTCCTTAATTACCCGCTTAGAGCCACTTTTATGTCAGACCATTGATTAAGCGGGGCAAGAACGGCACTCCATTCTTACAAGGATTAAGGTCGCCGAGTAACACTAAGCATGTGGGAGCATCTCTTCATTTTATGGAGAGCATATCGATTAAATTACCCTATCAGTGTAGCATTCGGGAGTTGCAGTGTTAAATTATGCAAATGTCGGCACCCCGCGGGTACGGCGGCCCAGCGAGCGCGTGCGTTGATTTATCGCCTCGCAACAGTCGCAAATGAAGGCAGATTCCTTCTCGCGGACAGCCAGCCTGCAGTACTTAGCGCGCGGAGACAAAGTACAAAGAAGCCCCCAGCCACCAGCCACCCACTGAAAAACGTCTCTAATATTCTTTTAGAAACGGTGGCATTTACGGGCTATATTTTATCCCGAATTTGCATACGCTCCTTTTTTCGTACCCGTCCTCTATTTTATGGGTGAGTATTTTTTTCATCTTTCATTCTTAAGATACAAAAGGGTAAAGCGGGAGCTGATAATTAAATTGCAGTGCCGTGTCGCGCTGGGTGCCGCCGCGCCGCGCTACCGCGTGCCCGCGCGAGCCGAGCCAGGGCTTTGTCTCCGCGAATGTCGCGACGCTTTTTATTGTTTCACGATACATTAAGTCCGACGATAATTAAACGATTAATCTTGAGCGCTGTTCGTGATTTGTATAAGGTTTCTCAAAAGGCTCTGCCTACTCGAAAATCTTATTACTCAGCTTTCTGGAACTTACTTGATTTACTACGTATTTTATGGAGAATTAAATACATTGATAAAATTGTATTTATCTTAACAATTGGATCTCAGAAATAAAACACTTTACCTGCCTGTTCGTAGCAGTCGTATCACACATATCGCGTTGAAGTCTTTCACACGAGCGTTTGTCTAGTGTTAGGTTCAGGCACATTTTACACCAATTAATTACTAATTGCAAGGAAATATTTCATGTCGTAGCATCGCGATAATAATTTAACTAACAAATTAGGCGAAATCTTACCCTGGTCGGAGTGGAATTAACATAATTGCTAATCAAATGTTGTAGGAGTAGCCGCGGTGGCTTCCTTCTAATTACAAATTCTAATTTCCTCTTGTTTCTCCGGCCCTTTGAATTTGTAAATTACTGCCGACGCTTCGGGCAACTAAATTAATTCTTTATAACAAAATCATATTTGATAAGTTTAGAATAGGTATACAGTTCTAGATAATTTCATAAAGCACTTCGAGACACGATTTATCTACCTAGGTCCTAGCTATTTCTTGGTGAGTTCCCTATAGGTAATATACTTTGGGTTGTGGCATGTGTAATTTGCAATCAACAGGCAGAACAGGTTGTAAGTACCACTTGTTCTAAACCGAGGCGAATAAAACACGTGTAATAAATACTAACTAATAAATTTCTAATGAGTAAAAGTTCTAGTTTTTTTATTTTACAGTAGGTGGATACAAGTTAGCAGTAACGAAATAATTTACCTAGGTACCTACCTATATTAAATAAATGCCTAATTTGTTTTTAGAAGCAATTGAAAATGTAATACCTACCTACTTAAAACTCAAAGAACACACAAATTCGTTTGAAGCCTTAGAAAGAGGATTTTCTTAAAAGGTAAAATGACTCTACGGAAACTTTACATAAACATTTTCTCTGATATCAGGAGCACGGTACCTATTCAGAAGCGACGTAGCGCGCGATTTTAATTCTATCACGAGTCTTCTTATAAATAACACGGGTTCAATTAAAAGTGCGCGACAGCTTTGGGCGCAGAGTGAAGGAAATAATAAGAAGGTAGTTACGGGTTCCGTGGAGAAGAGAAGTGTCCGTGTTTACGGAAAACTCCGGAATATAATCGCGAGACGCGCGATCAAATATTCAGGCGGCGCGCGGAGGCGGCCGGCAACCCTCTCCAACTTTCAAGCCCTTCCCTTTGCACGCCCTACACTAATTACGTTTAGAGTTCTTAAGCGAAATTACTTAGGCCCCTCGCCACCCGCGCACCCCTGCGCCCCCTCCCGGAAATGAGGCGCGCTGGAAAAACAAGAAAGAGGAAAGCGTTATGTAAGAAGGTCGCTGTCTTTCTGAACCTCCTAAATCTGGGCAATCTCAGATGTTGATGTAATGATTTTTTTCTTCATTTTCGCGAATGTTCTGTTCATGAGCGGTTGCTAAGTGAAAAGCAATTAAAGCACGGGCGACTGATCTCCCCCCGTCCCCGGGGGGCGCCCCCTTCTCAACTCTCACGCCTATCAACTAAATATACCTTTACTTGTGTACTTAATAAACAAAATTTTTTACCAAAAATATGACTTTTTTTTTTGCTCACCAATAATTTAGGACGGTTATACGTAGGTCATTAGCAAGAAATATCTGTACGCAGAGTGATTAATCGATTTTTTTTGCTGGAAAATTCACACAGCATCGTCTAGCCAAAATAAGCTAAGCAGAGCTTGTGTTATGGGTACTAGATAACTGATATACCTACTCAATACATACTTGACCAATATAAACCAGCTGTGATGTTCAAGACCTTTGGTATTATGGGTAAGTACAACGTCGTTCGTCGTTAGCTGACCGGTTCGTAATTACACCAGTTTTGGTTTTATATTATTAAATTTCTTGTTTTTCTGTAGAACGGCTTGCTATCTTCATTTTACCGAAAGATTCTAGTTTTTAAATAGTTGTTTTCACAGGTTTCCACAGGTGATCGGAATGCTGGCTTTTATTTCGGTCAACGAATTAGCATTGCCATTCAACGTGGCAATGCTGCTAGCATTCTGGGCACTCTGCCTTCTGGTGACTTAGATTTTTAAGAAATAGATATACTTACTTGTATATACTAGTTGTTATTGTTTTATTCTGTTAATGTAATGTTCTATGTGCTAAATAAATATATTCAACCTCCTGTTGTTTTCATAAAAATTTACTTCAAACATAACAGAGGGGTAAGCTAATAATAACCATGGAAAATGTAGTGGCCTACATAAACTAATTAAATACGTTGATTTCTATATTCATGTTTAAGTAAGTATAATTAAGGTATCATCTAGGACCGGATCAAATATTTGTATATCATGTAAACATTTGCCCCGAGGCTGGCCGGACCTGCAATCTTCGGCATCTCAAGCTGAGCTTAGCCTACTGCACTAGAAGTAAGTAGTAGGTACCTATATGGAAAAACAAGGTTCTGCCCGCGGCGTCACTTGCGCCATACCCGGAAAAATAGCCTATTATTTAACACTTTCATGGCCCAAGACGCAGACGTGCCTCTCGATCCCCGCGTCGATGTCGCGGCGGTGCGACCCGCGGGAGGCTGGGCAGTGAATGCGTTAAGTTGGCAGTGAATGCGTTAAGTTGAGTTACGTTCAAGGTGCAAATTTCATCGCAAAATGACACTCGAAAAAAGGGGTTTTTACTATTGTCTAGGTTCTACAAGTATTTTATAATAGCAGATAAGAAGTTTTGTGCACATTTTGTGCACACTATTTGCTACGAACCCACGCTAGAACAATCTACGAATCAACTGTCGTTTTGGCGTCTATTGACAATAAGAGATTCTTTACTAAAATCAACATCAGCCGATAGCCTCCAAAACTACAATTGATTCAAATTTACATTTAGCAAAGATTCATAGCAAATGGCTTACAATGCGCGGAAAACTTCTTACATTTTACAATGCGCGCAAACCATTTGCCATCTTAATTACTTGTAAAACCAAAAAAATTATAAAGACCCATTTTCTATTTATTCGAAATTCACTAACCACCTTAATTTGTAGTTTTGGATATTAAGGTAACAAACATGTTCAGCATATTCACTTACCACTTTCACTTCACCTTAGTACCCTATTAGTAGGAACGAAGGCAAGACAGTTGCATTTTTCTTCGGTACCTATGTAGTTCATGGTGGCTGGTTATAGATAGCGCAATTACACCCGAATACTCAAACGCGCGCACCAAAGTTACCAACTCGACAAAAAAGAGCAAAATTTAATAATCTGTTATACAAGCCACAATGCCATAAGCGTATCTATGAGAAAAATGTATATAATATGTGCATCATTATCTATACTTCTATACTAATAATATTATAAAGAGGAAAGGTTTGATTTTTTGTTTGTTTGTTTGTTTGTATGAATTGAATAGGCTCCGAAACTACTGGACCGATTTGAAAAATTCTTTCACCGTTAGGAAGCTTACTTTTCAGGGAGTGACATAGGCTATATTTTATCCCGGAATTCCCACGGGCACGGGAACTACGCGGGTGAAACCGCGAGGCGATCGTCTAGTCTTTAATAAGTTACCAGAATCTATTAAAGAACTCAATGGGAATTTATTTAAACAAAAATTAAATAAGTGGTTGCTTGACAAATGTTTCTATAATGTAAATGAATATATTAATTTTGAGTAGAATAATTTATTATGTTATGACTATGATTGTTAATTATTGTTTTTTAACTATTTATCTTCGACTGTATTGTTCTAGATTATTTTTAAAATTGATTATTTTAACGATTTGCATCATTGTGATTTAATATTTGCACACCTGCTTGCGGGTTGAATACATTTGACATCACTCTAGTCATAAGATCTGACATGTACCTGTAATAATGTATTCGGCAAATAAATGATTTTGATTTGATTTGATTTGATCATAGCTCAAAGAAGCAAGCTGAAGTGGCAGTAGGTCGGCCATATCGGCTGACAACGCCACACGAGGGTCGAGTCGAGAGGCTCGTCTGCGTCTTGGGCCATGAAAGTGTTAGGTGGAGGCCGCAACTCGTAAAACGTTGTATAGGACGCCCTCCAGCCAGGTGGGATTACGATCTGCGAAAGACTGCCGGCAGGCAGATACTGGATGGATGCGGCAAGCTGATTCATTAGAGGAGGCCAATGTCCAGATGAGGACTAACATAGATCGATGATGATGATCATCACTCAAACGCATCTCAGATGTAAGCACGTCTCTAGTCGCAATTTTTGGACAGATTTTCATTGAAACTTGTCAATAAACCTCGTCTTGAGATGTGATTAAATCTGAGATGTGTTTGACCGAATACTCAAACGCAACTCAGATTTAGGCCCTGCACTCATTAATACAATACCGCTACCACACAGCACAACAACGCGCATTCAAATATGGGCTTAAACTCGTTGTATTTCGATACATTTTACTGTGACAAAGTGGCTTCCCACAACCTTCGAACGAGTGGTCCGCGAACTGTCAACTGATCTGTCGATTGAGTGCTTTGCTGCAGCGGTGCTTTCCCGTCTCACGGTCTCACCACGGGTAGAGTTTGTTCTGTGAGAATCTCTTTTGTTTTTCGTATACCAAGTATGCCGATAGATTTCAGATGTCACTTCTATGAAAAAACAAAAGACGATCGCGTCTTCTTTCCCTCAGCATAGTATTATAATATCTGTGCCCTCAGCTACCTATATGCGGATGAGGGCTAATCACAATTTGTTGAGTTGGTAAATGAGTTACGAGAGCCGCGCCGGATGGCGGTGTCAGCGCCACGCGTTTGGCGAATAGGCTCCGAAAGCTCGCTTCCGCACCTTTCATGTACCAGCGCACAGTTTAATTTCCTAATTCTCATCTTTTCTTCGAAAAAGGCGGTCCTGAGAGACTTCATTATCCAATAGGAAGGAAGCGTCAACGAATTTTCAAATGCTGTGTAAATACCTTCTCACAACAACGTCTTATAATTTCCTGTTTATTTTAATCGCTTTGATGTTTGTTAAGAGGCTTTATCAGTCTTCTTTATTTAGCACTAGCTGCGCCAAGCGGGTTCGCCCGCTTTGAAATGGAAATTTATGTTTCTAATGTTCCGCGCAACTTTCTTATTTTTTAAGAACCTCCTGACATTAAAAAACACAACAAAAAAGAATTAGCAAAATTGTCTAGCCGTTCTCGCGTGATGCCGTGACCAAGGGAAATGGTGATTCATTTTTATATGTTCATATAGATAACGCACAGAATTATATAAACATTTTTGATCATGAAAAAATACTGAAAATTTCGCGCAGCTTAAACCCAATGCGTAAGATAAGCTGTTCATTTAAAATTCCGCAAACATTTTAAGCAGTAGAAAAATTCTGTCGTTGTCCAACGGCTTAAATTAGGTCGGAAAATGGCGTCGCAAAATTACACAACAGAGAGGGAAACCTGCGGCTGTTTAATGAGATTTAAATAATTAATGAGCGTGCAAAATTGGTTTCTTTTTTCAGCGACGGGAGTGCTTCGGGGGTTGCGATGAAAAACAAGCCATAATTGCAACCCCTGCCGGGGACAACCTTCCAACTTGTGCTTCTTTACCCGCACCCGCGCTGCCGTTTAACAAGAGGGTCTACTCCAACGATCATAATTTACAAGGTAAAACTTTTAATTGCTATCGTTATAAATCATATTAAGTCGCCAATTAAAATTCAAAGTTAGGAATGGATTTGGTACCTTCCTGCAAACAATATAAATGCAAATTAAATGTTAACCGAGAAAGATTATAATATAATTTTAACTTTTCGACTTGCTATTTTCCAATAGGTACCTAATTACAAAGTTTTAGCTTCGCCGATTTGGTTTGGGCATAGAGATTGATAGCCCATTTCTGTAAATAGCCCTGTGTGAACTGCCCAGCTTTATTAGTTTATGCTACAATGCATCGCAGAACCAACGGCTTCTGAAATGATGTTTGTATCTTTAGTAAACTAGTTTCTATTTCTACATAACAATCGAGATGCTATCGTTTTTCCAAAAAACGATTGACAGTTAATTGTTCCCAAAATCCTGGGAACCTATTTTGTAATGCCCTTATTTCAAAAGAGACTTCCGTAGATCGGTAGGTATGCAGGCACATTCACTATTTGAGTTCTATTGACTCTCGAAACAGTCGACCGTTAGATTGATTTCCACTTGATCGACTATCAAATAATTTGCTTAGAAAACTGATTTTTCGACCAAAAAATGCAACTTTCAGATCGCTGACTTCATTAAAACGAAATTCAGTTATCGCAAGATCTCAACGGAATGTGGAAAAGGAACAATGTCCTTATTCAAATGTTTGTGAGTGACATGCCAACGGGCGGTCACTCAATGAATTCGACATTCGCGAAGTCGCCCCTTCTTCAAACCGGGCCTTTTGTTGAATCTGACCGCGATCAAAGCGATTCTGATCAATTCCAAAACTATTTAAATTATATTCACAAGCACTTATTCTTTACATTTCCGTTAGGAATATCCGTTATAGTTATTTTACTTGGTTCATTCTTCTGTGAAACGCCGAGGCCTGTCAATCATTTCGGGAGCTAGATTTTGAAATCTCGAGAGATCTGTTAGGAAAATATGTAGTTTTTTCTTTAACACACCTATCAAAATATAAAAACTATCGTAGTTTGACGAAATGATTACGGATGTAAGCGGGTTAACTACGAACCTTATTTGTGTTGGAAGAACACCAACGTTTCATCTCTTAACGAGGGAAATCTTCAGGGTGAGTGCGGTTCTAGAGGCGCGCGTTCCGCATCTCAAGGGGATAAAACGTTGGTGTTCTTCCAACACAAATAAGGTTCGTAGATAGCCCGCAATGACCCTATCAAAATATTTTCTTATCAATCTGAAAATAGTATATTTGATTAAAGTATAACGCTAGCGAAGTCTATTAATAATCGTTTTAAAATAGTACGTGCTATTCGCAGATGGCAGCTCGCGTGCTCGGCACCCCATCTAAACACAATTGTACGTTTCTCACAAAAAACGGGCCAGATTGTTTACCTCACTTTTTACCTTTTTTAAAACTACTGTTTAGCTTTTTATGAGTATTTTTGTCGCGCACGCGGCTGCCTATAGAGAGATCTCAATGAACCGTTAATCGTAATTTTTCACATGTGCGGAAAAGATTTTGCCTCAAAAATCATTTTTTCTCACTGTTTTTTTAGCATCACAGTCATGATTTTCGAGCTAGAGTGCTGAAAAAGTATTTTAATGACGTGTTTGTTTGATTTGGTTTTTAGTAAAAATAGCGCCGTCGATACATTTATGACCATATCTCAGTAATTTGTGGCATAAAATATTAAGGTGTAATAGCATTTTAGAATCCTCTTGAAATGTAATTTTTTAACGTACTTTGCCACTGAAATTTTGTACATTTATTTTAAACCAGAGATGCTCAAACTTTGCAGTAAAAAACGAACAAAATTTAAAACTTTTTAAACTTTCGCGATTTGTTAAGATAGTTAATGATTATATCGGGTATTTATCGCGTACCTTTTGTTTTATTTCCCCTACGTTTCTACCGCGTTACAGCGATCGTGGTCACGGGGCGACTGGATGTAAAAAGATGTGTGAAGAGCACATAGCAGCGGTCAAAAATAGGCAAACAAACAAGTCGGCGATAGCGGAACACCTGCTAGACTCAGGAAGTAACCACTGGATTGAGCTACATGACCCAAAAGTTCTATCCCGTGAACGCCACTACTACAAAAGGATGTATAGATTTTAATTTTAGTTTTAAGTTAAATTGAGTTAGTTATTATGTAGACTTAAGTGGTTTGTCCTGTAAAGTTGTTTGAATAAATAAATTGAAATTGAAATTGAAATTGATGGTTCGAGAGGCGATTGAGATCAAGAAACATCCAAATTTTAATCGTGAAGATGGTTTTCGTCTCTCTTCCTCGTGGAATCCTGTGATTAATATGTGTGTGCGTCGTGAGCCGACTGTACTGCAATCGGACACGGTCAGTGTAGTGTGTCGTAATGTGAACTTGGACATTCCTGATTCTGAAGACGAATTGAGGGTAGTCGTGGATACTGCCGTCAATTCTCGGCGGTAACTCCGAGTACATCCAGTCGCCCCGTGACCACGATCGCTGTAACGCGGTAGAAACGTAGGGGAAATAAAACAAAAGGTACGCGATAAATACCCGATATAATCATTAACTATGAACAAAATTTAAGTTCATCTTTGAAGATGTCTAACAAATTACTGGGCGTAGTTTTCGAAACATTTGAAAACGTTTTTGTAAGCACTTCATAATTACTATTTCCTAATTCAGCCCATAAAAAAACTGAAGTTATTGCCTAAATTGTGGCATGGTGAATAAAAAGGTGAACTGAGGAACAAAATTTTCTAAATTTACAAAAAATTTACTAAGTAAATTGGATGACATTCTGAAGTCCGTCGAAACTCCACAATGTCTGAAAACCCGTCTGTACAACCAGTGTGTTCTAGCTACCATGACTTACGGCGCAGAGACATGGACGCTCACTCATGAGGCTGTGTACAAGATGAGAGTTGCACAGAGAGCCATGGAGCGAGCCATGCTCGGCATCAAGCTTATAGACCGTGTTCCCAATGTCCAGATCCGAAGTCGAACAAAGGTGAAAGACGTGGGAAATCGCATCATGGAACTAAAATGGGCCTGGGCAGGACACCTTGCACGGAGACAAGACGACAGGTGGAGCAAGGCGCTTACTGAATGGCGCCCAGGAACTGGGTACAGAAGCGTTGGACGTCCAGTGGCAAGATGGGCAGATGATATCTCTAACACCGCAGGGCGAACCTGGATGAGATTGGCGCAGGACCGCGTGGAGTGGCACAAAAGTTTGGAGGCCTATACCCAGCAGTGGGTGAAGTCGGGTTGCGGATGATGATGATGATGACAAAAAATTACATAACTCCCAAACGGTTAGACTTTTTTGATTTTTATTTTTGTGTCTGATTGGCTATGCCACCGCACCTGCAGTATTAACCACTCATTATGGGACACCCTGTAAATCAATTAAATAAAATTTTACTCAAACCAGAGAATATACTTACGTATATATAGAATGGACACTTAATGCCTCCCACCTGACGGAGCTTCCTCACCCCGCCGAGTTTTATTGCGGTCCAAATGCAAGGGACGTACGGCGCAGGCACAGGGCGCAGATGGCATGGGCAATGATTTTGACAGACGACGTCAATGTTGTTCGATATTTTGTTTGTTAGATTAAAGACATGCATACATTATTTTAGGTTTGATTTCACCTTTTGTGAGAGTTAAATAAAATAATAAATGTCCGAGTTAATTCGCAACTATCTCACTCGCACTATAATTTGTCCATGAAGTGACCCTAGGCGTCACACCCACAGTTGCACGTGTAACGGAACACAGTTGCGCATGTAGTTACGTCCTATGTGCCGATACACGACTTTTGTATGGAGAAATGGTTGACTGCCTCGGGTATGCTTGTACTAACAGAAAATATTTAGGAAGGGAAGCATATTTCAAAGGCAGAAAAATATATGTAACATATTTTTTTATTTTTAAATTAAGAAAACTTATAATTAGAACTATGATTGTGACACCTAATACTGGCAATCCCAATAAATATTGTACTTATTTTATTTTTAATGTTTTGTCTTAAGTAATGATGGTCTATGAAATGAGCGTTAAGCTATTTTTATATTATGTAATTAAAAAATTATGAATCTTACAGTAATAGTATTAATAAATAATTCATACTTTGCTCCTATTTACCTTAGAACATAGTTTTTATACTATTGCTCGTATTATAGGATAAATGCTGATCGTTGGTAAGCGTCACACTTAAGAATGTCTATACTGATATAGCTTTTGCAAAAAACCTTACTGATACCAAAATGGAGACTAAAAATTCTCAGTAAAACAGCTTTTTAGGAAAGAATCTTTTAAGAAAAAATCGTTGGAAAAGATGCACAGACAATTGAAAAGGTAGGGAAAAAACTGAATGTCACTTTTCTATGGGACAGACGTCTGTCGCGCTGTATCTACACTTCTAACAAAATAATGTAAAATATCATGACTTATGTGCAACGTAAATCTTATTAGAGTGTTTTTCGGGAATAAGTCTAGCTCATTAAATCCAAGAACTTAGGCTGGTGTTCTTCGAAAGTTAATCGGACAAAAACGCCAATTAAAATATAATGGTCCGTTTATATTTTTGAAGAACACATGCCTTTAAACTTTAAATATAATATCGAGTGCGCGAGTGAGCAAGTGAAGGAGTGATAGTAACCCGGTCAGCAGGTGTTGATCGAAGTCAAGTATTCGTTGTATTTCTTCTCCTGCGCCTGCTGCAGCTTCTGCAGCTTCTTGACGAGGCCCTTGCTTAGTTCTTTGCCCTCGAGGTCGTGGGTCGGGAGGCCCTGAGGACAAAATACACTGATTGGTAATCCTGGCTTGAAAAACAACAAATGTAAATATTATTCGAAAAATGTATAGGTTAAAGTCTCACTAATATTATAAATGCGAAAGTTTGGATGGATAGATGGATGGATGGATGTTTGTTACCTCTTCACGCCAAAACTATTGAACGGATCGGGCTGAATTTTTGCATACAGGTAAATCTAACCCTGGAATTAAACATATAAATAAATAAAATAAAAAATACAATAAAAAGCCTTTTATTTCTTGAATTATTAGTTACATAAAAACTTGAAAACACTGACCTATGTTTATTCTAAGGTTTCTAAATTATTATTTGTAAGTTTTAGCACTTAGGTAGGTATCCTCTTCTCAAGAACCCCTCTGGTCGAAGGTGAAGGCCTCCTCAAGAGATTTCCAGGTGTCTCTATCGTTAGCTGTGTTCATCCAGTTTTTGCCAGCCACTTGAATTATGTCATCTGCCCATCGAGCATTTGGTCTACCTCTGTTTCTGTTGCCTGTGGGTCCTGGCCAGGTTGTTAGACGGTGAGTCGATTGTCGATCGATTGTCTGTCATTCGAGCTATGTGCCCTGCCCAGCGTCACTTCAGTCTTTGTGAGTATTGTAGAGCATCGGTGACCTTTGTTCGTGATCTAATGATTTTGTGGTTTATCTTATGGATTTTTCTTATTTTCTTGAAAAAAGGAGAGAAGTATCTTGATACTTCTCTCCATACTTCTTTGGCACGATCGAATTTTGATCTTCATTCTATAAGTAAACTTCCAAGTTTGGCTGGCATATGTTAGTGAAGGAAGAATACAGGATTCCATGATTCTCTGTTTAATTTTCATGGGCATATCACTTTTCAGTACTTCCTTAAGGGACCAGAATTTTTTCCAAGAGTTTGCAACTCTTCTTTCTATTTCATGTTCATTGTTCTGTTTTTGAAATGATATTTGTTTGCCTAGATAAGTGTAGGAATCCACATATTCTAATGTTTGATGTCCAAGATGGATAGGATTTCTGGTACTATTGGTCATTTGTTTTGTTTCGGTTAATTTCTAGACCCACTTCTTTGCTCGCTGTGTTAAGGGTATTTTGATTGTAGCTCTGTGGTATTTTCTGACAGCAGGACAATGTCGTCGGCAAATCTTAGATGGCTTATAAAATCGTTATTTATTTTCAAGCCAACTCTTTCCCATTTTAATTTTCCAATCACTGATTCTAGTACGGAGATGAAAATTGTTGGAGATATAGGGTCTCCTTGCCGGACTCCTCTTTTTAATTAAACATAGGCGACTTTTATCCCATAAATCAGTTCCCATGGGATAGAAATAACCTCAAAACGTTTCCATAGAAAGAACGCGTGCGAAGCCGCGGGCAGAAGCTAGTATGTAATATGTACTAAATTTAGGTCCGATATGGTGCTGTGTGTATTGTCCAGTATAAAAAAATATATTAACCTTGTCATCGAACTTGGAATATTTATCCGTCTCTTTCCGGAACAGCTCCGAGGGCGGTATCTTCTTGAGCTCCTCCTTAGCGCGCTGCGCCTCGAGTAGCTCTTGCTTCTTCTTCTGTTTCTCTGCTTCTATTCTTTTCTTTTCTTCTCGCTCTTTCGCCAAATCTTCTTTGCTAACTAGCTTGACGACTGTGCGATCTAGATAGAGAAAAGATGAAATTAGTCACAAGTAAATAAGGTGAGATAAACCTGTAAGAAAACTGCAAGAATATATTTTTTAGAGTACGATACTTATATGATTTTCTCGTCAGCAATCGAACCCGCAACCTTCTACGTCACAGGCGGACCTTGTCGAGACAATTGAAGAGATCTAAAGACAATTTACTACTTTTAGTCCATGAGGCGATTTTTTTTTAAGATGTGATGACGTAGACGACGCCAAATACAATACAATTGAATAGATCAGACTAAAATTTTGTTATGTCGTAGTTTTAGCAATAGTTGGAACCACATATAGGCTACTTTTTATCGTTAATACTTTTATTGCCCACGACGCGCATGCGGTTCAGCACTAATTGGAGCCGCGGCACGTCGCTGCAAGATACAAAACATAGGCTGGGCAGTGAAAGCGTTAAGCGAGTGCAAACCCACGCGGCCACGGGTAGAAGCTAGTAAGCAATAAATATCCATAGAATATATTATGTAACCTGGTTTATCCTCGAGCCTGACCCCCAGCTCAGGCAGAATGGTGTCCCGTAGCTCGTCGCAGAGCGTCAACACCTCGCCTGCCTTGACACTGCGCGCGGCGTCCCGCACGCGGCCGCGGAACGAACTCAACGCTTCTAGGTACGGCATTACTGTCTCTTCCATCTGCACAAAAACAATACAGACATTTCTTGTAAGTCATGTACTCGTAAATACAGAAATACAGAACACATTATTATAAACACGTGTATTTTCTGTGTGGTGCCGGCTTAGAATTTGCACCTCCCCAACTCTTCCCGCGGGTGTCGTAAGAGACGACTAAGGGATATCCACCGGGGGCGGGTAGCAGCGCCCCTTGCAAAACAATTACATAACCAAACTGCGATCTCGCATGCCCAGCGTGGGTATTATGGGCATTACCCCCCATGAGATGAAAGCCAATAAGGCACTTATCAGGGAGAGACCTGCGTCCAGCAGTGGACCAATATAGGCTGACGAGGCGAGGGGATGTGTACATTCAAAGGTGGTAAATACGCTCGTCACAGAGAGACAACCCTTCGTCTGCCTTAATAGGGAGCGGCTGCACGCGACCACGGAACGAGCTTAGGGTAGCATAGGTTTTGGGTAAGGCATAACTCATTCATCCACCTATTGACAAGCAACAGAAATATTGATACCTTTATTGTGAGCCGTTGTATTTGTTCATGTTAAAAGTGGTACTATCGTAAAAAGAGAGGCAACAGTTCACCTGCTTAACACTGCGAGAGCGGCGTCCCTCACGCGACCACGGAAGGAAAAAAATACAGGGTGTTCAGCAGAACGTATGCGTATGGTAACTGGGGTAAGTGGAGCCAAATGCAGGGTTAAAATAGCTTGGTGGCTATTTAAACTTTGAAAAGCCTCTCAGCTATTTTTAACAATTTGCTTAGAGCTTTTAGGTACGGCATTAAACAAACGAAATAGTTGGGTTAGAGAAATTCAAGAATATATGGCTGATATGAACCTCCAGCGGCTTTCCTATTATCCAATGGTAAAGCCGAAAATCCAATAAGACGAGCTTCCCGGGTTAATCTTAATCTTCGAAGCTCATCAGTTACTTATGAGTCCAGCGATTGACAGCAGCGACGAGTTTGCAACACTAGCTTGCCGCAAATAGACCTTATGAATACTAGGGCCTGCTTACACAGGCGTTGGAGTCTCCAATAGGGAAGCCAATGGCTCCAGCTGGACCCTCCACCGCGCCGAACACTCGAAGCACGTCCGTCACGTACAGTCCAGCGGCCGACAGCAGCGCCGCGTTGGCAACACTCGCTTGCCGCAAGTACACGTGGCACGCGCCCACCAACTCGCGCAGGGCGTCCAGTGAGCTGCGAGTGTCGATGTTATCTGCGAAAATAAACCCAGTTAGTTTAGCTGTAAGTTTCAAATCATTTTGTCGCAGCGTCCATAAAATTATGGCATTGGTCTGCTATAACATGATCTGATCACAGATGTAGAACATGATGTAGGTATATGATAGCAAGGTTTGAATATTTTTATGTATCTAAGTCAAAATTGTATTTTCAATCGTATGAACCGTATAGCAAGGCTACTGTACCGCACAAGGCCGCGTGCACCTGCTCCTTGACCGCGGACAGTTTGTCGGCCAGCAGCCGGTCCGCGGGGCTCCACAGGCCGCCGCCCTGCTGCCCGCTGCGGATAGCGTCTTTCACGGTTAGGAAGAACTCCTGCAAAAACGATGACATTTATTTACAAATAATCTATGCTTCTCTCTTCCTAGCTAGTTATTCCATATGGTGGTGGGGTCTTCGCTCTATCCTCGACGTTGTCTTCGGAAATCTCATAATATATCCTTTTAACATTTTATGGGAATATATTAAAGAATATATTAAGAGATACAAGGACAAGAGAATGATCCCATCTCGGGATGGTTCTCTTGTCTATACAGTAGTAAATGAATCATTAAAATCGCCCTAGTAAATGAATCATTAAGTCGGTTATAAAGATAAAAACGTGCGGAAACCCGTGCACCATCCGCACAACAACCGCATTATCCAACCAGTGACCTCGTTATCAAACTACCAGCTATTCTGGATAAAAACCAGATGCAGCCAGTTCCGAGTTCAGAGGTTACCCTGTATGAAGCAACAGCGTCGACACTGGCGGGGTGTCGAGATAAGTAGGTATCATGCAAAGGCCAGTCACCTCTAATTAATTACTTTTGTTTGCAAAAAATGTCTCAATTGATTCATTTATTGCAGAATACATAGTACCTAGGTGCGGCCAGGGTCTTGGGGACACTTCCGACTGGTATATGGATTAGTTGAGCTACCTCTCGATTGTTTGCAACAGTCTGCAGTTAGCTCCACTGTTTCAATTGTAAATGCAAGTTTTAATTTGTTTCTATTCTTTAATTTTAATTTTCTTTGTTAAGAGTAGGTAAGTAGGTTTTAAATTTAGCGTACAACAGAATTTGAACCATAATAATGTCCTCCTATCCGAATTTCGACCACGGCGGCCAGTCTCATCGGAGACTAGCCAGATGCGCAGGACATATTATAGTGCACAAGTGTGTGTGCAAACACAGGTGGACTCTCTATTCCCTGACTCTCATAATTCGATGGGACAACAGATCGACAGGACCGGGGAGAGGTCAGGCGCAGGACCAACGGCTAAACGTGCTTTCCGAGGCACAGGATTTATATACATATCAGTTAGTTTTTGATTTTCTGCTCACTATTTTCACTGTGCAGCTCGACAGATAAAAAGGGGATATGTTTGAATTTTGTGTCTGTGTGTCTATCTCTGGCATAACATCGTAGCTCACCAACGGATGAAACGATTTGGTTTTGGCCAAAACACAAGAGTGTATTATAAATGTACTAGTGGTTTCTTGAACACTTCTTCCACTGGTGGACAAAAAGAGAAAGCAATAACACCTTATTTGATAATAATTTATATTATAAAATTTTACTTGTTTTAGTGCTTATTTTATAAGCCTTAAGAAATAAAGTTATTGATATCTGAGAGATCTTAGCTAAGTCTTAAGAAAATCGGTCCGGCAGATCTGATTCTACGATTAAATAGTGTGTGCTGAACAACTCACATTAAAAAGTTTCTCAGTCTGCATAGCCATCTCCATGGTGTTCTCCGAGTAGTCCAAAGTTTCCTTCCAGCTGTGGAGCAGGAACCCTGGGAATTTAAGAATATTCTTTATTTCACATAAACACAAATTCATACAAATATAGGCCGCGGCGGTCGTGGCAAGATAAAAAATTCCGAGATAAAAAGTAGCTTATGTCTTTCCTTGGGATACCGTCTACCACCTTACAAAATTTAATTCAGATCCGTTCAGCCATTCAGGCGTGGTTGAACGAGCTCATTTTTTCATACAAAGGTGGAAGGGTGTATCTATATACTCGTACTACGTTGTTTGATGTTGACTATCCGAAACTAAGCATAATATCAATTTATCTCGTCGTCTATGTTTGTATACACCCAAAACCGTAAAAAAGTATCAAGCTTCTAAACTTTCGTATTTCAACACTGATGTTAGCCCAACTTTGGACGAAAATAAATAAATAAATATACGGTGAAGGAAAATTATAAAATAAAGCCCGTTCCGACATAGTTAAGGTAGTTATTCAAAAGTTGAAATAAATTTATTTTGAAAAGATACACTAGTAGTTTTTCTATAATAACTAATAAATAACCCTTGTGCTAAAAGTCTGTTCCTATTTTTTTACGCGGCCGTTTTAGGAATGAATCACTGTGCATTTCATCCTAGCGCGCGCGATCGCACACTATGTTAGGTGAGATAGCATACATTTAGGTCGCGCCCACCGACGAGTTCGCGCCGATGACCAATGTTACCTTAAATTACATTTTGAAAAGCTGGCACGATCCCCTTTTGTTTTTCGCATACTGGAGGCCTGGAGCTGTGACGTCAGCATGGATAATTGAATGTAAAATCAAATGACAATCGCGCCAGCGGTTATAAATTTATCATAATTAAGTTTGTACCTATCCGCAGTTGCCGCGCCGTGTGACGCTGCAGAGCGTCCGATATGGTGACGAAGTTCTTGAGCGACTTGGACATCTTGCAGCCCGCGATCGTGAGGTGACCCGTGTGCAGGAAGTAGTTCACCCAGCCCGGCTCGTCGTAATGCGCCTGTGGAGGATTAACTCATCGGTAGCAATGGGCAAAAGAAACGTCAGGCGCCCAGTTGCAAGGTGGGTCGACGACACAGTACGCGTCGGGGGGCGTCAATGGAGGCTCTTAGCAAAGAACCGTGGTGGATGGCACAATACTGAGGGAGGCCTACCAAGCAGTGGGTAAAACCGGCTGCGGATGACGATGATGCTGCTATCGCTAACTGAACTTACGTATATTTTGTGATATCATGGATGCTACCTTTCTTCCTTTCTAGCGACGACGGGACGGTAGAAAGGTATATAAAACGATTGTGACATGCAATTAACATGAACAATTAGAAGTGATTACAAAACTGATGAGTACACTACACACACATACTGTGGTCCACCCCATCATATTCTTATGACGAGACTCATTAGAAATTGAAGATAAGATCAAAACAATAATCTTATTTACGAGTTGTGCACTAATCTATCCTTATTACCTCACTTTGAGCCAGCTCATTGTCATGATGAGGGAACTTGAGATCCACTCCTCCCGTGTGTATATCCAGCTTCGAGCCGCACACATCCGAGGCCATGGCGGAGCACTCGATGTGCCAGCCGGGCCGACCCACGCCCCAGGGCGAGGGCCACGACGGCTCGCCCGCTTTACTGCGCTTCCATAGAGCAAAGTCATTGGGGGATTTCTTTTCCACAGTGTCATCGGTGAGATCACCTGAAAAGTTTTATAATGCTTGGTATTCACAGTGCCATTTCTCCTCTAAGGCTAACCTGCACCGAAATACAACCTTGGTCTATTGGTCAAGAAAAGACGGAGGTGTCTTCTAGACCTTCGTGATACATCGCCAGACACAGGCGACTGGTGGTGGTAGTTTTTGCGCAAGTCGCTCATGCTCGGTAGCTCCAACAACAGTGCAGTGCGTGTGTTATATTAAGTGCCTTTGTTATATTAAGCTACGGATGTTTGGGCGGCGATACACAGCTTGGTAGCTTACTGTAAGCTACCAAGCTGTGTATGGTTGTGTGTCGTATAAGCTGCTGCAACACGACAGAACAGTAGCTTATAAACTTATAATCAACGAAAGTGTGGCTTATACAACTAACGCGGACGCGATAGCATCTGATGTGCGATGACCTTTACTGAGCAGAGCTCTCAATCAAGAGTACATTTTAAGCTCCTCAAGCGAGATGTCTATCAACGGCGACGTCTATCATGTATGTGTGTTTAAATTTAAATACGGGTTTTTGCATTTTTCTTAAAGCTTAATCACACTGCGATTATGGTCCGACTAATTAACAAAAACGAAAAACAAACAAAAGTTTGTAAAAAAAGTATTATCAAAATCGGCCTACCCTGCAAAAAGTTATGCGTGCGCATACATAAAAAAAAAATACGCCTCAACTTGAGAACCTCCTCCGTTTTTCGTCAGTTAAAAATGGGAAAAACACTAAACATGAGATGAAAACTACATCTAAACTTTAGGGCCTACCTATGACCTAGGCATTCCCAGTGTAAACATTGTTGTGCAATTTCACCAAATTTTTTACTTCTGAATCTGGGTTTGATTGGATAATGTTACAGTCTACAAATTCTTTTAAAAATTAGACTTCTCTGTACGGAAGGTGTCTTCACACTCCATGAGAACATGCAATACATCCTCCAGTACACCACACACATGTGGTCAGCGACGAAGACTGTTGTTGGAAAGTATGAAAAAAATTTTCACTTATTCAATGTTTAAAAAAAGCATTGTTACCTTCTCCTTCCTGTAAAGATTTTGTATCTCCATATGCTTCTGGGACTAGCCGGGCGTAGTGGTGCCTCTCTCTACTGTCAAACTCACTCACATTGAAATATACAGAGCCATTTGACTCGTATGCCAGACCATTGTCTATTATTTTCTGTATGTATGTTATTATTTGTGGGACATATTCACTCACTCTTGTTAAAACATCTGGTGGTAAAACCTGTAAATTAAATAAATTTAATGTGGGTTCTGTTTAAAAAAATTATAGTTTCCAATACAATTAAGTTTCCTAATAAGGTTATTTATTATAGTATACACAGACAGACATTTTGATCAAAATGTTTTATCATCATCATCATCTTCAGCGCACCAGCAGTTCGCTGGACATAGGCATCTCTTAATGAGGGCCACAGCACCTCAGCACCTTTGCAGCAGCTTTGTCAATTTTTATCTTCCAATAATTTTTAATGGAGTTATTTATGAGTATTTGTTAACTGTAGTGGATAAATTCTCTTACATTCAAAGCCAACATGTCCTTATGGAATTCATTCTCCCAATACCGGGAGAGTTCTGTAAATACTGAGTGGTCGGTGACAGTGCCACCGTACTTGCTATCTAGCCAGTCTGAAATAGGGCTTTTTGCGGAGCTAAGAAGATCACATCTTGCTTTTATAATTCTTTCATCATTTTTGGACTCAATCGCTGACTTAAGAGTTTCTACTGCTACTGCCATACTGAAAAAGAAATCATCAGCTCTTGATTATCATGCTCATTACTCATTTGTAGATGAATTACTTGCCCATCATTTGTTATAGGCTTTCCAAAGTCTTGGACTTGAATTTACATTTTTTAAATTTCTATAAGTAATAATTTATTATACCTACCAATGATGTAAGCATTTCAATTTGGTTATGGTAGCATTATTTGAAAGTAAAGACTCTAAAGTAAGCAAAATAAACTATGCTCATGCATTGTATGCAAAAGAAGTGCAAGTAGGTAGGTATGGGCTGAATCATACCTGTCAAGCAGTTTTTGCATTACATTCTTTTTATCTGGGTCAGTGGTTTCTTTGACAACTACTTCATAGTAATTCACGACTTGTGTTGCATCATCTATGATTTCACTCAAACCCTTTTTCTCCTTTACATACTTTTCATACAAATACTGTTGTCTGGCTCTTTTGATGATTTTATCATCAATGTCCGTTATATTCATCACATAAAAAATATCATATCCAAAATAGTTGGACATAACTCTACGTAAAATATCAAAAGATATGTACGATCTGGAAAGACAATGTAAAAATAATTAATGATGAATATTGGAAGGGTTTTTTTCTTTATTTTAGGAGACTATTATTTAGACATTAATTTATAGACATATCACACATCAATAAACTTAACTTTTAAAAACATATTTTATTCGAATGAGTCAATCAAGTACACATATTACAGCCAGCAAGGCATAAAATCTGGTTCTCATACCTGGCATGTCCCATGTGAGAGGCATCATAGACAGTTGGTCCGCAACTGTACCAATTGACTCGGTTACCACTAGCAGGAACAAATTCTTCTTTCTGTCTTGTAAGACTGTTAAATAGTCTAAGAACAGGACGATTTTCAGGTCTAGCCGGTGGAGACCAACTGGGTTGACTTCTTTTCGACATTATAGCGAAAATTCACACAAGAGACTTCTAATTAGACCCATACAATATAAGGAAGGCAGTGTTTTGCTCTGAAAACAAAAATATTTACTGGAAAATGTCTAGCCACGTCTATAGAAAATAAAATATTATTTTGAATGGACTAAATACGAGATTTTGAGGTTATTTTGCGTTCGGATTTGACGTTGACACATTGGCAGTATTTTTGAAACGACAGTGACACTGACTTTTTAATGACATGAGTTAGTGCTGCCACTTAACTTTTTCAGCGCTGGATTTAGCGCTTTTTATCAGGGCTATTCAGATTTTCCACTCCGAGCCATCGACACGGAAGCTGACTAATACATGACATTACAGTATTTTAGTGGTTCTTCAAAATTTTCTGCGTTCTGCAAGGAACTAAACTACCAGAAAGGTAGTTTTCCATATAAAATAACACTTTTTGAACCCATGTTTCAAAAATTTCGATTTAGTGCTACTTTTGGAGCAATATGGTACATAATACACAAAAATTTTTTATTGTCAAATTACCGAGTTTTTCTTACCCAATGTTTCTAAGGCCCTATTTTTCTTAGAACAAAAAAGTTATAGAAATTTATTTTGGAAATCTATGGAAGTGTAATATAATAATATTATGGAGTGTGTAGTTAATTTGCTATAAATGTCCACCTAGCCGAATTTTGACCACGACACGGCCAGTCTCATCGGAGACTAGCCAGATGCGCAGGATATAGTGCACAAGTGTGTGCGCAAACACAGGTGCACTCTCTCTCTATTTCCTCACTCTCATAATCCGATGGGACGGCAAACCGACACGACCGGGGAGAGATTAAGCGCAGGACCAACGGCTTAGCGTGCTATCCGAGGCTCGGGCCGCCAGTTTCCTAACTCCGGCCGGGTTACCACTGGGTTGTGAATTTTTCTAGCTAGAAAAAATTGGTTGTCTGTAAAGTCGGTTTACTGACGATAGTTGAACGTGACAACGCTCACTCAAGTAGGAGAGAGACGGATGTCGAGCGCTCTCGCTTACACTTCAAGCCTTACATGGAACGCCTCAGAGCGAGGTAACGCCGCATGACGTCATAGCGAGATAACGCCGCATGACGTCATGTTTTTTCGTGCGTGCAGCCGGCTCTATCGAATTATAAGACGTTGTCACGTCAAAAACCCAAAACCACTTTTTGGCCCGACCCGGCATTTTAACCCAGGACCTTAGCGGTTGAACAAGCTGACCGCTAGACCAACGAGGCAGTCAGCAGTTTGTAGTTTGTAGCCGTAGTACCCAATAATGTGAACAAATGCATCTAATTTTATACTTGAAAAAGAAAATTAAAAAGTCATAGACTGCTGTAGATAGATTTTTTTTCCTGAGTGGCCGTGGTGCCTCCCACAAGTACTTGCTGGATTATCAATTAATTACCTACCGGACAACCTGTATAACCAAAAGCTACATCTATTACATCATACTTTATTGTAACATGGGTTCATAGAATATGGTCTACGATTTGTAGAAAACTACTTTTCTAGTACAGTTTAGTTCCTTGCAGAACGCAGAAAATAGAAAAACTACTAAAATGTTTGAATTTCGCGGAAACCTGTGTCGGATTCCGTGTCCATGACTCGGTAGCGGAGAGCGTCTGAATAGCCCTGCCACAGATTAGATAACGGCTAGCTACCACAGATTTATAATAGTATCTACTGACTTCATGTGTTTTTTCGTGGTTTTTTCTGTCGGAAGATATTTGTGTTGTGCCGTGTGACATAGACAGAGATAGGCACTTAAATCGATGCCTACACTAAACGGCAAAGACAGAGACAACATGTTTTCTGTGTAGACCGGTGTCCGCCTGTGTCTATGCCACACTAGGGCAACACCACATTAAAAAAAACCAACCAATCAAACTAGCCAAACCAAAACAACATCAAATCAAGCGAGAAAGAAAGAAAAGACAAGACAAGAAACTAGACAAACAACATCACTCTTTTGGATAAGATTTGATTGAGATTGTTCTCAGTTTTGAGTTTAGTAATCAGAGAAAACATTTTCCTATCGAAACATGGCTTTGTGTGCTTGCAAATGTTTAAATGTAAAGTTGGAAAGCGACAAAGCTGAAGCTAATGTAGACATTCGGAAACTGGACCTATCTACCACGGAACAAAGGGATTTATATTTCAGTGAGGTACAGTCGGTAAACATGTCGTGACCTTGATACTAAAAGGGCTCTATTTGCATTAAAAATATCCATTTATTATAATCAATTACCCGATCATTGTATACATATTTATGTTTACCTACGCAATTACCAGAGATGTTTCGCACGTGCCGTGCGGTGTTTGTATATTTTCCTCTAGTTATACATAGCTGCCTGCGTGTTTACCAACTTGCCATATTCATTTTGAAAATTCACTTATTGTATTCTTTTGTTTTAATCTTCTCACCAACATTCAGAGCCAAAAATACACCTTCATTTGTTATGTTAGCTCCAAAAATGACCTAAGTAATACTACATATTTCTAAATAGTTTTTATATTTCATCTGCGCTTTGTACACTGTACTTAGAGATTTAAAAATCAACAAATATATTTTCAGAAACTCCTCTCATGTGCTACAAAAGATCTAAAGATTCAAGTAGCGCAGCCAGCCCTGATAAGGCAGAGGTTCCTCGGGAACTGGACTATGCACTCTTGCCTATCTTGTGGACAGACCACCCATGCTATATTACAGGACAAAAACCGCCCCAATATCTGCCTTATGAATAAAACCTTACAGGTATGTAATTGATGCCTAACATGTTCCAACTCAAGCGTAGAAATAAATGGCCCAGTATATTTTGTGCTTAAAAAAAGACTTATATTGATGATTGCTTCAATATCAATAATTTGCTACACTAATCTGCTATAACTAATGTCATAAATGTAATATTTCAGACTACACATGACCAGATAAATAACTTTAAAAAATCTAAAAACTATTCCCCTGTATTCAACCTACTGGTGCCAGAAGTTTCAACTGATGTAGAAATGAAAGAAAATATTGACACAAGCAATATGATAATCAGTGAAAAGAAATGGCCGCCTGCTCAACAAGTTATCAGCACACTCAGCAAACACATGAACCAAACCTTACAGTCACAGCTGGAGGCCGTGGAAGAGAATGTCAGGCAGTTCCGGGATCAGATGTATGCTGAGTATGAAGCTTTCAGGGAAAAAGCTCATAGGGATCACAAGATCATATCTAGGTATGTGGGTACTTACAAAAGAGAACTTATGACATTTCACAGAATTCTAATAAATTGCCTTTGTCCATGACTTAAGTATGCAAACCTTGCCTATGCAGTGGAGCTATTGTAAACACATGAGGTTATTTGCGTTGACCTAGATATTTTGCATACATTTTTATTCTCTTTGTCGCAATCTCTTAGTCATTTAATCTCAAAACATTTTTGTGTTTCAGCATTTTAAGTAAAGCTGTTACTCAAATAAACTATAAATGTTTGTGTTTCAGCATTAAAATAAGCTGTTAGCTGGACTGTCACCTTACTAAGATTCTGGTACTGATGACATACTTACCAAATTATAAAATAGTTGTAGACATAAAGTGGTTAATTCATGTTATTTTCTCATTATTATATTCTTATCTAAAACATACCCACCTATGTATAATATTATATTGTACCAACCTACATAGTTAAACCTATAAACAAACTAGCTGCGCCCCGCGGCTACGCTTGCGTGGAAATTTAAAATTGTCACTTAGGGGTATGAAAAATAGATGTTGGCCGATTCTCAGACCTACTCAATATGCTCACAAAATTTCATGGGAATCGGTCAAGCCGTTTCGGAGGAGTACGGGAACGAACATTGTGACACGAGAATTTTATTTAAACAAATGAATAAAATTTATTCATTTGTTTATATAAAATTCTCGTGTTCACATTTAATGTTATGTTTGGACTCATGTAAACTACCTTCAAATGTTTGTGTTTCAGCAGTAAAGCTGTTACTCATAGTACTTGTTTATATCTGGTCGTTTTCTATATATAATAAAAAAAAAAGTATCTATCTAGTACTCGTATATTATTATGTATATCAGTTATCTTGTACCCATAACACAAGCTCTGCTTACCTTGGGGCTAGATAATGCTGTGTGAATTGTCCAGCATTATTTATTTTATTTTATTTTTATTTTATATTACAAACTACAAATATTTGTTTCAGCATTGTAAGCAAAGCTCAGAGCATTGACAACAGCTGGAGCTCGCAAGGCGCGGACAACGGCCCGCCGTCCCCACAGCTACCTCCTCTACAGAGAAGAAGACTTTCCTCTATCAAAGATACCAAAAAAATAACGTACAATTTTGCTAAGGTATGTTATAATTTTATTCATTCATTTTGATGTATGTAGGCACTTGGATGACCTTATTATAATGTAGGTCATGTTGTGTTCTATGAGAATGGGTTCTTTATTTATTTACATATTATTTTTGTCATATTATTAGCAAAATGTAAGTCTAATAATATGGTCTATCTAAGTATTGATGTGTAATGTATCCATAATAAGCCATAGACTGATAACAGCTCTAATGTAGAATAGAACCTAACTATACCATACCATACATAAACAAATGAAAAGTATAAGTTCTTATGCATTTTATTCTTTTCAAATATTTTCACAGTTATACATATATGTTTTCCATAAATAAACATTTATTAATACAATTTCAATAAAACCCCCAGTGTGCATGCAATGCGCCTGACAGGTTTTGTTTTCTGTTCAGAACAACAGAACCCTACCGCAAGAGGACGATTCGCTGGATGCGGATGAGCTGTTCGACCTGGAGGGCGCAGAGACCAGGAACCACTTGAATTCCGATCATGATTACTATGATTCTGATGGTGAGCTCATTGTTTCTTCCTCTTTCAATTTGTACCTTACAATACTGTAACTACCTCACATAACTTCAAATCACAACCCATGCCCCTGTAAACTCAAAAAGTGTATTCAAGCCAGCAATTTTATTTTTGCGTTGAGTACTCTTTCTTTCTGTGCAATAGGGTATTTTATGTGAGAAAAAATCTAAAAATATATTATTGAGATAGCTTAGGCAAAAAGAAGTTGGAAAACGTTAGTTTTAGTTCATAAAGTAGTAAAGTAAATTTTAAAATTCAATTCAAAGGTTTCACCTTTTTTAATATTTTTCATAACACCATTAAATAGTAGTCGCCATGTTATTACGTCATACGGCTATGTAAACTTAGAACTGTCAACTATCAGCGTACCTTTAATCTAAGACATACAAAATATCACTGCATTTGTTTACACAGCTAACTGACGTCATGACCACAGAGCAATATGACGTCCACTGCGTCCAGCGTTTTTGTCAAATTACGCGCGAAATTTGAAAATGCATTTTTATGGTACTTAACGATTGAATAAAAGTTTTGTGAATTTTTTGGTGGTTCATTAGCACTATAAATCTAATTGAGACATTTTTTTAAAATGAGTGTAATACCCTATTATTTGAACTCTTATAAATTAAATAAAATTATCTTCGTAACAAGAGTCACATATTATGTATTAGTCTGCGAGGGATCAGAATGGGATGGAACCATTTCGAACTAAAACAAAAGCAGCGGATCGGATCCACAAATTAACCTTTTCTAATGTAATTGTATTTTTCCACTAGACACCCAATGAGGGCAGACAAGCAAGCACATATTTTTTTACTTCCCTTTGTTCTTCCCAAATCTCAAACTTCTTGCTTCTATTGAAAGTTTAAAGGTTATTTCTATCCCATGGGAACCATTCTAAGGAATATGAAGTAGGTTTAAGGTCATCTATGCAAAATTTCAGCTCAAACCGTTATGTTTAGTCCTAGTTGTGGCGTGACGAGCTAACAAACATCCATCCAAACTTTCGCATTTATTATATTAAGTATGTAGTGTGATTCATGGTTACTTTCGACATTTCAACAGCAAGTATCCTGACTCACCAATCGTTTCAACAGCAAGTATGGATCCCAACTCACCAACCCTTTCCTCACCAGTTGTTGTCCACTTCTAACTTCGAAACACAACTTCTTTACAGGAAAGTTTCTTCATTTACAAAGAAAATTACGAAACCCACTAGTATTTACAAAATGTACAAAATTAAACAGGCTATCTGCAGACTGATACAAAGAATCTAAAGATAGCTCAACGGATCCAAGGGGATAGCAATCTTTACAATATAGGTACTTATTGATTGTTGTACCAGATGGCAGCAATGACGAAGGCATCCAAATATCGAGACCGCGCGGCGGCGGCAAGGCCGACATCGCCCGCTCGCTGCCGATGACCATCGCGCGCTTCCCCAACGACCACTCCAGCAGGCGCGATCTGGACGAAGACGTAAGTATCTGAACACAACGTGTCACTCAAACAAACTGAACAAGATTGACGTAAGTACAGAACAGCGACGAAGGCATCATGAAAACGGGTGAGGGGAATTTTTCAACATTTCTAAAATGTTTCAAAAAGTATGAAACCTGCAGAATACCGTGAAGGTCTCTTTTTGAATTTCGACATCACAATTTATACTGAATATTTTCATTTTCATTTTTCTTTTATAATCTGTACAGGCGCACGAAACATTATTATTTTAAATTTCAAGTGAATAGCTGCGGTAGTTACTGAGATATTAAAGATCGGAGAAAGGACCCGATCTCAAAACCTTAAAAACACACTGTGTTGCGTAACATCTATGAGAGATGATTTATGTTCATTAGTTGGTACTTTCGTAGGTGACTTGTAAGTCCTATACGGGATGGAAATATCTATGCTCGGGAGTTTCTTTTAAGGATAGGATTCGTAACGAATACATCCGACAAAGAACCAAAGTTATCGACATAGCACAAAGAATTAGCAAGCTGAAGTGGCAGTGGGCCGGCTATATCTTGCGAAGAACCGATAACATCTGGGGTACACGTGGTCTTGAGTGGAGACCACGACTCGGAAACCGACCTGCGAAAGATTGCAGACCGACGTTCGATGCGGCTAGCCAAAGGCATGGTGCTGTAGCGTTTAGTAGGGGAGGCCTATGTCCAGCTGTGGACTAATATAGGTTGATGATGATTATGGTACAGGATCCTATTCAACCCCAATCTGTCACATTCCAGGACTACGAGGAGCCTCAAGACATCGCGGCCAGCATCAAGGCCCTGGCCCGGTCGGTGCACGGCGATGCCTTCGAGCTGCCTCGCCCGCGTTTCTCTACGCAGATCTAGCGGCGCCGGCGCACCGTTATGTATATTGTAAGATCCTATTTACTATACAGATACAGGTTTACTATTGTTTTCAACCCAGGCTAGTATGGTCACCCTAGACAGCGATTTGTCTAGGGAAGAGTAGACAAAAATGAAATCGATTACGTAGTTATTTGAAATTTAGTGTTTTAACTTCAGTAATTTACGCATTGTATAACTTTTTTGTCATATCTTCCCTAGATAAAACCTTGTCTAGGGTGATCAATCTTCGTCTGCTGCTAATTCATCGAAACAAAAAAACAAAACACGGAAACGCATGTACGACTTGTTTTGTTTTTTCAGGGATATCTGGACTAATTCTCACTATTGTTTCAGGAGTTCCTTTCAATTCTTCAAAGAAACTCCTGCGACAATTTTAGTGTCATATAAAATGTATCTACTGGAAGAGATATGAACAAAAGTCTCATCCAAATAAAAAAAGCCATATTTTAAGGATCTAAAATGTATGTACCATCTCAGTGATTGACTGAGTAGAGTAGTCGATAGTTAAAGATCAAGTTAATAGTAGCATCCAAAGATGCTACTATGGGCATTGCAGCTATATTTGGGATTTTTAGGAATAACGCGTTAACTATTGCCATTTAAAAGCCAATATTGTATTTTTAAAATCCGAGTACAAAAGTCAAATTAAAAGTGTATCTCTTGAAATGCAAATAGCTGAGTGTTTGAGTTTAAATTAGATACTATAGCCATATTTCGGTGCTCATTATGTGATTTAGAGTGACCCTTGTAAGCTTCTGTGAATATTGACCCCCTTCTGTTGAAAAATACCTTTAAGGATGTAGAGTTTTAAGAACGAATCTAGTTATAAGCAGTTCCGTGTCCAGTTTTATACCTTCATTTTCATAATCGACTTCCACTAAAATTACAAAATCGGAATAATACTTTTGTTAAAAAATAATAAAGTTTTGCCGCAAGTAATTCCTGAGATATCCTGAACAACATAACAAACACACGCGATAAATCTGTTATTTCAACAGCTGTCTTGAATCAGAACGCATGTTTACTGATAAGGATTATCTTGTTTTAGGCACAACCATGTAGATTGAAGAACGAACTGTATAAGAATATATTACATAACTCATAAGTATAGAGCATTAAGAAAAAAAAGGAAAAGGAATGTTCCTTTTCAAAAATCCGCAAAACGAACGAATATCGTAGACGCTTATCTGTTAAACTAGATAAAAAGTTATGAGTCTTCCTCAAATTATTAAGAAAATAAGTAAAGTCAAGTTAAAGTAAATAAGTAAAGAATATATAATTATACCTGTGTGCCATTTCATAGACCGATAAACAAATTGAATTATATAACCATCTTCTTGACAATAGATTGTTGGTATTGCTGGTATTGGGAATTAGTGCTTTTAAACTGTTTTAAATGGAAGTGTAATGAAACTTTGTGTTATTTCGTAAGGAGACTGAATTATCCCTAAAGACATAGTTCAGTTTTGCTTAGCTGTTTTATTACATACTACTACGGTTTGTTACATAAACGTAATCTAAGTCATATCTCTATATTTTATCTGGTGTTATCGTAATGATAAGTGAAAGTGTACAAAAATAAATATTTGCATTTCCTGCTAGTCTAATGGGTCACGAAATAATGTTGTTAAAATTTTGTTTTGAATAGTAAGTTGTAATCAAAGATGAACGAAAATCTCTGTTTAGTTCTGACGATAATTATAAAAATGATGGAAAAAAAATTGTAATCATTTATTTTTATATTAAATATTGAATGATTTTTGAAAGAACGCAACTGATTCGAGAAGGCATTGTTAGAAGATAGAAGAGATTTTGAATGTGAAATAGTGTAGGTTATTTTCATTAGCTTTAGGGGAAAACTGTATTGCAGCCCAACACGGTGATCATCTTCTGGAATAGTTAATTAACTTGTGTCAATTCTTTTGAAGAGTCATACAATAATGTTAATAATAGTAGTTCAGAAGATTATCACAGTGTATGTAATTTTTACCGTTTTTTTTATTTGAACCGAGCGATTAACTACGGCTAACGAAATATTAGTCGCCTTAGTTAATTTAGCTCTTAGTGTCTTCCATCAGCACTGTTCTGTTAGGTAGGTATATATTTCATTGTGATTTCATTTTTGCAGTCAATGGCTTTTATAAGATTTAAATTAGTTTAGAATTTTGTTTTATTGGTGTGACGAAAGAGGATGGTAATTGATTGTATTGGATAGAGATCATTTAAGTAATAAATGTTGGCAGTGATCGTAAAATTGAATTCTTGTATTATTTAACTTCCCTATTTGTTTCATAGTAGGTACTTGGGATGTATGACAGGATACCTACTAATTCCCTTTAAGTTCAAAGCCTGACCTTCTTGCTTAGCGAAAGAGAAAGGGATGTTAGTAGAAACTCTTTAGTTCATTCACACCTACCATAAAGACGTTCAAAATAAAGTATGACCTTTGTACCATGACGTGTAAGATGATAGAGAAATATTACGGTTGCTATGGTTACGGCGTCACAACAAAAGTGATCGAACTTTTTGGAAACGTGTTGGGAACGGTATCTGGAAGTTGATTATTTCCCTTTCTGAATTAAAACATGTTAAGTTCCCGCTATTATAGCGCATCTCGGGTCGGCACCGACGCCAAGCCGCGAGCTGCTATGGTAGCGGACGAGGAGGACGAGTTGTACGCGGGGTTCAACGAGGTCTCACCTGCTTTGGACACTCGCAACCTGAGGGAAGATGAGGCCTTCCAGGAGACGCTGAAGACCGCGGGCATCGGCAGGAAGGTTCCGAGCAGGATGGGCACTGGGGTATGTGCTTGTGATGGGCACTGGTAGGTGCTTTTATATAACTTAGTTGCTTTTTATCAGACAGACGAATCTTATATTCGGCGCGCATGCATTTAGGGTAGACCGAGGCGATTCGGATCACAGGGCGAATCGGATCAAAATAAGAAATTAATTAAAATTAAAAATACCGCGCTACACTGAACGCAGACATATCGACACATTACTGCTTCCCCTCTCCCCGCGTCAGTTGCTATTCGTTGAATTTCGATATTGCTCATACTTCAGCGCTGGCGACGCTCGCAAGCCATTCAGACGTGACACTATGGCAATTTTCGCGCCAATTGTAAGGTACGTAATAACAATAACATGTATTTTGGTAAAAATAATTGTGGAATTGCGAATATTTTTAAGTATAGTTATTCAGTATGGATCTAATTTTGATAAACTATAAGTTTTTTCTGTAAATTATAAACGGTATTCCGACTAAAGTACTTTTTGTGAATCCATTGATATGGGGCGAATGGGATCAGGTCATTCAGGGCGAATTGGATCAATATTTAAATTACTTTTTATTCAATGTTTCAGAGTTTTAGATGGTTTGGACATATAAGAAAAATCTGACTAAGGTCAGTGGTCTCCAAAAGATATGAAAAAGGCTGCAGAAAAAGTCCTGACTAAAAAACTATCTATACGTGAGGCAGCTGAGACCGATAATGTTCCTTGTACAAACTTACAAAGAAGAACGACTTTCTTCAGGGGTGTTATCAAGCGTCGATGTGGTCAACAAACAATGGACGTCGACACTCAAAAAATCTCTTTATGAAAGACGCAAAGAAAAAAATCTGAAGTTAAAGAAAAAGGGAATATCAACTTTAAAAAGAATAATAAAGCTACATCTGAAATTAAATTTCAGAGTTCGGTTTGGTCACGCGACTGTCTTTGCATTTTTTGCTAAGATAAATTTGTTCACCCGCCAACAGAGGACTGAATCCAGTGCATTACCTGTGAAGAAAATGTGCTGTCAGAAATGGTGCGAAAAGACCGTACACTTGTAATGTATGTGCCGATAACTGATTGAACTGATGACTGATATTATAATTAAGATTTAATTTAGTTTTTTGTATGATTATTAACACATTTCTGTGAGATTTTATATATTAAAGACCAATTAATGTTAGATCCGATTCGCCCCTAATTTTGGGGCGAATCGGATATTTCTCATAGTTACGTTTTTTCTTAATAAAATTATTAATGTTGGTTTTAAATAATGTTAAACAGGTTAAATGATAACAAGAAAAGTTCCTGATTATAGCTAAATTAATAAATACTGTGATTCTTTGAAAAAAGTTGTTGTTTTTTTACTTCAAAGTCAAATTGATCCGATTCGCCTCGGTCTACCCTATCTTTTTGATTATCCCCCTAAATCAGCAAGTTTATTGGTTACTTTTAAATGGTTTTACTGGACTTTCAATATAAAAAATGCAATATAATATAAATTAAAAATACAATATAATAATAATAAATAAAAACCGCCACAGACAGAACCATGGCCGGGCCGGAGGCGAAGGCGTGCGGGTTGTATCGGAGATTTATCGCTCAACATACGAATCTCTCGCACGCCTCCAATGTGAAGACACCCGCACCGTGAACGCCACGCCTGACTCTGGTACCGTCCGCCATCGCTCCGCCTCCGGCTTCAGTGTGTGGCGGCTTTAATTTCTAAATTAAAAACGAGCTGCCGACTCGCCTGCCTCCTTGGCAGAACGTTAATATATTATAAGATTACCTAAACGACTATGTCAAATAACTACCTACCTAATATCATATCTAGGGGAATGAAGGCCCATGGTATTTGGTAAGACGATCGTGGCGCTTACCATCATAGCCTGTGCCACTTACAATCGCGTGGAAGATAAGGAGAAAATAAATGCCCTTGTTCCACTTTGACTGTCCCACTGCTGGGAGCGGGACAGTAAGGCCTGGTATGTGTATCTACGAACGCTTTATGTTTCAGATGATGCGTCTAAGTACCGTGAATGTGAGAGGCGGATCGCGCGCCGGCACGGCGGCCGCGCGGCCCGTCACCGCGGTGCGAGCGGCCGGGTACACGTCCGCCACCAGGGACCTTCCCTCACGAGAGGAGAACAAAGAGGACACGTATGTATCTATATCTATCAGATGTCTCAGTATAGTACACGTGACGTCACCGCGGTGCGAGCGGCCGGGTACACGTCCGCCACCAGGGACCTTCCCTCACGAGAGGAGAACAAAGAGGACACGTATGTATCTATATCTATCAGATGTCTCAGTATAGTACACGTGACGTCACCGCGGTGCGAGCGGCCGGGTACACGTCCGCCACCAGGGACCTTCCCCTCACGAGAGGAGAACAAAGAGGACACGTATGTATCTATATCTATCAGATGTCTCAGTATAGTACACGTGACGTCACCGCGGTGCGAGCGGCCGGGTACACGTCCGCCACCAGGGACCTTCCCTCACGAGAGGAGAACAAAGAGGACACGTATGTATCTATAATATCTATCAGATGTCTCAGTATAGTACACGTGACGTCACCGCGGTGCGAGCGGCCGGGTACACGTCCGCCACCAGAGACCTTCCCTCACGAGAGGAGAACAAAGAGGACACGTATGTATCTATCAGCAATTTACATCTATGTCTATCAGCACTTATACATACGTCCACTGCTGAGTGTGTTTCCCCCAAAAAAGGGGAGCTTAAAAATCGCTTGGTAGGCGGATTGGTGATCGCAGTAGAGGTGTTTAAATACCTACACAGCTGCCCTTGGTTGGTAGGTTCCCTTACGTCATCACGGGCTGAGTTGGAGAGGTCGATTCTTACCCTGCGCGACCGCCACGGCCTTATTTAACGATATTATCTATCTGATGTCTCAGGAGGGTGTACTCCAGCAGGTAGGTACTACTCATTAGTTTCTATTAGAGTCTAGTTTGGTTGGTTCAGTTGGTCGCTAGGCTACTGCGTAGGTACGACAGGAAATGGCCCCGCTGCTCCCTCCTCCCTTTTCTTACTAGTTCCTGCCCGCTGCTTAGCGCTCAGTTTTCTCTACCCCAGGATACAATATCTTTCCATGGAGCATTACATTCAAATTTGTTTAACCACACTTGGTCGTGAAAAGTTAGCAAACTTGAAGTAAACATAATTATTTTCGCTACCGAAAAGTTTGCTTTTTGTTGAGCAATTGTTATGGACAACCAAGGTTAGTTCATGCAGTTAGTTATTGATTTTTAACCGTGAAAGATTCAGTCTGGCTGGTGTACCTACGGCGGCGTAGTGAGTGGTTGAAGCTCGAAGTTAAAACGTTGCCGGATGGGAACCGTTTGTCACTGCTGGTAGGTTTACCTTTAACTTTTAAGAGGCGAAACTAACAGGTTTGATTTCTCAATCTAGGTTTGGATCCCGTCACCGTTGGCGTTTGTACTTACTTTCAATGCTGAAAAAAATCTCGTCTTGCAATTCATAAAATTTAGACATTTACAGCGAGCTCTTGGAAGGCTTAGACAACATAATAAAGAATACTTTATCATCGGTTTTGAATATCGATTTAGATGACAAGGCATGGTCGCAGGCCTCCCTGCCTGTCAAATTGGGAGGCTTAGGTATACGCAAAATTTCAAGTGTAGCCCTACCAGCGTTCTTGTCTTCTGTCTACAGCACTAGTTCTTTAGTTGAAAATTTTTTAAATCCTTCTCTTTTGGTCCCACCTGGAATGTCATTGAAAATTTCATTTTTAGACGAAGCTCGAACGGCTTGGCATAGTGCTTGCCCCGATGCTGCTCCCCCAAAATCACTTTTGTCCCAACGGCAATGGGACGGGCCTCTGTGTGAGTTGACACGGAACTGTTTGTTACAAACGTGCTCCAGCTCTGCAGATCGTGCCCGCCTCCTGGCCGTTTCTAAATGGGAGTCAGGACATTGGTTGCAAGCATTTCCTTCATATAACACTGGTACTTTATTGGATCCCGTAACTTTCCGTATCGCAACATGTCTCCGGTTGGGTGCAAGGTGTTGCGCGCCTCATCAATGCCAGTGCGGTACTGCTGTCGAACAGCTTGGTCATCACGGATTATCGTGCACTAGGGCCGCCGGTCGGATATCTCGCCACGCTAGCCTTAACGACATCATCCGGCGGGCCTTTGTCACCGCTAACGTACCAGCTATTCTCGAACCGAATGGTCTGTTGCGTGACGATGGTAAGAGGCCCGACGGTATGACACTAGTCCCATGGGAGTTGGGGAGGCCCATTGTGTGGGACGCTACATGCGTCGACACACTTGCGCCTTCCCATCTTCCGAGGACATCCGTGAGGGCGGGTGCGGCGGCAGATTTGGCCGAAGATCTCAAGAGGCGCAAATATGCAGGTCTCGACAGAGCCTACACATTTGCTCCCCTTGGAGTCGAGACCCTAGGTCCGTGGGGCACCGAGGCTCTTCGGGTTTTCAAAAAACTATCTGAGCGTCTGGTCGAAGCGACGCGTGACCCGAGAGCTGGTGAATATCTGGCACAGCGTATCAGCATTGCCATACAGCGTGGCAATGCAGCCAGCGTCTTGGGGACGCTTCCGACTGGTGTTGATATGGATCAGTTGGGCTATCTGTAGACTGTTTGCAACAGTCGGCAGTTAGCTCAATTGTTTCAATTGTAAATACTAGCATAATTTTATTTGTGAATAAATGTTTTTTTAAATTTAGACATTTGTAAACAATTAAAATTGCAATACTCACTAGGTATTTAGATAATGGACCAAAAACAAATGAAACACTTCTGCTGACTGTTGTCTAGAGATGGCTCAAATGATCCATAACAATGGGAAGTGTCCCAGAGACGCTAGCTGCATTGCAGCGCATCAGCATTGCCATACGGCAGCGGCCGTATGGCAATGCTGATGCGCTGCGCCATATACAGTTGGGCTGGTTTATAAGAAGCATAGGTACCTACCTACTTGTCCTCTGACTTACAAAGCTATTATTTAGACCATATTTTTCTTTTTTGCGATTCCTGTGATCGACTTCAACAGATTTACTTATATTTTCCAGTATAGAAGACAAGGTGAAGAACATGGAGGCTCGGATTATGACTCTGGTGGAGGAGTCCTGTATGCTGAGCGCGCGGCCGGATCCCGATGACGAGACCTCTGCTAAAAGGGTGGCGGACTTAGCACAGGTATCTTATAACCTGCGTACATTAAGAAAGGAAGTAAGAATGACGGCATCTCTCATGCCGTCCCGTTCAATTTGAATCCAGTTAGCATGAAAGATGAAGGCTCGATCCTATTCATTGATGTTATTCTACCCGTTATAGCAAGCGTTGGCCGCCCGTCGCCTTAAATAAATAATAATAATAAATATTACTGGACATCCCACACAGCATTATCTAGCCCCAAGCTAAGCAGAGCATGTGTTATGGGTACTAGATAACTGATATACCTACTTAATAAAATACACTACATAGATAGATATTTTTTATTATACATAGAAAAACATCCAGACAGGGTGTTCTCGAACATTTGACTCAAGGCGAGAATCGAACCCGCAACCTCCTGCGTCGCAGGCGGACCTTCGCCCGCTGCGCCACAGAGGTCGCCATTACATAGATATTTTTTACTATACATAGAAATACCCAGAACACCCAGAACAAATATTTGCAGAACGTACAATCGTTTGACCCGAGGCGGGCATCGCAAGCGGACCATCGCCCGCCGCGCCAGAGGTTGTCAAAATAATAATTAAATCTTCAATCTACTTTTATCTATTAGAGGTAAAATTTGTTTGATTAGCACGAGTTTGTGTATACCTACATGAGGTACTCGTAATTTCTGTAACTACTGAGCTGATCTTGATAATTCCTTCACTATTAATAGAAAGTGTTCATGCTATCATGGGCCTCATTCCGCGTCAGGTTGTTTCATAGCCTTTCTTTTTTAATGTAGGTAAAGCCACGTAAGGTGAATGTTTCCGTTTCAGGCCCTCACCAAGGCGCAGGAGGCGTCGGCGCTGGAGCGCCAGTTGATCCGGATGCAGGAGCAGGCGAACCTGGCGGACGCACATAACTTGGACCTCACATTCGCTGTGAGTACCGCCATGCGCTAACTGCATACATTACCCGGGCGAAATAACATGTGTTATACCTATCGGCTCAACCCAATTTGCCGACCTTCACGATGACTCTATTTACTACATAAAACGAAGACATTTCGCATCTACGGAATCTGATGACTTCGCGGGATTGCGACACGACAGCGCCGCCGCCGCCGCCTCGCCCCGCGCCGCGTCGCATCAGCACTTGGGTTCATACATCGAACCAGTCGATACCTTAGATTAATTAGATAGTAAAATAAATACCTTTGTAGAAAGTAATTAAATTTATATTTAAAAATCGTTTTTTTTTGGGAAACCCGGACGTCGTTCTTTTAATTCATGGCACCTGGTTCGAACAAAAACAACAAAAATACAATAATAATCCTACTAATATTATAAGCCGAAAGTTTGTGAAATCTGAATTTTTGACTACTGAACAGATCAAGTTGAAAAGCGTACATTTAGAGCAAAGCCCAACTTAGATAATAGGCTACTTATTATATCGAAAATACGCCTGCGAAGCTGCGGGCAGAAGCTAGTAACAAATAACAGCAAGAGAATAACTCGAAAATTTTACACGAGCAATTAATAGGGTAGGTATTTCACTCGATATGAGAAAAAAATCTAAAAATATATTACTTATTGAGATTGTTTAGGCAAAAAGCAGTCGGAAAACGTTAGTTCATAAAATAGCAAACAAAATTTTAAAATTCCATTCAAAGGTTTCATCTTTTTAAATCTGTTTCATAACACCATTAAATAGTAGTCGCACTGTTATTACGTCATACGGCTATGTAAACTTAGAAGAGTCAACTATCAACTATCAGCGTACCTACCTTTAATCAATAACATACAAAATATCATGCATTTGTTTACACAGCCAACTGACGTCATGACCACAGAGCAATATGACGTCCACGGGATCCAGCGTTTTCATCAAATTACGCGCGAAATTGGAAAATGCAATATTTAAATGCATTTTTATGGCCATTTTTTTTATTTTTATTGAATAAAAATTTTGTGAAATTTGTAAAAATGGGTGTCATACCCTATTGTGATGCCATCGCTACAGCCCTCGCACGGCGACGCCGGGGCGCGGGCGTCGTCGTGCTGGGGCAAGCGCGGGAAGTATAGAGTTCCGAGCCAGGTGCCATGTTAATTCGTCCGGGATATACATACATGGTACACGTCTCAAGTGACAATTTTCTAAAAATCGCGACTCGAGATGTGCTTCAATCCGAGTTCCGTTTGAGTATTCGGGGCTAGTCTAATATGCAAGTCGTTTCGTCGACCAGCAGCGATTCGAGCTTCTAATATTCGAACCTACGAATACTTATAAATTGATCGTAATCATGCACGACAAAAACTTAAATAGAGCTGGACAGAACTGGCCTTATATTATCTGCCGCATTCCTGATACCTGGGCCTTTGCCCAACGGTGAGACTTTACAGGCATTGTAATGTAACCTTCCACGAAGTTTTATCGAAAACAACGCTTATTTTCGTACGAGTAGATTAGATAGGAATATATTTTTTCTTCGATATAAATTTGTTAGGAGGTTGAAGTAAGCTTGTTATCTGCAGGTCCTTTGTAACCTGGCCGACCAGTACGCGCTCAATGAAATGTACACAGAAGCTCTGAACACATACCAGATGCTGACAAGGAACAAACTGTTTCCTCATGCGAATAGACTAAAGGTGAGTCGCAACTTGTTTGTATTTATCAATTATTTAAATTCCCCCAAATATTATATTCATCATTATAAATAGGTATACTTACCTACTAACTCGTGTTGGAATAGGTATTTCACAATTATGGGCATTTTTTAAACGTAGTGTGACTTAAGCCTTTATTCACAAAGAAAATTATACTAGTATTTACGATTGAAACAATTGAGCTAACTGCAGACTGTTGCAAACAGTCTACAGGTAGCTCAACTGATCCATATCAATACCAGTCGGTAGCGTCCCCAAGACGCTGGCTGCATTGCCACGCTGTATGGCAATGCTGAAAAAAACGTAGTTAGTAAGGATTTTTTTAGAACTCTGAAACTTTTATAAATAAAAATAAATAAATAATGCTGGACAATTCACACAGCATTATCTAGCCCCAAGGTAAGCAGAGCTTGTGTTTTGGGTACTAGATAACTGATATACTTACTTAATACAATACACTACATATAGATATTTTTTATTATACATAGAAAACATCCAGAACGCCCTGGACAAATGTCTGCAGATCGTACAAACATTTGTCCCGAGGCATGATTTTGATTCATGTGAACTGTTCTGAACCTGCGCTTTTCCAATCCATTGAGAATGATCGTATTCAATCTCAACAGTCTGCAGTTAGCTCACTAAAATTATTGTTTCAACTGTCAATACTAAGTCTTATATATTTCTATTATTTTATTGTAATCTCAACATTGTTTTAAAGGTAAACATGGGAAATATTTATTTCAAAATGGGGGAACATCCAAAGGCGCTAAAATTATACAGGATGGCGTTGGACCAAACGCCAACAGCTGAAAAAGATTTAAGGTAAGTAGGTACGAGTGCCTTTGTCAAGTCATGTGTACAAAGAAGAGTAGTAGGTGTACTTAAGGTATATGTCCAGTTATACCTTCGTATATGTGTATCTATGTTTTACGTAAATATCCTAAATAGAGTCTGAGATCAAGATTATTTTTCAAAAGTGCGTAACTCTGTGCATCTACTCTACACTAATAATACTAAAAGGTAATAATGTTGGACAATTCACACTGCATTATTAGGCAGAAGATATTCCATCGCCTCTCCTATAACTCTAAGGTTTGCTGGAAGAAAACTCTTTTTCAGGGTTAAGCTCGCCTATGTACATATCCTATTAAATAAGTTCATCGTTTGTATAAATTGTGTGTACAATAAAGAATTAAAGATATTTGTTCATTTGTGCGAAGATGTTTGTTCATTTCACTTACAGAAAGAAATAATAATATTGTAAGAACACATAGCCTTGGATAATAGAGCTCTATTATCCCTGAGAGACAAAAGCTATTTGTTTTAACCAGTACCGCGCGAGCTAAGCCGCGAGCAGAAAATAGACTAACAAAATCTTTCTAAATTTCTGAACGCCATCTCGGAGTAAATAAAGACTAACCACATGTTATTTTAGAATGAAAGTGATCCACAACATCGGTCTGCTCCTGGTCCGCATGGGCAAGTTCCGAGACGCGGTCACCAACTTCCAGCACATTATGCACGAGCAAGGGGATTTTCAGACAGGTAACTGCATCTTCATCTTTGTATAGTTTGCGCCAAACAACTTGTCCGGTGACGGGTAGCGAGGGTGAACTGGTAATCTTTAGGCCCATTTTACAGTAACAAAACGGATTACTGCAAGTTTCAAGCGAGTGGCCCACGAGCTATCTGTTATCTGATGCCGTCAATATAAAATGTATCTAAACATAACGAGTTAAAGTCCTTACTTGAATGCACATTTGAGCTGTGCGGTAGTGGTGCGGTCAAGATCAGCGACAACCTTAAGGTATTATTTAAGGCCTGCCTACTGCTCTTCTGCTTGCTAATTCTGCATCCATGTAGGTCACAATCACAAGCCAGTGGAGTTATATTCGATCAAGACCTTAACTGTTAATCGAATAAGCATAAGAATCGAATATGATCGAATATAAATTAATGCTCTCAAATCCGCCCACAGCGGAAGTAAAAAACAAACTAAAACTAAACTCAGAAAAAGAACACCAAAAATTATGGGAGCGTCGAACAGACTGCAAACATACAAAATCAATATTCCCCTCCAAAGATAGAAAAACCACAAACACGCTGCTCAAGATGAGCCGCGAGGACCTACGAACAATGGTGGGCATCATCACAGGTCACTGTGAACTGAACCATCATCTGCTCAAGACTGGAGCCACAGACAGCAGCCTATGTCGCGGCTGCTTCCAGGAAGAAGAGACTGTGGAACATGTAGTGGTTCACTGCACGGCCACAGAGGAGGCCAGACGGGTAACGGGATTGAAGACTCTCATAGAGGGATCTAACCCGTCCTCGCCCACAGAAAAGCTGAAACGAAGCTGTCAATCGCCAAAAGTCCTGCTCCGGTACTTCAAGGAGCTGGGCTGGTTAGGGCCTGGTTAGGCAGGGGGACAATGCACAATACACTCCAAAGCGAGATGTCAGTGCAGATCCCAGTTCCCCCACTCAGAATTAGAATTAGAATTAGAAGGCCTGCCTACTGCTCTTCTGCTTGCTAATTCTGCATCCATGTAGGTCACAATCACAAGCCAGTGGAGTTATATTCGATCAAGACCTTAACTGAATCGAATAAGCATAAGAATCGAATATGACCGAATATAAATTAATGCTTTGCATTAATTGCAAAGCAATAATTTGGAATATTGATTGCAGGATTGCACTTGGTGCTATGCTCAGTGGCCCTGAACGACGCGGAAGGCGGCAAAGCGGCTTTCCACTCGATGCTGGATGTGGAGCCACCCACCTTCCACCAGGATATTGTTATCGATGATGTGGGTTCAGTATTTGAAAGATGCATACTATGTTTACTTCTACTACTATCCCTACCGGCTGCGCCAATAAAATATTGCTTATAGTATTTTACTGCGTCTTGTTTTCTTATGTTATGTTATAATATTATATCTTAAACGATGTTTAAGTATAATTATTACAATTACCTAGAACCAGCGCCGGCCGTAGGGTAGAGCGAGAGGAGCGGTCGTTCTAGGTAAGGGGGTGCCAAAATATATAGTGCGAGAAACAATTTGAACCGAAAATTAAAATTTGATGGCGTGCTAGCGCCCTGGGACAGACGCGCGGGCTGCGCAGCGCCTTTGTTGCAAAAATCAAATCAAAATCAAAATCAAAAACTCTTTATTTCCATAAATACAATAAATGTACACTTAGAAAAGGTCAAAATATAAAGCTAAACACTGACACGGAAATAAAGTGATATTTTTGATTTCTGTCGCTTCGGTATGTAGACTAAAGTAAAGAAGCGACGAAGAAACCTTTAGCCTGTTAGTTGTTATTTTTCGAGTTGGAGCAAAACCCGTCCCAAGCATTTTTGTCCTCTAGATAATCTGATATTTTATAGTAAGCCTATTTGCACAGCAAGGTTTTAACAATTTGTTTGAATTTATTTACTGATAATTTTTGCAACTCACTAGGAGTTTTGTTGTAGAAGCGTATACATTTAATTTTGTGCAGCCTAGTTGTGGGCACAGCGAGCTTATGTTTGTTTCTGGTATTCAAATTATGTTAATCGCTATTTTTAGGGAACTGACTTATATTTTTATGTGTGTACAACAAGTTTTCAAATCCTGCCGCAGCAATCTAGAAAAGCGGCTTTGCTTGCCACATTTGATTTGGCTTGCCCGAAAATTCGTAGAAGTTAATGCTTCTTTTTCGGGGCTCGCTTCGCTTGCAGTTATTTTCGTTCAGGATTTCAATTCTTTATAAAATGAGCTTGTTATCCCAAGGAGGAGGACGCGTACGAGTGCGTGGTCCGCGACGTGGTCCGAGGCGACCGTCTGTCGCGCTGGTCGCGGCGCGCGGCCGCGCACGCCGAGCGCTGCCTCGCGCTCGCCGCCGCCGCGCTCGCCCGGACCACGCAGCGGGACGACGACTCCGGGTACGTATTCACATGCAGAGCTGGGAAAGCGGTGAGGTTATTCAGACGCGACTACCACCCCGTTTCGAAATCGAAATAAAAGACAGCGACATTAGTGCTGTCAAATAAGTTAAGTTTTAGTAAGAGCCTAATCGACACATGGTTCCAGCGGCATGTCGTGGTGCGTGGAAGCGCTCCGCGGCTACACGGGCAGCGCGGCGGGCGCGCGGCTGGAGCTGGGCAGCGCGCTGGCGTCGCTGCGCGCGCCGCGGAGTGCGCCGGCGCAGCGCGCCTCGCAGCGGCTGAAGGCGGTGGCGAGGGCGCACCCGCAGGACCGCGTGCTGCGCGCCGAGGCCAACGCGGACGCGGCCTTCGTGGCCTACGCGGTGAGTAGGAGGAAGGGCCAACCATATGGCAAATCCGACTGGACTGATATTTAATGGTAATAGTACCTACCTATGCTGTTGGCTACGGCGACAGCGCACCCGCAGGGCCACCCCACTTGTCGACGGGGTGCCCTACTTGTCGACGGGGCGCCCAAAGAAACAAAGTGGAGGAAAATTCACGTCAAACTGTATCTATCTGTTTAAAACCTCTGACGCTACAAGAGGGTTGTTGTTGTTTGTTATATAGGTACGTTTAATATTGTGTCTTACCTATACCTAACGGTTCCTTCCTCAGCTCGGCAACTACACCGAAGCGCGTTCCCTCGCCGAGTCGGCGTCCCGAGACGACCCCTACTCCAGCGCGGCTCGCATCACGCTGGCGCTGGCGAGCGCCGCCGCGGCTTCCGAGGCGACCGCCGCCGCGGAGCCGGCGCAGGCGTGGGGCGACGCGGCCGCCGTGCTGTCCGCCGCCACGCACTTGGACCCCGCGGACCTCATCGCTATGCACGACCTGGGTAACCATACCATAGCTGCTGTTCAAGACACATGCGGCTTCCGAGGCGATTTACGTCCTGTCATCTAGCTCTCTGTCGCTACCACTCGCCACGCTCGCCGCTTTTGCTGCCTTCCTTGTATCTAATACAAGCTAATATTGTTTTTGTGGTTGCAGCGTTAGCGCTGGAACGCAGCGGCGGCACCGGTGCGGAGGCGCGGTGGGCGCGGATCCGCAGCGCGGCGGGCGCGGGCGGCACGCTGCGGGCGCTCGCCGCCGCGGGGCTGGCGCGCCTCGCGACCTCCAGCCTCAGCGACCCCTCGGCTGCAGAGCACTGGTAACACTAATATACACATTTATCTGCTAACATTATCTAATACTTTTCATGTAAAAAAATTAAGTGACATAAAAGGGCGTCGTTAATTCCAGGTACAGTCTAATCGGCAGCTGGGACGCGAGCGTGGCGCGCGCCATCGCGCAGCTGCACAGCGAGATGGGCGACGCGCAGACAGCCAGACATCACTACCAAGATGTAAGTTACAAGCTCCTCCCAGGTACAGTCTGATCGGTAAGTCTGACCACGATCAGACTTTACCTAGGATGAGATGATCCGATCGGACCCTGTCAAATCAGCTGACAGTTTTTTATGAGACATTTCGTATTCCAGGTGGAAGCGATATGGCCGTGTGACCTCACCGCTTTGGAGTGGCTGGCTTCGGAGGCGGCGCCCGACGCAGCGCTGCAGTATTACCGACGGGCTGCGCGTGCGCAACCCACTAATGTAGGTCATATAGCTGTGGCCCAGCAACTTGGATCTCGGCCTTCGACACAAGATATCTCGGTTCTGAGCTATCTCTCGCTAGTAACTTCGAGTTGGCGGAGATCGGCTTCCCCTTCGTCTATCCAGCGATAACTGGGGCTCACGACTTGAAACTCCGACGGTTTCTCTTATAGGTCTTCTTGATAAACCAATAAAAAAAAATTTTTGCCGAAACAAATTGCACCGGGTAACATGGGCAAGTTGTTACCTAGCTATATACCTACATTACTATTTTAATAAATCTAGACACGCAATAGAGCGTCAGCTAAGTTCAGAGAGAAACAGGCGACTTAGTGTTATAGTAAATACTTAAAGTTAATCCATAAGTATTTACAGGATCAATTGGCCCGCATTTGTGCCTCCTGTATCACAGACATTCCGAATTCTATAGACTTGCAATGTTGCATGTTACGATTGTTTGTGTAATATCACATATATTATAATACTATACGTAATATGTAGCCACCATAATTGAGGGAACATTAGCCTTTAAGTACATTATTCTTCCTGTTTTTGTAATTTGAGAAATAACGTAAGTGTAACTTGGCAGCCCCAGTGGGGCCTGCTGATGGGCGGCTGCCTGCGCGCCACGGGCCGGTACCAGGAGGCTCTCACTCTCTACAAGAAAATGAACGCGCGCTTTCCAGACAACGTACAGTGTGAGTACAGTTGCCAGAGTTTCTAATGTCGAAAATGTTCGCCAATCGTTAACAGATTTAGATGATCCTTTTCCTTTTGTATAGTATACAGAGTAGCTTTTGAGACGGGAGTGTATGGCCTATTCCGAAACTATGAGAGTTAGAGAAAAGTCGTGTAAAGTGTCATGGGCGAAAACAAAACTAACTTAAACTTGACGAAACTGAAACTTGACTTCCCATAAGGCAGATTTAAGTTTTTGTAAGGACATTTATTAATTTCAGGTCTAAAGTTGATAGTAAAGCTGTGCGGCGACCAGGGGCTCTCGGAGACCGCGGCCTGGACGCGCGAGCTGCAGCGCGCGCAGGCGAGGCTCAAACAGCAGGAGAGAGGTTTGTTGAATAACTTTCTAGATCGCTACGCCTTCCTACGCGTTTTTCAAGATACAAAGAAGGTAGTCTAATTTATTCCAGATTTAGAATTAGGTACAAATCTACATCTATTCAGATCATCAGCCCGCACCGCGTTGTCCTCGCCCAAATATCTCACAATCGCATCAACTTTGAAAAAAAAATATTTAAAAAAATCGTTTGATGGGTCTTTCAAAACTGAGTCTATTTGATTTTGTAATTTTTTTTCCTTACCTTATAGTTTCGGAGTAAATCACTACAAAACTGATCTGCCTACGGTTTACGACCGAGCGAGTGACGTCACACGCACACGCGGCGGTAACTCAGTGAACTTCGCTAGTAATTTGGTCAATAACCTCGTCAATTTCTGTCTTAGAACAAAATTTTTTGCACTGTGTGATCAAAATCAAAATCAAAATCAAAATCAAAAACTCTTTATTTCCATAAATACAATAAATGTACACTTAGAAAAGGTCAAAATATAAAAGTAAACACTGACACGGAAATAAAGTGATATTTTTGATTTCTGTCGCTTCGATATGTAGACTAAAGTAAAGAAGCGACGAAGAAACCTTTAGCCTGTTATTTGTTAATTTTCGAGTTGGAGCAAAACCCGTCCCAAGCTTTTTTATCCTCTAGATAATCTGATATTTTATAGTAAGCTTTTTTGCACAGCAAGGTTTTGACAATTTGTTTGAATTTATTTATTGATATTCTTTGCAACTCACTTGGAGTTTTGTTGTAGAAGCGTATACATTGCCCTTTAAAAGATGCATTTATCTTGTGTAGCCTAGTTGTGGGCACAGCGAGTTTATTCTTATTTCTAGTATTTATATTATGTATGTCGTTATTTTTAGGGAATTGATTGATATTTCTATGAGTGTACAACAAGTTTTCATAAATGTATTGACATGGTACTGTCATTATGTTTGTTTCTTTGAATTTATCACGCAGGGATTCTCTGGGACCCATATTATAGATTGCACGAACAGCTCTCTTCTGCAGCACAAATACGGTGTTAATATCTGCAGCGTTCCCCCACAGCAGAATGCCATAAGACATAACACTATGGAAGTAGCTGAAATAGACTAGTCTAGAAGTATCAACGTCTGTAAGATGACGGATTTTTTTGACTGCATACGCTGCAGAGCTAAGTCTCTTTGCTAGCTTATCTATGTGTGGGCCCCATTGAAGTTTACTATCTAAGGTTATTCCTAAGAATACTGTACTGTTTACAATTTCTAATGTTTCTCCTTTTACGTTTACATCAGTCTTAACTTGTTTTACATTAGGTAGAGTAAATTTTATACATTTCGTTTTGGTTTCGTTAAGCAAAAGATTATTGACACTAAACCAATGTACTACTTTTGAGATTGCATTATTCACATCGTCGAAATTTATGTTTTGTCGTTTCATTTTAAAAATTAATGAAGTATCATCAGCAAACAACACAATCTCGTGATTATTCTTAACAAGATGTGGTAGGTCGTTAATATAAACTAAAAATAGGAAAGGACCGAGGATAGAGCCCTGCGGTACACCCATTGTAACTACAGACCCCGAAGACCGTTTCCCATTAATGTCAACTCTTTGTATCCTATCACTCAAGTAAGATGTAAGAAGATCCAAAGAGGTGTCTCTTATTCCATAGTGATGTAGTTTCCTGATTAATGTTTCATGGTGTACGCAATCGAATGCTTTTGACAAGTCGCAAAAAACACCTAAAGCATCTTGCGACTTCTCCCAAGCATCAAAAATATGCGATACTAACTCTACACCGGCATCAGTAGTTGACCTGCCCCGAGTAAACCCGAATTGCTTACCATGTAGCAGGTCATTGCCATTAAAATGCCTAAGCAATTGATGTAAAATAAGTTTTTCAAAAACTTTGCTGAAAGTTGGCAGTACTGATATTGGTCTAAAGTTACTGGGGTCAGACCTACTACCCGATTTAAAAAGTGGGATTACTTTACTACATTTCATTAGATCAGGAAATACGCCACAATCAATAGATTGATAAGGATTTCTCCATAAATCTGCATGCAACAAGCAACTAAAAACGTTACTGATCCTCATTACATAAAATTTAACATAATTTCTTTGGTTCCTATGTGAAAACATGATCTAAAATAAAATACCAAAAAAAAAACATGAAAGGTGCACTGTTTCACACAAAATTTGGTCGAGATCTCAGGAACCCTGCGGTCTATTGAAATGACTCATGTTTTGATTCGTAGGTTTTTACTAATTATTTGGTTCCTCTAACCCAGTTTCTTAATTAGTTGCGTCGCTTTCTGGAAAGTAAACAATAACCTGATTTTTGCGCTTACGCCTTTCCAAAAACGTATTCTCAGTCCCGCTCTTATGAACGCGAAATCCTATGCCTATCCTTTTCGCAAAATGGCGCGCATGTTGCCCTCATAAGTACACAGGTTATACTTAGTCGAATTTCGTTTAAGCTTGTTCATTTCAATATCAAACCGTTATGCAGTTTATGTATTTGTGTTTCAGTGGCCATCACATCAGCTGGCAGCGTCTCCTCCAGGACAAGTCAGTCGCCAGTGGATCAGATCAGAGGTACCTACCTAGATATTCAAACAATGAAATGAAATACTATTTATTTGCATATATATAGGTTAGCAATCATTTACATCGATGTTAACAATTATGGTTTTAGAATAGGGTATCACTATATTTGACTTTAGTCAGTTTAACTGGATACATATTGCACAAGATGATTTTTAGTCTTAGTAAGGGCCGTCTTCCTGGCTTAGGACAAAGTGTGCATCAAGCTAAATTAGGGGTTCTTAGCGGCGACTGCCACAAAAAGCCGGACTTATGAACTTTATCAGCGAGCAGAGCGAGCTGTGACAATCTACAAATAGTGTAATGAGTTAGCCTCGAAGTAGGCAATCATGTTTTGTTACATTTCAGTGTAGTTTGTCCCCTTACACAAACTACACTGAAATGTAACAAAACATGATTGCCTACTTCGAGGCTGGCTCTGGCTTTAGTCTGATGCTCATTTTAGGGCTATAGGTATATGTGGAAATGTCCAGTATAGCTATAATTAATTATTGTATTGACTTCCCTAGTGGCGTCTCGCGCGGACAGCGCCGCCCCGCCAGGTATATGTGGAAATGTCCAGTATAGCTATAATTAATTATTGTATTGACTTCCCTAGTGGCGTCTCGCGCGGACAGCGCCGCCCCGCCCAGCGGCTCGAGACACTCCAGCGACAGTCGCGGAGGCAACAGCGGACACATACGGCCCTTGAGGTAAGCTTCTTGACGATCTAACCAAGAAATATGGAAGAAATTATCTGTTTTAAACTACCTACCTTTAGAACCCATTTTACCTATTGCTATACCCTAACCGAGCCACTATTTTATATTACCTACCACCTAAAAGTGTTAGAATTAGGATTTATTAAGAAGATACTTATTTACTCATATGATTGTGGAGGCAACAAATAAATGACTCTTTTTAGGGCTCCGTAAAAAGGATCACTCATGTATTTGTCAAGTGTCCGTCTGATGCAAATTGACTTACAATAACCAACTCAAATATAACACAAGAGTGGTGTTTTCTGAAACCTTACTTTTTGCCTCTCATACAATTATTAACCGACTTTAAAAGATGAGGTGGTACCTACTCAATCCGTCTGTTTCTGTGCAGTTATTTTAAATAATCGACATTTTTTTTACTGATTCTTTCGCTTGTGCTGCCGACGTGGTCAAATAAACGTTTTATTCAAAAGGGATTAAAGGATAAATAGTACCTACACTATTTATCCTGTAAAACTTAAAAACAATAAGTTATATAATTGATGTAGGTAATTCTCTTTACAAAAGCGAAACAATAATGAAAATCGGTGACTGTTACCAAATATAAAAAAACGTAAGTAGGTACAATGTAACGTACCTACAAACAACAACAAAAGTACCTGAAGCCACAAAGCCGAATTGATAACCTACTCCTTTCTTGCACTCAGTAAAAAATTCCTGCCTCATTTCCGTTGGGCCACGAAAGTAGAGGCGGCACACCATATTGATAAATAACTTATTATCCTAACCTATCAGAACGAAAAACATGTAACGGAAAATTATTATTATTTTAATAAACGTAATCGCTGATAGCCTAGTCGTTATAAAGTGTTATTCAGTGGGCGTAGATCATTACCTTATCTATTGCTAGAACCGACTGGTTTGCTATCATAACTTAGCTTACGTGCCGAGCTCAGAAGAAAATATTATTATTTGCTTAAGCGTTACTATCTAAACCAGTGATGACTAGATGTAAGGAAATATTGAACAAACCTTTCACGGGGTCAAGTTAATAATCAAGACTAGCTAGGTAAAGGAAAATAATATCAATCAACCTGATTTGAATTTCCTTAGGCGGCGGTTTTATCTGATCTACTTAATTCACATCTAAGTACCTCTACCTACTATTTTCAACGTCGTAAGCAGGTCGTTCTACATCGTAAAAGAAGACTTAAAGGACCTACAATAGAAACGACAGCTACAGATTCACTGCGATTCGCAACCCGCATGCCCAACGTTGGGATTATGGTATTACCCCCTAAGCCAGTTTAGCGCTTATCAGGGGAGACCTATGTCCAGCCGTGGACTAGCGTAAGCTGATGATGTGTTATTGACCATAACCTGGGTGCCCACCACATTATACTGTCCAAAATTTTATTTTCTTTAAGTTTATATAAATTGACGTCATCATTATTATTCATCGGCTATTTTCTTTCTGGCCCCCTGATTCGAGAGGTTAATATATGCATGAATACGTACTTATTGCGTTGCCTGATCCAAAAATGACGTAATTTTTAACTATATGCATGTCATCCATTGTTATTCAAACAAAATGTATAGGTATTATGTGAAAGCATTGATATTTATATTATTTTTAGCCCATGCACGTCAGCGTACACGTGTCTTGCTTGCACACAAAAGTGGGTAGGTAGGTACCAATACAGCGCCCCCCGATCATCTGATGAGGGGAAAAAAAATTACAATAAGCCTATGTAAATCTACCTTAATCAAATGTAAAAAAAATGGAATGTGCCTTATATTGAAATGAAAATTAGGCCTAGGTGCCTAATTTTAATTTAAAAATAAGGCACAAAAACTTAAAACCCCCCGTAAATTGGACGTAAAGGCTTCTGGGTGGTTATTCTGATATCGCAAATAAATCTTGAGTGAACATACGAATGTATCTAACGGTTGTGTGGCGACGTCAAAGGCCTTCATTAAAGTAACTGCGCATCAGACACTACGTACTCAAAAGATCTAGATTGAAACATGTCGCCGACACAGGGTCAGCCGTCTGAATATTTATCGGACTCCATTCATTTTAATCCATGTATTTACATGTTTAAAGTACCGAAATTTTCCTCGTTTCAGTTATTCTGACAGTGCGCAAGAAAGTCTTCAGCCGGCGAGATCTCGCCGCTTGGAGACCAAGAAAACTGTTGAGGAATACGACAGCGACTTACCTCTACCACCAGAATAATGTTGAACCCTCCATACTAATAGTGTGCTAGTTATTATAAAAGCAAAAGTAATTCTGTCTGTCTGTCAGTCACGTTTTCACGCCCAAACGGATCTTAATGAATTTGGCAGGGAGGGATACGGCATCCCGAGAAAGGGCATAGGCTACTTTTGATCCGGGAAAAGCGCGTGCGACGCCGCTGACAGGAGCTAGTTTTATTAGAAAAACTATATACCTAGTTGTTTGATGATGTTTAGCGGAATGTGAGCCGGTTGCGATCATTTTAAGAGGTCGAGGTGGTGTTGGTGTAAAGGTGAGTATAGTCTAGAGCAGCTACTAGTAACAGAACATCAAGCATAAACGCTGTTTTTAAATTTACTCAAACCACACTTCGAATATGACGCTCGATGTTTTGTTACAACCTGATTTTAAAAATCAACGAGCGTTTTGGTGTAACATTTTATCGAGTACAGGCACGAGCGCGGGTGACGGTAGACCGCGGGTCGTGAACTGCGCGGGCCGAGGGAAAATGTACGGACGGTACAAATAAATGTTACAGGTGCTCACTCGCCGTAAGCATAACGTTGAACACAGTGTCGAGCATTCGCAAGAACTTTACATTACATGGAAAATATCTAGGAAACTGAGCATTGGTCTCTATTGTACCATTCGTAAGAACGTTACAATTGTAATGCTCTAGTCTATACTCACCTTTAATTTCTTCAGCACAAAGGTTCGTAGTTAACCCGCTCACATTAAATTACGTGGACCATGTATGTATCTGTGGTATTTTAGGTGAATTATTTGAAGAATAAAGTTGTTTTACTCTGATTAGTGTTTTTTCTTCTAGAAATGTAATTCAAGATTTATCTTTGAGTGCAGGTAAAATTTGCCTACTTATAATGTTCACTGCATGCATACCTACCTAATAAATAATTTTTTAAAAGTCTCTTACATGCACAAATAGTAAAATAAGCCCAGTGGTGGGTACAACAGAGATTCTTATGACTTAAATAGTCATCACATCACATGCCATCTGTCAAGAAGTGTGGGTAAAGCTAGAAAAAAAAGATAAAATACTTGTTCAATTAAACACTGTATTTACAAATATAAAAAAAAAACTGTAGGTACATTATATCTTAGACTAGAAGAGACGACAAGAAACGTTCATACATCGCACAATTTACTCAATTCTATAAATAACAACATCAATAACATACTACCTACCTACGACTATATAAAATACAACTTAAATATGAAAGCTTTTATTCCATCTACTAACATTACTTGTGTAATAAGAACATTATCGAGATTTTAAGGGACTGTACGCACCGAACCCGCCGACACGGGCCGGCGCGCGGCGTCTCGGCGATAGGAATCATGTCGGCAAAACGGCAAACTACCCGGCGACATTTTGGTTTATGAATATTGTAGGCCGCCGACAGTGTTCTGTCAATTTGTAGCGAGGTGTGATGCCGCCAACTAACCAACCCAACAACAAAGCCGGCCGGGCTATGTCGGCGACTTTGGTGTCTTTAGGTGATCCCGGATAGCGTTTTCCCGACATGATTCTTTAAATTTACTTAATTGTTTTAAAAAAACTTGAAACTGACTCGAATCCGTTTACACAGTTTTGTGATAAATACTAATCCCTCGGGAATACCATTTTTATGGGACCGTCTCGGGATCATTCTCTATACAATAGCGAAAAGCGAAGACATTTCAAAATCGGTCCATAATTCGGATTCCAATCGGAACATACAGAAAAAAAATACATACAGCCGATCAAGGAGCCCAACCTCCTTTTTTGAATAATACCTATCGCCGAGACGCCGCACCGGGAGAGATTGGCTAGGTTCTACCACAGACAGTGTAATAAGTCCAGTCTCGTCTAGTTATACTGTGGTTCTACTCTACGTCTAAGGCTACGCGATCTCTTACTTCACGGACGCAATAAAACGGTCTACCTACGTACAACACTGTAACACATTCAACAAAATAAGATAATCAAGTTTGCTTTTATGTTATCTTTTGTTTTAATACGCGTAGTAGGTATATTTTCAATATGTTGCGCAATCATAACTACTTGGGAATTTATTTAAATTTGGGTTTAATTAAAAGTTAAACGGGCTGATGAGTTGGAATAGAATGCGCGAGAGCACGCGGTCGATTTATTTTAACAGCTGAGCGATCCTATTGGTTGGTTTCGCTTGACACAATCCGCCACTAACTACGACGCATTTAAAAAAAAAAGTATTTATGCTGTTCTATTATTCTTATTTGGTATGTGCTAAATAAATGTAATCTTTAAAAATAATTATAGAGTAAAGGCACCTTCAAAAGGCACACACACAGTCAAGGTTCTTTGAAGATATATTTTGGTGTATGATCGTAATCTATTTATACGACACTGATTAATAGATATATACCTACGTAATACGGTGCTGCCAACTAACTGGACAGCAGCTGACGATTATTTGTCAGGTTTTTATTGGAAAAAATAAAAAAATAGCTTGATTTGAGCCTCACTTATCCATTTAAACGTGACTGCGGCGAAAGTTATGCAAGGTCGACATTGATAGCCCCTGTTTGGAGACGGTTGCTAAAAAATCAAGATAAACATTGTTTTAAAATGGCACCACACACATATCAATAATTGTTATGAAAAACATAAGTACACAAAGATGACACGATGATTTTCCTGAGCCTTTTAGCTTAGCCAAGAAAGGTATAGTTATGTGTATGGTAAATAAGCTCTCGGCATACGAGTAAATGAAATTTAAACATATATTTTTCATTTTCGCAAACATTTTCTTGAGGGCTAATTTCACTTTGTGCGAGTCAAAGCCAGCACTCAAGATAGGTGCCGATTTCTACCTAGCAGTTATTCTACTTCAGTAACTTCGTTACATTTATGTTTAGGCATTTAGATTTGTTTAATATATAAAAGTTTTTAAACAAATCACAACATGTGACAAAGCAAGATAACTGTTTCTCAAGACCTTTGTCTAACCATGAGCTAAAAAACTATGGAGACACATAATGTTATACAATAAAATTATTAATTCATTTAGGAAATTTTAAACTCCATTATCTAGCTAGTCCAAACTTAAACACATTTTATCAGTGTCAATCCAGGTGGTTACTCTATTTGAAGATGATGTTAAACTAATTTGTTGGCACTTAAAATGTTGCCGTCTCGTTCTTATCAATCGAAATAAAAAGAACGGCATCATTTTTAGTGCTGTCAAATTAGATAGATAGAAAATACTTTTATTCCACACTTAAAACTAAGAAACAATTTAAAATGAAATAATTATAACCTAAGTGATAATTGGCGGTCTTATCGCTCAAGAGCGATTTCTACCAGACAACCTGATATGGATAGGATCGTCGGATATGTACATGGGGTAAGATCTGTGTGCATCTGTTATGGTACCTACTACATAAAGAAAAATAAATTAGTTTAGTTTTATGCCATTTGAATTGACACCATTAAGTTAACCACATAATTAAAACTAAAATATACAATAAAAAGCAATGCGTATGTGAACTAGCGTCCGTTTTGGGAGAAACATCGTATATCACAGTTCCTAGCACCCCGAGCAGGAGACCTACTCAGAAAACAAAAAGCGAAGTTTCCGATTAGTTTTCAAGCAAACCTACTCTTATTCATTTGCATAAGATAGCGTTTGCACAAAAACGGATTAGAAACTTCCTTTTTCGTTTTAACGAGTACGGGCCCAGGTCTCGATACATCAACAATCGACTCTATTTCATCATTAGTGCATAGATATGCCCGTTCTCCCCACATAATGCGAGAGATAAGTCTGTACAAATACCATTTTGCACGCTGATATCACACGATAACTTAATTATAATGTAGGCGTTATTTTACCGATCTCATGCGCACTCTACGCCCACGTGGTCACTTATACCTTATCAAACACTTATCATTAAAAAAATATAGTTTATCACTCGCAAAGTACGGGCGCAGAAAGTTTTGTAAACATGCCTTCACAATACGATAAGACTTCACTTGATTATTCACAATTTAGATAAATTTTGGCCATGTATTGTTATTAAAACCCCGTAGGGTCGGCGGTTTCACTACGAGATCAGTTTGGCGTAAGGGTGGTCTATGTGTCCGTACTGTATGGCCAGCAGCGTGTCCTTAACTCGCTGGAAGACGGGCTGGGCCTGCTTCATGGTGGGGATGCTGATGTCCTGCTGGAGGAAGCCAACCCGGCTGATGGGGCTGATCACCACAGCTGTGCCGGCACCGAACATCTCGAGCAACTGAAATAAATAAACATACCATTCTAAGAAATCAAATAATATCGCAAAAATTTTTGACTTCGACGGGACTTGATCCCGCATCCTTCCTTCAACTTTCGTGAAAAGACTTATTTCGCTAATACAATACATCATCGTCAACAGCCTTTACCTGCCCATAAGGTTCAAGTCCCGTCGAAGTCGAAAATTTTTGCGATATTATTTGATTTCTTAGAAATTACCCTTAGTGTGGAGTTACGCACTATAATAACAAAAAACCTTAAACATACCATTGTCATTTGGTTCTAAGTAGCTACAAGTTTCTATTTCACTTTTTACATAAGCATAAAAAAATATTTATTTATTTATTATAAAAAAATTGCACCAACGCTGTGTACACCAAAACATGGATTGTGGGCCATTTCTTATAAATAACACATCTAAGTGTCATCTCAATTACAGGTACACAAATCGAAATTCACTTACAACGGCACTGAAGACTAGTTATTTAAATTTAAGGCAAAAAAAAAATTAAACAAGCATGTACCATCAAATTAATTATAATAAAATATACGCATTAATTGCAAAATAATACAATCAAACCGCGTTAAGCAATGTTGTTTTTTATAATTTGATTTAATTATGTTGACGTAAAGAGAATCAAATAGCACTTTACTTCCTGCCTATGGATTGTTATGTATGACATTACCCCGTAGGTAATGATTAGAGCGGATAAGGTGCTTATATGTCCAGCTATGGGCAGGTAAAGGCTGTTGACGATGATGTATTGTATTGGCGAAATAAGTCTTTTCACGATAGTTGAATTTGGTATCTATGTAGATAGTTTAGGTTCTAGAATAACACATAGGCTAATCTTATTATCAAAAATTAACCTCTGAGGGGGTTAAATTCAAATTCATTTATTGATTCAGACACAAAGATCCATAGATTAGAATAGTATTAAATGTCACACAGATAATCAAACAATAATACAGTAATTATTAACAGAATTAATTAATGTAATAAATTTGTTTAGCGCAGGGGTTGATCAGGCTTGACATCCAGTGCCTTTGCAGTTTACTGCAATGTCTATCAGCCAGAAAGGGTGGTAAAGTTTCTAAAAAGGGTGGTAAAGTTTCTAAGGAAAATTATTATTCCTTGGTTTGATTCACTCCAAACTCGGTACCTATAAATAAACAATTGAATCACGCATTTTTATTTTTACAAAAATAGGGTGTGCAATAAATTTCCTAAATTTGTATGATTTTTGTGTCGCGTGTCGACAGCGAGTGTCGCGGCTTCGCCCCACGCGGGCGAGGCCGCGGGGCGCAGCTACTGTGTTATAATTTTGTTGATCTTATTTATTTTTTAAATTTACAGTTTTAACACCAAAGCATCACTATCTTATGCTTAGGGATATAAACGTGATGAATTATTATTCTTCTCCGCTCTTAAAATACCAATAAGCGGCCTCCATATTTCTAGACTTGATAAGAATTTATCTTATGAGCATTTTAATTCCACATCAGTTCAGTTGTGATGATTAGGTGACATACTTTCGTTTATTGCGTTGTTGCGAATTCTCGCATGTCTCACAACAACATCAGTGTGGCGTGTTCATTCATGCAAATTAATAGAGTTAAGGTTATCGCAGATTAGGACCGCACCACTGCCGCAATACACAAAAATGTGCATTCAAATACGGGTTTAAATTCGTAACATTTGGATACATTTTACATTGACAGCATAAAATAACGGGCTACTCGCTTTAAGCTTGCGGTAAGTAATTCTGTCACTGTAAATGTGGTTACATATTATAATAACTAAACCCATTCCAACTATTTCTGAAATAACTACAGTCAAAATACCTACTGTTTATAATACCTACAGATCGTTTTACAGAATTGAAAATATGTAATATGAGATATAAATGAACGATATCCTTAAAAGAGAATTCACCTATGGTTTATTCTCAAACTCATTTCATTATTCTCTTATTCTTTATTCACAAAAAAATTTACACTAATATTTACAATTGAAACAACTGAGCTAACTGCAGACTGTTGCAAACAATCTAAGTTGGAATTGATTTAGTTACTTATTAAGTAACCGTTCATGTGTACCTATTTAAAGATGACGAGTTTAAGACCATATTTGAATGCCTAATTGTTGTGCCTTGCGGTACTGAGGCTGGATGCATGTGCTAAGTCCTTTATTCCTGATTCGCCGTACGGCCTCGGACTAGTTCGGGCGCGATGCCAAAAGATCAAATCATTGGAGAACAATACATTTTTGTATGAAATGCTTGTCTACGCCATGCATAAGGAAACTGTGGTCATAGAATCGCTAGGGTATCTTATCAATAGAGTAGGTAATTATACGTATGTATTTAAACTCAAAGCACCAACTACATAAAATACGTTCGATGAGATGACGATGGAGGGTAAAAAATAGTACTTATCTCGAAACGGTTTTCTCGCGGCATTATGTTGGCAGAGTTGGGTTATTTAAATACGATAATTTGTATAATATACTCACTCGTCCTTCGTTGTTGAGTTTAATAACTTGGTCCATAGTGATGACTTCCTCTTTAACGACGATGTCGTCCCACTGCTGGACCAGCTCGAGGATGGAGCGCCGCGTCACGCCCGGCAGGATGAGCCCGTTCAACGGGGGCGTGCTCAATTGCTTCTCTGTAATCAAAACACAACAAGTTATAAACCAGGCGAATTAATATGGCGAACAAAAATCTAATTATTATAACAAGTAACAACCTCAACGTCAACAGCCTGTATTGGTCCACTGCTGGACGCAGGCCTCTCCCTGATAAGCGCCTTGTTGGCTTTTATCGCATGGGGGGTAATGCCCGTAATTCCCACGCTGGGCATGCGGGTTGGGGATCACAGTTCGGTGGTAGAATTGTTCTGCAGGGGGCGCTGCTGCCCGCCCCCGGTGTATATTCCTTAGTGGCCTCTTACGACACCCGCGGGAAGTGTTAGGGTAGTGCAAAGTCTAAACCGGCACCACACGGCAAAACAAGTATGTAATAGCAAAAAAAGGCGGGGCGCCGCCGTCCGGGGAAGTATGGAGATCCGAGCCACGGTGTCATGTTAATTCGCCTGGGATTTACCTACAAAATATACCTACTCCATCCACTGGTTTATTTTATTTTTGACACATGAACGCCCATAAAGTTCCCTTATTGTTGACAGGTAAGTGAATGCAGACTGAATGAAAGGTTATTTATTCATATAAAACAAGTTTACAAGCAGTAAAGAAACGAGGTTGGACGAATCCACTAGGTTCTGCCGCGGCATCGCGAATGTTTTTCCGAGATAAAAAGTAGTATATATTATTTTAGGTCATGTAACAACCTAATATGGTAACAAACATCCAAACTTTCGCATTTATAACATCAGTACGATACTTTGTTACTTTTTCACGGGTTTCACGGCTGGACCCGTTCACACCTCACGAGAAGAAAACAGGGAAAAAGTTAATGTAATTTTAGATGACGCTAGCGAGTCTTATTGTTGCTTCAGCTATGATACAAGAATTTACCGGTCAAAAGGTCAAAGCAACACGTTGATAACGTATAATCGGGCAGGTCACTTACACGGATATCTAGTTATGAACTGGCTCCCAGTTTATCAATGTATTTAATGACAAGTAAAACGGGTCCAGTTGGTTATTAAAAAAAATATAGAACGAGTTTGGTTTCTTTGATTGGGCATTAATCAGGTCATTTCGACTAGACAGGTCGGTCACTCGAATTAGACTTCGAACAAATTAAATTTTTATTCGCCATTTTGTTTGAATATACACAAGTTGGAGTTTCGTTAGCCGAATTTCCGGTCACGGGGGCAGTCTTAACGGAGACTAGACATGTTATATGACTTATAAGGTATAGAAATAGAAACGTTTTTTTGTAACTTTGTAACACATACATACAATTTGAAACAAAATAACATAGACAGTTTGTTAGAGTTACAAAACGGTCCCTGTCTCAGCAAGAGTTGGTTATATTTGCGTACAACCAACGCTGGTCTTCCGGCTGAGCCGTGCATTATAGTGCACAAATGTCCACAAACACAGGTGCACTCTCTATTCCCTCACTCTTATAATCCGATGAGACGGCAGACCGACACGACCGGGGAGAGGTCAAGTTTTATCTCTACAAATATTATAAATTTTAGAAATATTATATAATGGGTAAGTAATTAAATTTGCGAGTTTATTGGACGTACCTATTGGGTAATCTACGAAGCTACTGGTTCAAAATTAACGCACTGGTAGGCAACTCAGCTAAATAATCCCTGTGTTGCCATCGACTACGTTTTATACAGGCGCGCGAAGCCGCGGGCACAGGCTAGCAGGGTGTATAATTTGAAACTTACCTCCTTTCTCATTGATGTGAACCATGAATATATTCATCGCGCCAACTTCAGTCAGCTCGTGGTTCGGTCCGAACAGCCACAACACTTGGTGGTGTCCCAGTTTCGCCGCTCGGCCCGTGGCCTCTGAAATAAAATAATAACATTGTAATTTTATACCTTATATCGAACAGTTGATGATGATAATGAAACTTATTGTTTCATAACCATCATCAGCTGTTCAATGCTGCGATCGTTGGACATGTCAAACTCAAACCCAAATAAACTTTATTTCCATTGGTAAAATAAATATACGCACTTGGAAACTGAGGCATGTGCATTGAAAATTTAGGTAGTGAATTTTAATCTGTGGTAGCAGGTGAATGACCTCCTTCAGTGCACTAATTTGTAAACTCCCTGTACACTAGCACTAACAATAGCAATTGACGGAACAGGCAGAGGGCCCATCCCATTGTTAACTGTTATAACCATCGCCTTTATCAGAATAATACCTCGCAGGGTACACACGCTGGGAGTGTGCCCTACATGCTGCCCGTTGAGTTGAATTTAATCGATGAAAAATGCTTTATTTTCGTAAATACAGTACAATTAAGTATGTGGGTCGTTATTCTTTATTACGTCACATTTGGCTCCCTCCAAAAACAATTTTCAATAATTTATTTTTTAGCTTTTTGTTGTTTTTGAGTTCCCGAAGTTTTAATATACTTATTTAAGATTTAACAAACACGCTCCGCAGCGATGATTTCTCAATAAATATATTAGAAATTCCCAGTTCTTTTGGATAGTGCAGCAAAAACCAAACACCTCTGTCACAGTATCTATTTCAATTTTATTATGGCATACAAAATCACATATAAGTTTTAATTTGTACTATATGTACTGTAACACTTTATTGCTCGTATAGTGTAGAAGGCATGGTACTAAAAATTTATTTAGATAAGTCAATACATTTTGCAAACATGTTTTTTTACTGATGGAGACAGCAAATGTGACGTAAAAAAGAAGAACGCCCCATGTATAAGACGAGTGTGAGCACCAACACAAACCTAGGTAGGTACTGGGGTTCAATGGTGCAACATTTATAAATACATGTATTCTTTCTAAATAAATAAATAGTTTGTTCTACTTATTCTAAGAAAAAGTATCTAACTTCAAAATTTCAAATTCTTTAATTAGCGGTCATAGGCGGTCACGATAATCAAAGGCAACTCAGATTTAAGCTCATATCATGCCGTAATTTTTTTAAAATTTTCAATGTAGGTACACCCGTAAAAAAGCAATTTGTGATATGCTTAAATCTGATTTATTTTATTTTATTTTATTTATTTTACAAATTTTCGGAAAACTTACAGCTATGTTTTTACAAAGGTCTTTGCTTAATATAACATGCATGATACATGCATGCTATGCTACTGAGGGCTAATTACAAGTTTCCTTTACCTTTGAATATTCAGTGTGCCTGTCATTTCACCTGTAAATAGTGAAGCTCACCGAAAATTTCAATGTACACCTGTAAAAACGCAATTTGTGATATGCTTAAATCTGAGTTGCCTTTGAGTATTCAGAGTGTGCCTGTCATTTCACCTGTAAATAGTGAAGCTCACCTATGGTAGGTCCATAATTGGAGCCGACTTTCCTATTGCCGACGCCGCCAGGGAAGGCCCTGACGACGGAGGGATCCGCGTAGATGGACACGGCTCCGTCCGTGCTCGCCTTGTAGTACGCACTCACGGGGCTCATGATGACGAAGAGCAGCGCCGACTCTGGTGCCATGATGCCGAAGGTAGGCTGTTACAAAAAGAAATGAAGTTAGGCAAACAAGCTAAAGTGGCATTCGCGTATTAATACGTGAAATTAAACCACTTTAATTTTTTTAAATTACAGGGAGAACAGAACCGCTTCGAACCGATTCCACATAGATCTTGCAAGAACCGGGTATACCCGGGTAGAACCGGGTGCATGCCTTAGTTGCAATATGCCTTGATCCTAACCAGCCCAAACTCCGTGGTTCATACTTTGTTCTAGGTCTGAAGGTTTCTTTGTAAGTTTTTAGAAATAAAAATGTACATATAGTTCATCAATCATAACGTACTTGCACATAAAAGCAGCTCTGAGGGGCGAGTCCATTTGACGTTGGTATCGAGACGTGATCGTGACGTCCCTTTTTGTATGGGATTCGCGTAGTTCCCTGTTTGCGCGATAGAGGCGCTGTACCAAGTTGTATGGGAAAAGGAGAAGTCACGGTCACGTCTGGTTACTCACGTCAAACAGACTCACCCCTCAGCTTAGGTACTTGAGGGCTACTTGGATGATAAAATAAAATAGCGAAGGGCAAGTAAAATAAAAACTAGGATTTTGGGAAATTCAAATAAAATTCTTCCCGCGGGTGTCGTAAGAGGCGACTAAGGGATATCCGCCGGGGGCGGGCAGCAGCGCCCCCTGCAGAACATTCTACCACCGAACTGCGATCCCCAACCCGCATGCCCAGCGTGGGGATTATGGGCACTACCCCCCATGAGATAAAAGCCAATAAGGCGTTTATCAGGGGGAGGCCTGCGTCCAGCAGTGGACCAACACAGGCTGTTGAGGTTGAGGTTGAGGAAACAAAATTCCGGGCGCTCATTTCTCACCGATCAGTGTTTCCAAATTCCATTACGCATGCGTTATCTAGTTCTAATTGAAAACAAGTGACGCATTCGCCTTATTTTTAAAAGCGTACAAACATACCGATGCTTATTAGATAGGTGACAAATCTTATCTTTTCGCTGGGGGTGTGTTTATCAGATTTAATTAAACTATGATAGCGATATTGCTTGACAAAGCAATGTTTCAAATAATTTTATTTGTCTTTTTAAAATAAGTAAAACCTCTAACCTTACTGATTGATATCTTCATAAATTAAATCAAATACTGTTTTAACTGCGCCTTTAAAATATTGGATGTCATTTATAAACATACGTACCTAATAAGAATATTTATTAAACATAATTAATATGTGGTAGATTTAATTAGGTAGGTAAGTAAACACGATTATTTTATATTATTACTAGCTGACCCCCGCGGCTACGCCCTCGTGGAAATTTAAAATTATCACTTAGGAATTTAAAATTATTACTTAAAATAGATAGTAGCCGATTCTCAGACCTACTGAATATGCATATAAAATTTGGTAAAAATCAGTAAAGCCGTTTCGGAGGAGTAAGGTAACTGACATTGTGACACGAGAATTTTATATAAGACTAGCTTCTGACCGCGGCTTCGCCCGCGTTATTTCTATAGAAGTGTTCCAAAGTATTTTCTATCCCATGGGAACTGATTTATGGGATAAAAATCCTATGTTTGATTCCAGGATTAGAATTACCTGTATGTAAATTTTCAGCCCGATCCGTTCAGTAGTTTTGGCGTGAAGAGGTAACAAACATCCATCCTAACTTTCGCATTTACGATATTAGTGTGATTTATAACATTTAGGACCATGTGAATACCAGGCTTACTGGGTTAATTTGCTGTACCTATCTACTACCCAGTAACAGATATCTTTACCTATTTATAATATCACTTTAAGAGACCAAGAGCTGTTTATGTCATAATTTTGGTAATAAATTAACTTGACGTCAAATCTGCGATCGTATGATCGGTCGGAGACCTCGAAGATAAATCACAACGTCGAACGACAAACAGAAAGTGTGACGCATGTGATGCGCCCTCAATACCGTATTTGTTTCATACTTACCTACAGATGTTTACTATATTATTAATGCTTAGTTTTTGCCCGCGGCTTCGCACGCTTTGTTTCCGGGGTGAAGAGTAAACAACAAAGATCTAATTATTCTATGGAATAAATATGAATATATATGATATAATATATAATATAATTATATGAATTTCTATGGACACTTAACCTATGTGCTAATCGGAAGAATGGGGTCGGCGAGTGTGTGGCGTGGAGGGCTCGCCGGCCATGTATAGAAGGAAGAGGGGACGCCAGTCGGCCGCGGAGGTTTTAAATGTCCCCGTGGTTCGGCGAAAATGGCGAAGGAGGGACACTGGAGATATTTTTAATGGGTATTACGTCCTTTCAGGGCGTGGAGTCCCCCCCCCCGACCAGTTTATTCGTAAGTAAACGAATTTCCTCGCCGAATAAAAAAAATGCCTATATGATTATCTAGGTCGCTACACCTGTGCAAAATGTCAGCCGAATCCTTTCAGTAGTTTAGGCGCAGTAGTTTAAAAACTGATTACCTTCACTGCTCATATTATTATTTGGCAAGCGTCGATATAATCCGATAGAACCTAATCAGCGTACATTTATTATCTACTAATGCCCTTTACGGTATCTATCTACGAAATAAAATAATCAAGTACCTACATACATAAAGAATATGCGAATCTAAGTATTTTTACCAAATTAAATTCCCATGTTAGCAATGCATAGTTGAATCAGTTAATTAGTCAATTGTGTTACTACTACAATAGTTGCATACGAGACCTACGCTACCTACGCACCAAAAACAGGTTCACACCTAAATTAGAATTCCTGCATGCGATAAGAACATAATAGTTCCCCAGTGCCATTTGACCCTTCGATTTGAATAGTCTTACCTCAGTACCAATTAACGTAGGTCGTAGGTAGAGGGTAGACGTTTCCGAGTGCGGCACCCACTCTTGGTCTATCTGCACGAGTCTCGAAATACATTTCACTAGTTCTTCACCATCAAAGGTTGGAAGTCCGGACCGTTCCGCGGCTAGGTTCATCCTCTCCATGTTCAGGTCTGGCCGGAACAGTCGAATTTTGTCATCCCTGCCTCTGTACGCTTTCATTCCTTCGAATAGCTGAAAAGGTTGAGTACGTTTATTATCAAATTCATTTACGTTGAGGATCATAGACGTTATTATCAACATACTAAGCATTTATTTGCAGAATATCTGCTTCTTTAATAAACAAAAACCGTTCATTATTGATCTTTTGGTCTTTGATTTCATAAAATGTAAGTAATTATAATTTTTTTGTTTTATTTTGTTCAAGACATTGTATTTTTGCTACAAATAAATGTGGTCTTATTCTAATTCCTGTGTAACATTATATTGGACATGTAAACTTACTTGTATAGCGTAGTGTAAAGCCTTTGCCGCTGGATGTATGCTGAGGTTCTCAAAGGGCATGATCTCTGGTTTCTGCCACCCGCCTAAAGCTTTGTGGTACTGAATTTTGAGCATGTGATCTGTGAAGTATCTGCCGAACCCGAGGTCCTTGGCTTCTGGCTTTGGATTCAGTTGGTACGGAGCAGCTAATCGGACTTGTAAGTCTTCTTGCTGGAATAAAAATATTTATTTAGAACATCGAAGACGCCTGCTTAGAGATTGTAATCCGGAATATTCGAAATCCGAGATCCGGATTATCCGAACTGAACCGATACATCCTGAAAATTCGGGTTTAGGCCCTAAGAATTTTTCGAATTTCTGGTTTAATTGACAATTGTTTCTGTTTACTATGCAGAATTTTTTATTGTATTTCATGAGCTTGTGATTGTAAATTAGTTTCTTGACAAAATCATTTTCATCTACTCGTATATTAGCTAGTTTAGGAATCATCATCATCATCATCAGCATATATTAGTCCACTGCTTGACATAAGGGGGGCCCCCTTAGGAATCATCATCCTATGCGAATGAACTACAAGAGACATGTGGCGCCCCTTATGAGCGCCATAGCGTCTTGTCTTCAGGTCTCTTTCAGCATCTGCCAGCAAGCCAGAAAGACTTCGCAGTTCACCGCTGTCCCACCTGGCTACAGGAGTCGAATTTTTGATGAATGGCTTTTCCATTTTTAAGTTTCTTCAGAGCTAACACGATATCGTATTGACTGATGTCTGGCAGTTCATCGGTATAAGTAGTGGCATGTCAGGGTGGCTCTGGACTCTTGGACATCTCGTCGGAAAAGAGAAGCATGTGCACCGTACAAAAGCCCATAGAAACCCTCTATCTTGACGAAAGGGATGAAATGCTGTAACTCTCTCTGAGTGTTACTCATCGTGATAAGAAATAATAAAATTAAAACTCAGTAAAAAAAACTTAGGAGTAGGTACTTAAACGACACATGTGAGAGGCTATGTTTGGCTTTGCATAAATCATACAATCAGCAGCAGATAACTTAGAAATTAATATCAATACGTGCGTGAACGAACACAAACAAGATAAAGGTTCAAAAGATATATTAATGAGGTTATTATTTAAAGCAAACGCGTCTATATACCATAATAATTAAGTACCCTCTAGCTTTCTAGTGCACAATGTGTGTATATATGGCATGAGTAATGAAAGATGATAAGTAGTAAAATGGAAATGTTCATTAAAAATCAAACTTTTAGAAGGATTACTTATGTGTGTTTACAATTGACTTGTTTTGACGTTTGTGTAGGTATTCCCTATTGAGGTCTGCGGTATTTTTTTATATGACCATTCCAAATTTCCGAGTCTTTCTACAGCTTCAAAGGCAAATACAAACTGAATGAAACAGAATTTACGCCGACTGAAACAAAGAGGTAACGAAAAGACGAGAGGTACCACAAGGCAGTCTACTGAGACTCCGCCGTTTCTTCACCTTTTGTTCATCGGACCTATTACTTTGCTATGGATGCACGTGTGACGAAATACTCAACATTAGTTCTTACCTACCACGATTATAAGGTAAATAAATGGGTACGCGAATACTACCAAATTATTCAAAACGCCTATATTATAAGTAACTTTACAGTACAATTCTATACTGACATATTTTGGTATTTACACATGCTACGTGATAGTTTTAAAGTAAATACCTTGAAAGAGATGTCCGGCGTGATGTGTGGTTCTGGCACAGGGTCTACAGTGACTTGGGCAGCAGTCTCCTCCACTTCTTTGTACCGTAGCGACGAGCTACAGTACCGCACGGTCTGTAGCTTGTGCTGGTTTTCGAATATCCACTTCACTAGAACCTAAAGCACATGTTTTATTGCTACCATATTGTAGGTACATTGCTCGTTCAATTTCAACAGTTACAACTAGGGATCTGGCTAGGGCACAGCAAGAAGAACGTGTTACAACTAGAATATAGTGCTTGGAGGCATTTAGAGATATTTGAGGTAGCATAGAAATAAATTAATCAATAAATAATGCTGAATAATCCACACAGGACAATCCTCCATCCTCAAAATGTACCTACCTAAGTTACGCATACCTTGTAGAGCATTTTAAACTTAAGCCTAAATTCACTGGATATAAAACAAACATCCTACAACACATTTGATGATTTAAAATGTGAAGCCGACAGCTTTTGAACAAATCCAAAGAAACAATATTGATGCATCTAGCTATTGAAAGCCCGAAAAGTTTGTTCGACCGAGAAGCAAGTTAAGGGTTCTTTTCTACCAATAACGCCTAGTAAATGCCTTGAATACATTTGCAAAATTTTAATTTCAAGTAGGCACTATGTAATTTGACATTCAAATTTCATAATAAAATGATCTTACCTTGCTACGGCGAATAGGCATCTTTAACTTCGGAATTTTACACTTTAAAATACACTTGACACTGTTAATGTAACACAGAGTGCACTTTTAGTAATATACTTAATTTTTTCAGATATTTACGATTTTTTCGGTCCGCGCTATAATTATAACGACGCACTCGTCACTATGTTCATATCAAGTCTCAAGTAAACTGACTTCACTGGATCAAAAGCACAAACATATAAACGCAAAAGATAAGATTACGTATGACCTATGGATAGGGTAATGAATGTGACGTATTCATTCATATAAATACAAAACAATTTTTCAATAGAACTCGAGATTCTCATCAAAACATGTTACACCACATTGAAAATATTTTGATAGAGATCTGTCGAATTTAGTATTTACGCACAAGAAACTTGGGAATAGAATCGCGGCCACGGCGGCGGCGGTCGTGAGGTCGAGCGAAATGCCTCTACTGGGTCAGAAAGTACCTATAAATGTACATACAAAGGAATTCACATTTCAATGAATATGTAAATACCACTGGCAAAAGACTGATTTACGTACCAATCTGATTTACATTACGAATTATTCCAGTGGTACTGAAGTTAAACTGAAAGAAATTCACCATACAAGTTTAAGTCTTTTCATGTCAATAGGCAGACTGAACTTGATTTGGACAAAATTTTGAACTGTTTTCAAAACAAATTTGTTGATATAATAAAAGCTTTGCATGAAAAAACTATGTGCTCAAATCTACAAAAAAAAAGTGCTCACCTAAAACAGTTTAATTCAACAATAACAAAATTGAATACTACATTATTCAATCAAAATCCGTAATAATACTTTTCAATTAACTATTAAATCAATAAGTACACTAATAAGCCACAAAATAACAATATGCAAAAAATCTATTCAATTGCATGACTTAAGTTGCAGTTAACGGTTCAATCTAATGAAGATTGGGCATTGTAAGAACTTTTCTGTCCTTATTCTTAGCATGTGCCTTGAGAAGGTCCATGACTTCATTGTCAAACTCTTTGGGTGTTTCTTCTTTTTCGACTATCCAGTAATAAATATCCCAGTCGTTGCTGGGTGAGTTGATGAGGCGGTCGTACATCATGGTCTGTTCTTCGTTGAAACCGTCCAAATACTTCTTTGCAAAGGTACTGAGCAACAGGTCATTCTCGAGCATGCCCCTTTTGCGAGACTGGTGTTGCAACCTGAAAATTCATGAAATTGAAAATTATTTATTTGAATAAAATATGTAGGACATCCTTATAAGTACCTATGTAAATAGACTTGTCCTGCTCTTCCATAAAAATACATGGATTTAACAAATAAAGTTACAGTAGAAAGCAGATTATTATCCGAATTAATTGGGACCAGGGTCGATTCGTATAATCGGACAACAAACGAAAATAAAACAATGTAATATGATTGAATTGTAGAACAGATTTTTTAAAATTATATTTGTCGATTACATTTACCACTTCAACCAAAAATTGACCAAAAGTTTGCATTAATGCTGATGGTTGTTACCTATTTATCAAAGAGTAAGTATGCAAGCAATTAAGCCTTTTACATTTGGATCATTAATTTTAAAATAAAGCAGACATTATGGGAAAACAAACATAATAAGGAGATAAAATGTGAATATAACTTAAAAGCAAAACTTATGATAATGCCACAGATATTATAATACTGTAATGCTATGCTAATATTAATATTATAGTCATGTAAGCATTATGAAAATACGACTTCCTGAGATTATACACATTTTAAATGGAAGATATTTTGAAAAAGCTGACAAAATAAAAGTGCTAACATTGTGAAAATGCAGATGTTTTGAGAATTGTAAATTTTAGGAAAACAGATATTTCAGGCCTGAGCCACGAATTTATCCTCAAAGAGCATGCACTGATACCTATTTGATTCATATTATGTACATTCTATAGGTTGGTTTTTCTAAATTAACATTTAGGCCAATGTTTATTTTATTTAATGAGCATTTTCTTCATCATCAGCACCAGCCCAAGTCAACCTACCCCTGTCTACCAATGTTTATACCAATAGCCTTGGTCCTGCATAAGCCTGAGCATTTTGTTACTGATAAAATAAAAAGTGGTAAACTAGCTTTAATAAGCAGCCTAACCCATATTATTTAAAGATAGAAGTATGTCCTACCACAGGACACAATCCACCTTCTTTTCCTGGAATAAAAGTAGTGTCCTAAGCCAGGATCAGCAGCAAACAAACAGTAGTAAGGGCCACATACCCAATGATCAATCACCAAAACTCTTGTTCCGATCCTTCAAGGAGCTAGGCTGGTTAGAGCCTGGTTAGGCAGGGGGACGATGCAAAATACAATTCCATGTAAGATGTCAAAGCAGATCCCCATTCCCCCACACAGAATTAGAATAAGGGGTAGGGCCAGGGGTAGAACGGGTCTGCAGTCAACTCATAGAACACAATTTGTTCACCTTTAGACCTTACAGGGATCGGACATATCAGATATTCAAATGTGGTTACTCCCACATTATTAAATAAATTAACTTATTAAGATTGAAATATCACAAGCTAAATTTACCTCGCTTTGCGTTTTTCAAGAGTTTGGGGCTTATTGATATTATAAACTGGTATCTGCAAGCCCTGTGGGGCTGGGGCAGTGGGTGTTGTGCTACTCATCCTGGCTACATTACATTTTCTAATGTTATTCAGCACCTGTAAACAAATTCAGTGATAGGGTATTACAATGTCAAATAGAAGCCCCAGTCTAGGGAGACCTATGATTTGCATGAATGACTTGCTTTGGCTTGGCATAACGTTATTGGATTGAAAACTCCAATAAAATTGCCGAATAGGGCTTAGACTTCATGGCAGCTTATGTAGTGATCAATATAATTGTTAGGTACTTCTTATTCTGTGACCTTTACTATTTTGGTACACTAAGCAATCGCCTTAATATTATTGCATAATGGATTTGTATGTAAGAGCAGTAACAACTCATTACGCGATGAGATACGATGAGATGAGAAGCGTCAGAAGGCCCAGCAGTAGTTTATTGTGGGCTGAGTAGATAGATAAGTAAATAATAATAGCCTGGAACTGAAATAGCGAGTTAGTTTTCAGCTGCAAAGAGGCTTATGGTGCAATACCGGCAAAGATAGGTACTGGAGGATATAAACTTACAGAGAGAAATCTAAGACGCATCATATTGACTTTATGTATTTCCAATGTTTTTTTCAGATTGTCTGGTTATATTTGGATAATAGTCAGGTAGCAGAGCTCAATCTAAATCAATATTAGAAGAAAATAGAATAGACCAAACTGAGGGAGGACAGCAGGAGAAAATTGATAGAATTATTTTGAGAAAATTCTTCTTTCGTCAAGTAAAGTGTTGACTCAGCAATGTTGCCAGATCGAATTTGACAAAATCAGTAGAAAGTCACGTAAAAAATCAGTAGCTTGAAGAAAAAATCAGTAGATTTTGAAAAAACTACAAATTTCTAGCTTTTGACACGAAAAATGCGTGGTATCTGTAAGGTGTTTTGTAAAATCGGTTTATCCGCTAGGAAACTATAATTATAGTTCCCTATCGGATGAACCAATTTTGATTCATTTTTTTGTATGTTTGTCCAGTGTGTGTGTTTCACTTTTCAATGATGGCATTCATCAAAGTACCTAAGTTGCAAAGTAAAATATTCATGGCTTAAAACACTTAAAACACATAATTTTTTGAAATTCGAATTCAAAAAATTATGTGTTTTAAGTAGGTTTGTAATAAACTTTTTACATTGATATGAAAACATTGATCAAAGCAACTCATCAGCTTGGAATTCGCCGAGATTTGTTCATTTCCAAAGGCACTGATCAGGTTTTTTGGGGTAGGTAACTTGGTAGTGTACAATGGTGTTCCGTTGTTCCTTTCAAGAAAAACAAACTATGTTCATCTCAGAAAGAGGGATGCTAGGTGTCTATTTTTTTTAAATTTCAATTTACCTGATAAAACCTGATCAGTGCCCTTGGAAATGAACAAATCTCGCCACAAACCAAGCTGACTCGAGAATCGTATGAACACCAAGTGAAATTGAATTTTTAATTTCTTTTGTTGTTACAAGGCCTTATGCCTTGGCCTTGAATTTCTCTCAGGAAAAGCTGGTTGATTTCTCGAATTTTACATTATAGATCAGAGGCTCTTCAAAAATCAAGCAGATCAATCTACTCGTACGAAGTGTAATAATCCATTTACAAGATCTACTGCTAAATCAGTAGATCTGGCAACAATGGAAAAGTTTATCGAAGAACGAACGGACCGACCAATCAATTCGAGAAAGATAGGAACACACAACCACGGTAATATTATCCAACAGTATTTGGACTCGGCCGTATCTTTGAAATAAATGCCTACAGCCGCGCGGTAGGTAAACATGCGATAGGGCTGCCCGCCTCCACCATTTCAATTACATTTGCCTACTTTGTGTTTCTATTTAGTTTTGTGATTGTAAATACAGGAAGGTACTTTTTTTATATAAACAAATAAAATACTTTGTGAATTGAATGGGAAGTGTTCAATAAAAATGCGTGTTGTTTTTTGATTGGTCGATTTAATTAAAAAACCTGTTTATGTTTGAATAACAAATCGGTCTTATAAATTTGCGACCGAAAAATATTTGCGCCTCGACTGAGACGTACCTAAAAAATGCTTTATTATTAAATTTTAGGAGATTTTTTTGGAGAAAAAGGAATATCTTTTACTTGGTTATAGATACCTGCAGCTACTTTATTAAATATGTACCTGAACTTATTTTTAGAGAAAAAATCGCGCGGTTATTGTTAAAAAAACATCACACCATCCGTTCGTCACTGCGGCACAGCCGCGACTGTCTGCATGCTGAGCGCATGCCGAGATCGAGGCGCGTAGGTATAGCTCGCGTTTCGTCCGTTTGTATGAAGTCGGATTACTTATAGGATAATATTACCTTGACACAACAGATGTTTACAGGAAGTGGAAGAAACGAACGAACAAAACAAACTCTTCAATTTCATTCATATTTTGTCAGTATTGTGACGATTATGATTGGTGAAAATTTCATTGGCTTGTGAAGTGACACTGACAAGTGACAGCTTACATAATACACGGAGCCATTAGCGCTCGGGAAAAATCAGGTAGATTTCACGAAATTTTAGAAATAAATCAGTAGATCATTAGACGGTTCGAAAAGCAGGTAGATCTACTGCTAAATCAGTAGATCTGGCAACGCTGTGACTCAGACTCAGTCAGTGTTGCCGGCGGTCAAAATGAAAAAGCTCCGATCCGAACGCCAAAATGGTCCGAAATATGACAAAAAGATCCGTTTTGCAAATTTTGTTTTACAAATGTACCTACTTGTCGTAACGGGGATATTAAGACTTCCCTATGAATTGTAGTTTAGGTTGCTTCATCTTGATGAACTTCAGTAATCTTCGCTTATTTTTTACAATACATTTTTAAATATCCGAGCCAAGAGTCCTTCCTACCTGAAAATAGAATGACAAGGTAAGGTATTGTTAAGGTTGAAAGACTAAAATAAAGAAATGTTTAAAAATGTCCCACACTCAAATATATTAATGTAGAGAAAACGAAGCGCCCAACACTGTCGTCACGCGAGTGAAGGAAAAAGTTCAACCCAGAGACTCAAGTCTGTTGTCTTAAAAAACACCAGGTAGGTGCTACTTACCTAAGTTTGCTGTAATCTGTCTGATTCCCTACGTCACGCAATTACATTCAAGCCCCGGACTAGTATAGTACTAGTAGTTCTACGAACAGTAGACGTCGCGAACACTAACTTTTGGCAACTTACCAACCTTAGGTGGTAGGTAAGTAGGTAAGGGTAATTGTTTAGTTGGTATAATTGACGTCGTGAAAGAATTGAACGGAAGTCTTCGTTTCAGGTCTGGCCAAAATAGCGTTTTTGTCAGTATGTCCGTACTCCTCTACAGGTCGTATTTTACAACCGATCGGTACGATACTTTGTGTACAGATTCTATGATTTGATTTTATAGAATTTTAATATCGTCGGGATTTTTTGATTAAGGGCGTACTTCTTCCACAATAAGGCAAAAAGGCGGATTTGGAATATCTCCGCTTTAAGAGATCTGATTTTGATGATTGTACTTTTAATTGAAAGGTAATTACTTTATACTGTTGTTATAAAAATTTGGTAAAGACCAAAATGCAGTAATATGCAAGAGAGCATTTACAGTACAGCGCCACCTATTAGAACATCTTTGTAACACTTCGAGAATTATATGAAATAGCGCGGCCGCATACACCGTCGTCGTCGGTTAAATAATAAAATAACAAAAACTTTGGGCTGATGGATCAACGCCATCTATTGATACTAGGTACAGAATTTCGAGCTTTGCTGAGGAACGTAACTTAGGTACTTTGTATGGACAATTGGTCTAATGGTTGATATGTTTGTGCAACATTTCGTTCAAAAATTCAATGCACACCACACTAGCGTAAACCAATATTTAGGTACCTACCTACTTATAAGGGTTTTTCTGATTTTTGGATATACCTACCTGGGTATCTACTTAGGTAGGTAAAGTGTAGATACACTACCTACCTACCCATAGGATTTTTCTTACAACGCGTCAAAAAGTAAGAGGCACCGATAATTACATAGAAATTAGGTACTTACCTATAATACTTATGACAAGATTAGCACCATTATAGGAAGGCTGGTGCCTACCTATGCTGGTGCTTATTCTGATAAGTAAGCACTTTTGCTCCGTGATACATAAGATGCTTTCATACTGGCATGGCGATTTGCAATGGTTGAAAGGGTAACCATTTCGACTATTTTCAAAATATACCTACCGAACCTACCTACCAAAATATCTCGTTTTAAATTACTTTAGTGCATTAATAAATAAATTAATTGTAAAAAAAAGTTAGTGTTCGCGACGTCTACTGTTCGTAGAACTACTAGTTATATAACTAGCTCAAAACTAATGAAATGATTTCCATATGTACCTACCTTTGAAATAATGCCCACCGTGCAAGAATAGGCGTCTGTTTCTCCTGAACGGATTCAATCTTGTTTGTGGGTAGGGTAGGTGAGGTAGGTAAGGTGCACTTGGAAAGGTAGGTAGGTATTACAGATCACTTCACTTGCGATACGATTGTTGTCGGAATTTTTGAACGAAATGTTGCACAAACACATCAACCATTAGACCAATTGTCCATACAAAATACCTAAGTTACGTTCCTCAGCAAAGCTCGAAATTCTATACCTAGTAGGTATCAATAGATGGCGTTAATCCATCAGCCCAAAGTTTTTGTTATTTTATTATTTAACCGACGACGACGGTGTATGCGGCCGCGCTATTTCATATAATTCTCGAAGTGTTACAAAGATGTTCTAATAGGTGGCGCTGCACTGTAAATGCTCTCTTGCATATTACTGCATTTTGCGAAGCTATTCTGCTCGTCATGCCGAAAATCCTCATCAGATCTTTACCAAATTTTTATAAGAACAGTATAAAGTAATTACCTTTCAATTAAAAGTACAATCATCAAAATCAGATCTCTTAAAGCGGAGATATTCCAAATCCGCCTTTTTGCCTTATTGTGGAAGAAGTACGCCTTTAATCAAAAAATCCCGACGGTAATAAAATTCTATAAAATCATAGAATCTGTACACAAAGTGTCATACCGATCGGTTGTAAAATACGACCTGTAGAGGAGTACGGACATACTGACAAAAACGCCATTTTGGCCAGACCTGAAACGAAGACTTTCGTTCACTAACGTTCACGACGTCAATTATAATATCTGTGCCCCGGAGATTCAAGCACGTAGGTACGTCTTCATAATTTCTGTTTGAAGTTTGAATTTAAATGAGTAGGTACCTAACTCATTTAAATTCAAACTTCAAACAATAAAAAAAAAAGTAAATTTGCAAATACTCCACCTCTCCATTCACCGCGAAAGTTAAAGAAATAGACAAGCAAGAGAGAAGCGAAAAATGCGAAAATGTAACAATAGACTTAGAGCAAATTTTCTACTTTAATAATGTGTGGCCAACTGGAAGTGCTATAGCCTATTGAGTAATATTGCCTGGCCTTTTACGTAGGTACCAGATGATTGTTTTTCAAATGTTGAGGTTTGGTCTGGAGTGTACTGAGCCGTATGGATTAACGTTTTGGTCCGAAAAGATCCGCAAAGACTCATGGTCCGCAAAAGATCCGCAGAGGCAGAAAAAAGTCCGAAACAGACCAAAAAGGTCCGCACCGACGACGGCAACGCTGTCAACTTGAATTCGAATTTCGATTTCAATCATTTGTTTGACGGACAAGACATTGACATTCGTTTATAATAGACGGTAGACATTGACATTATGATGAAATATGTCAAATGGGTCAGCTTGCCTCTGGCCCGTTGCCATGGCGACACGCAGCGCAGCAACCGGTGAAAAAACGTCAACAATCCGTTGAAATCCGTTCTCGATCTCGTTTTAAGAGAAAATCTCTTGATTCCGTTTTCTTTTCAAGTGATTTCTTTCCAATGAGACAAAATAAGTCTTCGGTTGCTTGTTACTGATTGATTTCTTCTCACAAATTATGTGCCAGGCTTAGATTTTTTTTTTGTAGTAGGTCAAAAGTGCCTACCAAAAAACGCAATGCATCTAATTCGCAACTTTATTATTAATACAACCGGTAAGTTCTTACGTTACCTACTTAACTCCTGATCTCCGTATCAAGTCTCGCAAAAAATTTCAAATTTATCAACATGTTCTACTCAACTCGACTATCTGCAATTGATTCTGTGGGCAACTGGACCCACAGAAAAATCGTCCCGCTTGATAGTAATACGACTTGACACGCATGCATACTTAAGTACCTATATATGTATACAGGGTGTAACTAGAAGGATGGTTCATCGGTGGATGGAGGGTGGGGGACTTCAATACCTATCGTTTTTACCCCCCTTTATGTTCTGTGATATTCAGCGGTTCAAAAGTTATTTTGACTTTGGTAATCAGAATTCAGCCTGGACTTCGCTATTGCAGCCAAACTATTAGGTCTACAACCCTTTTATTTAAATTCTCCTACACATTGCCGGTGAGCCCACCACTCCACACACTCGCCGATTCCATTCTTCCATCACATATCCTCCCCCTGAAGATACAGACAGGACAGTCACAGTTGATACCGTGAATATCAATCACTGTGCACAGATGGGCATTGTCGCCCCATTTGTTGGTCTCACTCAAACATTTATTTTAAACAATAGTTGGCCTTTTGTATCCTTAAACCAATCAACCTGTAAAACAAATAAAGATGTATGTATATAAAAATAAAATAAAATAATGTCCTAAAGCGTCAGGCTTCTGAGATATTCACAGATGAAAATAACTATTGTTTCTTCAGGTCAGGGTTCTCAGATATTCAAATAGTTATTAAAAAAAATTGTTATGTTTGTTTTAGCGTCTTCCCCCAGCCACCATGTATATCTTTAAAGTCTCCATAAAAATGCATTTGTACTTTGGGAATAAATGATACTGTCCAATGAATTAGACCCTGAGACTAAATTAAAACGCCTGATACAGTTGCTGTACCAAGTCAGTTGGGACATCAATCAGTACATTATAATGCTACTCTACCCACTGCTAAAATATGTACACTGAAACAGTGTATCACTCTTTAATAACTTGCAACGGTTGCAACCCAGTTGTGATGTTGCAGAGAGAGAGGAAAGAATTTTCCTACTAGCTTCTGGTTCACTCAGCATCTGAAAATAATAATTGCATAAATGTTTTTACAGCAGTTTTATAACAGATCAGTAAGCATTTTGCTGAACTCAGTATAATTATAATTACCCTGTAAAACTATAAAATATTTGTGGTCAAAGAGATTACATTGTTGTTTCAGAGCACTTTTTCAATAAACCAAATTTGCAAATAGAGGGCAAAGAAAATGAAGCCCTTTCAGAATTTCTCAACAATACCCAAAGTCATTTCATTCAAAGTTATGTTCATGATGAAGATAAAATTGGATTCAACTCCCAGGTTAGTAAGTATGATCTAACTCCTGCTAGATAAAAAGAAGCATATTTGTTTTTTCCCCAAGATACAATCTATCTTCTTGTCTCAATTTGAAACCCTATAGAGCATTGTTCCAGGTATTCACCTTATGATTGAAGCTATACAGCCTTAAAGTTACTACTTAAATACTAGTATAGTATTATATTATCTGTGATATAGATAAGAGACAGGCCTTTGCATTTATAAATTAATAAAAAAATAATGCAATGATCTGGTTAGCCCCAGGCTAAGCAGTTTGATTGTAATTTTCTTTGTCAGTAAAGTATTTTTAGCAGAGCTTGTGTTATGGTTGCAGTGCAGATCGTAAGTAATCGAACCCGCCACCTCCTGCGTCGCAGGCGGACTTACGCCCGCTGCGCCACAGAAGTCGTTAACGTATTATACACAGACGACACAACAAGCAGTGTGGTGCCAGCTTAGAATTTGCACCACCCCAATTCTTCCCTCGGTTGCTGTAAGAGGCGACTATGGGAAATCCACCGGCGGCGGGTAGCAGCAGAACAATTCTACCAACGAACTGCGATCCCCAAACCGCATGCCCAGCGTGGGGGATTATGGGCATTAACCCCCATGGGGTAAAAGCCAATAAGGCGCTTATGGCAGGAGGAGGCGTGCGTACAGCAGTGGACAAATATAGGCTGTTGAGGAAACAACAAACTATGTACCTAACCTTACTAACTTAATTGTCTACCTCTTTATGCTAATTTACTGTCACCATGTACTAACTAGTTGTCTTGGTGAGAGTAAATATCTTGAAAGCAAAATCTAAACCTAGGAATGGAAGAGTAAATAATCCTTCTATTTGATTAGTATCTATAGTAGAGTATAGTAGAGATCGCTCTTGAGCGATAAGACCGCCACTTGTCACTTAGTTTTTAAGCTGTTTTGCTGTATTGTTTCTATCTATAAGTGTGCAATAAAGAATTTTCTATCTTCTATCTATCTATTAACAAACCAGTGTCATGTTTTCCAGATTCAAAGCTATAAAGAAAAATGTTTAATATTCTACAAAAACAGAACCCAGCAAATACATGATAGTGACGGAACTATCTCCCTGGACAATATAAATGTTATCACTCTGACCAACAATGCAGCCGAGTCTCTGTACCATACACTGAAGCATGTGTATTCTCCTTTACTAACAGCTGTAAGTATTTTTTTAACACTTTCATGGCCCAAGACCCACATTAGGTGTCCCTGCGGGTCGCACCGCCGAGGCTGGGCAATGAATGCGTTAAAATGTATGTTTATTTAACACTACCCTCTGCCCGTGGCTTCACTGATGTGGTACCTGTAGGACAAGCACGGGGATGGTTGTCTAAAGTAGAATAAAGAAAAAATACGTTAGGTACTTTTTCCTCGAATGTGTAAATTATTTAAAATGAATTCCTTCAACTTCAATATCGTACGCAATGTATGACGATGAGCTGTGTGGTGCCGGCTTAGAATTTGCACCACCCCAACTCTTCCCGCGGGGGTCGTCAGAGGCGACTAAGGGATATCCACCGGGAGCGGGCAGCAGCGCCCCTGCAGAACAATTCTACCACTGAACTGCGATCCCCAACCCGCTTTCCCAGCGTGGGGATTATGGGCATTACCCCCCATGAGATAAAAGCCAATAAGGCGCTTATCAGGGGGAGACCTGCGTCCAGCAGTGGACCAACACAGGCTGTTGAGGTTGAGGTATGACGATGCGATGTCATTATTGTCTATTCTACCCTCGAGAACAATCCCCGTGCTTGGCCTACTAGTGTAGGTAAGCTAAAAGACTCAACCCAAAAGCAGACTAAACCCACGCCACACATGGTAAGCGACTCATTATGAGATGCTTGAATTTATATGAAAACTAGCTTCTGTCCACGGCTTCGAACGCACTTTACAGGGATAAAAAGTAGCCTTTGTCCGTCCCTGGGATACCGTCTACCTCGCTGTCATACCTGCCGAATTTCATAAAAATCTGTTCAACCGTTTAGGTGTGAAAAGTAACATACTGACAGACAGAGGTACTTCCGAATTTATAATGTTAATTAGGTACCTATGAATAGGGGGCCTAATTTATTTATTTATTGATTAAATAAAATCCACAGCCCTTAATTAACACAAACATGTTACTTAACAAGACAATATGACGACGTCAGTGGCGCAGCGGGCGAAGGTCCGCCTGCGACGCAGGAGGTTGCGGGTTCGATTTCTGCCTCGGGACAAATGTTTGTACGATCTGCAGATATTTGTTCAGGGTGTTCTGGATGTTTTCTATGTATAAAAAAATCTATCTATGTATTGTATTGCATAAGATATATCTAGTACCTACCCATTACACAAGCTCTGCTTAGCTTGGGGCTAGATAACGCTGTGTGAATTGTCCAGCATTATTTATTATATTACATACGGCCAAAAACGGATTTACTTTTATACAATATTTTATAAAACAGACAGTCAGATAATATACCCACAATAGTTAATATATAAACTTACACTCTTAAAACTCTTTTACTAACACTTCGCAGAATAAAAACTGATTTCTTATACTTACAGAACAGAATAGTATAAATTGAATCAAGTACTAAATTTAGTGTTTAACTTAGGTACACTAGCTTCCTCCTTTAACACTCTAATTATAGGTTATATGGGCGATATAAGTAAATACATAAAAGTTGGTTGCCAAAATCTTATTTAAAAAGTTGTACAGATTTCTAGGTGGCCTATGGTGGATGCGGCAAGCTGAAGACAGGGCGCGATGGCACTCATTAGGAGAGGTATATGTGCAGCTGTGGACTAATATAGGCCGCTGATGATGATGATGGGTGGTAGTTTATTTGGATATTTTTGCCCCTTAAATTATTTTTAGTAAACCCACCTTATTTACTGAATGTACTGTACATTGTACCTACTTTCATGCCATGCACATATAAAGCACATACATAGGTACCTACTGCAATGTTTTATTTTTCAGGAAAACGATGTTTATTCCATAAAACTTCAGAAATATCTCTCAGATTTAGAGTCCCTTCTTAAAACCTTGACTCATGGAAAAGGTGCAAGCAATGATGTTAACAGTAAGTACCCCCTACTAAAGCATATCTTTTTGGGATTTACATTTTCTATGCATATTTTATTACATGATATAACACACTTATATTAAAAATGCGAAAGTTTGGATGTTTAGATGGATTTCTAAGAAATCGAATTATATCGCAAAAATTTTCGACTTCGACGGGACTTGAACCCGCGTGAATGTGATAACCAACTATAACTAGAAATTATCCAGAGTGCTAGGCTTACGCACTATAATAACAAAAAGTTTAGATGGATGTTTGTTACCTCTTCACGCCATAACTACAGAACCGATCGGGCTGAATTTTGCAAAGATGTACCTAGCTCTAAGCCTGGAATCAAACAAAGGCTTCTTTTTATCCCATAAAACAGTTCCCATGAAATAGAAATAATGTTTCCATAGAAACAACGCGTGCGAAGCCACAGGCAGAAACTAGTATTTCATAATGTTTACAGTTATCTTCAATATTCAAGATGAAATAGATTACTGGAAGATAATAGGTCAAAAAAAAGATGTCAACAAAAAGGACAAAGAAGCAGTGTCCACTTTTTCTGATCTGTTTCAAGAAATTCTAGAAGAAATAAGGTAAGTACTTGGCTATTTATTTATTAAGACACCACTACTCGCACGTCATCATCATCAACCTATATTAATTAGTCCACTGCTCGACATAGGCCTCCCGAAATGATTGCCATAGCGCCCAATTTTCAGTTTGCCTCATCCGCTTCTGCCTGCAGTCTTTCGCAGGTCGTCACCCGGCATCCGTCCCGCACCGCACCGCCTCGTGCGGTTAGTATTCTTTATATGCCAGTCTATGGATCCTCACTGCATCAACTCCGGATCGCTTCGCTCGCAAGCGGTCCACGCGTGGACGGCGAGTGGACCACCCGCCGTTGAAGCGCGGACGGTGCGTGGACCACTCGGTGATAACTCACTGCTCGCATGCTTGCCTTGCGTGGACAGCGCATTGCCAAGGTTCACGAAAACGAGGTTTACTGGTTGACCACGCAGCGTCCTCCCGGTGCGGGTTGGGTACCGTGGCTCTAAAGAGCCTTAATACAATACCTATATCATGTGAATTTGACAGTATGCTGCAGTCCAGCAACATATCAGACATGAGGGAATCAGCAGAGAACATCGGAGCGCTGCTCGATGACGTTTGGCGGTTCACCACGGTTCCTTACTCACAACACAGAATGACTCATATTTTTGACATTATTGGTAAGTAAGTTTTATGTAGAGTTGTTTTGTGAAGCTATTTACAGCTATTGGGATTGTTATTTATAAAGTTAATCATGCACGAGCTTCTTCCCGCGGCTTTGCACGCGTTTTTCCTTTATAAAGTGTCATCAATACTTATCTTACAGGCCACTGCATTTGTTCCCTCTTACAAAAAACGTTTTCATCTGTCGATCTCTGGAAGGCCGACAATGTAACCAAAGAGTATGAGGTCCTGGCCCTTCTGTCAGACGGTCTCAAAGTGGTCCAAACCTGGACCAGTGCATGCAGAACGCTGACGGAAACCTACTGGCCGAACTACGCACTTCATCCTTGGAATGGGAAACCATACATACCATTGTTCTGCCAGAAGTTTGAAGCTAGGCTGAAGGAGGTAAGAGTAACTGAACAAAAATATGCTTTCAAATAACCCGTATCTCGTCACATTTAGATGCATTTTATATTGACGGCTTCAGATGACAGACAGCTCGCCTTAGAGCTTGTGGGAAGCCATTTGTCACCGTAAAATGTATTTAAAGATATAAGAGAACGAGTTAAAGCCCGTATTTGAATGCAAATTTTTGTGCTGAGTGGTAGCGGAGCGTTGGTTTAATGTGCGCAGAGCTTAAGACTTAGGCTGACCGCAAATGTGCTATAATCCCTTCCGCAACAGGTAGTTTTCGCGCCAGTCAGTCGCTTATACTACGGGTCGGTAGCGTAAGCAACGGAATATAAGTTTGATCTGTAAGACACGCATTCGCTTTAGAATAGTAGCTTAAATACGAAACAGTAGATTAAGCAACTATAGCTATCCCTTCGGCCACTTATGAAACCAAAGGTTCGAAACCAGTTTAGACAACAGAATTAGTTTTCTTTTTTGGAAACCTGGATTCGAAAGATGAAAAATAATTCTGTTGTCTAAACTGGTTTCCAGTTCAATTTATAGACTCTTGGTTTGAAACTCATTCACAAATTTTAATATGTAAGATACGAACTACTTGATCAGAAATATATGTGTTAACGTTATGACTCTGGGTGCAGTTATACATAGACTGAAAGGGTGTGCTTTCAGTCACAGAGTCGCCACGAAAATCTTACTTTAAAGAAAAAGTTGAAATAATAGTCATAATAGTCTTTATTGGTAATAATTATTACATGTCAAAAACTGTATACATATATTGCTATGTATACCTAATCTATTGCTATACAATACATTTTGATTTGAAAATGTATAATAATATACTGATGAGCACACGCGTACGTAATTTTATCCATCTTTTATTTAGCTTGCTCTAACGTGTGTGGGACAAATCTTGCAACTGAATTTTAGCGCAGTTATTCTCAACTGATTGAGCTGAAATTATGTAATTATGCAATGATCCTATCCATCCACGGTTGTATGGTAGAAATCGCTCTTGAGCGATAAGACCGCCACTTGTCACTTAGTTTTTAAGCTGTTTTGCTGTATTTTTTCTATCTATAAGTGTGCAATAAATAATTTTCTATCTATCTATCTATCTATCTTATGTAAGTTCGGTGACAAGGCAATGTCATGGTACCATCGAGCTGGTATGAGGATGGAGACTGAAGGTGGCCTTAGGAACTCCTAAACGAAACGACGTAACCCCTTGGTCCTTGATGATATAGAAGCTTGTGAAACAAAAGTTTTTCTTAATTTTTTTCACATTTCAGGTTCTGAACATAAGGTCAACTCATAGCCAGCTTACTAAACTACTGTCTAAATCAGAGGCGGCACAACTAAATACCAATACATTGTTCTCGCCGTTTCAAAGTAAGTTATTTTCTTGAAAGAGAACTATAACCTGAAACTAATCAAATTTTCATTAAGCCGCTTAAGAATCGACCCCTGCAACTCATCCCGTGGATATCGTAAGAGCCGACTAAGGGAAACTGCGAGAAGAAGGGCAGCAGCTTCCTTTGGTTGCAAAAATTATCAGTAAATAAATTCAAACAAATTGTTAAAACCTTGCTGTGCAAAAAGGCTTACTATAAAATATCATCAGATTATCTAGTTCTTGAGGATAAAAATGCTTGGGACGGTTTTAATCCAACTCGCAAAATAACAACTAACAGGCTAAAGGTTTCTTCGTCGCTTCTTTACTTTAGTCTCCATACAGAAGCAACAGAAATCGAAAATACCACCTTATTTCCGTGTTCCGGAAATAAGGTCTACTGATTGTCATAAATACATTTATTGTATTTATGGAAATAAAGAGTTTTTGATTTGATTCTGTGTTATTTAATACTTCCACTGCGATCAATCCGCCTACCAAACGTGGTGATTGTTTGTGGCCTCACCCCATCCGAACTTGCCTCCCCTAATCATAGAGGGTGACTCTATGATTAGGGGAGGCAAGTTCGGCTGATGAGCTGCTGATGAGTCATCAAGTTTTAATTAATATTTACACTTTAGGTATTAATATCTGGATGTGCAACGGACCCAACGCTTCTTGGGAGGCAGCTGTCGCCAAGTTTTACGCAAGCCTGCGACCTGCTGAAGTGAAAATTGCTGAAAAGTTGAAGCCAAGGCTGCACAACCATTCTACCAAACAGGTGAACTTAAATAGGAGCAATTTGAAGAGATAGGGGTTCATCATTATCCGCAACCTGACCTGATCATGGCTATTGATATTTTATTATTTAAAGCTTCCGCCCACAGCCTCGCACGTCTTTTTCTAGGATCCAATGTTTTATTCCAGGTCTAGAACTACATCTATGCAAAATTTCAGCTCGATCTGTTCAGTTGTTTCGGCGTGAAAAAGTAAGTTGCTATAGTTTTGTAGTAGTTATCATTTATTTATTTATTTCGCATTTATAAATGTTAGTGTGATTTTATCAATGTTTTGCTATTAAATAACGAAGCAACCCTACTTTCAGATGCTGTACGAATTCATGAGATACCGCGCGCTGATAGAGCGCCCCCTAGTGAAGCAGACCCTGAACAACGAGCTGCAAATGTTCGTGTCGTCTCTGCTTGAGATGTTGAAGAACATCCAGAACCAGATGGACTCTGAACAAGTGGCTGCGGATATGTACCAGCCGCCGGAGATGTCGCCCACGGTGCATCAGATACAGTGGGCCAAGCAGGCGGAGGCAAAGGTAACTTAAATACAGGTGGTCACCACCGCAGCCTCCGCTCCCCCAAGGGGGGGGGGGGGGGGGGGGGGCATCATCGAACGTTAGTTAACCTGGTACCTTCTCTGATTGAATGGCATCGCATGACAGTTCGTCAGAGTGATGACGGAACACATGATTTGCATTTGTTAGATTTAGATAGAGTATTTTTTTTAACTGGAACAGTACGGGGGCACCCATAACCAGAGGAGATACAGGTGCAGTTTCGTTTGAAACATCAGCTCCTTTTTGAAGAAAAATATTTTGGGATTAAATTTTTTTTGTCAAGCGTGAGTAGCGCCTTAAAATGAATCAAATTGGTAAAAGTTTTCTTGATGCCAATCGACTCAGTCCTTTGTAAGGATCATTTTATTGTATCGGTGGAAAAAAATCTGAGCAGCGAAAGTCTGGTTCTCCTCTGGTTATGGGTGCCCCCGTACTGTCCCAGTTAAAAAAAAACACACTGTATTATACGATATTACTTATATCGTCGAAGTGTTACATTTATTTACATTGAGTATATTCGTATATTGCAATGAATTTCTGCAAAGTAATGCCTGAATCGAATGTTTAGCTTTATGGTTTTAACAACCGATCACTTATATTATTCTTTCTAGGTGAAAGAAGTACAGACATGCGCTGAGAAATATTTGAAGGAATTCGACGGAAGTTCTCAACTATTGATGCTCGCAACACAGCTTTTGAAAGAACTAAAAGCAATGTACACCCAGCTACATGAGGAATGGTCTAGAAACTTACAGGTATCCTAATTATTAATTTTCTAAGAAATCCGATTTTTTAAATCATAGATAGTGAACAGAAACGGAAGTCAACTGGAGGCCTTTCGCCTGTTGGCTTCTCCCAAAATCTTTTTGATAGTTATTCAAAAGTGTGATAATATGCCGTACGTTTTTATACAATTATCTCATCCTTGGAAACAGTCAAAATAGGTCCATTGTCCGATAACCTTGATTAACAGTGCTTAAATATTAACAGGCTGAAGCTAAAAGTGGCCAGCTCCACCTAACAACCAACAAGCCAGTGGTGGAGTTCAGCAGCGAGAGTAAGATGATGGAAGTGATGTTCAACCCTCGACTGGTGTGGCTGGAGCTAGAGGCGCGGTCGCTGGTGGCGCTCGGGCTGCCGGCCCCGCCAGCCGCTGCAGCGCTGGACTCCATCGCTGCAGCGCTGACGCACGCACGCGCACTGCAGCAGGTAACGACCAGCTCTATTCTGATAGAGACAGAGGCGAGACTGGCTTATGTACACCTGCAGTACGGGGTACACAGTAGGTTAAAATTGTAGCTGTCTAAATCTTCCAGCACTGTTATGATAGGTTTCAGCAATTAATTACTCAATCGCTGCATCTTCTAAATCAACTTAATGAACTATTGTCTCAGGTAGCGTCGTTCCACAACACGCTAGGCGAGCGCATGATTCCCTCCACGCGGCCCATGATGCTGCCAGCTGCGCTAGAGCTGTCCTCTCTCGTACAAGACCAGAAGGCTGTCTACTGGGACGACATGGAACAGCTACACAACTACACGGATAAGCTGAAGAAAGCTGTCATGAAATTGGAATCTCAGGTACCGATGCATTTTGATTGATATACTTCCAGAATAATAGAACAAGCACGAAGATGGACCAATGACCTAGTCGGTCGCAGAAAACCGAGCTGCGTGCTGGCCGCGCAGGACTGGTCATTGTGCCGATCTTTGAGGGAGGTCTATAACCAGCAGTGGCAGTCTTGTGGCTGAAATTATGATCATGATTAAAAATCAAGCTAATTTTACGTAACGATCAGTATACATATGAGTTTTTAATATTTACAGAATTCCTATTTGACGAGTCAACATGCATCCATAAGGAACATCGTTGAAAAGTTGATGGACACGGAACTTTTGGCTAAACAATCGGAATGGAAGAAAGGCGTCAACGATATAAGAGTCATTATTGAAAAGGTAAACCACCAAAGACTTTGGTATGCGTGGCGATAGCAAAACTTACCAATCTCTCTTATCCTACTACAGAAGATCCTAACTGTTTTAAACTTAACTCAAACTGTTAATTATTAAACATTTTCATGCCAGAGACGGTCGAGAGGGGCTCTGAATCGCCACAATAAATACCTGTCATTGCGTACAGAATATTCCCTCCATATTATAAATCTCAGTGGTAAATTTGACTGACCCAAACTCTTCTTGAGTAGAAACCACGGCTCGGCAAACGTAGTGTAGGACGCCCTGGCCGGACCAGGTGGGATAACGATCTGTGAAAGACTGCAGGCAAACGCTGGATGCAGCAAGCTGAAGACAGGGCACTATGGCGCTCATTAGGGGAGGCCTATGTCCAGCAGTAGACTAATATAGGCTGATGATGATGATGATGAAACTCTTAGCGCCCTCTTCTATGTCCGCTGAACTATTTTAGACCAAATAAAATACACCTTATTGTTGTTACAATTATGAGGTGGAAGCAAACGGGCACCAGAGCACCGAGCTGTGGCGCTCGCACTGGGACTGGCAGCTGTACAAGGCGCTCGAGTGCCAGTACATCAAGACGCTGCTCTCGCTGCACAAGCACTTCCCGCATGTCAAAGTGGACTTGGTGCTCCGGTGAGTGAGGATTAGGCATAACCAGGGAGCCCTTGCGTTGTTATCCACATAGACTAAGCAAGCCGAGGTGAGCCGGCCAAATCTCCCAAGAACCGACAACCGTTCGGGTTCTTGTAGTTCTTGAGTGGAGACTGTGGCTCGGCAGACGTAGTGCAGGATGCCTTGTGGTCAGGTGGGTTGATGCTGGATACGGCGAGCTGTAGAAAGGGCGCTATGTCGCGCATTAGGACCACTGTCCAGCTGTGGACGTGTATAAGCTGATGATGGTGTCTGAGAAACTAGAATGTTATCGGTGTAATAGTAATAATAAAATAATACTTATGAAGCAGAATGAATTAAAACAAGATTGGTGTTTTTTTTTTCGACCAATTTTTCCACCAACGTCCTCCTGTTTTTTGAAGTCTGTTCTTGAGTTATAAATAAATAATTTGCAACCAAACTACTTTTTACGGTGGTAGTATTGCGAGTCGAGACTTGGCATAACTTTTACAATAATGTTTGGGTTTGAAGCAAAATATGTTAAAACTGCGAAGCTATTTTAGTACCAAAATTCCAACTATGTAGATGTCGTCACTAAATAAAGTAGAATCGCGCTATCGAATTGCTTACGCTTCAGAGTGACTTTTGAACCCAATTTGTGATCTACACAAAACAAAGAGCTTTTGTAGAGCAAATAATATTATTAGGGTATTATAACCCCTAGTTTAGGGGAGCCCATGATGCTAAATGTGGATTTATTTGAGCTTCGTTATAGGGACCTATTGGATTTAAAATATATTATATTATGACACCCTTTCACCGGTGGGAGAAGCGTCCACAGGCTATAAAAAATAAAAACAAAAAAAATATAAAGAAACAAGTCCTTGTTGTTTTCTGTTAATGTTATCAGTTCGAGTAAAGTTTTCATACAGTCTTTGTTTGTTTACCTAAATCTTGGATTCTAGAATGGAGTATACGAAGGTTTCCACGTTTCAGGGGTCACTTGGTGCGAGTGCACCCCCCGATGGAGGAGTTGCGCGTGCAGCACTACCACCAGCTGCGCCGGCTGGTCAGCCTGCCCGCGCAGTTTGTGGGCATCCAGGACAACTTGGCCGGCAGCTCTATATTCACGGACATTGTGGCTAAGTGAGTTCATTTATCCAGTCTGTACTATAACGTCTGTCCTAAGTCTGTACTGAGTTGACATACTTACCGAGTTAATAAAGTTTTGCGGTTTTCTAGGTAAAAAATATGGTATTTTTTTGACGTGACAACGTCTTATAATTCCATAGAGCCGGCTGCACGCACGAAAAAACATGACGTCATGCGGCGTTACCTCGCTCTGAGGCGTTCCATTCTGAGGCGTTCCATGTAAGGCTTGAAGTGCAAGCGAAAGCGCTCGAAATCCGTCTCTCTCCTACTTGAGTGAGCGATGCGTCTGCGTGGACAGCTGCTATACTATAGTACATTTACATGTTTTGATCGAGTATCAAATGCTACCATTCCATCAGTATTTTCTTAAGACGTTGTCACGTTCAACTATCGTCAGTAAACCGACTTTACAGACAACCAATTTTTTTTTTCTCTTTAATTCGACAATAATTGATAATTTTAGACCTACTGCGTTACGAGATCAAATATCGTAGGAGTTGAAAAACTTTGGGGCTTTCTTCGGACTCTAGCGTCGTTAGCTCCACCTACAGGGGAAACATTGAAGTTTATTCAATCCTCACCACAAAGCACAAGCGACACCTCCTCAAACAACAATATATTATTATTATTTGATCACTTATGACGGCGTCAGTTCACATATTATCATTATTTCCAGGCACAGCTGGCTCGGCAACAAAGCTGTAAAGCAGCTAGAAGCGGCACTGAGCTCCCTCGAACAAGCTTGCACCGCCTGGACGCGTCGGGCGGCGCTGGCCTGCGTGCTGGATCTGGAGGCGCTGTGTGTCGAACATTTGAAGCAACCGCGCGATTGGGAGGTCAATTTTAAGGCTTGCAAGGCGTATGGACAGGCTATTGCTAAGATGACTTTGTAAGTGATTGCCTTCTCTATTATGTTTTTATTTTCAGTTTTAGACATCATCGATGAAGATACATCTTCATTCACTACACTATTCACCTTGATAGATTTGCTAAGTTATCGGGATTGTATTCGGCTGAGCTCAGAGGATAGTATGGATGTTCGTTTCTCACATAAAAACGACTGAACAAAATGTCTTAACGAAATTTCGTAAAGATCTTGTTCTAGAACAATATCTATACAAAATTTTATATAAAATTTGTGAATTTTGAACGCATTTTCAGCCCTTTAGGGCCGAAAATGCGTCCGGATTGGGCACAAGCTAGTTTCAATATTCAACTTCATGCACTTTCTTACTGCTGTGCTTACTTTAAGGCCAGATGATGTGATGCTATGCGATGTGATGAACCAGCCCGTCAAGCGTAGGATTATGGCAAAGCCCTATGCCCAGATCGCCCAGCCGTGGACGTGTTCTGATGTGTGTGTGATTTGATTTATTAGCTGATACTTTTTTCAGCGAGGATGAAAAAATCCACTGGATATCCGTTGGGACCACAACTTTACGCCGCGAGTTCGAAGCTCAGACCCGCAGCTTGTGGGCGTGTCTCATCTCATCTCTGCAAACCAGCTGTAGAACGGATGCTGCAGAGCTCGAGGCTTTCATCGCCAATGCGGCTGTCATGCTGGAGAGCCGAGCTCTGCCGAAGAATGCGAAGGAACTAGCAGAGATTAGCGGCAAGCAGCAGGCGCTGCAGATGAAAATGCCTGAGGTATTCAGTTGTTTTTAACTACTAGACTATAGCTTCAGACCAGCTGTAGAATCGACGCTGCAGAGCTCCAGGCTTTCATCGCCAATGCTGCTGTCACGCTGGACAGCAGTTAGAATATAATATAATAGCAGTATAGAAGTTTCTCGCGACCAAACAGATGAACGGATCTTAATGAAATTTAGCATGGAATTAAATCGTATATCGTGGAAGGACATCAATGTAATCAAAAAAATAATAATATTGGACATGTAAGTTTGTACGGGCGTGGTGTCATTTATAATTATTTTAAGAACAGCTGCTAGATGTGCAAAAAGTGCTATGCATTTGGCAAGGATATAAATTGTATCTTGAGCATGGCATTGGAAAAACAAGGCAATTTTTTCTCCCCGATAAACGCACGTGAAGCTGCGAGCAGAAGCTAGTTTTATAAACTGGACAGATACGGCTAAAGGTGATAGCCTCTACGATAAAAAATGTATATGAACCAAATTGACCACCGAAAGATTATTTTTAGGTTTCTGTAATTCAAGAGATTTTTTTTAATCTTTTGTGGTCGTTGACCCCATTTTTCGACTTCAATGTTCAATGTTCTAGTTTTACTTACATTCACAAATATACTTAACTTCTTATCTGTTAAATATGTATTAAACTCTGTTATGTAGGTATTTGCTATATTTTATGTTACCCGGTAAAAATTTGAATAAACCACTGTCATAATATAGCTTCAAAAGAAAAAAAAACAATAAGGGCTGCGCCTTTTTAGGGTTCCATACCTTAAAAGGAAAAAGGAACCCTTATGCCCCGTCTGACAACCCTCTTTTTCAGGAACGCGTAGAGGTATCGAGTTGAAACTCGAGTTCAAATACTAGAGTCCGTAACCACTTGGAGCCGTGATATTAATAGACTTCTAAGTCAACGCAAGCAAAAGTTACAGCCGTTGATGTCTGACAATTTTGAAGTTTCCGAGGGAATCACATCCCCAAAAAACCTATAGTTACCGTTGATCTAGCATCATAAAATTTGACAAGAAGAAAGATATTATAGGACAAGTAAAGGGAAAAAATCGAAAACCGTAAATTTGAAGTTTATACAAAAAAAAAAATACTTTGATTCTCGCTATGGACCAAAACCTATAGGGTACTTCCCATTGACCTATAATCATAAAATTTGGCAAGAAGCAAAGTCTTATAGCACAAATAAAGGGAAAAGTCTGAAAAGCGTAAATTTTTAGTTTATTCACAAAAAAAAATTGATTGAAACCTAGTACCTACACGTTGACCAAGAATCATATTTGGCAAGAAACAAGGTCTTACAATTAAACGGAACCCTTAGTGCGCACATGACGTTTTATTTTATATATAGTCGATAGACCTTCGTTTGAGCACAATCTCACCTGCTGGAAGTGTCTATGACAAATGTCGCCTGGGCCAAAGGAACTTTACACCTTGTCTTATTGTCGTGTGTCGTTTATTTCGTGTTTTGTGCGACAAACAATCAAGAACTCCAAAAGCTTTAGCGACTATCAAAGGATACCAGAACTGCGACTGGTTTCAGATGGAGGAAACAATGGAAGCGTTGAAGAAGAAGGGTCACATGCTGCGAACTTGGGGAGGCGATGCGTCCGTGGACGGGACCATCAAGGAGTGGCAGAAGATTCGCGAGCTGATGATGAGTCACCAGCAGATGTTCGAACATCAGGTATCAACCGAATTTTATGAGTTTTCAACCTATTTTGTGGTTTTTCTTTTTTTTTTCATTTTGTTTGTAGAGTTTATTACACTAAACTCTAGCAAAATTTGATGTAAAATGTTAATATACAAACCACAGCTAGGCAAGAATCTCAAGGTCTAATCCCAATATATTATTTATTTATTAATTATAGGCGGATTTAGTGAAATCGAGTTTGAAAGGTGAATGGGAGAATCTCAACACTGCCGTTGATGCGTGGTTCTCCCGATGGAGCCAATCCAGGTACTGACTTTGCTTCTGTCTCTGTGTGTGTGTGTGTCTGTGTAGTAAGTACAATTTAAAGAAAAGAAAAAATATAGCACAAAGATTCGACTTCGTTTAGCACAAGATTCGTCGGTCAATCTATCGATGGACAACGACATTGTAGTGGTCTCTGGATGGAGGCGGCTGAGGACTGTTATTTGTAGCGTCGTCATATGGGGAAAGCCTATGCGTTTGTGGACTGAGAAGTTGTAGATAGATACCAGAAATGAGATGGCACCGCACTATGTGTCTATCACAGAGTTCACTGATAGGGTAGTACGTAATTAAAGTAAGTTGTGCCAGTTAAAATGAGTAGGACCACATAATTCACAGTTCATCATCATCATCATCAACCTATATTAGTCCACTGCTGGACATAGGCCTCCCCTAATGAGCGCCATAGCGCCCTGTCTTCAGCTTGCCTTGCTAAGATTCACAGTTAAAAGTTAGTTTATTTACGAAGTTAAACAAGGTCAAGGTGGCCAATCTTCCCTTGATAGCTGGTGTCTCTTTCACTAGAGTAGCTGACGGACTGAAGTAGGTATGTAATGAAAATTATAACAATCAAAGTAAAATGCAGCGCGTGCAAAATGACGCGTGCGCGATTTTGTTTATGTATGGTGAAACCGTACAAAACATCATATTTTATACTAGTACATGTGCCAAAAAGGCAAGCAGCTCAGCAAAAATGTTGTACAAATTAAATAATAATCTTATTCGTTATCTAGGGCGCGTTACGAAGAGACCCACAACGTGGAGTACACCGAGATGGCCGACAGATGTCGCTCTGTGTTCGACGCCAAAGAACAATGGAACAAGCTCCTCGCTGATAAGGCCGACCTAGTGTATGTACTCTATGTGCTCACAGTTATCAACGGAGTGCCTTTTTATATGTTGAATATATTCTATATCTACTTTTGTACATTAAAAAGAGGTAAAGTTTGGAATCTCCGGAAATACTAGCCCGGCTTAAAATATATTTTCATACTAATGTTATAGAAAAAGTTTTGATGTTTCTTACCTCTTCACGCCAAAACTACTGAATGGATCGGGCCGAAAACTTGCATTTAGATGTAGTTCTAGACCTGGAATAACATATAGGCTACTTCTATACGGGAAAATGCGTGCGAAGCCGCGGGCAGCTAATGACTAAAAGATTGTAATTATCTTATCCATTCTATCCATACTTTTGTATTATAAATTCGAAAGTAACTCTCTCCAAAAGGTTACAGACAGACGTCTGTAACCTTTTCACGTCTAAATCTCAATGTAATTTGGCAGGGAGTTAAATGGTATCCCGTGGACGGACAAGGGCTACTAAAAAGCGCGTACGAAGCTGCGGGCAGCAGATCACATTAGAAATGGATTTCTATATTTCCATACACTTTTCTCTCCCGGTAAATGCGTGAAATTCCATAGAGTTTTCCAGTAGTATGTTTGGATAAGGAATAAGCAACTTTCTGAGTAGGTGTAGTATAAAGGCATTTATGACACAGGCTAAATATAATTTTAAAAATGTACAAATACAACTACAGCATTGTTGTACTGAGCAGTTTATGTGTCAAAAACCGATCTCGGTTAGTAACACAAACTTAATTTCAGTAAGGAATGCGAAAAGTTCAACATGAGTACAGAGCTGTCGGAATCATGGCAGCAAGCCGAAAAACTGATAAACGGATACGTTGACCTCTGGTCCGTCTTCAAAGATTACAACGAAGGTACCTACTTATTTGTAACACTTACATTACATTTTTCTAACAAGATTCGTGCTTGCGAAATAATAATTTATCTCGGCTGTGTAGCTCTCGCTTTTAGATTAACTATCATACTGCTGCTGTATATGCTCAAAGTAGCTCAGCGAGCTATGGAGAGAGCTATGATCGGAGTTTCTCTACGCGATAACATCCAGAATACGGAAATCCGTAGAAGAACCAAAGTAACCGACTTAGCCCTCGGAGTTAGCAGGCTGAAGTGGCGATAGGCAGGCCAAGCAGAATCGATTACCTTTTGGGGGAAATGTTCTAGAACGGCGACGGCGATGCAATGCGAAACGGAGTGTGGGAAGAGTTCCCACTCGATGGCCCGACGACATTGTAGCCGTCGCCGGGAGTTGATGGATGGAGATGGCTCTGGAGCGCTATTCGTGCCGTCGTTTGGGGGAGGCCTATCAGCAATGAAGCGCGTATACGGGCTGATTATGATGATGTGCTGTTGGCTTCGGTCTCACACATGGTTTCCAAAAACCTGGATCACTATAAGGTACGAGATCATACAAATGAGAAATTACGAATTTTTTATTACATTGTAGAACTCGAGGCGATGGCGGAGCAAGAATGGCTGATATTCCAGAAAAAGCTGCATCTGCTGGATGAATTCACTATGAAATGGAAGGGGCGTTTGGAGCCGTATACTTCTGTTACCTTGTTTATTCAGCAGGAATTGGAAAAATATTCTGTAAGTAACATATTTATTTATTTATTTATTTTATTTTATTTATTTATGGATGTAATTAGAACGGCTTTAGGCCAATTATACTAATTACAGTTATATGAAAAAAAAAATATGAAATATTGATAATAATTATTCTGGGCTGGCCGTGGCGGTCGCGGAGTTAACCTGATCATCGACACCGCCAACTCAGCCCGTGAATAAAGTTAGAAGCGACTAAAGGAACCTACCAGAACCTCTACTGCAAACACCCATCCTGCCGAGCGCGGTGATTATGACAGAACTGCTCTCGTTTGGAGATGGCACGTTCAGCGTGGACCTATGTGTGCTGAGGACATTCATTCGTCTGGACCATCCACACAACATCATCTAGCCGCAAGCTAAGAGCTTGTGTTATGGGTACTAGATAACTGATATACCCATTATACTTCACGATGGACCGACGACTTACACTTACTATTGTAAATAATAGTTCTAATTTATTTGATTGTAATTTTCTGTGTGAATTTTATTATTATGTTAGTGTTATACTACATACATAGATATTTTTTATTGTACATAGAAGACACCCAGAACACCCTGAACAAATATCTGCAGCTCGTACAAACATGTGTCCCGAGGCGGGATCGAACCCGCAACCTTCGCGTCGCAGGCCTTCGCCCGCTGCGCCGCAGAAGTCGTCAGAAAATACTTTCTATTAACACATTAAGTGTCAGCTTGTGACGCACACGCCGTTCTTAGGCGGTGATCGACGCCACCCTGCGGCTCGCATCGCGCTGTCGCTTGGCATTACAGCTCTACCTCACCTCAACAGCCTATATTGGTCCACTGCTGGACGCAGGCCTCCCCCAGATAAGCGCCTTATTGACTTTTATCTCATGGAGGGTGATGCCCATAATCTCCACGCTCGCTGGGCATGCGGGATGAGGATCGCAGTTCGGTGGTAGAATTGTTTTCGCTGGGGGCGCTGCTGCCCGCCCCCGATGGATATCCCTTGATCGCCTCTTACGACACCCGAGGGAAGAATTGGGGCGGTGTAAATTCTAAGCCGGCACCACACAGTTTGGCATTACAGTGTAGCTATAATTGACCCTCACAATCTTCTCAGGATCTACCTATACTGTTGAAATACGTGCGAGGCGCTGAGTTCACCGAGAGGCACTGGAGGGAAGTGTTTGGCCTGCTGGAGATACCGCATCAGAGAGCCGAGGCTCTGCTCGTGAGGGACCTTCTGGCCGTGGCGACTAACATCAAGAAACATCTCAAATCCTTACAGGTAATTAAACCTACCTCTTTCGTTGGTAGAGTATGCTTGTTTCGTCGTTGTGATGTGTCTGTTGTCTCACCTGTGCCACTTACACAGTTACGATCAGGGCCACTGACATAAAACATTGTCCTATTGTTTGAATACATACATGTTTTTAGTTTCCTTAATATTATTTTCCTGATTTCCATTTTTTAACATAATTTGGTATTTATTTGTATACATTATTATTACGATGGGTGTTATTTTAACACGTATTCTTAGCTATTTGAATGTAGTGTTTTCTTTTGACGTGACAACGTCTTATAATTCGATAGAGCCGGCTGCACGCACGAAAAAATATGACGTCATGCGGCGTTACCTCATGCGGCGTTACCTCGCTCTGAGGCGTTCCATGTAAGGCTTGAAGTTTTGATCGAGTATCAAATGCTACCATTCCATCAGTATTTTCTTAAGACGTTGTCACGTTCAACTATCGTCAGTAAACCGACTTTACAGACAACCAATTTTTTTGTAAGCCGTGGCGGTCGCAGCGTTAGAATCTACCCCTAACCCTTGGATGTCGTAAGAGTCGACTGCCAGTTTGTTGTTCTTCATGTTTGGGTGAGGCACGTTCAGCAATGGAGTTTAAAATGTATTTTTGTTTGAAAGTTGAGTTAATCGAGGGTGTTCCCAGCTATGTTTGAACAGAATTGGTATGCGTTAGGACTCATTACTTATTTAAATTAATTAATTTACTTATTTATTCAAATTTAAGCATTCTTAACAACATATTACCTATGTGACATTTGTAAACCAGAAATTGCACACCACGCCGGTAGAAATACATTGATTCTTGAGACGACATAATTATCAACTGTGTAAGTACTATATTTACATGTATTTCAAGCAATAAATGATTACTTTACTTTTCTTTACTCATCACTATACCCGAGTTTCAAAGTAAAATCGGATATTTGTAAAATTTACCGCTTGATATTGGTGAGCAGAAAAATAAATAAGTAGTGCTGGACAACATAACGAACACCCGGAACACCTTAAACGATCTACAGAACGTACAAACATTCATGCTGATCCGGGAATTGAACCCGCCACCTCCTGCGTCGCAGGCGGACCTTCGCCCGCTGCGCTAAAGAGGACGTTAAATAAATAAAAAAAATGTTCTCAGCTATGTTTGAAGATAACCACAAGTAGAAAATCGATAAAGTCTATACGGGGTCTATGATTTTTTCTAAAAAATCTGTTGTCAATTGTCAAAGAATCGTGTTCGTTTAAAAGTGTAAAAATAATGTTCATTTGTCACTGGCTCGACCTACACCGACTTCCTGTGCCCGATACAATGTTATCAGGGGCTCCATTCGTGAACTGTATCTCATTGGTTATGATTTTATGTGCTTTCGTGGTACACTGGTACATGACGTCCTATTTATATAGATAACAAATTTATTGTACCACCAAAACTTATATAACATAACGTAAATTCTAAGCTGCACATTACGTGCATGAATCTTTAGAGTTAGGTTCATGGTATTGTGACTTTTCATCTAACGTCAAAAAGTAGGTTAGTGGACTTAAAATTAATGAAATCATAATTTAATCTGCTTAGTTTGGGGCTAGATGACGCTGTCTGGATTGTCCAGCATTATTTATTTATTATTTACAAAAACTGAAAACCAAATTTCTGAATGAACACTGTTTTTGACAAATAGTAACCCTCCTAAATTTAACCTTTATTCGACCAACTCCGGATCATTTTCTATACAAAAGCGAAAGCATCAAAATCAAATTTTAACAAACATGCATAAAAACAGCCGAAGTTAAAGTTGGTTCAAAAAAAGCCTTGGATGATCATAATTTTTTAGTCATACTTTTTAATTCATTTTCATAGTCTCATACGTAAATCCTCTTTTGGCTGCCAGTTACATTAAAAGGTTTGTATCATTTATAAGAGCTATGGATTTTGTTTGTTAAATGAAAAGTCAACCAAAACTGTGTTTCAGAAAATATGCACATCAGCGTCAAGCGAGTCCGCGATACGGAGCGCCCTCAACGAGCTGGAGATTTGGTTCGCGGGCGCGCGGCTCGCCATAGTCTACTACAACGACAAGGCCAACAGGCAGACGCCCATCGTCAAGGATTTCAAGGACATTCTGAACAAGGTAACCAACCTATACATTATCTATGATTTTCTGTAGGATTCTGTTCTGATTTACATGCAATAAGACCTTTTATTGCTGTAAATTGTGCTGTTTTACAAACAACTCACAATTTGTGAGCGTAAACTCTCGCTGTATTTAATGCAAAAACCAAAATATAACGAAAATATGAAATGGCAACATATACATACATATCCAGCCCCAAGCTAAGCAGAGCTTGTGTTATGGGTACTAGATAAGTTTAATTGCGCGCTGCACGACGCATTCATAATGAAATATACCATTTGGCGCACTTTGCTTATTAAATGTCAACACAGCAGTAGGCACATTGATCGATTCAAGCAGGATTTTTCGCAATAGACAGAGCTCACGACTATCCCAGTGTGGTGAGCGGAGCGTGCCTCAAACCCTCGCAGACTGGAGAGCGCAGCAGCAATGGGGCATGCTGCGTCAGTGCGGGGGCCCCGCAGCAGGGCTGGCTTCGCTCGCCGCACACCCTCGCACTACTTCTCCAAAAACTTGGTCTCTTGATTAATACGCAGTGCGCTGCGTACCTACTGCGAACTGCCCGAACTGCCTGCGAACTGCCTTGATCAAGAGACCAAGGCTTAGGCTGCCTTTCCACCGGAGATGTGCTACTTTGCTAAGTTTCCAGCCGACCAATAGGATCGCTCCATTACCGCGTCATTTTCATACCTGACAAAAATTACGCGATAATGTAGCGATCCTATTGGTCGACTGGAAACTTAGCACCGTAGCAGATCTCTGGTGGAACGGCAGCCTTAAGCATGCCCAAGACGTTTCTGTATTCCACTGCAGCGGCGGCGTTCCTGAATCAGCCTGCTTAATGTTGTTTGTAGATAGAAGAGCAGCAATGGGTGGTGTCCTCCCTGAGCGGCGCGGGCGGGTCGGAAGCTTGCGGCGCGTGGGAGGCGCGCCTGCGCGGCGCCCGCCGGCTCGCGCGGGCCACGCATCACGCGCAGAGACGGTCAGTACTTACTGCTAATGATATGGCAACAGCGTGGGGATTATGGGCATTACCCCCACGAGATAAAAGCCAATAAGGCGCTTATCAGCGGGAGGCCTGCGTCCAGCAGTGGACCACTGAGACGGTTCTTGCTCTCCTCGGCAGCACCGACATACCTACCTGTCCACGAGTAGGACGGTACTTTAATCTGTAATTTATGTTTAAATTCTAATTTATTATTCAGTGTTCTTTTGTAATATTTGGTTTTTATTTTTATTGTTTGTGTTAGGTTTAGGTACAACCTAAAAATACATATGTTACTGCGTTCTAACCGATACGTACCTACTTTATTGTCTATGTTTTATTTTGTTTTGTGCTGTTTAAGTTTGTGATCAAAATAAACCGTACATTTCCTACTAGTAGATAGACAGATGTCTATCTACTAGTAGGAAATGTACGCTCTCGAAGGCTGTCCTGTGAACTCAAATGCACCGATCATTAGTAAAGTTATCGTGTTACCGCCCCGTACAGATAGCTTCTATGAACACCGGCGATATTTTGTAATTTGAAACAGTGCAGACGTTAGAGGCGTTTTTGCAACAGACGCCTCTTTACAGCTCAGATAAATTAGTCACCGCTAGCAAATAGGTATAATTGACATTAAAATGTCAATAAATATTTTTTAACCGACTTAAAAATAGGAGGAGATTCTATGTTCGACTGTATGTATTTTTTTCTAGATGTGTTCAACGCCTTTGAAAACTTGTAATACTTGAATAACTGTCGAAATATTCTGTAATTTAAAGTCTTATAACAAACATTAAATCATTTAACTAATTTGTGGTGTTCTTATGGTCTACATGTTGCACTTTAGTACGCATATTTACATTGGTAGGTAGGTACCTTATAGTATGGATTATTTATATGGTCTTTTTTTCTAAAATATCCGCATATTATTGTTATTATTATATTTTTTATATATTTTTATTAAAACTGCCAAAAATCAGTACCTAGTATTCTGGGGTAGCTAACCTCCGAATACTGAAACGCAACTCACGTTAATTTGATTATTTGAATAAAAGTTACATTTTTTTATTAGTATTTTCATCATGAACGAAATCAAAATATTTTAGACTGGCTTCTGCCTGCGGCTTCGCACGCGTATTTTCGATATTACAAGTATCTAGTAGCCTATTATCTAAGTTAGGCTTTGCTCTAAGCGTACGCCAAATTTTATCTTGATCAGTTCAGTCGTTTTGGAGATCCTAGGTAACAAAAGTTCAGATTTCACAAACTTTCTGCTTTTTAATATTAGTAGGATTGAACTAATTAACACAATTGAATCGAAGTTGGTTTTATGATGGGTTCTTAGAAAATGGTGTACGATTTGCGACAAATTACTTTTCTGATAGTTTTGTTTTGTTCATTGTAAAATGCAGAAAAAAAAATTAAACCACAAAAACGATTGAATCTCGCGCTAACAGGAAACGAACCACCTTAATGCAACGGACTACACCTTATCTATTCATTAAACCACATCTTCTTTTGACGCTATGTTACGAAGAATTAAATCAACAGACCCGTATCCTTGATAAGATAAGGTCATTGTCCTCTAGCTTACTTCCTGCGTGACCATGTTGTAAAGATATGAAAGCCATTATCATTCGGTACAAGGCCTAAAGCAGTTCTTCATGTGAGGTTAGTTAACGTGTCTGATTGATTGATCGAGGTTGCTTGTTTCGTCAATTCAGTAGTATAAAAACCATACACTTACGACGGAGATCTTCTATAGAATAATCAGACCATAATACATTTTAATTGGCATTTCGACCAAAGCTCCTTATAAATTAATATTTTCTTTCTGCTGATTGTCCGACTATATTTAAGAGAATACCACCTCTAAAATATGCACTAAGTAGAACGTGAAAAACGAAGATCGAACGGCGACACGGAGGGGTGTGCCTCCGCGCCGCCGCACAACGCGCTGCATATCTGCCCAAAACGCACATGGTCTATAGACCGTGTGCGTTTTGGGCCATGAAAATGTTAAATACCTTACTGAAAAGCTAGGATTTTTTTTCGGACCACCCTGTTCCCACTTGAATAGGTAACAAAAATCTAGATCAGCTATTTCTTATTTTATCTCCAACTCAACGTTGGAAAATTCTGTTGGCGTGTATGCTTTAATTCTTCTACAAAACAGGACGTCCTCTATATTACATATACTAGCTGCTGCCTGCGGATTCACACGCGCTTTTTAAATAGTATACCTATGTCCGTCCGCGGGATACCATTTACCTCCCTGACAAATTTCATTGAGATCCGTTCAGCCGTTTAGGCGTGAAAAGGTTACAGACAGACAGACAGTTACTTTCAAATTTATAATATTAGTATAGATTTTATCTTTAATGAAACCAGATGGCCCTTTGTAGTCATTAGCACATCATCATTTATTTTGCCATGTAAATTGATCTGGAAAGGGGCGTTGCTCACCTTACCACTGACACCCCCAAATTATTACACTGCAGTCTTTATTCGCATCTCAATCAGTGAACACACATGGATCATGTCCCGGATATTACTTCAGTGTTCGTTTCTAATCATATGGTTAGGGCTGTTCGGTGCTGAAGTTTACCAGGATCGACCGAAGATTAAAACTGTAGATGGAGATCTCATACTGGAAGCGGCTTATGGCAAAAATATTAAAATAATCCCCAATGGACCAAATTCCAAAGTATTTGTCGGAAATGTTAACATTCTGAATGGTACTGGATCTATTAAAGATTTCACACAAAATGAAGTTATTCCATATAACAATTTGGAAACGTTGATAAATGGACCGGCCGGTATTCTACAAAGACTCGGCGAGTTGGAGAGTAAACATGCTTCCCTGCCCGAGGAGTACTATACGAACATATCCACGCTTTGGAGAAGAATCAATAACATCAATAGGAGATTTACCAACCTTCAAATTCAATTAAATAATATGTTCAAAGATGATTGCGAATCAAGTCCATGTGAACATGGAGGGACCTGCTTGAACTTAGCAAATGGCTATCATTGCCTTTGTCCATCGAATTGGGAGGGGAAGGATTGTGACATCGATGTTAATGAGTGCCGTAACTTTGCTGGGACTGACCTTGGATGCCAGAATGGGGCAACTTGTGTGAATAGAGCAGGTTCCTATGAATGCTTATGCAAGCCGAAGTGGTTCGGATTACACTGCACTAGAAAAGCTAAGGATTGCTCCGGAGGAGACTTTGAAATGTGCGGTCACGGCAAGTGTATACCGGTCACCACAGGTGAGGGAATCACATGTATTTGTGATCAAGGCTGGACTACTAACGGAACTGGCGTTGAGTGTGCAACTGATGTAAATGAATGTGAATCTCATCAAGGCAATGCATGTTCAATAAACCCTAAAGTAGAATGCATTAATCTACCTGGATCTTTCCGTTGCGGTCAATGTCCGGCAGGATACGAAGGCGATGGATACACATGCTCGGATATTGATGAATGTACGATTTCAAATGGTGGATGCAATTCATTGGTCTCCTGTCAAAACACAATTGGATCCCGTATTTGCGGCCCTTGTCCACCTGGTTACCAAGGCGATGGAATCACATGCACTTGGCGTGGATCATGCACTATGAATTACTGCCATCCATCCGCAAGATGTATTGAACAAATCAGTGGTGCTCAGTGTAATTGTCCTGATGGAATGGATGGCGATGGTATCGGAGTACATGGTTGCTATGTACCCACTGGAAATAACAACTCAAGTATAGGCTGTGCTAACAATCCGTGCGGTGCGCACGGAACGTGTCATACACTTCGCCTTGGATATACTTGTATCTGCCAAAAAGGATACGGCGGTTCCCATTGTGATGATGCAACAGACGCGTGTGCCTCGAATCCATGCCGAAATGGTGGACTCTGTAGGGTGGACGATAATATGGAAAGAGGATTTAGGTGTGAGTGTACAGCCCAATATTCAGGTACTATGTGCCAAGTGTTGTCCAAATCGTGTGGTGGGGTACTAGATGCAGAAGAAGGTAATATTGTGTATCCTTTGACTAACACAACGTATATGCATAATGCTAAATGCGCCTGGGTAATCCACACTGTACCTGGAAAGGTGATAAATGTAACATTTAGCAAATTCAATTTAGAAGACCAAGCCGAATGTTTAAATGACTTTTTACAAATTCATGATGGTCGCTCTTCTGTAAATCTGCTCGTAGGCAGGTTTTGTGGTAATACCTTGCCTAACGGCGGCAATATTATTTCGAGTCACAATTATTTATATCTCTGGTTCAGGTCAGATCCTACCGTAGCTAAAGAAGGTTTTGCTTTACATTGGACTAGTATTAATCCTGTTTGTGGAGGCGAATTAGATGCTTCAAAACATGGTCACATTAGCTCTCCGGGATCTCCGGGTAAATACCCACCAAACCGGGATTGTTACTGGCATTTGACTGCAACTTATGGAAAAAGAATACAAATACATTTCTTTGCTCTGGATATTGAGACGCATCCGAATTGTAGTTATGATTTTCTTGCTATTTATGATGGAATGCGCACGAGTGATTCACTTCTGGTTCAATACTGTAACTCCACACAACCAGCTCCTGTACAATCTTCTGGTTCAGAAATGTTAATTTATTTTCACTCTGACGCATATGGAGCCGGAACTGGATTCCAGTTATCTTATGCTCCTATTGAAGGGGTCCCTGGTTGTGGAGGATACTTCACTCTTGATAAAGGAGAAATAGTTTCACCTTCGTTCAATGGAAGCTATTTGAGCAACATGATTTGTGAATACAAAATTAAAACGAGGCCTGATACTAAAATTAAGCTGGATTTTGTATCATTTTCTCTAGAGTCTTCGTTTAATTGTAAGTTCGACTATTTAAAAGTATATGATGGTCCATCTTCAGATTCGCCTCTCGTTGGCAAGTTTTGCGGTACGTCACATCCAAAAACATATACATCTTCTAGCAACTATATTTACATTAGGTTTAAATCGGACTACGTCGCATCATCTGCAGGTTTCAAAATATCTTATCAAGCACTTTGCCAAATCACTCTATTGGGTGATAGTGGTGTCATAAAGTCTCCCGGATACCCGTTCAAATATCCAAACAATGCCGTTTGCGAATATACAATAAGCACAGTGCCTGGGAAAGCAATTCAGTTGGTATTTCAAGATTTCGATCTTGAAGATTATATGCATGCTAACTGTCAGTATGATCACGTCGAAATAAGGGACGGTGCAGATGCCAACGCCACAGTGCTGGGAAGATATTGTGGGACCATTAATCATATCCCTCCTGTGCAAACCTCTACACATAACTACATGCACATAGTTTTCCGTTCTGACATGAGTGTTGCTGGTTCTGGGTTTTATGCTAATTACACCACCATAGACACAAAATGTGGTGGTATTTTCAGAGTCAACCCAGGACTTATAAATTTCCCATCTGGTGAAAACGAACATTACGATAATGGTGAATTTTGTACATGGTTAATAATTGCACCTGAAGGTTCCCATATAAAACTAACTTGGATCCGATTCCAAGTTGAAAACATGGAAAAATGTGAAAGTGACTATTTACAAATATTTGAAGAAGATGATAACAATGATGATAATAACTTAGGAAAGTATTGTGGAACCAAATTTCCGCCTGCATTGACCACTTCCAATAATCGGCTCAAGTTTATATTCCGATCCGACAGTAGCGTTAGACTTGGTGGTTTTTCTGTGTCTTATACATTTATAGATGACAAATCTCATTGTGGTGGTGTTTATACAAAAACTCATGGTTTTATTTATTCTCCTGGATGGCCTAATAAGTACGAAACGAATAAAGACTGCTCTTGGACTATCAGCGTTCCGGTCGGTCAACAAATTAGACTTAATATGTCCCAGTTTGATTTAGAGCGCCCTATTCGCAACTCCTGCTCCAGAGGAGACTACGTGGAAATTAGAAACGGATTGTCCAACTTTTCACCATTAATAGGCCAATTTTGTGGGTCTTTCAATTCAAAGATTGTAAAATCAACATCAAACGTTGTAAACATTATTTTCCATTCTGATTTCTACATGACGGGAAATGGTTTTAAAATAGAATGGGATGGCTCATTGTTAGGGTGCGGAGGAACTTTGACAAGCTCCACAGGTTCGATTGCATCTCCGAATTACCCAGAAAGCTACGACGAAAACTCAGAGTGTTTTTATAAAATAATGACCAATCAAGGTTCGCGGATACGAATTGCATTTTCAGAATTGGATTTAGAACGAACGGCTAGATGTAGGGGTGGTGACTACATAGAAATATTTGACGGAAAAAGCCCAATCGCAGCTAGTCTTGGTAGGCATTGCTTTTTGTCACCAGCCTTAAACGGTATTGAGACATCTACAAACAATGCATTCATAAAGTTTCGGTCTGATTTTTCCATCACTGGAAAGGGATTTTATCTGAACTATTACACTATTTGTAACAATAACTTAACTGGTAGATATGGTGTTATAGAAAGTCCTGACTTTCCTAACAATTATCCATTGTCTATGAATTGCTTATGGAATATCACGGTTCCGGTAGGTAATAAAATTAAAGTTATTTTTACCCATTTCGATATATTCAGACACATGTTTGTAAGTAGGTGGGCATCAACTGGTAGAAGGTCATGCAATCAAGATTTCTTGCAGTGGAAAGAACCATCGGATCCGACATTTTCAAACAAAATTTGTGGAAATACATTGCCTCCTATGATAACAACAAAAACGAATTCACTAGAAATTAAATTTGTGACTAATTCTTTTATTTCTAGAACGGGCTTTCGCCTAGAGTGGGTAAGGGAAGGTTGTGGCGGACATATAAAAAAATCGTCAGGTGAAGTAGCCGTGAACGCTAGTGTCACGTCGTCAGGAGATATCGAATGTGAATGGTTGGTTGAAGCACCTGTAGGCAAAAGTGTTAGCTTATTTATATCAAAGCTCTACCTTTTAAATACGCCAAATTGCACAACGGATTTGGTCGAAATTTACAATGGACCAGATGAAAAATCTCCTTTGTTAACAAAAGTTTGTCACGACGGCCCTATTAAGGTGCAGTCTACAGCAAACCTCATATTTATACGATTCGTTAAACGTTCTTCTCTGAGAGGGACCTTTCTCTCGTCGTCATTCAGCGCGTGGAGAACAGGCTGTGGCGGAGAAATCAATTCCCTTTCCGGTTTTATATATTCCAAAAACTATCCCAAAAACTATGACAACAATTTAGACTGTATTTGGATGATATCAGTTCCATATAATCACAGAATTGAGTTAAACTTTATTGATTTCGACCTTTACTATTCGAGTTATATGGCAAGCGAAAATGTTTGTGGGGATTCTATAAAAATATATGATGATTTTTTGCTATCTACCAATTATACGCATATTGTGTGCCCTATGTCGAATGTATCCCAGATGATCACAAATAATAATAAAGTCAAGGTACAGTTCACTACAGACGATTTTGGAAGTGCTAAAGGTTTTAAAATTGGTTTCAGTGTTTCTTGTGGAGCTCAAATCAGTGCAAAATCTGATGGAGTTATATCCAACGATAAATATATGGGTGGAACAAATAAAAGCTGTACTTGGTCTATCACAGCAGCCGAACCAAACCAACGAATATCTTTAACGTTTACTCATATAGCAATGCCGAATGAGAACATTGGAAATCAATTAATTAGTAATAGTAGTTGTTTATCTTCGTATCTCCGAGTATTCGATGGCGATGACGACAAAGCACCTCAAATCGGTGAATTTTGCGGTAAAAGAGTCCCACCAATGATCGTCAGTCATGGAAGTGCCATTACCGTCGTGTTAAGCACTTATGGCAGTAAAATTGCAGGTGACTTTGCAGCCCATTACTCCCCTATTAATGAAGCTTGCGGGGGTACTTTAACATCTGAAGAAGGTACAATTGCGTCACCTAACTACCCACAAACCTATCCGAATGCAGTTGATTGTGAGTGGATATTGAGAACCTCACCAGGGAACAGAGTCTATGTAACTTTTGAACAATTCTCACTAGATTATTCAGAAGGTTGTAATGAAGATTATTTCGAAATTCGAGAAAACAATGGGGCTGGCAAAGTACTCGGTGTTTATTGTGGTAACGATATACCAATAAACGTGACTGCAGCAACAGTTTTGTATATCAAATTTCACAGCGACGATAAATCTCGTGGACATAATTTGTTCCTGTTACATTTTGGATTTTTACATGGAAATGACATTATAGACATCGATGAGGGCGAAATTACATCTCCGTTATATCCGCATAGTTATCTTGGTGTAGGTGAATATACATGGCGTGTTATGCTCACCGGCAAGGAAACAATTACACTTTCCGTTAACGAACTTGAAATTCATTCTCACACTGAAATCTGTTCGAACAGGCTATCGATTTATGACGGATACGACGATACGGCTCCGGTTCTAGATGATCTTTGTGGAATTTTATCGGAGCCAAAAGTCTTAGAAACTACCTCCAATGTCGCATACATCAAATTGTCCTTAGACGAAACGAACACTGGTGCTATGTTTCATATGAGATGGATTAAATCTGACCAGGCTAGTAAAGAGGAAGGTGGTGACAAAATTAACTGCGGATCTAATACTACCACGTTGGTATTAGCAGGTGTTAATAACACTACAATTCAGTCCCCAAATTATCCAAAGGAATATGATAATTATTTGAACTGTGAATGGATGTATAAGACGGCTAGCGGTCAACACCTTAGCTTACATTTCCAAGATTTTGAAGTAGAAGAAATGTCTAACTGTGTATCAGATTCTGTTAGTATTTATTCTTCTAATAATTTAGTTGAATGGAAACCCATTAAAGAACGCGAATGTAATTCGCAGCCTATGTTATCAAACGATATAGAATCTTCTAGATACATGAAAATCAGATTCAAAACAGACTCTTCTGTAACAAAAAAAGGATTCAAAGGTGAAATAAAAGCAGTGTGTGGAGGGTATATTAATGAGTTATCGGGTGTCATCACCCCATTCAAAAACCAGTATGGTGTGTATCGTAGAGGTAATACATATAGTGGTTTTGGACGCCAATCGAAACTCAAATGTAACTGGACAGTTAAAGTTCGTCCTGGTCGAGTAATAAAATTACGATTTATTCATTTCAATATAACAAATAACGACAATCACTGTGTTTCAGCTGTTACGCTCCACAATGGTGAAACTATAGAAGCACCTCTTCTATCAAGTGGCAAGTATTGTGGTTACGAACACGAGAACAGGAATGATTTTATGATTACTTCGAGTAACTACTTATTCATAACCTATGAAAAAGACATGTCTAAGATTACTCAAGACTTTGAAACTTTCAAAATTTTCTACGAAGAAAAGAATGTTGAATGTGGTCTCAATTCTAAACTGAGTTCAGAACACAGTTGGGAATTAATAAGTTCACCAAAATTTCCAGATCCTCCAGACCCGTATTCAGAATGCGTATGGAAATTCAGTGCGCCCCCAGGCGAAATCATCAGAATTGATTTTATTGACAGATTCGACTTGGAACGTTCTGAGGAATGTAATACTGAATTTGTCGAATTAAAAGATGGTTCATCAGATTTATCGCCACTGATTTCCCGAAATTGTGGAGAGAAACCACAAACAGCTAAAACGACTGGCAATACGCTGCTTATCAAATATTCAACCCAATTGGCTGTACCCAGAAATGGGTTTAAAGCGAATATATCACTCGACTTTTGCGGCGGCACTATTATTGCTCAGAGTGGAGAATTAACATCTCCCGATTACCCACATTCGAATTTTATTCAATATAACACTGCCTGCAAGTGGATTTTAAAGACATCTCCTATGTATGTTTTTAAGATCATACCAACGGATATAGATTTACCAGAGTCGGAAACCCGTTGTGCAACTAAAGTCACAGTTCAAGAAAATATTCAAGCTAATCACTCTTCTGACATTTTAAGAACATTTTGTAGTAACGAAGAAGAAGAAAATACAAGTCCTATCGAAACTTCATCGAGTGAAGTAATCATAACACTTGATATTGGTAAACCAAGTGAATGGTATGATTCCTCGCGCCGGCGTGGATTTAAATTTACTTTCAATTCTTCTAGGCCTGTTTGTGGAGGAACTGTTAAATCATCAGAAGGTTATTTAACATCTCCGAGCTATCCCCTTGAAACTTCTATACGATATTGCCAATGGTTTATTGAAGTACCTGATAAAACTAGAAGAGTAAGACTGGAGCTATTGGATGTAGAAAATGAAAAGTATTCTCTTGGAATATACAACGACATCAGCTTTCAATCATTAATTTATATTAAGACCAGTTCAGACAATTTCACGAACACACGTGTCTTTGAATCATCGGGTAACAAGATGGCTCTCTTCATTTGGACTAATGATTTAACATCAAAGCACAAATTCAAAGCTAGGTTTAGCTCGGACGAACAAGCTTTGTGTGGCGGAGATGTGACTGGCCTGAGCGGAAATATCGTATCTCTTGATTTGGAATTGGAGCGTTCTTATGCTTGCGATTGGAACTATATCTCACCAACTGTAGCATATCAAGACGGCGATGCTACCTATAACTTCAATACTGTTCTATTGACCTTAAATATGAATTCAACACTTACAAGAAGTAGGTGTAGGTACACAGATCCCAAATTGACAATTAAATCTCAAGCCTCCGGTCGTGGATTATTTATCAAGCATGATTATTGTAATAATATTGAAACCTCGCTTAGATTCCCTTCTTCTATGTTGAGTTTTAAGGCTACGAATACTAAAGCTTCTAAACTGGACTTTAACGTAGCTTGGAAAGCGCAACCGTGTGGTGGGACCATTCAAGCGAGTATGGAAAGTGTTAATATTTTGAAAATTCCTAGTAATTATAATGGTAGTTTAGACTGCGCATGGATCGTAGTGGTCCCTTTCAATAACAGAGTAGAAATAAAAATGGACGGGTCGTTCCAGTACAGTTGTGATGACGAGTTCGTAGAATTAAAGCACGGAGTTGCACAACGGGCATCTTCTATCTTTAAATACTGTGCAAGCAAAACATTGGATGCGCCTTTAACATTAAATTTTAGATACCTTTTAATAGAATATCACACAAAGGCACCGAACAATAGCACTAATATTAAATTTATGGCAAAACTAGCAGCAGGACAATGTGGCGGCTCGCTTAGCGGCTATCAACATATTTTTACTTCTCCTAACTATCCTAAAACCTACGATGCAAACCAAGAATGCTCTTGGATTATTTCAGCAAGCCTAGGAAACAGAATTTCCTTAGATTTTATAGGTCGATTTGTTATTGAAGATGTTTCTAATTGTACCAAAGATGCTGTAATAATCTACGACTGGAAAAGTGATGATTTCAACGAAATCGCAAGATTATGTGGGCGCCAAGCACCAAATGTTTATAACTCTACGTATAATAAGATGAAAGTCGTTTTTCGTTCGGACGCAACGGTAAATATGGATGGATTCAAGGCTCAGTGGAAACCTATATGTGGAGGACGATATACGTCGTCGGAAAACGAACAGTTTCTTTACAGTCCAGGATTTCCGAATAGTTACCCTTCAAAGTTAGATTGTACATACGATATCGTCTCACCAAATGGAGATCCGCTTATAATTAAATTCCTCGAATTTGAACTAGAAGGCACTTACCCGGGCTGCCAATATGATAATCTTACTATAAATGCGCACACTTTATATGACTACTACGTTACTGAAGCACGTTGTGGCACTGAAATGCCGTCACCGATCAATCGCTACAGTAAAGTTTCCATACACTTCATGTCCGATCGTTTTGTTCAAAAGAAAGGATTCAAACTATCTTACATGACGTATAAATGCGGTGGACAAGTGAAAGAACCAACGATCCTAACATCTAATACAGACGAATCCTACGCAGAAAATATGAATTGCACCTGGTATATTCAAGCACCTTCTAATAAAATTGTGGTCCTTAAGTTTTTATACATAGACTTGGAAAGCTTTGATTGCCAGAACGACTACGTTGCTGTGTTTAGTGATTTTGCAATAGAAGGCGATAAAAGATTAGCTTTGATGTGTGGACACGTTAATTCAACTACTGTTATAAGAAGTCAAGGTGACAAACTATTATTACAATTTATTTCAGATCAAAGTGCTAACTACAAGGGATTTAAAGTAGAAGTCATGTTCACGTATGCCGAATCTGCAGGATGTGGCGGTCAAATTGACTTAACCCCCTCACAGCCCTTAAAGAGTTTGAAATCGTTCACAGGAAATTACAGCCGTTACGATAGCTACCTAGATTGCCACTGGAAAATATCATCTCCCATGGATACTATTGTTAACATTCGATTTACCAATTTCCATATTGCACCGTGTTTAAATGTAAATCAGACTGAACTCGGCTCCAAATGTGATTGCGATTATGTCGAAATAAAAGATGGTGTAAATCCAGATAGTTTATCGATCGGTACCTTCTGTGGTCATACCTTACCACCGAGTTTTTTCTCATCCGAAAATGCCATGAGTATCAGACTTTCTACAGATGGAGAAATTGAAAGCACCGGTTTTGAAGTTGAATTATCGTTTACACAGTCTCTGTGCGGTAAGTCTCGGTTTTTAGTAACTGATCAAATACAGCGTGTCTCATCTCCTGGTTTTGAGAAGGATAATAATGTCCCGCGTGGCATACATTGTGTTTATTATTTTGATCCCGGTGATCGAATCAATTCTGCAATTCGCATTGCGTTCAAGTCATTGAGCTTACAATCTGCTACAAATCAAGGCACTTCCAGTAAATGTAACAAAGATAAACTGGAAATAATCAATCACCCCACTCCGCGAAATGTTTCTCTCGGTAAAGATTATGTCGTGAATCATAATGATGATGTATTTTTTGCCACTGGGTACTACTATGAAGATAATTTTCCTCACCGTGTTGAAATTTGTGGAGATAATAAACCATCAGATCTCTTCGTTACCGGTAGCGTAGCTATTACTTTAATTACCTCGCCAGACTCAGATTCTGCAAGATATAAAGGATTCGAAATGGAAATTGCTTTTGTTGGATTTTGTGGTAATAACTACACTGACACACAAGGCAAAATTATATCCCCATACGCATACTATGATACGAGTGATACATATTCTGTTGATGATTGCTATACTCTTATAACAGCTCCAGAGAATCATACAATTTCAGTCTATTTCCTTAGCGTTACACCGGATTATTGGAACGAAGATGTTTTCCTTGATATATATGACGGTAGTGATAAAACATCAAAGAAAATAGCGTCTGTGAAAAAAGATTACGAAGAAACTCCCGCGTTCTCTACGGGCAGATATATGTTATTGCACAGTCATAAAGATAACGGTGATAGAGTTTATTATGAATTGAATTATATAACAACAGATAAAGGTCCTGGTTGTGGTGGTAAATTGATAAACGAAATTGGTATAGTCACTAGTCCAATGTATCCAGAAAAATACAGAAAACAATCGTCTTGTGAGTGGCAACTGGAAACACCATACGGCACACATTTAAAATTGCATTTTAGTGTATTCAATCTTGGTAGGATCTGTGACCAGAATTATGTGCAACTTGTTGACCGCAAAGGCAACGTAATATCAACGTACTGCTCTGAAACCCCCGCTGATTATACGAGTGAAGATAATTATGTTAAAATTGTGTTTATCACTACCGTTAACAACGGTGGAACGGGTTGGGTTGCTAAATTTATAGGCATTGAATAAAATATTTTGTATAGAGATGAGGGATACTACTATCTAGCTAGAGTACCTATGTTGAGTAAGTTCTTGTTCTTACAATTAACATTTACCTATGTTTGAGTATGTTTCTTTACTCAGTTTGTATTTAAGAAAACATAATCAAATGTTACTTATTTTAATGTAAATTCCATAGATAGAAAGGAAATAAAATATTTTTTTTTGTTACCAATTTTTTTGTGTTCTTTCCATCGATCCATAGTAGGTAGTAAAATACTTCTATGCATCGATCCGATCCCAAATCACCGATAGAGGTCCTAGCCAAAAGTTTATCGGTAATTAATGATCCATCCATGACTCATGGATGGATCATTAATTACCTATAAACTTTTGGCTCATGGACCATGAGCAATTATTTATGCTTGTGGGGATAAGGTAGGTACTATAAGTACAAGAGATTCGGTAAATCCCCGCATCGCAGATGTTACACACATATCATAACATGCTAGGTATGAATGAAAACAAGGTTGATCGTTTCGGTTAGCGCGAGATTTTTTTTTGTTGTTTTTGATATACTTATTTGGCGCAAATTCTAAACTATTTTCTATGAACCCATGATAAACCAACTTCGATTCCATTGTATTTTGGGAGTATTTGGGAAAATATTGATTTTTAGTCTAAATAAATAAATAAAAAATGCTGGACAATCCACACAGCATCATCTAGCCCCAAGCTAAGCAGAGCTTGTGTTATGGCTACTAGATGACTGATATACATAATAAAATACATTACATAGATATATATTTTTTATTATACATAGAAACGACCAGAACACCCGGAACAAATATTTGTAGATCGTACAAACATTTGACCTCCCGCGCCGCAGGCGGACGTACGCCCGCCGCGCCACCGAGGTTGTCATCAGTCTAAATTCTCCTATTTTCCCAAATGTCCCAATGATTAATAGATTGTTTTCAACCTTGACACGCGTCCCTCCATCTGTAGTTTCTTTCATCAAAGGTAAAGTGACAAAAATGTCATTCTGAGATAATACCTTTGTGAAGCGATTAATTTAGTGGAATTCGGTGCCAGGTCTTTCTTGGAGAAACTATTTAGGCATTTAAAAAAAATTGGACAAGCGTGAGTAGAGCCTAAAAACTCGTAGAATTGGTAAAAAACTATGATGCCGATAGACTCAGCCTCATGATTAACAGCCGTTAGGTACGCTTGCCATTATCTCGGTCTTGCGTCCTTTAAGCTTAGTTTCATAATTTTTTTTCTAACATTACGTTTTACTAGGCAAGGGCAACAAGGAGATAAGCGCTATCAACCTTAGAGATACCTACAAGCTGAATAGAACGCTTATCGGTTACGAACTTTGACACCGAAGCTGGCATCTGAGAATGTTCTCTTATCCATCTCAACGAAAGCGTTATTCATGTATGAAAGATACCTACCTACTCTTGCAAGGAAACTCATCGGCATCAGAATATTGCTGGTTCGTTTTCCACTGCGTGACAAAATGATTGTGGGATCTATAGATTATGGATGTACTCGTATATCAGTCGTCTGGTGGTAGGTACCCATATCGCGAGCTTTGCATATAATTATGATGTTGTGAGATGGATTATTGAAAATTATGCCGGATCCTTTTAGAGGGTGATGGGGGAGGCCATTTGCAACTATTTTGACCCCATATTGTATTATGCAGAAGTGAACCTTATTCGTTATTTTTTGCGAAAACCTCGTTTTACGTCTTCAATCATTGATAACAAAAAGTGATACAACAATTTAAATTTTAGTGACACGTTTAGACAGACTAAAGTCTAATTCTTAATAACCACTACTAAAATCTTATGAATCAGTATCCATATGGAAGCTCAATTAAAAGGTTATAAAAATAGTGTAATACCACACACTACAGGACTAGTGTGCGTCAATGTTTGGATCAGCATTTTGCAAATTATACACTATTTTTATAAACATGTAGTTAAGCTTCCATATGGATACTGATTCATAAGATTTTATTAGTGGTTATTAAGAATTAGACTTTAGTCTGTCTAAACCTGTCACTAAAATTTAAATTGTTGTATCACTTTTTGTTATTAATGATTGAAGACGTAAAACGAGGTTTTCTAAAAAAATAACGAATTTGCAAATATCTCAAAATTGATTCATTTTTGCATAGTAAAATAAAAAGTCACTTTTGCATAATTAATACAATATGAGAATGTTGCAAATGGCCTTCCCCATCACCCCCTAAAAGGATCCTGCGTAATTTCCAATAATCCTGTATATCCAGTAAGTATTATTTATTTATTGAACTAAGGCTACTTAAAAAAATCAAAAAATCAAAAACTCTTTATTTCCATAAATACAATAAATGTACACTTAGAAAAGGTCAAAATATAAAAGTAAACACTGACACGGAAATAAAGTGATATTTTTGATTTCTGTCGCTTCGATATGTAGACTAAAGTAAAGAAGCGACGAAGAAACCTTTAGCCTGTTATTTGTTAATTTTCGAGTTGGAGCAAAACCCGTCCCAAGCTTTTTTAAACTCTAGATAATCTGATATTTTATAGTAAGCCTTTTTGCACAGCAAGGTTTTGACAATTTGTTTGAATTTATTTATTGATATTCTTTGCAACTCACTTGGAGTTTTGTTGTAGAAGCGTATACATTGCCCTTTAAAAGATGCATTTATCTTGTGTAGCCTAGTTGTGGGCACAGCGAGTTTATTCTTATTTCTAGTATTTATATTATGTATGTCGTTATTTTTAGGGAATTGATTGATATTTCTATGAGTGTACAACAAGTTTTCATAAATGTATTGACATGGTACTGTCATTATGTTTGTTTCTTTGAATTTATCACGCAGGGATTCTCTGGGACCCATATTATAGATTGCACGAACAGCTCTCTTCTGCAGCACAAATACGGTGTTAATATCTGCAGCGTTCCCCCACAGCAGAATGCCATAAGACATAACACTATGGAAGTAGCTGAAATAGACTAGTCTAGAAGTATCAACGTCTGTAAGATGACGGATTTTTTTGACTGCATACGCTGCAGAGCTAAGTCTCTTTGCTAGCTTATCTATGTGTGGGCCCCATTGAAGTTTACTATCTAAGGTTATTCCTAAGAATACTGTACTGTTTACAATTTCTAATGTTTCTCCTTTTACGTTTACATCAGTCTTAACTTGTTTTACATTAGGTAGAGTAAATTTTATACATTTCGTTTTGGTTTCGTTAAGCAAAAGATTATTGACACTAAACCAATGTACTACTTTTGAGATTGCATTATTCACATCGTCGAAATTTATGTTTTGTCGTTTCATTTTAAAAATTAATGAAGTATCATCAGCAAACAACACAATCTCGTGATTATTCTTAACAAGATGTGGTAGGTCGTTAATATAAACTAAAAATAGGAAAGGACCGAGGATAGAGCCCTGCGGTACACCCATTGTAACTACAGACCCCGAAGACCGTTTCCCATTAATGTCAACTCTTTGTATCCTATCACTCAAGTAAGATGTAAGAAGATCCAAAGAGGTGTCTCTTATTCCATAGTGATGTAGTTTCCTGATTAATGTTTCATGGTGTACGCAATCGAATGCTTTTGACAAGTCGCAAAAAACACCTAAAGCATCTTGCGACTTCTCCCAAGCATCAAAAATATGCGATACTAACTCTACACCGGCATCAGTAGTTGACCTGCCCCGAGTAAATCCGAATTGCTTACCAAATTACTAAATCTCTTTATTCACAAAGAAACTTACAATCAAATTATAGAAATAAATTACAACTCAATTGTTTCAATTATAAATACTAGTTGTAATAAACTGCAGATTGTTGCAAACAATCTACAGGTAATTATAATTTTTTTTTAATAATGCTGGACAATCCACACAGCATTATCTAGCCCCAAGCTAAGCAGAGCTTGTGTTATGGGTACTAGATAACTGCTATACATAATATAATACATTACATAGATAGATATTTTTTGTTATACATAGTAACCACGGAATTAAGATTTATTTCCGTGATAGTAACGATCAGAACACCCGGAACAAATATTTGTAGATCGTACAAACATTTGTCCCGAGGCGGGAATCGAACCCGCAACCTCCTGCGTCGCAGGCGGACCTTCGCCTGCCGCGCCACATCGGGTATAACTGTAATTATTAATAATCATAATTATTAATACTAAACTAAGGCTACTTGCCTCGTATACAAATTCGACGCAACAAAAAAATATTTTATGTAGTATTAGACCTAAGAAATGAATCTTCATAGATTTCCGATATTAAGTGCAAGATGACTGCATAATTATTTTCAATATAAAATTTTATTTTTATTATTTTTAACTTTGAAAACGCTGCAGGCCATGTTATGTTATGACGTCATATTCAAATTTCACGTCGGATCTTATACGAGTGAAATTCGCTATGTAGTCACACTAATATTATAAATGCGAAAGTTTGGATGGATGTATAGATGGATGGATGTTTGTCTTCACGCCAAAACTACTGAACAGATCGGGCTGAAATTTTGTATACAGATAATTCTAGGCCTGGAATAAAACATGGGCTACTTTTTATCTCATAAATCAGTTCCCATGGGATAGAAATCACCTTTAAGCGTTTCCATAGAAACAACGCGTGCGAAGCCGCGGGAAGCAGAAGCTAGTCTGTCTATATTTTTACAATGATGAACGTTTTCTAATGTCAATTGTTAGTTTCGACCCGTATGACGTCACAGCACAGATAAATTTGGCTGACAGTGTTTTCTTTTTGCCTGTTTACGAAAATTAGACTTTAAAATAAAGTTTTGCGGTTTTCCCTCTAATCGGACAATAATTAATAATTTAAGGCCTACTTTAAAAAAGAGTCAACTAGTTACCAACCTAGTTTATGTTAGAAAGAGCATTGCCTTGCAGGTCATACCTTTAATGTGAAAATCTAGGCCTAGACGGCTTCCCGTCTAGGCTTTTAGCACAATTTTAGGCTTAGAAGGGAAGCCAGCGCATTTAACAAAATAAAATTATCGTCAATGATTAAAACTGTGGCCCTAAACCGATTATCAGATCACACTTATTACACTTATTATAAATACGAAAGTTTGGATGTGTGGATTACATCTTCACGCTAAAATAACCAAATGAACGAATCGGACTGAAATCAATGATGTTAGGTATTATCATTATATAAAACCTGATGGCTGAAATTTTACGTAGTTGTAGGTCTAGTTCTGGAATAACACACAGAATAGGATAACACATATACATAGGATAACACACATCATAAATCTAAAAACAAATATCTTCAGATCAAAATAAAACTTTTAAATCCATCATGGTTACTAGCACTAAAGTCATTTACAACGGGATATCAAATAATGGTAACGGGTAAAAAATCATGGTACATATCCCGTTGTAAATGACTGTAGTATCTGCAGATCATACAAACATTTGTCAGGAGGCGGGAATCGAACCCGCAACCTCCTGAGTCGCAGGCAGACCTACGCCCGCTGCGCCACAGAGGTCGTCTACAATTATGAGCTACTTGGAGTGTGTGGTCTCTCGTCAGAGCGCTATGATATGCGCTTATCAGCCGCGGATGTGTAGGACGGAAGGCGGGTTTCACTGAACGAACACTGTCTGTATCCACCACAGTATCCATCCAACTATTATTCATTTATTACGATACGACGGCTTAAACTAGACACTAACATTATAAATGCGAAAGTTTGGATGGATGGATAGATAGATTGTTGTTTGTTGGCGTGAAGAATCACGCGTACGGAACCCTAAAAGGTTCCGTACCTCAAAAGGAAAAGGAACCCTTATCATAACTTTGTTGTCCGTCTGTCTGTCTGTCCGTCTGTCAACCCCCTTTTCTCAGAAACGTGTGGACGTATAACTAACGGACCTAACGGAAGACCAGCGCTGGCTAGGCCTCTTAAGGGAGCTTAGCCAGCATTATGCTGAGTTAGAACCTTTTTATAACAACTTATATACTTACCTATCCCATAAGTGTGTTTTTTTGTAGTTTGTTAAATAAATGTCTTTCTTTCTTTCTATCGAGTTGAAATTAACGTCAAATACTCAAGTCCGTAACCTCTTGAAGCCGTGAAATTAATAAAACTTATAAGTCAACGCATTCAAAAGTTACAGCCGTTTATGTGCAAAAATTTTGAAATTTCCAAGGGAACATGCACACAAAACCTATAGGGTACTTCCCGTAGACCTAGAATCATGAAACTTGGTGAGCAGCAAGATCTAATAGCACAAGTAAAGGGAAAAAATCAAGAAATCAGCGAAAAAAGTGCGAGTGTAACTCGAGCGCCGAGGGTTTCGAACCATTGTCAATTATTCAAATATGACTACTAAAGGTAAGAGATATCGCTATTTGATGAATGTACCTACTTACCTAAATTAACCTAGGTACCTAAAAGTTTGGTACCTACTGGTACCAAACTACATCTTAGATGGCTCTGCCATTTTAGGTACCTACTTCGGAGATTAGGTAAATTTTTTGACTTTTTTCAAAATATTTTAAAAAGTATCAAATCTAGAGGAATTTCAATAACTTTTGAAATGTAAAAACTGATACCTTTCATTTGATATCCCACATGACCCTGCAGGAATCTTTTAACGACATCTCAATTTATATGGAAAATGTTCATTTTCTTTTTTTTTAAGTTTGTACAGGCGCACAAAATGTATTATCATTTTAAATTTCAAGTTGATAGCTGCGGTAGTTGCTGAGTTATTAAGGAGGGAAAAAAGGACAGCGGCCGCCGGCCAGTAGTGTTGAAGCTGAGAGAGCTTTCTCAGCGGCTGGCTGGTAATTTGATTTTATAGCCTTTTAATTGATATTTCCTTGTGTTATAATATTTTACGGTTCCTAATATAATGTCTAATAACCTAAAGAATTTATTAAAATATAAAATAAATCTACTTATGCACATTCCGTATTGACGGAGAAATCAGTGAACACGCATAAATAAGTTTCATGTAAAAAAACCTAGTAAAATCATGCTTGTTTGTTATCCAAGCTTCTTTAATATTTTTAAACGACTTCAAAAAGAAAGAGGTTCTCTATTCGTCTGTATGTTTATTGTGTAGTTGTGTCATTATTTCGTTTTCAAAAATTTTACATTGTACCGTAAAACTTAAAAACGGTGTAAAATTAAGAGATTCGGAGTCGGTTAAATGATTTTTCAAAACAATCAAATTATTCAATGTTGAATAGGTACCCTTTTGAGAAGACAGTCCTTGCTGCAGCATCAATTTATTTTGTCGTTGTAGTGTATTATCATCACAACTGAATAATCATGTTATTTTAGAAGTTGTAAATTGAGAGGAAATGATTGAAATTATGCTTCTAAGATTTGACCAAAATACTAAAGAAAATTACAATCAAAGAATACCACAAATTAGAACCAGTAGGTAGGTACATATTTACAATTGAGCTAACTGCAAACAATCTAGGTACAGTTGAACACATGAAGTTAATAAAAAGCTCTCCTAAAATAGAAATAGGTTCTTTAGCTATTTCTATTTTAGGAGAGCTTTTTTCCTAGTGTTGTAAATCGGTTTATAAAATACCTACCTACCTACCGTTATATTCTCACGACGCAAAAATACCTACCATCATTATCAAGATACAAAATGAGTACAGTGATTTCATTTGTAACAATCACTAGCTTGTATTAATCTTCTTCGAGGATTGTTCGACAACTAGGAAGAAGCCCAAAGGCATATGACCAAAACAAAAAGCGCATCCCGAAATGTGGTGTTATTTTTGTTGCTTAGTGGCCGTTTCGTAGAACAGCAAGAGGCGAGCGGGCGGGAACGGTCGTCGCCTCGTGCAGGGCCGGACTTAGTTCAGCCCTTATATATTGCCTTACGTTATGCGACCAGCATGTCTTGAATACCTTGTCTTGTCAACCATCAATAAATATTGATATTCATTTATAAATATTTTTATAATGTTAGTAGGTATAGCATGATATGAACGGTTATGATATTTACATTATTACAACAATTATTACATACAACAAGGTACCGAAATATATTTTAAGTAAATATTAAGTAGGTGTAACTGTTTTCATATATTTGAAAACCATAAAAATTACAAAATACATAGAGATTCTTTAATCTAGGAATATTTTTTCCAAGTACGTTACGAATATTAAAAAAAAATTATTTAACCTAAAAATGTTTAAAGTGGTTGTTAGTTATTACTATTAAGCTATTCAAAAGTTTCTTGGCCTTACCTTGGCAAATTGCTAATTACTATTAGTACTACTAGGTTACTAGGTTAGGTATTAGAAATTGTAATAAATTAGGTTTTTATTGCAATTACAAAAAGCCCGGATAATTTGACTATATTTATTTTAAAGTAATACGTAAGTAATAGGTTCTTGTAGTACCTACTTACCATAATCTTATTTATTCTTATTACTTATATACTATCTTATTTAATAGTTTATTTCAATAAAATAGAACATAAATTAGAAAAACCATCCACAGCCTATTAGTATGTGCTTTGACATTACAAGGACAAAAAAAATTAAAAAAGCTCGTGTTTTGGTAAACCGGAGCTTTGTTAAAAGTATGCCGACCTAAGTAGTGCCCTGTATAGAATAGGGCAGAGGGGCGAGGGGCAGGCGGGCGCGGGGCGGCGCGAGAGTGGCGCGGCCGCCTCGGGCGCAGTGCAGTGAGCGGCGCCGAGAGCCCGGACGCCATGGCTCTGCGCGTTTTGTTTATCGTGTGTGCGCTTATCGCCGGCGGCGGGGCTGCCTACAATCGGATACGCAACGACCCCCGTCTCTCGGCCCGGGCCTGTGAACTCAGCTCCTGCTACCCTGCCACGGGAAACCTTCTCATCGGACGAGAGTCGAGGCTCTCTGCCTCCTCCACTTGCGGCACTCACGATCGCGAGCGTTACTGCATAGTGTCCCATTTGGAACCGAAGAAATGTTTTTGGTGCCACTCTACCAACGCCACTATCCATAATCCGAACCTTAATCACAGAATTCAAAATGTGATCTACAGATACTATCCCGGAACGCGAAACAAATCTTGGTGGCAGTCTGAAAACGGGAAAGAGAATGTTACCATTCAGTTGGATATGGAAGCGGAATTTCATTTTACTCACTTGATAATTCAGTTCAAGACGTTTCGGCCCGCTGGTATGTTGGTGGAGAGATCTTTTGATTTTGGAAAGACTTGGCGCGTATATCGATACTTTGCTCATAACTGTGACGATTTCCCTGTTTCCGAAGACACACCGCGATCATTGGCTGATGTTATCTGTGAAACTCGTTACTCAAAAATTTCGCCGTCCAGCGAAGGCGAAGTTATCTTCAAAGTTCTACCACCTAATATAGCTCCTATCATAAACAACCCCTATTCGGAAGAAGTTCAAAATTTATTGAGAATGACAAATCTCAGGATAAATTTCACCAAACTCCATACTTTGGGCGATGACAAACTGGACAACAGAGCAGAAATTCAAGAAAAATATTATTATGCAATTTATGAAATGACGGTAAGAGGTTCTTGTTCTTGCTACGGCCATGCATCTCGCTGTTTACCTATGCCGGGAGTGGAGTCAAAGATTGACATGGTGCACGGGCGTTGTGAATGTACTCACAACACAAGAGGATTAAATTGTGAATATTGTGAAGATTTCTATAATGACTTACCCTGGCAACCTGCTGTTGGAAAAACGTCAAACGCTTGCAAAAGATGTACATGTAACAATCATGCAACAACATGCCACTTTGATCCTGCTGTGTTTAATAAAACTGGTAAAATAAGTGGTGGTGTTTGTGATAACTGTCAGCACAATACAATGGGAGTGAACTGTGAGCGATGCAAGCCAAAATTCTTCAAAGACCCTAGCTTAGATATCCAGAGCCCTGAGATTTGCAGACCGTGTGATTGTGATCCAGAAGGAACCACAGACCAAGAGCTTCTGTGTGATGATGAAACTGATTTAGCTAACAACAAAACGGCCGGCCGATGTCTGTGTAAAACTAATGTCGACGGTTCAAGATGTGACAGGTGCCGTGATGGCTATTGGAATTTCGACCCTCGCAGCCCAGAAGGCTGTGAGTCCTGCACATGTGATCATTTGGGTACGATAAATGAAAGAGGTTGTGACCCTGGTACTGGAAATTGTTTCTGCAAACGTCACGTTACAGGAAGAAATTGCGATCAATGCCTACCTGAATTTTACGGACTCTCTGATAGTGACGACGGATGCCTCGCTTGTGACTGTGATATTGGTGGATCATTAGACCGTGATTGTGATGTGATTACAGGACAGTGCAAGTGTCGCCCGAACGTGACAGGACGTCGTTGTGATCAACCCATACAAAATTTCTTCGTTGGTGCTCTCGATTCAATTGTAATTGAAGGGGAATCAAGTCAGTGTGACTCACAAATTGATGATAATGCTATTCAAAGTCAATTATGCCATGTTCTTATTAGAGAAAATTATCCTGATGGCCGTAAAGAGACGTGGACGGGTCCTGGTTTTATGAAGGTCCCTGAAAGTAGTACATTAGTTTTTATCATAAACAATTTAAAGAAAAGTATGAAATACAATGTTTTAATTAGGTATGAACCGCAATCACCTCAAAATTGGGAAGAAGCTACTATATTAGTTAAAAGACCTTCGGCCATTGATAGTGACTCGCCCTGTGCTAATGTTCGCCCGGAAGATGATACAGTATATGCCAGGTTACCTTCAAATCAACGAAGCGTTTTAGTTGTGCCTGCCGTATGCTTAGAAAAAGACAAAGAAACTGAAATTCGTATTTACCTTGGGCGACAAGATGGTGTTCATTCAAATTCAAGAGCTTCAATTTTAATCGATTCTATCGTTCTTATACCATCATTTAAAGACCTGCCATTTTTTGCAAATGATAGTTCCTTGCTTGAAGAATTCCAGCGGTATAACTGTGGAGACTCATATTTTTATGATTTAAATAGAGAAAATATTCCAGATATTTGTAAAAAATACCATGCTAGTATTGGATTTTACATCAGAAATGGGTCACAATCTTGTGAATGTGACCCATCGGGCTCTAAAAGTCATCAATGTAATCCATTTACAGGTTACTGTCAATGCGTTGAAAATATTGTCGGGGCAAGATGCGATAGATGTGCACCGGGGACTTACGGTTTCAGTAAATTTGGTTGTAAGCGATGTGACTGTAATAGCATAGGCTCTCTTGATAATTTCTGTGACGCAGCTAGCGGCCAATGCAAATGTAGAGCCAATACTTATGGTCGTGCTTGTGATCTATGTCAACCTGGCTATTTCAGCTTCCCTAAATGTCAACAATGTGATTGCAACGGACATGCTATAGAATGCGATGATAAATCAGGTGCTTGTAAAGAATGTAAAGATAATACTGAAGGGCATCGCTGTGAACGATGTGTGGAAGGATTTTATGGAGATCCGAGATTAGGAGTTGATATACCATGTAGGTCTTGCCCTTGCCCTGGTGTCGTAGGAGATTTCAGTAAGAGTAGTCATGCTGACCGTTGTGAATTAGATCCAGAATCAAAAGACGTTGTTTGTGAGTGCAAAGAAGGTTATGCTGGCTTACTCTGTGATGTGTGCGCTGATAACTACTTTGGCGATCCTATTAAAGGTACATGTGAAAAATGCGAATGCAATGATAATATCGATATCACGAAGCCTGGAAACTGTGACCCATACACTGGAAAATGCTTACAATGTCTTCACAATACTGCTGGGGAATCTTGTGAGGTATGTGAAGAAGGATACTATGGTGACGCATTAGAAAAGTCCTGTTATAAATGTAACTGTTCAAAACTGGGAACCAATTTTACATCGGGAAATTGTGATGGCATAACTGGACAATGCCCTTGTTATAATAATGTCATGGGTGTTAATTGTGATCAATGTACAGAAAATCACTGGAGAATAGCCCTCGGAAAAGGTTGCGATCCCTGTGAATGTGACCCTATTGGATCATTGTCTTCTCAATGTAATCCATACATTGGTAAATGTGACTGCATTCCTGGTCATGGTGGTCGACAATGTGATCAATGTCAAGAAAACTATTGGGGTAATCCAAATATCGAGTGCCATGAATGTGAATGTGATCTATATGGTTCTGTGTCTAGGCAATGTATGCGTGATGATGGTTCATGCGTGTGTAAACCAGGTATTGGAGGATACAAATGTGATACATGTGCAAGAGGTTACCTTGGACAAGCACCTGAATGTTACGCTTGTGGCGAATGTTTTGATAGCTGGGATGCCATAATAAATGATTTACGCACACAAACAGTATATGCCATAGGTAATGCTAGTAAAATAAAAGTTATTGGAGCTACTGGGGCTTATACAAGAGATTTTGATGAAATGACCAAAAAGTTATCTGATGTGGAGAATTTGCTGCATAGTGCTAAAACAGGTCAAACCACTGTCAGAGATTTATTATCCAACGTAACCAATTTGCAGAACATTTTAGATGAAGCTGACAAAAAAGTCAAAGGTAGTAACGACAACTTAAACACTGTCACATCGAAAATAAACCTTGGAAATGTCACTTTAGATGGTTTGAGATCTAGCATTGAACATTTAAAAGCTAAAACACTTGATTTAGGCAATAACGCAACCAAATTACAAGAAGCTAATTTAGAAGGAGCTCTTAACTTGACCCGTGAAGCAAAACATCGAGCCTTAAAAGCGGCCGAAGATGCCGACAGTGTTCAAACCATTATTTCAAATACTGATAGACAAATAAAAAATACTGATCGGGTCATCGAGATGCAATATGCTAACTTCAACAACAGTCAAAATGATAACGATAAAAAATTAGATGATTTGACAAAACAATTAGATGATTTAGAGGCACATATTCCAAAATTAAATGAGAAAATGTGTGGACAAGAAAGTGATAGTTGTGACATTTGTGGAGGTGCTGGCTGCGGAAAGTGTGGTGGTATATCTTGTGATCAAGGCGCTGTGACCAAAGCCGAACAGTCTTTGGATTTTGCAAATAAAACAGAACATAGAATTAAAGAACACGAACTTACGGCTGAAGACTTATTTAGATCGATTTCTCAGGTAAAACAAGATACAGTTGCTGTTCGATCACGTGCGATTGATTTGTTAACAAAATCTCGGGATTTCAAACTTTCAGCAGAAAGAATTACAAACGATAGTCAGGATTTAACCGTAGAACTCAAAGAGTTTTTATCAAATACATCCAATACGCCAGCTGATGTAAGAACATTAGCTAATGAAATTCTAAACTTATCCATTAGAATAGAACCAAAAGAAATCACCGAACTGTCCCAGCGTATTAACACATCAGTTTCTCAGCTAACAGATATTGAAAACATTATCACAGAAACCAAACCGGATTTAGAGAGAGCTAAATTCTTAAAACAGAATGCTACGTCAGTTAATAAATCAGCTAACTTAACATTAGAAATGGCCAACAAAGTTTTAGAAGCTTTAGATGAAGCACAGGCAGCACAAGATGCTGCTGCTAATGCTATCGAAAAGGCGAACAGTGACATAGAAGCAGCAAAAGGTGATCTAATTCCAATTGCAGCTGAAACTGAGCAAGCCCAGAAAAAAGCCAATGAAACTAAGGATGAAGTCGAAAAATTAAGATTACGTCTCTCAGATTTACAAAAAGACATTCTCAAAATTGAAAGCGATGCTGATCAAGTTAAACAAGAAGCTAATGACGTTGTAAACCGGGCTGAAGGCGCTGAGTTAATGGCTCGTCAGCTTAGACAAGATTTTAAACATACTAATATGACACTTGCAGACAGGGCTAGCCAAACTTCAAACTCTAGAGAGCGCGCTCAACTTTTACTAAATCGCGCAACCAAACTTGCTAGTGACACTCAAATGCAGTTGAAAGTTCTCGCTAATATGGAAGAACTTTACAACGGTCATAACGACCAGTTAAACACCCTAGAAAAAGAGATAGGCGACTTAAATACGCAAATGAATTATTATCTGTCCGAAATTTCTAAACGTTCTGATAATTACCGATCGTGTACAACATAATAGCAAAGCAATGTGGCAATATTCTGTCATCCGATAATGCTTTTTCATAAGATGTGCCATAATGACACTGTACATAACAGTGTTAGTCATTTTGTTTAAATGATGTAGTTAGACTACAGAGTTTGTTTTTATTAGATCTGTTCAGAGTGGATAGAATAATTTACTAAAATGTGAACACATTTTTATTTTTCATTTTGTTATCATCTGTCCTTGTACACGTCAAAAACGGTTCCTAGCTCCATTTTACGGCCGTAATGTCGTTGTATCTACTTGAGCTTTTATGTGATAAGTTTAGGTCGCTGCAGATTTTAAAACCTCTAATACTTTAGCCAGGCGCGGTCGCAGCCCAAGACTTTGGGGGGGGTCACGCTTGGTGCGGGCCGTAGCCACAAATTCACTTGCAGACGGTTGCAGGCGCCACCCAAAACGGATAAACTTTTTCGGCGAGCGGAGCGAGCCGCGAAAAATTTATCTTTTTGATAATTTTTCGTGGTGGCGGGCAGTGATTTTGAACGGGTGTCAAGCACTAGACCACATATTATAGAGAAGGACAAAATACTATCGGCAAGCGGAGCGAGCCGCAAGAATCTTATTTAATTGCAGTGTTTTGCATATTGACCGAAAACATGACATCCCTTCCCTCAAATCCCAACAATAGTAAGTTTAAGTTATAGCGAGCGAGGCGACCCTTGAAATTGTCGAGATTTTGACGTGACAACGTCTTATAAATTGGTTTGCCGGGTGACACTTCAAGAAACTGCGTTACGCTCCGCGTTGGTTTGCCGGGTGACACTTCAAGAAACTGCAGTTTCTTCAGTTACCACTCAAAGTCGTTGTCACGTAAAACTTTCGCCCGTATACCGACTTTACAGGCAACCAATTTTTTTCTGATGTTTGAAGAACTCTCGCTCGCTATCATAATGATGGCGAGCGAAGCAAGCCCCGAAAATCTTAGAGAGAGACTTTGCGGTAGTAAATATAAAGCTACAAATATAAATAAGGGCGAACAGGGCAAGGGACATCAACAAAAAATAAATCGAAAAATATGTAACAGCGAGCGGAGCGAGCCGCCGAAATTTTTGTTACTTTTTCGGGTGGTTACCCGCCGATAGTATTTTATTGTATTAACCAATACAGAGAAGGAGAAAATACTATCGGCGAGCGGAGCGAGCCGCAAAAATATAATAGTTCCGTTATATTTTCTGCAGTTTTTTGCATATTGACCGCAAACATGACATCGCCTCCCCCAACTCACAACAATAGTAAGTTTAAGTAACGGCGAGCGAAGCGAGCCTCAAAATGTTTTGAGGTCTTTTTTCTGATGTTTGTAGACAAAATAAATGATAGTGAGCGAAGCCAACCCCGAAAATTTAAAAGACTGCGGTGGTGGATATAAAGCTTTGAATATAAATATGGGCGAGTGGAACAAGGGAAATAAACTAAACTTAGTTACTTACTTGTTTCTGGACTGGTTGTGGAAACCAGTCCAGAAACAAGTAAGTAGGTAAACCAAAATTAGGAATCCAAAAAGAGACCGAAAAAGAGGTAACGGCGAGCGGAGCGAGCCGCCGAAATTTTTGTTACTTTTTCGGGTGGTCACAAACTGGTTCAGAAAATAAATAACAGCGACTGGAGCGAGCTCTAAAAATTTTGAAAGTTTGCGGCGGCTAAGAAATATGTTGAAAACCTAAAATATATATATATCAGTGAGTGGAATGAGCCGCAGCCTTTTTTAAAATTGGTGAGGTCCATGCAAGACAAGGAAGCTAACTAATGAATGAGCTATGAACAATTTTTAAGTTTGTCGAATAACAACCAAATATAAGGACAACAGACCAGACTCCATATGGAATCAACGGCGAGCGAAGCGAGCCGCGAAATTTTTTATGATCTGGCTGTGCGTGTGAGTTGTTTGGTATTAGATATTTTGCAGTTGCACCTAAAACGGAGGAGTCCCGCACTAGAGCAAGCCAGAAGCTTATCGAAACAGCAGAATGCTATCAGAGGCTAGCAGAGCTTGCTGCGACAATTTTTGGTTTTTGTTAGATATTGCGCAATTTTTTAGAAAATTTGGCAAAGTGACCTAATGCGGGGCGGGGGTCGAGCTTTGGAACATAGTTAGAAGGAACAAATGTTATTAGCGAGCGGATCAAACGCGAAAATTTTGCTGTCTACTAATTTTTTGCGCTAGTTGACAAAGTGACCTCGGAGATTATTAATTGAGTAACAATTTTGTGCTTTTGACGTGACAACGTCTTATAAATTGGTTTGCCGGGTGACACTTCAAGAAACTGCGTTACGCGTTACGTTCCGCTCACGTTATGCGCTCACAATGTTTTACCACTCAAAGTCGTTGTCACGTAAAACTTTCGCCCGTATACCGACTTTACAGGCACATTTTTTTATTGTGGTGGTTGGATTGATACAAACTGACATTAACGGACCAGCCAGACCACTAAAAATAGGTAACGTTACCTCTGCGCTGATCAAAACACAGGGCACAAAATAATAATCATAAATATCGGCGAGCGGAGCGAGCCGCGATTTTTTTTTGCTGCAGTTGGTAACCATATTCAATGTAATGGAAGTAAATAGGAAAAAAACAATCATCAAACTATGGGTTGCAATTTTTTAAGTACCTAAACTAAGATTTTGGGGGGGGTCATGACCCCCGTGACCCCCCCCCTGGGACCGCGCCTGACTTTAGCTTCAATAAACTTAACATAATAAATAAATACCTACAGTCGGTTTATTTTGATATTTGCTTTAAGACGTAACCTATTAAACACTAGCATTAAAACCGCAACCTTAATTAAACATCAAAAATTTAAAAAAAAAACATAATAGGTATGTTATTTAGTGCCAAAAGTCGAATCGTTACCTGAAATGTTATGTTGCAACAATCACATGTATCAAAATGCGAATAATAAAGTGAACAGACTATAGGTAGTGCTTTTGAAAACAACAATTTCTATGTCTGTAAATATATTATTATTTCATACATCGTAACTTAATTACTTAAAGATAATGTTTTATGTGCCTTTACTACAATAAATAAGATGTTTGAATGTGAATATGATAAAATAGGGTCTTTTGTCTACTATTTTCCAAAGATATGTTATAATGTGGTGTTACAAGTGTTTTATTAGAATGTTGTTAGCTCTTAGAACCAGTTTTCTCCAACTTAGGCTATTTGGGTATAACGCGCACTTGGCAACAATGAAATAAATTCAAGTTAAGAATATTTTGTGTAGATAATGTTAGTTTTAAGTTACCTACATTGTGTTATTTGTGCTTCCTTTGCTTATAACATAACTTAATAGATGTATACATTGATATAGGTTAACATGTAATTTAGTTATGAATATATTCTACCCTTATCTATATGAATCAATCAAAAGGCCAATACTTGCGCTACTACGTGTTAAGAAGTACTATTAAAAAAATCCTTTAAAGTAGGTAATGCTGATTAAGCTTATGAGGCTGATATTATTTCCTACTAGGTGATTCTTGCATTTAAATTGTAGATACCTCAAAAATGGAGGTCTTACTGTACCTATCTAAAAATATTTTTGTAATGTATTAAGGCATAAATACTTACATTATTGTTAAATAAATATTATGTAACCAATCTGTCTTTTTTATTTGAATTGCTACATAATTACAGTTTCTCATTCAACAGCCGACGTACTTACTTAACTTTATATCAATCAGTGCATAGCTCTTAGGCATATTGTCGATGATAGCCAATGTCAACACATCAGTTTTATGGCTCATTTCATAATTCAGAAAGCTTTCGGAGTAAAAATCTAATGCACTTGGCAATATTTTCACTACTAAAGTTACTACAGGGCCCTAGGCAACTCTTATGCTGAATACAGTTAGTATACTACACACACATAACTATAGATAAATTCTTAAAAGCTGGCGTAAACCCCCTTTTGTTTTTTGTATAGGTACTATAAATTCGACTAAAACAATTCTACTAAAACACAATTCGACTAACGATTGAAACAATTCGATTGAACAACAAAAAAAAATTGTGTTAACATAATAATTTTTTTGTGGTTGAATGCAGTGCAGTTAGCTCAATTGTAAATACTAGTTCTAATTTATTTATATTTCTTTGTGTATAAAGATTTTCTGAATAATAGATAGATATTAAATAGGAAAAGAAGTATTAATTGTTTCTCTTCACTAATTATTTTTTCAAGAAGCGCAAGAAAGAATTATATGCACGTGAAAGTTTGAATGAATATTTGTTACCTCTTCACAACAAAACAACTGCATTGATAGGACTGAAATTTTGCTAAGATTTAGTAAAGATCTGGATGGAATACCTATAGGCTTCTATCGTGCGAAGCCGCAGGCAGAAGCTGGTTAGAAGATGACCAGATGTGCCACATCTGTGCGGGCCTGTGCACAGTAAACATAATTATATTGCCGAAAAATGTATTCAGGATGATCTCACTATATTAAACACTAGCTGTACCCGCGCGGCGTGAAATTGGGTTCGTTAATCATTAAAAATTTATTTGACTGTTATACTAATACACTGCATAGATAGATATTCTTTTTCTAAATTTTCTGTATAGGTAAACTTTGTAAAATAAAACCTGCGAAATATCTTCTATCATCATCTGAAGGTGAAATCATGCTACCAATAAATAAGTACCAATAAATATCCATTAGGCATTTCCTAAACGTAGGTATTATACCCGAAAGGCAGATCCTAAAGATATTCATAACGGATTCCAGATGGCTTTACCTAGAGCCGATCTTAACCAACGACGACGGAGAGCTAGGCGCAAAGTTCCGGAAGGTGGACCAAGGGTTCAGACAAGTCACTCGCATTCTAGAGAATGATTCGCGGCTCTCTGCCTTGCTGCAGTCTACGAGGCTGCAGCCAATGCTGGACTCCATATCGGAGCAGCTGCTCGCTTGCCAATCGGCACTCAACCAGTATATAGATGTAAGTATCAGGATCAGGTCAATAAGTAAGTTATGAGTTGCGGGTAAAGAATCACGCGCTGCACACTAATATCACAGCCTACCTATATGTATACAGTCGTTCGACGAAGGTGTTTTGACAGGGCAATCGTGCGGCAAGGGACCTGTCGGGAGGGGGACGCTCCCGAGTTACAAAGACGGTGATGTATGCAACTCGGGAGCGTCCGATTGCTCTGTCAAAACCACGTCAAAACGCCCTCGTCGAACGACTGTATGCATATAATATGTAGGCTGTGAGTATTATGAATGCGAAAGTTTGGGACTTACTTTCTCACTCTTCACGTCAAAAGTAATGGACGGATCGGACTGAAAACTTGCATAGATGTACCTAGATCTATACCTAGATTAACATGTAGGCTACTTTTTATAATGCTTCTGCCCGCTGCTTCGCACGCGCTTTTCTCGCTAGCCTATGTCCCAGTAGGCAGGGAAGTAATAAATATCCCGGGGAGGGCCCCGGGATATTTATTACTTCCCTGCCAAATTTCATAGAGAGCCGTCCAGCGGTTGATGCGTGAAAAAGTAGCAGACAGACAGACAGCGCGTTACTTTCGCTTTTATGATATATTATTAGTATGGCTATACTTTTTATCCCGGAAAAACGCATGCCAATCCGCGGGCACAAGCTAGTCCAATAATAATAAACGTAATAAATAAATATGAATAAATAATGCTGAACAATACACACAGCATCATCTAGCCCCAAGGTACTAGTATAAGTAGTAGATATTGTAATATCCCAAGGTAAGCAGAGCTTGTGTTATGGGTAACTACTGGATAATTGATATATTTAATACAATACACTACAAAAAAAAATCTATATAACTGTTTGTATTGTTATCAAGAGGTGAATACTACAGAGGAAGTGTCCGTGTCTGCCGCATCCTACGAAAGTTTGTGAATTTTGAATTTTTGTTACCTAGGATCTCCAAAACTACTGAACAGATCAAAATGTAATTTAGCGTACGTTTAGAGCATAGCCTAACTTAGGTAGATAATTTTCTACTTATTATACCGAAAATACGCGTGCGAAGCCGATGGCAGAAGCTAGTTAGTAAATACGATACAGAAAATGTACAGTCAAAGAAACAAAACAAACTCCTGCATAAATAAACATCTATTCGTGAATGGATTAGAAATGGGTCACTGAAACTAATGTCCATGAGTCAGCAGTTGGTTTTGCAACGCTGCTCACTTATTGTTGCAAATGGTAGTACCTATACACTAGCCAAACTCGATGTAGAATGTTTGTGAACAAACCGCCCATACTTAACTAAAGTGCACTCTGTGGCCGCGTCCTTTTATACGCAGTTTACATTACTTTTCGATTTGAGATCCTTCCATCAATAAATATCACTACATAGTATAAAACAAAGTCGCTTTCTCTGTCCCTATGTATGTTTAAATCTTTAAAACTACGCAACGGATTTTCATGCGGTTTTTTTATTAGATAGAGTGATTGAAGAGGAAGGTTTATATGTATAATAATAGTAATAGTAGTATTTTATTGCACACGTGCGACGCCGGGGCGGGTCGCTAGTTGCTTATAAATTATATCTGAAACTCGACACCAGTTACTTTGTTATTTGTGTCGTGGTTTCTTTACAAACATTCTACATCGAGATTATCTAGTGTATAGTTACCTACACAGTCGTTAAACCTGTTTATGGCACATTTCAGGAGAAGCGTTCCGTATTCCCAAGACTATACTTCCTCAGCGACGATGATTTACTGGAACTGCTGGGCCAGGCCAGAGCCGGCGCGGAGGGCCGCGAGGTGGTCATGCAGACGCACCTCAAGAAGCTGTTCCCTGGCACCACGGGGGTGAAACTCGGCCCGGAGAGAATGTCGATCACGGCGCTGTGCAGCCATCATGACGAAACGTTCCCGCTCGAACACCCCGTCGACATAGATTGCGCCGTTGAGGTACCTTTCAACTTTCTACATAATATACATGCTGTGTGGATTGTCCAGCATTATTTATTTATCTATATATATAAAAATGAAACCCGTTTTCCTTGGTCACGGCATCACGCGTGAATGGCTGGACCGATCTCGCTAATTCTTTTTTTGTTGTGTTTGTATTGTCAGGAGAAGGTTCTTATGAAAGAAAAAATTAATAAAGTTGGAAACATTAATTTCCACGGGGGCGAAGCCGCGGGGCGCAGCTAGTAGTTATATAAATAAATGATGCTTCTGGACACTCCATGCACACAGCATCTGGCTGGCTGCAAGCTAAGCAGAGCTTGTGAGATGGACTAGATGACTGATATACTCGTACTTAATAAATACAACTATAATATACTATAAATACTATACAATACACAGATCGATTTTTCTTTTATTCATTTTCGAATTATAGGAAATCTGACAGCTAGAAAATAACAAAGTTAAGAACATTTATGTAAATTAAATACATGAGAATTACATGTACTTATGCTGAGGACTATTCATAAAGTTTCCACACTGGTAGCAAAATACTTATGGTTATATGTAGGTATACAAATGTTTCAGTAATAATGTACGACTAAATAAAAACTTTAATAATTTGAAACAAAAAAAATATACATTGAAAATACCTAGAACACCCGAAACAAATATCTGCAGATCGTACAAACATTTGTCCCAAGGCGGGAAGCGAACCCGCAACCTCCTGCGCGAGCGAGATAGCGAACATATTGAATGAATTCTGTGATTGTTTTGGTTTGGAAACAAAAAATGTGTAAATCCGCCTACCTCATTGAGGTAAGCTCCTCTAAATAGGTACATAAGTCTATTCTTATAGGTTGGGGGAGCAATGCTTCCAGGCCGTTGACACGTCCCATGGGTATTATTAGCCACCATGATGCTTTATAGCTGTTTTGATGGGTTCTGATACCGCATTTATGACGCCATTTTCAGGCGACTGCGGCATTATTCATTTAAAGGACCTACTAATCTTCATTTTTTTTTTAAATAAATACTTACACAAAACATAAAACATGTAGGTACTTAAAAAATTGCCAAATATTACTTTATGAGTCAAATATATAAGTAGAACCTTCTTAAACTTAAAACAAAAAAAAATTGCTTTGTAGCGCCTCAAAACGGCGGGGTTCATGTTTGATAAGTACCTACTTTATTTAATGTGAAAACATGAAACAACCGAATAAATGATTCATAATTAAATTAAATCAAATTAAAATTACTTGTTTTCAGGTATGGCTCAAAAATCTAGAAACAGAAATGCGTTCGTCACTTAAAAATATGACGTTGAAATGTGTCGGAACTAACGCGTTACAAGAACAGGATCCCTTTACTCTGCCGACGCAGATCCTGTGCCTCGCCCAGAACATTCGATTCACTGAACAAGCGGAGAAGGCTATTGCGTCACGAGATCTACACAAGTTGAAAGCTACTATTGAAAAGGAGAATTTATATTACATTTCGACGGACGTGGAGGACGAACGCGAACGAAACAAAAGACAGGCGCTCATATTACAGTGCGCCTATTATGTCTCGGTTATAAGGATTCTGATTGAAAAAAACGTGAGCTCGACCAACGACTGGCAGTGGCAAAAACAGCTGAGGTACTCGTGTTCCTAACTATGACGTCACCAGTGACCAGCCTTCCTTTGTAACACTACCTACTGTACTTTGGTTTATTATTCGCGCGCGGTCAGAATGGGATGGAATTATTTTGAACTGGATATCTACTTTGACATAGTTTTGTATTTTGTTTATTTATCAAAACCTTAGTCTATTCATATTTATAAGACACTTTTAAACCATAGAAATCTAACGTATAGTCATCCCGTGACCACGACAGTGTGTAAACCTGTTGAAACGTCGGGAAAAATCGGTAAATAAAATAAACGCGAAAAATATCCGTTAAATAATACTAATAATAATGTGTTCAGATCGCGTAACTTTGAAATATTAACGTAAAGTACTTTCCCATTTTGATTGTGTGCGGATTCAAATTTTGATATTGTCCGTTTCACATAGATACCGTTCTCTAAAGGGGCACTTTTTTGTCGTAAATATTGGGTCCGAAACGTCAAAAACTCTGTTTTTCGCGTAATGAATTAGACCTGAATTGATTGTTAAAAAATTTACATTTATTAGAGGTGTGACTTTCATCTTAGTTTTTAATTTATATTGCGTGAAACTAAGCAAATGCATACTTTTCTAGATCACTGCCTATGTGAAACGGAATATTATATTGTATCATTTCCATCATAAAAAATGTAGAGTTTGTAAGGAACTAACCAAATTTTTATGAAATATAATGTAGAGTTTGTAAGGAACTAAGCAAATTTTTATGAAATATAACTGTATAGTATTATAATATCTGTGACTCTACCATAGTAGAGTAGCCGAGCTATCTCATAAAAATGTCAAATAGCATAAAGTGAATGTTTAAACATTTGCAAAACGTTAACAATTTGCAGATTCTACCTGTCTAGCAGTAAAGACGTGCTGGCTAGAATGGGGCTGGCTCAGATATCATATTCCTACGAGTACCTCGGCGTGCACACGGGCCAGTTCGTGCGCACGGAGTTAGCTGACGATTGCTTTCTCATACTTACCCAGGTATTGTATTATTTACTTTTATTTGTTTACTAGCTTCTGCCCGCGGCTTCGCTCGCGGATTTTCAGTAAAATAAGTATAAATAGCCTATTATCTAAGTTAGGCTATGTTCTAAATGAACGTCAAATTTTATCTTGATCTGTTCAGTAGTTTTGGAGATCCTAGGTTACAAAAATTTCACATTTCACCAACTTTCGGCTTTATAATATTAGTAGGATTATTAGCATTGTCCCACTCCAGAGAAATGCTGGAGGGATTTCTTCTTTGTCTAAGTTTTTATTGTTAAGTAGTTGTTTTGCCCGCGGTGTCGTTCGCAAATTAATGGGTGTTATTTTATTTCAACACTATTCTACTCGCGGCTTCGCACGCGTTGTTTTTATGGAAACGTTTAAAAGATATTTCTATCCCATGGCACAGATATTATAATACTAATACTAGTACCCATGGAAACTGTTTTATGGGGTAGAAAGTCTATGTTTGATTCCAGGCTTAGAGCTATATCTATGCTCAGTTTCAGCCCTATCCGTTCAGTAATTTTGGCGTGAAGAGGCAACAAACATCCACCCGTCCATCCATCCATCCATACATCTCAACATCCAAACTAGTGTGATATACTTATTGAAGTGTCTCTTTGTAATCATAATCACACTAGATTACAAAGACACTTCAATAAATATTCATTAGTATCTTACTATCCTACTAATATTATGAATGCGAAAGTTTGTGTGAATAATTTTGTTACCGCGTATCTCCGTTACTACTTAACCGATTTAGAAGAAATTTGGTATGTAGCTAGTTTAGTTTCTAGAATAACACATAGTCTATTCTGATTTTCAAAAATTAACCTCTGACTTGATTCACTCAAAACTCAGTAAAAATAAACTATGAAGTAAATAATGAATCACGTATTTTTACAAAACTACCGCTATGCAGTGCAGTAAATTTCTAAAATTTGTATGATTTACGCGCGGGCGAAGCCGCGGGGCGTAGCTAGTAGAGGAATAAAGCCTGTGGTATAATTACACAAGTTATGTCATCATAAGGGAAGAAACTGTTCGCCTGTAACACAGCTACATTGTAGCCACAGGAGACAGTTCTAACTCAATTGTTACACACATTTCTGAAATAAACGTTTTTTTTTTTTTGTATGAGTCCGCAGTTTGACAACTGGGAAACAAGGAATTTAAAGATTCCGATGAGAAGACGGGCCTGATAGCGATCATTAAATTAAAAAAATAAAATGAACTCAAACATAACATGTCAATAAGAACTGCAAGACCGCACACAGCACCCCTTATCCGCTCGTGCGCCTTGTAGCCGACCCTTGTCGGAGCTGGGCACCAAACAATAGCTGGGTATAACAATCGTTGTGCCAAGCACAATAGGTAATCTTGTTGGTGTTCACCAAAATATATAATCGGACAATTAGGCAGCTTCGTCGGTTATCTTTGACGCTTAATGTATGAAAACTTGTGTCAAAAACGTCAAAACAACTGTTAAAAATTTAACCATCTGTTGGTGAACTCGGGACGTAATAGGTACCTAAATCTAAAAATGAAGACGTAAGATAAATGTTATGATCGAAAACATTATAAAAAAGCCATAGATTTTTATCATGTTTTCTATTGTACGTTTTTTTACTTTTTATCAGAATTATCAAATCACGCATCATCATCATCATCAGCCTATATAAGTCCACTGCTGGACATGGGCCTCCCCTAATGAGCGCCATAGCGCCCTGTCATGTCACGCATAAAATACTATAAATAAAATATTAATTATTAACTTATACTCTTTTGTTAGTTTTCGAGCAAAACTTTTATGTCCCTTCGTTAATTGGCTTATAAGAAGAAAGCATTTGCACGAAAACGAATCAGAAACTTCGATTCTACTCGTAGAAGGAGGACGGACTAGGTTGTACGTCAATCTTGGACGATTTTATGATTCTTTTGGTTTTGTATAGACAATGGCCCCGGGATTGTCACATAGCAATTTTATTCCTGAGGGATGCTATACAGGGTTACTGCTAATCCAATGCTGCAACTGGTTCCTGGGAATCCAAAACTGCAGGCCCATCATCACGAACTCGTTCGTGAAGAGGCTAGGTCTTAATTTCTACAATTGTATGTAAATCACCTCCCATACAAAAAGTAAAAACACGTTTGTCCGAACCCAATGAATTACTACAGACCGATTACATTCATAATGAGTGGTAGCTCATTATGAATGTAAGCGGGTTAACTACGAACCTAGTTTGTGTTGGAAGAACACCAACGATCTACCCTGTTAATTCTGGGCAACGCCGTTTTTATGTTTAGTTTCAAATAATTTAATTAACGATTATTGAATGGAAAGGGTACCTACTACCAAGTCCGAGTTTAAGAATTAAGACCAGGCATCTTCACGTACGTGTTCGTGATGATGGGCACAACCTACAGGTCACGCAGTGTCAGTAAATAACCAATAACCCTGTATATGGCCTGCAAAACTTAAATAACAATGTATATGTCACCGAAGGATTGTTAATAATAAAAATATAATAAAAAAGCTTTATTGCAGGAAAGATGCGATTAAGATTAAACCCGTACACTTATAAAATCCTAGTCACTTTATAATTTGACAAAAAATAATCGACACGGCATTAGCACTCACAATCTAACGCATTTAAACACGTAGGTACATTTATAATATCCTTGTAGCTCTATACATGTTTTTCAATTATTCATGTTTTAGGTAGTTTGTTCAATTCTAAAGTAACGTTGTTAAGTGATAGAATGAATGAAACAGTGTCTAATAGTGTCCAAACTGTCTCATAGGTTATAAGCACATACATGGGCACCGGCCACATCGACCAATCAGAGGGCAGTTTATTAATTTACGAGAGAAGTGATCGCTGGAGAATTCGTAAAATAGTAAAACAAGGCGGTGATTGGTTCACAGGTTTATTCGTTTACTAGCTTCTGCCCGCGGCTTCGCACGCGTTGTTTCTATGAAAACGTTTTGAGGTTATTTATATCCCATGGGAACTGATTTATGGGATGAAAAGTAGCCTATGTTTTATTCCAGGCCTAAAATTACCTGCATGCAAATTTCAGCTCGATCCATTCAGAAGTTTTGGCGTGAAGAGGTAACAAACATCCATCCATCCATCCATCCATCCCAACTTTCGCATTTATAATATTAGTGTGATTATCTTACGGGTAGGCTTCGGAAAATTGTAAATGTACGTGTTTAAATGCGTTAAATTTAACGCAGGACTGTATTCCTGTCGATTATTTTTGGGAAAATTATAATGCGACTTGGATTTTTTATAATTTTACGGGTCTTTCTATCTGACATATGGTGACATATGCAGAAGGAATTCGCCGGTGTTTAGCTTTTGTAAAAAATATCAAAGTATTTGTCGTCGGTTTCAGTCTCTACACTTGGGCTTGGTGGGGAACCCTTTCGGTCCGGCCGGCACGGGCAAAACGGAGTCCGTGAAGGCGTTGGGCGGCCTAGTCGGCCGGCTGGTGCTCATCTTCAACTGTGACGAGGTAATCTACTCCTTTGTAGCTTTATTATAGCTATTCTGGTTCAGGTGGTACCAAGATAATGCCTCACCTCGCATCAGCAGCCCATATTGGTCTACTGCTGGACGTAGGCCTTCCCCTGATAAACGCCTTATTGACTTTTATCTCATGGCCTCCCATGAGTATGCCTATACATAATGCCCATAATCCCCACGCTGGGCATGCGGGTTAGGGATCGCAGTTCGATGGATATCCCTTAGTCGCCTCTTATGACACCCATGGGAAGAGTTGGGGTGGTGCAAATTCTAAGTCGGGACCACGCAGCAAGGTGCCTAGTCAGGTATAATGTAGCTATCGTATCGGGACAGTATTTCCAACAAAGAAAAGAAAATCCCTACGGTACAAGGTGTCCTTATCTGCCACGTTTGGTTCCGATTTGCTTAAAGCATTGTTAATGAGCAAGGTTGCCGTATTATTATTCTCTAGTACAACACGCAAATTTTGGCGGTAGGGTATCATGTTCTGAATCAGAGGTATTTCCGAGGATTGCCTGCGTCTCGCTGTAAACGTGTTAGCTCACGTGATATGGGCCTCAATTTTTTTTTATAGGTTCTTTGTGGCTTTGATATCACTACCTACAGTCATACTAGGCCTCGTGTGATCTCCAGTTACTGTGATGTTCACCTCATTAGGCCTTAGTGGCATGTAAGTCGTGATTTATTTATGACAAATCGCTTTCAAAATAAAAGATTACAAATACAAAATAAGTCATTTATTTGCCATATTGAAAATTCACAAACCACAAAACTTAATGTTACCTTTAATCGTTACAGTTATATAATTTTACAGAGAGAAAAGCATTGATTGCCTATGATCCCCTTACTAGGCTAGGTACTAGTAAAAAATTTTATCTATCGACTATGATATGTAGTGTAACAAACAATATGAGTCGATAGGCTCCTGAACTAGTTTTAAAAATGTGTTTTTGGAGCCAGTGGGTTCTTCAACTAATATTAACATGTTGCCAGGCAATGGACGCAGTGTGTATGGGTCGACTTCTGACCGGGCTGTCTCTATGCGGCGCCTGGGGGTGCTTCGACGAATTCAACCGCCTGACGGGGGACACCCTAGCCGCGGTCTCGCACCAATTCGCCTCGCTGCTGGCCGCCATGCAACAGACCACCACAGCCGCTGCTACTTTGAACGGAAAACAAGTAAGAGATTATACTAGAACAAATACACTTGACACAAGCTTACGTCAAAACCCAAAATGATGTTGCTACTTGCAAACCAACAAGTAATGCTTGCATTATAAATCAATCCGTGAGCGGAAGAAATCGCCATTCAACCAATCACGCTAATAAAGATACATTTTGTAATATTTATTTATTTATTTAATTTATTGGAAAATCAACGGCTTCAACTAACTTGATCAAATTACGTAATAACATCAGAGAGCCAATTAAAGATATGTTTAATAACTGTCGCAAAGTTCATACGCGTAGTACCTATAGGTATCAAACATAGTTACGAAAATTTCTTGGCCAAATATATTAATTATATTTGGATCTGCTTAAATTTAATAAAACTTTGCGAGTTGTGAAACAGTCATGCATCAGATGTGGCCAGAGTATTTATTATAAACTAGCTTCTGCCCGCGGTTTCGCACGCGTATTTTCGGTACAATAACTAACCTATTATCTAAGTTAGGCTATGCTCTAAACGTACGTCAAATTTCATCTTGATCTGTTCAGTAGTTTTGGAGATCCTCGGTAACAACAATTCAGATTTCACAAACTTTCGGCTTTGTAATATTAGTAGGATTGTTATTGCAGATGATCGATAACTTAAGATTTAGTCACATCACTTTTAATGGTTTTCAATTATTTTACCAAAAAGTGCCAACTCACGAAATGTCAAAAATAGAATATGATTATATGTTCTACTATAGTTTCTATAACAAATACAAATCATAAAATCTATCAATGGGATGAGTTGACCGATTCAGAATATTCATTAGGTCAACTGATCCCGCGGTATAAGTTCGAGCAGCTTCAGTTGACTAAATACCCACAAAAAAACCCACTCAACGCTGGGTGGAGGTCTGTGATGAATACAGCCGAGAGACGGGCGACACGCTACGTTAACCGCGGTTAGATTATTAATATAATTTGCAGGTGGTTGTATCAGAGTGGTGCGGCGTCGCGGCGACGATGAACCCCGTGGGTCGCGGCTACGGCGGGAGACGCGCGCTGCCCGCGGCCTTGGAGCGCGTCCTCCGGCCCATAGCGATGGTGCAGCCGAGGGGCGACCGCCTGGCCGCGCCGCTGCTGGCCGCGCGCTGCGTGCTCAACGCGGAGGCGCTGGCTAAGGACCTGTACGACGTCTTCACTATGGCCAGGTACCTATACTTCTAGAAATTTATGTCTATAGTTCTAGAACCTTTAGCACTGCGTCCGATAGCATAATCTGCATTATGCTATAATAAAATAATGCCATCGCAAAGCATTTTCATACGTTCTGTAGATTCTGTTTTCAAGTAACCCCCTATTAACCGATTTAAAAATTAAAGCGAAGTAACAAAACTACGTTTCCTCCTATTTCAGTTCCCTTCTGAGCGGTCAGCGGCACTACGACTGGGGCCTGCGAGCGCTGAAGGCAGCGGTCGGCAGCTGCGGCGCAGCGCTTGAAGCGCGCGCGGGCAGTCCGCTGCAGGAGCAACGCGCCGCGGTCAGGCGCCTGCTAGCGCTCAACAACATGTCCAAGCTAACGACGCACGACGCACAGAGGTAAGCACGCGGTCAGCGGCACTAGCGCTGAAGACAGAGGTCTAACTTGACGTAACAACAGCGATTTCCATACTTTTTACTATTTACGACGAAGCTCAACTTTCGCAAGCAGTTTTTATCCAACTTGTGTTCTGTTCTTCACAGGTTCGAGAACATTTTGTCTCTGGTATTCTCTGATGTCCCAGTGGAGGAATCTTCGTCGGATCCTATAACAAAAGCCATCGAAGCTTCCTCGGATCATCTAAAACTCACGCCTAACGAGGTTCAGGTAAGCTTGCTTCTGTCTCTGCTTATATAATATTAGCTTCCGCCCGTGGCCTTGCACGCATTTGTCCGGGATAAAAAGCATGCTATACGAGTTGACACAAAACATGTGTACTAAGCCGAAAGGGGGTAATTCTGGGCCTCGAAGGGATCAACTTTTGTTCTACGATTTACATTTAAGAATCTTCATATTTTTTTTACAATAAGAAAGAAAAAAAACAATGGTTTTGCTAAAAAACAAACAAAAAACATTTGTGAAATATTCTATAACGTGTTAAATAATATAAAAAATATAAACGATAAAAAAATTAAAATCTATAAGATTTTTCAAAAAATTGTAATCAATCACCTCGGGGGTTTTTTTTTTTTTAAATACCAACTCACAAATTTTTGCCTTTATGGTCTTAGTAGGTTTTTTTTATGATAACTACTACTAATTTGCGCCCGTGGCCTCGCACGCGTAGTCGGGCATACAAAAAAGCCTATATTATATATGTACGTTATTCAAGTCAAAGATCTAATTATTGTTCGATGAAAACGTTTTAAGGTTGTCTTTATCCCATGCGATAAAAATTCGCTTCTGAGTTATTCCGGTTAGCAATTAGACTGCAAGACTTCAGCCCGTTTGGTGCGATGCAGAGCAGATCTGTTCAGTAGCTTTGGATAACAAGTAGGTAGCAAACATCAAGCAATCCAAGCAAAGTTTCGCATTTATGTGACGAAGTTTGTAGTGTGACTGATACTTATCTCCTTCACAAGAAATACAGAAATATCTTCTATTGATACACCCAATTTACATGTCAATTTTTATAAAGATTATATGTTAAGATTATATAAGAAATTACCATTTACAGAAATAAAACTTATGTTCATAAATCAGCTTTCATTTTGTAAATTAACAAAATTTCCTAAGATAAATAATAAAATTTCCTAAGACGCATCGTTTCCGAGATATAAACAAAACTAAAAAACGGGACCTTCTTTGTGCCCCCACTCCTAGGGCTTTTGCCTTTTTAGTATATTTGTCTCATAACTAATCCAAATAAAGTTCCGAAGTCAAACTTTCTGCTTTCGACCTTTGCATCCACAGTCCTTCGTTGACTGGACTAGCTGTCAAAAAAGTTTTTGCGGCAACTCATTGTTATTCTCCAGCGTAGCGCCATTGATCGTGGCTATAATCCGTTTTGTTTTAGGTAAAAAAATGCGTGGAACTGTACGAGCAGCTCCAACAAAGGATGGGCGTTGTGATAGTCGGACCCCCTGGTTCCGGGAAGACCACCATTAGGAGATTACTGAAGAACGTGAGTTACTTATTGTTTGTGCTAAATATAGGGTGACTGAAACATGCCCCTAATTCCACTTAATTAACTGCTACACTATAACAATGGTGTCGTCCCAGAATGACACATATTGGCAATTTTATTATTTGATGAAAGAAACAACAGATGAAGGGACGCGTGTCAAAAGTGCCGTGTGGTGCCGGCTTAGAATGCACCACCCCAACTCTTCTCGCGGGTGTCGTAAGAGGCGACTAAGCAATATCCACCGGGGAGCGGGCAGCAGCGCCTCTTGCAGAACAATTCCACCATCAAACTGCGATTCCCAACCCGCATGCCCAGCGTAGGGATTATCTGGGAATGTTCCGCGATAAATGGCCGATACAATGTTAATTTTAAACACGTACTACACAAGCGCAACATGTAAATGTGTTGAACGTGCCAGCTTTAGCTTACCAACATATATCTGCAGACAGTTGCGAACAATCTAGAGGTAGCTTAACTGATCCAAATCAAAACCAACCCGAAGCGTCCCCTATTTCTTTCTCATTAGCCCATAATGTTTCGCAGAGCAAAGGTCTTCCCCAAGTCCTTCCACTCGATGCGATCATGTGTTATTTCCCGCCATTTGCCTTGGAAGCAGGGCCGTCTTAAACTAGGCTGGGGCCCTTGGGCACACAAGAATTCGCGGCCCTTTTGGAAAGTAAAAAAGCGAATTATATAACATCTTTTACTAAGTACGTATATATATAAGTATGACCATTTATTATAGGTAATCAAAATATAGTATGATATAATGTCATTAACCTCTCAAGTGGCACGCCCCGCGCCCCGCTACCGCCGTTGTGTGGCAGGTACTTCCGCAAAAATCCGCGGAAATGCATCACAATGCATTATTTCGCTGATTTCTTGATTATTATCTACTAACACCTCGTGACATCTATATAATATTTTAATTCTCCGTAAATTTTCCTACAAAACAGCGTGGAAACATTCTGATGTTGTATAGCGTAATTAATGAGGTTGATTAAAATTAAATTATAATTGCTTAAAAATGGTAAAATTTTAATACCTATATTTAAAAAAATCATAAAAAACAACTTTATTGTTTTTATGTCCAGTTTGAGTTTTATTTTAGAGATTTACCATCATATTATTACACTAAACACAAAAAAGAACACATTTCCAAGCCATTTAATTTAAATTAATTTTAATTCAGAAAAAACGATAAAAAATGGCGCGGGTGTCAGATTTCAATTTTAAATTTACGATTTTTTTAAAAATTTCTTCTAAACTTGATTAGTTTATGGTTTTAACGTCAGCTTGACACTGTCAGTCAACTTTTAAGACATTGACATGGCTGTAAAGTTGACTCTAAGTACATAAATTCGACGAAACAAAAAAACAACAAAAAAAAATCGGAAAATAGGCCATAATATGGTCGCACGCAGCTTGACTTTGGAATCCCGAGTGATTGCGTGGATCGCTAGATGGTGTACTTAGTAAATTAGGTAGGATGCGTTCTGAAATATTATTAACTAGCTGCGCCCCGCGGCTTCGCCCCCGTGGAAATTTATGTTTCCCACTTTCTTAATTTTTTCTTTCATAAGAACCTTCTCCTGACAATAACAAACACAACAACGAAAGAATTAGCGAAATCGATCCAGCCGTTCACGCGTGATGCCGTGACCAAGGAAAACGGGTTTCATTTTTATATACTTAGAATAACTAGGCATTTATATATATAAGAAGATTAGTACAGTAGGAATAGGCGCAGTCATCGATACAATGGCGTAGTAGGTAAATACCTTCTGTTAAGATTACTGATCTGTGAAAAAAGTGTAATGTGCCCGACAAAAATGTTTTGAGAATAAATGTATAAGAGAAATTGTCGATCCTTCGGGGCCCCCTGAGAATGGGGGCCCTGGGCACGGGCCCCGTGTGCCCTTATGGTAAAGACGGTATTGCTTGGAAGGCGCTGATTATTAATTATTCTCAATTTGTTCTAGGCTCTATCCCAACAAGGCAGATCCATAGTAGAGTACATAATATGCCCGAAGGCGATGAGTCGCGACTGGCTGCTGGGGAGTATAGACCACGACACGCGACAGTGGACGGACGGAGTGATATCCGCCACCGCGCTCGAGGTATCCAACCAACCAACAGGTTAGTCAGCTTTGCAGCGTCCGACAGCTGGGCTAATACAATAACCATACCTCACCAGCACACATACATCCTGCCTCCCCGAAACAAGAGTATTGCAGTAACCACCACGCTTGGCAGGCGGATTGGTGATCTCTGGAAGAGGTTCTCAAAACACAGCCGTCTTATTCAAATATGTACTTTTTATCAGTTATCTAGTACCCATCCATAACATAAGCTCAGCTTAGCTTTCGGCTAGCTAGATGATGCTGTATTGATTGTCCAGCTTATTTATTATTTTATTATGTTGGTATATTTGGTAATTGATATCTCTGCCAATTTGTATTCTATTTTGATGATTCTTTCGCTTTTGTTTGTAAAGATAATTTTTCTGAGATGATTATCTTTACAACTACTACCAAATTTAAAAAAAACTTCGTAATAGAACCCTTATTTTGCGTCACTCTTCTGTTCTACAAACTTATCTTGCATTTCAGATGTGTGGTCGTGGGTGGTCTGCGACGGAGACATCGACCCGGAGTGGATCGAGGCTCTGAACTCTGTGCTGGACGACAACCGGCTGCTGAGCCTGCCTTCGGGCTGGCGAGTGCAGTTCGGGGCTAACGTTAACTTCATATTCGAGACGCACAGCTTGGAGCACGCGTCGCCGGCTACTGTGTCGCGTATGGGCGTTATACTGTTGAGGTAACAATAGAATACCATTTACTGCCCAATGCTTCAGCAAAATTGTCCTTAAAAACCTAGTGCAATCTAAACCTAATACAATGGAGTCGTCGGATGAGTTAACACTTAGTACACAATACTAAAAATTATACGTAAATAAAAGAAATGCGTTGATTGTAAAACCTTAGATAAATTTTATTCAATGTAGATAACCAGGCCTGGTCATCTACCAAACAAAATTAATTAAAATTTATAAAGCTGTGTAGAGTCTGTAGAGGCTGTCAATAAAATGTGGTCTATGAGAAGAAACATCCAAACTTTCGCTAATGCTACCGCCTCCACTATTAGGTCACTACTACAGTGTGCCTATAAACAATGAAAAACAGCTTGGTAATCAGTCCGAGACTAGCCTCTGCTCGCGGTTTCGTTCACGTGATAGGTACCCGGATAAAACGTATCCTTCACGCATCGCGCAGGGATTATGAAATGTATATAGCTATCTACTTCACTAACGTGGAAAAATGTTCAAATCATTATTTTACTAACAGCAGCTTAGACGGCCGTGTGGTGCGGCGTAGTATTTGCACCATCCCAACTCTTCCCGCGGGTGTCGTTAGAGGCGATTAAGGGATATCCACCGGGGGCGGGCAGCATCGCATCCTCATAGGATGTTCAGAATAAGAGGAACTAACTTGTTAATTATTTTAGTGAGGACATCAGCTGTGATATGGACATACTTACCACGTGGATGAAGAGCGCGGAGTTCGACAACGAGGTCGCGAAGTCAGCGGTGCCGGTGTTGTACGAAGTCGTCAGGAAGTGCGTCCAGTGGTTCAGCGCGCACAAAAACGATGTGCTGTTGAAACTTTGTAGCACTACTTTGGTAAATATCTTGCTTTGTAACTCATAAAAAATACTGAACAGGTAGAAGTTCTGGTCTACTGCTTAGTAGACGACAAACTTTTGTGGTTTTCTGAAAGATTTGAAATGACGCAGCTACTAGGGCCGAATTCTGCTTACCAATCGCTTTACTATGACAATGGTGTCATCGAAGAATCGTCCACAGATGGAAGAAACTCTAGATAATGCCTGTGGTGCTATTTTTACGGAGAGATTGGTAGATTGGTTTCAACATTGACACCATCGACATGCGTTCCTCCATCTGCATTTTCGTTAATCAAAGGTATAATGCCAAAATGTGTCATTCTGAGACCATACCATTATTATGGCGAAGTGATTAATTTAGTGAAATTCGGTCAGTAGCTGCGTCGGTAAACTTTGTCGTATAACGTATGAAAACTTCTGACAAAAACCGGAATTAAAATGTAATCGATCGATGTAGATATCTTTTTGACAACGTTTTTTGACGAAGCCCCTGACAGCTGAGAAAAAATAGGCGAAACTCCTCCCACTTGCAGGCACTTGCGCGGAAAATGGCGACGGAAAATGGCCTGAACAGGCCTTACAAAAGTAGAGAGAATAATTTCTCGTATAGTTCGACCGAAACCGCTATACCGCTCCCTAAGAAAGTGCGGCGAAGTGGGGGCCGAGGAAAAAAGAGCAAGAATACACATGAGATCGATATTGTCGGATATATCTTACGATATCGTACCAATGTAAACAATATTTTTGTTTTATATATTATATCGATATGTTTATATTTTTGACGTGATAACGTCTTTAAAATCGTTTTAGTCGGGTGACATGTTCAGAAACTTGTGTCACACCAAAACCTCACGAGCGCGTGACGTCATGCAATAAGACGTTATCACGTAAACATCTCGATCGTAAACCTACTTTACAAACAACCAATTTTTTTTATAACTAAATTATCTACAGATATTCTGACAGAGCTTCTGCTTCAACTTCATCTTCCGTTTCGCCATCGGAATTTGAATCAGAGTCGTTCTGCAAATTTATAATTAATGGATCGATAATAATATCAAATCTACTATCGAGATCCCAGTAATTGTTTTCATTTTTTTGGACATGATCATCACATTTCTGCCATTTTTCCGCCGTGAACTCCGAAAACAATGTATTCAATAAGTTTATCTTTTCATCTAGAAAAGATGTTAATATGGTTATGGGCTATATTGTTTTTAATATCAGCCCAGACTAACTCTATGGGATTCAAATCAGGATGGTACGGCGGTAATCGTAGAACAGTATGTCCATTGGCTTTCAGGAGTTCATCAATTCTGTACACGGGCTCTTTTTGTGTATTATCGATAAGAAGTTGCAGTTGAGATTTTGTCATAGCTTCCGAAAATTCAACATTGTGGCGCCGTAACCAGTTCTGCATTTCAGTTTTGAGGCTTGCTATGGTTGGCTTCCTGTCAACCTGAACGCTGTGGTAAGACGCGTTGTCCAAGACAACTACAGAATTCGGAAGCAATTTATCTTTTAACTTTTCATCTACCCACTTATAAAAAGTAGGCCCGTTCATGTCTCCATGATAGTCGCCGGTCTTAGCATCTGATTTGAATATCGTCAATGCACCATCAACCAAGCCATTTCGACATCCAGCGTGAAGAATTACCAAACGCCGTCCTTTTCCAATATCAGCATGAATTCCAGGTTCGGACGATGATTGCCAACATTTGCTTACATGGTGACTGGCGTTAATGTATGTTTCATCAAGGAAATATATGTTGCGGTTTTGCGTTCTGTAATTTCTGATTTGTGTTAAGTATTTTTCCGCCACACTACAATATTAGGCTGCCCTATAAGGAGATGTCTCTTCGATTTGCATTTTTTGAAACAGTAACGTATTGTGTGTAAGAGGCTCCTTAGAAATTCTCGTCCACAATTTAATATGCCATCTTGTTTCAAACTTGAAAGTAACTTACAGACACTTGGCACTCTTTTTTCAAATTCATAAAACTGATGAATTTTTCTTCTCATCATCATCATCATCATCAGCCTATATTAGTCCACTGCTGGACATAGGCCTCCCCTAATGAGCGCCATAGCGCCCTGTCTTCAGCTTGCCGCATCCAGCATCTGCCTGCAGTCTTTCGCAGATCGTCATCCCACCTGGCCGGAGGGCGTCCTACACTACGTTTGCCGAGTCGTGGTCTCCACTCAAGAACTCGTTTACCCCAGCGGTTGTCGGTTCTTCGCGAGATATGGCCGGCCCACTGCCACTTCAGCTTGCTAATTCTTTGAGCTATGTCGATAACTTTGGTTCTCTGTCGGATGTATTCGTTACGAATTCTATCCTTCAAAGAGACTCCGAGCATAGCTCTTTCCATAGCTCGCTGAGCGACTTTGAACTGGTGGACCAGCCCTACCGTGAGTGTCCACGTCTCAGCTCCGTAGGTCATGACGGGTAGGACGCACTGATTGAAAACTTTCGTTTTCAAGCATTGCGGTATGGATGACGAGAAGACTCGACGTAGTTTCCCAAACGCTGCCCAGCCTAGCTGGATCCTCCTCTTGGCCTCCTTCTCAAAATTATTTTTACCTAATTGCAGAATTTGCCCAAGGTAAGTATACTCGGAAACAATTTCGAGAGGGTGGCCATGTACGACGACCGGTCCTGGATCAATGAGGCCATTGATCATGACTTTGGTTTTATCCAAATTCATGCCAAGACCGATGCGTCGCGAGGCTGAGGCTAGGCCGTCCAGCATCTGGTTTAGCTCCTCTAGCGACTCCGCCATTACGACTATGTCATCAGCGAATCGTAGGTGTGAAATGTAGCCGCCGTTTATGTTAATGCCCTTACCTTTCCAGTCCAGCGTCTTAAACATATCTTCCAACGCGCTTGTGAACAGTTTCGGGGATATAACATCCCCCTGTCTCACTCCTCTGCGCAGTTGGATGGGTTTAGACTGCTGGCCCTGTACTTGGACACTCATGGTGGCGGCCTCGTAGAGACATCTCAGCACCTCGATATAACGATAGTCTACTTGGCATCGCTGTAAGGATTCTAGAACAGCCCAGGTTTCGACGGAGTAAAAGGCTTTTTCATAGTCCACAAAGGCCAGACACAGGGGCTGATTATACTCTTCGGACTTCTGTATAATCTGCCTCACTGTGTGAATGTGGTCTATGGTGCCAAATCCTCCGCGGAACCCGGCCTGTTCCGGTGGCTGGAACTCGTCGAGTCTCCTGGCGAGACGATTCGTGACCACTCGTGAGAACAGCTTATAGACGTGGCTCAAGAGTGTGATGGGTCTGTAGTTTTTAAGGAGGGTTTTATCTCCCTTCTTAAAAAAGAGCACCACCAAACTCCCGCTCCACGCCTTTGGAGTTCTTCCACTGTGAAGGACGGTGTTGAAGAGGTTCTGAAGCTCCTGTATTACAGGGGCACCTCCGGCTTTCAGAAGCTCCGAAGTTATTCCGTCCTCACCGGGGGCTTTTCCATTTTTAAGCTGCCTCAGAGCTAACACGATCTCGTCTTGACTGATGTCTGGCAGTTCGTCGGTATAGTGGCGTGTCAGGGTGGCTCTAGAATCATGGTCGTCTCGTCGGGAATGGGAGGCATGTGCAGCGTATAAACGGCCATAGAAATCCTCTATCTCGGCGGAGATCTCCGGCTTCGACAATACGGTCCTCCCGTCGTGCGTTTTGAGCTTCGTCAGGTGGCTCCTGCCAAGCTGCTGAGTGAATACTTTGGACCCTCGATTTCGCTCTATCGCCTCTTCGATGAGGCGTGTGTTGGAGCTCCGAAGGTCGCGTCGTACCATCTTCGCAATTCGCTTGTTCAGGTCTGACCTCTCTGACGAAGTCGCTTGGGGGGTTTCCCGTCTTTTTGTCATCAGCCCGAGAGTCTCATCCGAGAGTTTGGATTTCTTGCCTGTGCGCTGCTGTTTACAGAACTTGATGCCTTCATCCCTTAGCGTTTCGACCAGATTGTGTAGGGTCTCGTCAGCGTCATCAGTGGGATTTAAGGCAACAAATCTATTCCCGAGAAGCTGCTGAAACTTCTCGGTGCCCGCCATGATTTGGATTGGGTTAGGTCGGAGCGTGGACTTCATCAGACGGTTTCTTTCAAGCTTCAAGTTGATATTCAGAGAGCCTCGGAGCAGTCGGTGATCAGATCCGGTATTGAACCTGTTGATCACTGAGACATCTCTGAATATGTGCTTGCTATCCGTCATGATGAAGTCGATCTCATTTTTAGTCACAGTGTCGGGGCTTTGCCATGTCCACTTCCTTTGAGGTTGTTTCTTAAAGAAGGAGTTCATTAAGAACAGCCCCTCTTTCTCAAGGAAGTTGACAAGCATTTGCCCCCTGTGATTCCTAACTCCATAACCATGCGGGCCTATCCGGGATTCGTTGCCAGTCTGGGTTCCCACCTTGCCGTTGAAGTCCCCCATAACAACGTTGAAGTGTGCCTTAGTGGTGTTGTGTAAGGCTTTGGATATGTCTTCGTACATATCCTCCACTTCATCATCCGAGTGTGCCGAGGTCGGTGCGTAAACCTGAATCACCTTCATGCTGTACCGCTTGGACAACCGAAGGATCAGGTACGCTACCCTGGTCGACACACTGGAGATTTCTTCGACGTTGTTAGAGAGGGCCTTATTGACGAGGAAACCTACGCCACCCTGGGATGTTTTATCACCCTCGCGAAAGTAGAGAAGATGGCCCGAGTCTAGGGTTACGGTGTCCTCTCCCTCTCTACGGACTTCGCATAGCCCCAGAACATGCCATTTAATGTTCTCTAACTCCACTTCCAACTGTGCTAGATGGTGGTCAAGCCTCAGAGTGCGTCCGTTAAACGTTGCCAGGGTCGGTTTGCGTAATGAATGGTAGCCTGGGGTAGCCCGGTGATTCCTAGCACCCCCTGCCCCGCCGTTACCATGGCCGCTACCTTGGCCAGGAATAGCGAGGCGGCCGGGAACTGGGGGCCATTTTTTGGCGTGTATAATCATTGGGGGGTAATGCCCATAATCCCCACGCTGGGCATGCGGGTTGGGGATCGCAGTTCGGTGAAGTTGTTCTGCAGGGGGCGCTGCTGCCCGCCCCCCGGTGCGTGTGTCCCTTAGTCGCCTCTTACGACACCCACGGGAGGAATTGGGGTGGCGCAATTCTATGCCGGCACCACACGGTCATTTTTCCGTCGTACGATTTTGGCAATATTTGCATCACTTTTGTTTTCAAAGCTCTCTCTGTCTGCTTTTCTTTTCTTAAAATATTCGGCCACTTTAAAAATTATGGCCTTGACATCACGAGCGCTCGACCCATCTTTGGATATTTATCTCATGCATGTGTATCTGACATAGACCGTCCGGTACAAAGGCGACCTACTGCCGTGAGCGTTGACGGCAGACTGATGGATCGGAGCGGCCGATACTTCCCCCCCGTCTCGCCGCGCGCATACCTCAGGAGCGGTACAGCGGTTTCGGTCGAACTATATCAATATTATAGTAGGCAATTATTTTAGACCACCCTTAGAAATAACGTTTAATCGAATACTAAAGTAACTTATTGCGTAAGACGTCTAATAGTTTTTTTACAACTTTTAATAGGTAATTTAAAAATACAGCCGTTGCGGAATATAGTGCATCTATGTCCGTTTCAGCCTTTTCCGTCTTCTTTAGACGTTTCAGGTAATGCCTGTGAGTTGGTTGTGGTGACAATTTTTTTAATATTTTCCAAGCCTTGTTATCATTTCCATGGCCATCGCCCACGTCCATCTCCGACTTCCTCGCGCCGCTGCGGGTCTGCTGGCCAGGAATGTGTTATTCCACCAACAAAGATTTTAGGAGCTTGTTTTTTTGTCGTTTATTAAACTCTCTTGTTTCCTCATTGCAGGTGAATCAAATACTGACACAGTTCGAATACGTCGTTCAAAACCTAGTCGTAAATGCCGCTCGTACCTCGCTCGAGGAGATTGTGTACGAAGCAGTCGAGAGAAGTATCACCGACATTGTGAAGGATAATGCTGTGGCGAGTTTACATGATGAGGTGATCATATTTCTTTGTAATCATTCAGTTAATGTAAATAGAAAATAGAAGTAAATTAGAGTGTTCATAGTTGAGGTTTTCTTGAGCATGCTGTGTCGGCCTGTAAGAGGTTGGTGCACTTAGCATTTATTCTCAAGTTTTTTTTGTCACTAAGTGTAAGTTTTTGTGTGCCTGCCATAGGCTAACCTAACTGTATAAATAAATAATTATATGTAAAATGTCGCAATATCAAGAACCAGCTTTCCTCTCGCGGCACCTGGCCAAAGTATGTAACTCATCTATATCAAATCAGGCCAGTAGGCAGTTCCAAAGTTGACATCCTACTCACAAACGCATCCATACTAATATTATACATCCGAAAGTAACTCTGTCTGTCTGGCTATCTGTCTGTCTGTTACCTTTTCACGGCTGAACGGAACTCAATGAAAGACAGTGAGATAAATGGTATTCCGGAGACGGGCGCACGCGCTTTTTAAGTAGTAGTCTTATAAACAACGAACAACAGTAGTAGTCTTATAAACAACGCTAGTAATCTTATTAACAAACTTACCTCTTTGCATTCGTCTAGACTGAGTATTTAATTTATCTGGTACTAGCATCTGCCCTCGGCTTCGCACGCACTTCACCGGGATAAGAACTAGCCTATGTCCGTCCCTGGGATACTGTCTACCTCCCTGCCAAATATCATTAAGACCCGTTCAGCCTTTTAGTCATGAAACAGACAGAATTACTTTCGCTTTTCTAATATTGGTATGGATACTACCTACCTATTACACAAGCCATGCTTACTTTGAGGCTAGATGATGCTGACAGCTGTTAGCTGGTCAGCTTGTTCAACCGCTGATTATGAGATCAAATCCCGGGTTCGAATCGCGGGTCGGGCCAATAGTTGTTATTGGGGTTTTTCTAGCAAGAAAAATTCACTGTGGCAGCCCGGAGTCAGGATGTTGGCGGTGTTATACTCCCGTGCCTCGGAAAGCCGTTGGTCCTGTGCTTGACCTCTCCCTGGTCGTGTCGTCCCATCGGATTATGAGAGTGAGGGAATAGAGATTGCACCTGTGTTTGCGCACACACTTGTGCACTATAATACGAGTATGTCCTGCGCATCTGGCTAGTCTCGGATGAGACTGGCCGCCGTGGTCAAAATTCGGCTAGGAGAACATTAAACTACATTTGCCAAGTCGCTGTCTCCACTCAAGAACACGCGTACCACAACATGTCTTTCCTTCCAGCTGTCGTCAACATTAGGCCCGCCGCCGCCGCCGCCCATGCCCACAAGTGACTGGGCGACAGAGTCCTTATTCATGTCTCCGAGGCTGGCCGCGTGCGAGCCCGTCCTTAGGGCTTGCTTGGCTTCGGATCGATCGCATCTTCTGATCATCGGACCAGATGCTTGTGCTAAGAAGTAAGCTATATTTTGTTGGTGCATTGCGCGCCATTTTGTGATAAGGATAGGCATAGGATTTCGCATTCCTAGGAGCGGGACAGAGCATACGTTTTTGGAACGGCGTAAGCGCAAAAATGATGTTTTTGCTTATTTACAAGAAAACTACACAACTTATGAAGTAACTGTATAAAGGAACCAAAGGATTAATTTCCGCCATATAAAAAGCATGGGAATGATCAAGGATGTCGAGTCATATTCCCAAACATCTTTTGATTATTTTAACCGTGTTCTTTTTTAATTTTCAGCCAACTAGCAGAATATCTGATAAAGGAATGCAACTCGACTGTGATAACCATCGACTGCACCCCCATTCTAGAACCCTCCGATATTATTAACGAGTTGAAACGGGTAAGTCTCAGCACATTTATCACTTGTAACTTGTACTGTCACGTCGTAGCTATGACAACGGTGAGCGGAGGGAGCGGTAAATTTTTGAACTTTTCTGTCATCAAACTTGTTGTTGTGGCGGTGGTGTTGGCTCCTCACACCGGCTGCAGCGGCCCCGTTGCCCAACGGTTCGTCACATTTTTTTCCGTCGTGCGCGTCTCAAGTCGTGATTTTGAAAGTCAGTTTTCAATGAAAATGTATCAAAAATTCGTCACTTAGTCGCGTTTGAGTGTTTGGGCGTTGGTTTAGGTTTGTGTTTTCTACTAAGGATCACTTCACTCCGGATCGGCAGCGGCCGGCAGCGATGCGGAGATCTAAAGATCTAAAGTTCGCGCGCGGTCGCGTAAACTTTTCGAACTTTGAGCGATACTGGTCTTCTATGGATAGAGATAACGTTTAAAATTATTTAACACCAGTATGACAATGAAAGTGCTCGCCGCGTCGCTGCCGGCCGCTGCCTTCTTTTCTTGGTGTGAATTGAGCCTAAATCCTTAATGACTTGTTTCCAGAACAACGTAGTGCGAGCTGGCGGCAGCGGCGCCAGTAGCAACCCTCGCACCACGCTCCTGGTGCGCTCGCTGCACCGCGCGCACGTCGATGCCTGGGGCACCAGCGCGGTCCACTCCTTCTTGATACAGGTATGGCCCAAATGATAATATCTTGTAAGTAATGGTCCGATTGGGATAATTCAAAAAGATATATCATTCTCATGTCATAAAGAATTACGTGGATAATTCTATTGAAATTGATATAACTTTACTGATCTGATAAATGTTGCTATTTTTAGGAAACCGTTTGACATTCTATGAGTGTAGAACAAGTTTTCATAATTATATTGGCATGGTACGTTATATTGCCCTTCCAGCTGATAGAACACGGCGGGTTTTGGTCGCTCGGCAGCGACGCGTCGGGCGGCAGCGGCGCGCAGTGGAGCCGCGTGTCGCGGCTGTGCGTCGCGGCCTGCGCAGACGCCGCGCACATGGCGCCGAGACTCACTGCGCAGTTTGCGCAGTACCTGCTCAAGTTAATAAAAATACATAAATAATATTATTAGCACAAAAAAGAAGTGTGGGAGGGGCAGTATAGGCTGATAAAAATTAAAATTAGACAATCCAGTCAGCATCATCTAGTAGGCAGAGCTTGCGTTATTGGCAGCATAGGGAAGATAAACACAATACATAAACGCCCAGAACCGGAACAAATACCAGCAGATTATACAAATGCTTATCCCGCGCGGTGGGAATCGTGCCCTCGACTTCGCACGCGTTGTTTCCATGGAAACGTTTAAAGGTTATTTCTATTCCATGGGAGCTGATTAGCTGAGTAGCCTGTGTTTGATTCCAGGCCTGGAATTACCAGTATCCAAAATTTCAGCCCGGTCCATTCAGTAGTTTTGGCGTGTAGAAGTAACAAGCATCCATCGATCCAAACTTTTGCATCACACTAATATTATAAATGCGAAAGTTTGGATGGATGTATAGATGGATGGATGTTTGTTACGTCTTCACGCCAAAACTACTGAACAGATTGAGTTGAATTTGCACCGGTGTAGCTCTATGCCTGGAATCAAATATAGGCTACTTCTTATCCCATTAATCAGTTCCCATGGGATAGAAATTACTTTGAACGTTTCCGTAGCAATAACGCGTGCGAAGCTGCGGGCATAAACTAGTTTATAATATTAGTTTGATTTGATGTTGTCCTGCAGCGAGCCCGATGACGACGAAGTGCTGGAACTCGTCAAGAACTGGTTGAAACAGAATGCCGATAAAAGTATAGAACACAAAGAAATCGCTACTCTGGCTGATACGATACTAGGCATGTATAAGGAGGTAAGTTTTACTCGAATTATCACAATACAACTAACTATTTTCAATGATTTCAACATCTATGACCCAACGACCCAAGGTGGATCTTGGCAAAGACACGAGAACTCTCTGGGTAATAAAGTCGAGTTCACACGTCCAACCCCACTGTCGAACAACACAAAAATGAGCATTTAAATATGGACTTAAACTCGTTACATTCAGATACATTTTACAGTGACACACTTGCTTACCGCAAGCTTCAAGGGGGTGGCCCGTAACCCCATATTTGACTACTCTTTAGGGTTGTGTAGCAGTTGGTTTGGACAAGTGGGGACAACCTTTAGGGTGGTGGCCCGATGAGGTCAGCTTTCAGGCAGACTTAGAGCTACATCTATGCAAAATTTCAGCCCGAACGGTTCAGTCGTTATGGCGTGAAGAAGGAACAAACATCCATCCAAACTTTCGCATTTATAAATACTATTTCTGCCCGCGGCTTTGCACACGTTGTTTTTGTGGAAACGTTTAAAGGTTATTTCTACCCCACAGGAACTGATTTATGGGTTAAAAACTAACCTATGTATGATTCCAGGTTTAAAGCTACATCTAAGCTGATTTCAGCCACATCTGTTGAGTAATTGTAGCGTGAATAAGTAAAAACATCCACCCATACAACCATATAACTAAACATCCAAACTTTCGCATGTATTATATTAGTATTAGCTTATGCCCGCGGCTTCGCACGCGTTGTTTCTATAAACGTTTAAAGGTGATTTCTATTCCATGGGAACTGATTTATGGGATAAAAAGTAGCCTAGCATGTTTGATTCCAGGATAAGAATTATCGGTATGCAAAATTTCAGCCCGATCCGTTCAGTAGTTTTGGCGAGGTAACAAACATCCATCCATCCATCCATCTATCCATCCAAACTTTCGCATTTATAATATTAGTGTGATGATGTGACTATATATATGATAGCTTCAACCTTCTACGACGCGCTTTTCCGGAATAAAAAGTACCCTATATCCTTCTCCGGGATACCCTGCATGCCAAATTTTATTAAGATCCGTTCATCCTTAAGGCGTGAAAAGTTAAAGACGGGCAGTTCCTTTCGAATGTATTATATTAGTATGGATACAATACAACTGGTTTCTTTTTAAATATTTTCCTAGATAACAGAGACATTCCACGCGCGCCCCCACTACAGATGGAACGCGTCACACATCAGACGGTGGTGTGAAAACGTCAAGTGGTACTCGCCGACCAACAAGGAACAACTTATAATGGTAAACCTGTTTGTGTTCTTTGTTACCAGTCTTTTGACAAATGTCTTTCCTCACCCAACAGCCTATATTGGTCCAAGACTGGACGCAGGCCTCCCCTGGACATGCGAGTTGGGGATCGTAGTTCGGAGGTAGAATTGTTCTGCAGGGGGCGCTGCTGCCCGACCCCCGGCGGATATCCCTTACGACATCCGCGGGAAGAGTTGGGGTGGTGCTAATTCTAAGCCGGCACACGGCCATCTTTCTCACAAGCACGCGCTATTTCCACGTCTTGGCTCGGCAGGCGGATTGGTGTTCGCAGTAGAGGTGCTAAAAATACACGTGCGGAAGCTGCCGCCCTTCCTCTGCAGGTTCCCCTAGTCTGCTCTTACGACACTCACTAGACTAGAATGGAGGGCTCCATTCTTATGCTGGGACCGCCACGGTCAGAAACAGATTTATTGGAGGCAAATATACTTTTTAGTACCTTCCAAAACAAGTAAAGTAGTACAAATGTAGGTACTTATTGCGGAAGATATCAACTTACTTCTTATCATATATTCTACACAAAGTGGATCAAAGCGCACCCAAAACTTCTCCAGACATTCCGGTACTGGGCCGCGGAGGTTTTAAATGTTCCCGTGGTTCGGCGAAAATGGTGAGAGAGGGACACTGGAGAGGTTTTTAGTGGGACTTGACGTCCTTCTCAGGACGTCGAGTCCCACATAATTCTGGTCTGATGCAAATAAATTTCCTCGCCGAATAAAAAAAATTGGTTGTCTGTAAAGTCGGTTTACTGACGATAGTTGAACGTGACAACGTCTTAAGAAAATACTGATGGCATGGTAGCATTTGATACTCGATCAAAACATGTAAATGTACTATAGTATAGCAGCTGTCCACGCAGACGCATCGCTCACTCAAGTAGGAGAGAGACGGATGTCGAGCGCTCTCGCTTGCACTTCAAGCCTTACATGGAACGCCTCAGAGCGAGGTAACGCCTCAGAGCGAGGTAACGCCTCAGAGCGAGGTAACGCCTCAGAGCGAGGTAACGCCTCAGAGCGAGGTAACGCCTCAGAGCGAGGTAACGCCTCAGAGCGAGGTAACGCCTCAGAGCGAGGTAACGCCAAATGACGTCATGTTTTTTCGTGCGTGCAGCAGGCTCTATCGAATTATAAGACGTTGTCACGTCAAAAAGGCATTCCGGTACTGTTTCGTTAACATAGAAAAATAAGGTGTGTGCTTATGAGCACCACTTTGGAATGGAGTCGAGTATACCCGATTCAGCTTACATAACCAACCCGAGCGTAACGGTTCGGATTCACTGTCCAGAAAAAGTGCGTAAATGGTGTCAATGACAGTACTAAAAATTATGCAACCCTTCGTCGATCGTTAAGAAAGGGACGGCAACATTTTGAGCTCTATCAAACTACTTTAATTTTGGCGACATCTCAACTGTCGCGAATATTATGTTATCTTATCAGTTTAAAAATTGTTGCAGGCAATATCAGCAGAAGCAAACATGATATTCCGAGACCGCCTCGTCTCGCCCGAGGAGAAGTCCCGATTCAACAAGATGTCGCGGAGCCACCTCAAGTTGGATAACGAGGACTTGTACTTCACGTGCAAGCTGAAAGGCGACGGCGTGTTCATGCAGCCGGTGGACTACGGCGCCTGGCACCAGGCTACGCAGAAGCTTATCAACCAGTGTCGTAAGTGTTTAACCTAGCTTCAGACTGCTGCTTCGCACGCGTTTTTGAGGAATAAAAAGTGACCTAAATGTTTTACTATTCTACAAATATTTTGAATGCGAAAGTTGGTGTGAATGTTTGTTAACACGTATCTCCTCAACTACTTAACCGATTCAGATGAAATTTGGTAGCTATGTAGATAGTCTAGAATAACACATTTGTAGTCTAATCTAATTTTCAAAAATTAATCTCAGGGGTTAAAAAGGGTAAATTTTCTATGGAACTATTATTCCTTGGTTCGATTCACTCAAAACTCGGTAAAAATAAACTTTAAAGAAAATGATGAATTACTTTTTTTTTACAAAAGTTTACAATAAATTCGTGGAATTTGTATGATTTCCACGCGGGCGAAGCCGCGGGGCGCAGCTAGTAAAACTATAGTAACTATAGTGTTAACTACGAACCTAATTTATATTGGAAGAATACCAACGTTTAATCCTTTAACGAGGGACATCATCAGGGTGAATGGGCGAGTCCCTATCTGTAATGAAGCCCATGTTATTCCAGGTCCAGATCTTTATGTTTGCAGTTTCAGCTCAAACCATAAAGTAATATAGTTGTGGCGTGGTCTTCGGCCAAACGTATTCACAACGGCACACTCGCCTTTATAATATTAGAAGGACTTAGGTACTTTTGGAACCAATAAAAATATATATATATCACAATTTTGTTTGTTATTCAGTTTCAGAGTACGAAAACAATGTGTTTGGCGAAACTGGCGCAGAAGTTTGTTCAGAGTTGGCGACCCTGTGTCCGGCGAACGCACGCGCTGTAAGTAACGAGACACTCGAGACTTTAACTTATTATGACTAGACCAATTTAGATGGGATTTTCACTGGCAGATATCTAATGCTGAAGCGGATAACTATGTAATAATGCCGCACTAAAAAAATAAAACTACCCACCCCATCAAATTGTGAATTCTACGCGGGCGACGCCGCGGGCACAGCTAGTAAACAATACATGTTCTTGTAAGTATATAAATTGGTCCGCAGTGCAACGGCGGGATGGTAGTGTGCGTGGGGAGCGCAGGCGCCGGCCGCCGCGCCGCGACACTGCTCGCCGCCGCCTCCTTGCCTGCCTCTACGCACTTCGTCTACCATCGGAGCCAGTTCAACGTTACCTTCAAAAATGTAAGTTAGGCTCGATGGAACCCAACAAGACCTAAAGGCTATTGGAGTTACCGGCTGCCAGGAAAAAGCCAAGAATAGGATCCAATGGCGAAATTTAGTAGACCAGACCAGGGCCACCCGCGGGTGTGGCGCCAGGATGATGATTTTAAAAAATGCTGATGACTCATTATACATTGATTCTCTGATATCATGGAAGCTGGATCGACGACATAGTACTCGTCTTAATGGAGGCGCTTAGCATAGGACCGTGGTGGATGGAAGTCAGAAGTCAATTTCTTTATTTCTTCTTTTTTAAGCCTACAAAATAAGACACCAATAACTTAGACAAGTCAAAAATGGCACTAACTTCGGGCGGACTATTATATTGATATACTTTTCTGTTATGCTTTGGGCATTGTCCGGAAATAATTCTCACTTACTGCAAAGACCTGTTGAGTATCTCATGAGTTGAGTACCTACCTCATGAGTATATAAACACATTGGTCCACCATTACCCTGGGCGTGGAAGTGAAATCTTTTTTTGAACTCTTGGGTTTTACTATAAAGCTATCGTACTTTGAATAGTTAATTATAAATGTAAACGGGTTTGCTAAGAACTTGTTTGTTTTGGAAGAACACTACTAGGTACGTAGCAAAAAAAAAAAAAAAAAAAAAAAAACTTAACCAAAGGAAAAGTAAAAAAAATAATACAATAAATACTGAAATATGACAGAAAAAAAGAGGTCTGGATTAAAAAAAAAAAAAGAAAAGAAAATAAATGAAACAAGCTAGAAGAGATGAATTTTAAGGCTTAGTATAAGAATAATTAAGATTTAAATTGTAATGATGAAATGAATTAATGAAATAGCAATTTATGAAGAATTAATTGATTATCTAAAAATGTATTAGGTCTTTAATGTATTAATTGATTATATATCTAAAAATGTATTAATTGATTATCTAAAAATGTATTCCTAATTCCTATTTATTTAACATGAAATAATACAATTTTATTTTGTAAAAATGTATATTTTCATGAGATACTTTCACATTCAAATATTTAATTAACAGTTAAAAAGACAAAGAAATTGGCATTGTTTGTTCATCAAATAATTGTACAATTGACAAACAAAAATATGTATGTTCAATAAGATACTTATTTAACTAATTCTTAATGATAATATATATATATACTATTTGATTTTATTTAAATAATGTTAATTTATATGTGGGAATGAATGTGCGTTTTTCTAACGTTTGTGTGTTTGAGTGAATGAGTGTGTGTGTGTGTTTGAAGTCTTACCAAAATATATGTGTTTTATTCCTCAGAAGGTAATTTAATGTTGTTGCATTTAATAGCAACAGGTTGCCATAGGTTTAAAAAGCAAAAGCAGACTAGCATACTCTCTGGTCAAATGATCAGATGAGTTAACTAGTTTGCGACATATTAAAAAAAAAAAAAAAAAAAAAAAAACTAGGTACGTAGCTAACCCGCTTACTATTTACTATGAGTTTTATTCTGATTTTATATTTCGTCGTAATTACAGGCTCTAGCTTCAGCAGTGGAAGGCAACCGCTCGCTGATATTCGTGGGCGAATCCGCCGTCGGAATCCCAACGCTGGGCACTATCGAGGCTCTACGGAACGCGCGCTCGCCGCATTCTATACCCGCGTGTATACTGCCGTCGGTGCAGAACCAGCATTTCATGGAAAGTAAGTGTTTATACTTAGCTGTATCAGTCACGCTGTATTGCCCCGCTGTATGGGAATGCTGATGCGCTGCACCAGATACTCACCAGCTCTCGGGGTCATGCGTCGCTTCGACCAAATTTAGACCAGATCAGGCTCAGATAATTTTTTAAAAACCCGAAGAGCCTGGGTACCTCACGGACCTAGGGTCTCGACTCCAAGGGGAGCAAATACATACATTAGATTCAAGTAGGTAAATGGTGGAACAAAATTCACCAGTCTTTAAACTGAATATTTTTCTATGTACTAGGTGTTGGCCGCGACTTCTGAAAGTCTGATATTCGTGGGCGAATCAGCCGATATATTCATACCGCATTATCTAGCCGCAAAATAATCAGAGCTTCTGTTATGGTTACCAAATGAATGGTACATAAACACCTAGACCCGGAACAAATATCTGCAGATCGTTCAAATATTTGTCACGCACGACGGTAATCGAACCCGCAACCTGCGTTGCAGGCGCGCCTTCCTCCACTCACAATACTAACAAAAACAATTGAAATAAACTAATTGATAATGATATCAATTCAGATGTCGCCAAAACTAAACTAAACTAATTTAACAGCACTAAGTGTGCTGTCCTTTTTATTAAGGCGCTTCTAAACGGGCTATAATTTTGTGCAATTTGTAGCTGCACTATTGGCAACTGATGGCCCGGCCATTACAAAAATATTGCTCGGCCACTGATGTCCGGGCAATGTATGGCCGGGCCATGTGTTGCGATATGTCGGCTATACAGTGGCTCATGATGCAGACTCCTAAACGGGCTACACAAATCGGCAACAATGGCTGACGAGATCACACTTGTCATCATGATGATGAACCATCATTTCAGATATAAAACAGAACCTAGGAATAGTGGTGTGTCTGGACAAGCAGCAGAGCGACTTGCCAGAACTGCTGGAGAGATATCCCTTGCTTTACAACGACGCACACTTGGTGTGGCTCGACCGCTGCTCCGACAACACCCTCAGGGAGTTGCCAATGCTTGTTGTACAGAGGTTTGAACGGCTTAACTGTTTTTGTTGTTCGATTCGTATAAAGCACGTAGTTACGCACAATTAAACTGCCTATCCACCAGAGTCCTTAGTATACATATTTTACGAAAACGATAAAAGTTTTCGTTTCCTCCCATACATTTAGCGCCTCACAGCGCCCCTACCGGATAGTGAGAGACTACTCTTCGTAGTGTGACAGCGATCCAATAGTTTCATACTCACTCTGTTGCTTTGATTCGTTGTATTTCAGCACTACAACTTAAAACAACTTTGACAGGTCTGCGGTAGGAATAGTAAATGAAAATTTTGTAGTTTTGGAATTGCGTAAAGCCCATTCTAGCTAGTCAGAATGGTCAGCCGAGAACGGACAAAAATTACGTCGAACCTTCATCCAATTTATAAAATATTTAAATAGAACTGAATCCCTTCAGGTGGAAAGGCACTCTACACCCATTGTTGCGGTAATTTGATTTGCACTACGTTTCCTCACTGCTAGAAAAATGGATCCCAATTTATCTCCACGCAACGCTTAGGATAATTCGCTCCATAGCACACTGTATACATAGATACATTTTAAAAGCTCGCGCGACCGTTTTTGCTTTTTCATACATTTATCCACTCTGACTCACAAATCCAGGTAAACAAAAAACAAAAGGGGATCGCGTCAGGTTTTATAATTTACCTTTATTGTTCTAAACATTTACTATTTTTCATGAAGTCTGCTACAAAATCGCTGAAAGAGCATGATGTGTAAATATAACGCCTAAAAAAATTACAATGTTCAGCAAATTTTGCCACTGACTGCACTTGAAGGAGTAAGTTGATATGAAAACAGTCGAATACGTAAACGTAACGTTTTTTTACAGGATGATGAAGGAAAATGTGACTGAAATATCAAAAGAACAACTGGACGCGCTACCAACCGAAGGCTTCGTCAAAATACACAATAGTTTACAGGCTGAATCGCTGAAAGCCCCTTGTCGATACGTGAACTTCATCAAATCTTACTACAACATTATAAACAGGAAGAAAGCTGCGCTTTTGCAGAAGCAAACCATGTTATCGGTAAGCACCAAAATAAATCTGCACAAGCTGCTGTACCTACCTGAAACACCCTGGAATCTGGTATCTACTGCTGGCAGATGTTGATTGCAACAGGCTGAAGACTCGGCCCTAACGCTCATTAAGAGAGGATAGGTCGTCCAGTAGTGGACTAGATTAGCATAGGCTGATATTGACAAGGTTCACAAAAATCAGGTAGGTATTATTAAAAGAAATTGAAAAAGCTACAATGAGGATCCTTAACGTTTTTAGTTGAGAATGCAGATTTATAGAACTAAAAAATCCTTAACATACAGTGCAAAATTTTATGTTCTACGACAAAAATTGACAAAGTTATGACCAACGGCGTACTGTTACCGATAACGATCGGCCTAGGAACGTTCAACAAGGCTGCACGTCGCTTAGCCTAGCAAAATATGCTAATGTGCTACGTCGTGAAGGGGAGGCCTTGTTCAGCAGTGGACGTTTGTGGAGTGCAATGATGATGACAAAAGAAACAATTAACTTTCCAGTCCGGCGTAGAAGCACTACGCCGAGCACGCAGCGAAGTGGCAATACTGCAAGCCGAGGCGACCCAGCAAGAGATCCTGCTGTCCGAGAAACAGGCGAAAGCAAATAGCGCGCTTGACCAAATCTCGGCCACGGTTCGCGCCAACACGGACAAGAAGGAGGAAATGCACACGCTCAAAATTAATATCGAGACCGAGAATGAGAAACTTCAAATACAGTCAGTATTACTTTACTTATTTAGGGTCTCACTAACCCCATCTGAGGCCCAGACTCTACCAAAGTGGAGATGTCCGCTTCGGACATCTCCACTTTGGTAGAGGCTAGCTCATCAGCTTGGGTGTCTCCATCGAAGCTGTGCGGAGATGCGTGCGTACCTATATACTGGCTAGACTGGAGGGGAGATGTGTGCTGGCCAAAACGGAACAGAACTGCGTGCGGCGAGCGTCGGATATTTGTTGATATGAATGCCCTAGCGGCGCCGCTCACTGCACGCCGAGCGTATCTCTTCTCGTCTCTGCTGCGTGACGTCGCCAGCTTGCGAGGCACAGCTCACATCTCCGCTTCGATCTTTCTTTGTTTTCTTCGCTTACAAATATGAGACATCTCCGTGGTCGCCATGAAGCTGAGCGGAGACGAGATGTGTGAATAACGACGTTCTATTGGTTATTTAAAACACATCTCTTCTCCGCCCGTCACGTCTCTGCTTTGAGCCTGAAGCCGGTCAGAAATAGTAGGTACATTGTAGACCGAGGGGGAAAAATGACGGGTTACTAACGAAGGTGGGCCCCAAAACACATTAGTTAGGAAGGAGGTTAGAGGAATCACACTTTCTCTCGAGTGCTTTATAAGCAAGCAATGCTTAGTGAAATTTAATTTCAGGAAAAAGGAAATCGAAGCTGAATTGGCATCAGTGGAGCCGGTGATAGCGGCCGCGCGCTCGGCCGTCGGCGATCTGCGGCCGGAGTCATTGAGCGAAGTAAATTATCTTTTACTAGTTTCTATGTATTGTAATAAGTTTAGTATATCAGTTGCGTTGCCTGCGTCCATCAGTTGACCAATATACGCTGTAATTGAAGTATATCAGTTATCTAGTACCTACCCTTAACACAAGCTCTGCTTACCTTGGTGCTAGATAATGTGTGACATGTTCAGCATTTTTTTTTATTCTGCGACGATACCATTGTCACAGTAAAGCGATTGGTAATAAGAAGTCGGCCCCAATCGACCCAATTTTTGAACTAAGTATTTTTTACGCTACATTTCTATTTTTAACTTCTATTACGTGTAATTTAAAGAGTAATCTCCCAGGTCCGCTCGCTCCGCGCCCCGCCGGACGTGGTGCGCGATGTGCTGGAGGGGGTGCTCCGACTGATGGGCATCGCTGACACCTCGTGGAGCGCTATGAAGAACTTCCTGTCCAAACGGGGGGTCAAGGAAGATATTAGGTGACTCTTTACTTTGTACTTTAGTCAATATCTCCTAGTTTCTGCCTGCGGCTTCGCACACGTTCGTTCGGAAATAATCTTTATTGACTAAGAAAATTACAATCGCAATAGAAATAAATTAGAACTACTGTAGTATTTACATTTGAAACTGTAGTATTTACAATTGAAACAATTGGTGTAACTGCAGACTGTTGCAAACAATCCACAAGTAGGTGAAGCATTGCCCCGCTGTATGGCAATGCTGATGCGCTGCGCCAGACACTCAACAGCTCTCCGGTCGCTCGTCGCTTCCACCAGATGCTTAGATAATAATGTTGTATCTATGGAATGGAATTAACTATCTGATATAAATGAATAAATAAAATTAGATATTTTTTTTTAAACCCGAAGAGCTTCGGTACCCCACGGACCGGAATAAATAGTAGGGTCGGAATGTAAAAAGTAGCCTTAATGTTATTCGAGAATCGTTCGTGTGTGCTTAATTTCGGTTCGATCCATTCAGTAGTTTTGGCGTTGTCTTCGGCTAAACATCTTCTCAACGGCACAATTTTTTTTTAAGTTGTGGTTACATCTAAATCATCCATTGTTTTCCCTTCATTCAAACTTTTTTGCTATTAAATCCAAGTACTTCTTTAAAGTAAAAACACTCGCCTATCCTGGCGCATCAACCCCGAAATGGGGCTTGACCTCGAACACAATAGATCGGCTCCGGTTTCTATCTGTCCGTGGGCGTCCATCCATTCCGGTCCGAGGACTTGAAGGTACCTTTCTAGTACCTTCAAGTCCTCGGACCGGACTGGATTTGAGCCGATCGACGAGTCAGGAAGTCGCTTTGGTAGACCGCTGCGTCGCTCCACGCAATCCTCCTGCCCGTGCAAAAGTTTTCAAAACTTTCAAGTTCCATATTCAATTTCCTTGTATACAGATGTCTGGACGCGAGTCAGATCAGCCCAGCGGCGCTGCAAAGCGTGCAGCGTCTCCTGGAGAAGCGCGGCGGGTCGTTCGAGGCCAGCACCGCCAAGCGCGCCAGCGCGGCCTGCGTGCCGCTGGCCGCGTGGGTGCGCGCCAACGTCGCGTACGCGCAGGCCTTGCAGAGGGTGCAGCCGCTGCAGATTCATCAGGCGAGGCTGCACAAGTAAGGGACATAACACATTTTAAATATTTCATAAAAACTTATATAAAAACAAGCTTTTATATCACCTCACCTCACCTCAACAGCCTGTTTTCTATTCCTGCCACTTGACTTCTTTTTCACATAGTAACTTACAAGAAGCAGAAGACCAGCTGACCGCCCTGTCCACCGGTCTAGCCAGCGTGGAGCAACGCGTCAGCGCGCTCAAAGAACAGCTGGGCCAGCACACGCGGGACGCGGCCGCCATAGAGATGCGGATGAACGCCGCCGCGGACACGCTCCGCGCCGCGCAGAGCCTGCTGGACCAGCTGGCTCACGAGTACACTGCCTGGGAGAGTGATGTGAGTATAGGTCAAGCTTTAAAAGCTGGAGCTATCGTGTTTTGTTTTTCATACCACGCTTATCCACGCTGACGTCACAAATCCAGGTTCCCGGTATACGAAAAACATAAGGGGATCGCGCCAGCGTTTAAAAATAAATCAGACATATGTAAATGTTATAAAAACTTAAGCACTTTACTATTAAAATTAAAGACCCCGCAAAGTGCCTACCTACTTTTTTAGAAAATTTATTTTGAAAATTTATTTAAATATTTATTTACATACATAATTGGATAAAATTATACCTACGTCATAAAAAATAAAGGTAAAATCGCATAGACGGTATAGATAGATAGAAAATTCTTTATTGCACACTTATAGATAGAAACAATACAACAAAACAGTTTAAAAACCTAAGTGACAAGTGGCGGTCTTATCGCTCAAGAGCGATCTCTACCAGACAACCGTGGATGGATAGGATCATTGGATAGTACTAGGGGATCTGTGTGCTGATGATGGTTAAATAAATAAATACTTTTAATATAATACTACCACAGATATTATAATACTATACTAACGCTTAAAATACACTACACACATAAAGTTATATATATATATACATATACTTACATAAACTACTTATATACATAGGGACTCAGGTATACGTTCAGTGACAACATAAACATCTATATTTTATAATGGGGAAACAAGGGTGTGGTCAGTGACAGCAGGACAAATAGTGTTCCTTTACCATACTCTTGAATATTGGTAGTGACTTTGCACAGCTCTCGTATCTCTCTGCAACAGTCGCGAGCAGCGAGAGCAGCGCACAGCGTGACTCGCTTCGCTCGCCGCACTATCATGGCATGTCGTTAAACTGTGCAGCGAGTGAAGGGAGCCGTACGGGGATGGTTGTGACCTCTGTCAAACGCGACCACACCCGCAGTGACGCTGCATTGATTCGAATGCAGCGTCACTTAACCGATATTATGTACTACCGAGTAATGGCTTCTAATATCCTCCAAATTATGTCCATAAAATGAAGCCTATTTTGCCATAACATAATTATGTTCGTTACATTTCGGTTTATGCCCGATGCCCCCTTACTGATCGATTTGCAAGACATTTCACGTTAAAACTATTAAATCGTTTATGGTACCTACTGCGTTTTTTGATTGCCTTTAAATAATTTTTCTTGAATAATTTCAGCTTCAAAACATCGTCAAAGAGATATCAGAACTGAATCAACGGTCTTTACTGGCAGCCGCTTACATAGTTTATCTCTCTGATTTAACGGAACCACAGGCCAGGTAAACACATTTACTCAAACATAGTATCTGGTGACTATTTTGACAACCTTCTTTGAGCAAAGTCGACCTTACGGGCCTACTCGGAAAGGCGCCAGAAATTTACATCGCTGGCCGCAAAACACGACAGTAATGGAAATGTTGAGTTTGGTTTCCGTTGTTTTTATTTTTAAATTACTGGCATTGTTTGAGTAAAGCAATAAACGAGCCTTGGTCCGCAATAACTGCCTAGGGCAAGCACGGGGATTGTTGACTGAATGAAAAAATTGTTGATTTACGTCACTTTGTCATCGAATGCGTAAATTATTTATAAGTAACTAGCTTCTGCCCGCGGCTTCGCACGCGTTGTTTCTATGGAAACGTTTCGAGGTTATTTCTATCCCATGGAAACTGATATATGGGATAAAAAGCCTATGTTTGATTCCAGGGTTAGACTTGCCTGTATGCAAAATTTCAGCCTGATCCGTTCAGTAGTTTTGGCGTGAAGAGGTAACAAACATTCATCCATCCATCTATCCATCCATCCATCCATCCATCCATTCATCCATCCAAACTTTCGCATTTATAATATTAGTGTGATTTATTCAACTTCAATAATGTACGCAATGTATGACGATGCGATGTCATTCCTGTCTATTCTACCCTCGAGAATAATCCCAGCGCTCGGCCTACTGGCCACGCTATGATGGCTCAAGCTTAGCTCGCTATGGTCTCGACCTTCAAGCTTGGTCAGCATTGCAGCTCGGCTTGCTGTCCGCTTCATTTCAGCTTGTCCATCAAGGGCTGCAATGCTGACCGCGCTGTGATGGCCTGGACCTGCGCTAAGCTGCGTTTTCAGCCATCATCATCGCGGCCAGCAATAGTACCTACATTACTGACGAGGCCTACTGACCTCGTCTTATTATTACTCTTCGAATTACCAGCGCCATGACGAACATGCCCGTGTTCAACTCGCCCTAACTGCGGCGCGCCCCGCGCGGTTGCATAGAGGCTGGGCAGTGATTGCGTTAAGTTGAAAGTTTTTGCAAAAACATAATCGACTTGTTTTTCGTGTCGATTTTGTTTTTTGCAAAACTTCACAAAACTAATTGTATGTTAATACCACTAAAAATTATTATTTCCATTACAATCCTAATAGAAAGGACAGCGGCATTTTTAATGCTGTTAAATAAGTTTAGTTCTGTTTTTGTATTAAGCGAGTTCACAAGTTTTTAGTGCTACAATAATTTATTTAATTTTAGAGAGTACATTACGATGTGGAGTAAACTGATTGGATTCCAAGACTCGTCATTTTCTGTGATAAACTTCTTGTCGAGTACCGAGAAACAGCTGAAATGGGATGCGGATGGGTTGCCTTCTGATCAGTCTGCTGTGAAAAATGCGGTTTTGATCAATCAGGTAAGAAAATCAATTATGAAATAAATTTATATTCATACATTAATTACAAAGGTACTTGTTTATTTTGGGGCCGAGATGACGCTGTCCGAAAATGACTAGTATTATTTTTTTCCTTACAAATATATCCTTCCGACTGCGCCAGTAGGTGGCATGACAATCCATACTAACATTAACTAGGTCCCGCCTGTCTTTCTGTTCCTTTTTATTGACTAAATGGGTGCAATGAACATTGGCTAATTTTTATTTATTTATGTAACACACAAAACACATTACAATGCCAGCTAAAATGAACGTACAAAATAATAATTTTAATCTACATTGTAGCATAAAAATATGTGTGTAGAGCTAAGTATAATTAATATTATTATTTGTATAATATGAAGGGTACGCACTTATGAAACATTCTATCACCTACCTGCTACCATGGCTACTTTTATCCAGGATGATCGCGCAAACTTGATGATCGATCTATTTATTTGTTACACAACATACAATGATAGTTATATTTTCATATCTCTCCCTAGGTTTTAGAAAGTCCTAAATGCGGCTGCACCCCGCTCCTAATAGACCCGGACGGCGAAGGCCTGGCATGGCTCAGGAACACTCTGGCAGGCCTGCCCTGCGACATAGTATCGCAACACAGCGAGAAACTGCTTACCGCTGTCCAGTATGCAGTCAGGTATGATGCTTTATTTTATGTAGTAGATACTACACTACACTTACATCTGACGACCCCTGTGGCACAGCGGGCGAAGGTCTGCCTGCGACGCAGGAGGTTGCGGGTTCGATTCCCACCTCGGGACAAATGTTTGTACGATCTGCAGATGCAGGGCGTTCTGGATGTTTTCTATGTATAATAAAAAATATCTATCTATTTAGTGTATTGTATTAAGTATATCAGTTATCTAGTACCCATGACACAAGCTCTGCTTAGCTTGGGGCTAGATAATGCTGTGTGAATTTGTCCAGCATTATTTATTTATCTTCTGTGACGAAGATTTTCTAACATCATAAAGATGCGTCTAGATTAAGTAACAAAACATGATATAAAACAGTTATTGAAGACATTAAACCGACCCGAATCAGTGCCAGAGATGCGAATTTGCTCTTTTTGCTCACTATCATGGCCAAAAAGAGCAACTTCGCATCTCTGCCTACACTATACAAAAAAAAACTTTTTACGGAGGCATTTAAAATAAGTTTATGATAGATATCACAAACTGCAAAATCGATTTTTGCTTTTATTTGTTACGACCCTCGTATCAAATCAGCCCGGGCGGCCGGGGTCAGAAATAAAATAAAATCATTTACAGCGAGCTCAGGTTCAAGCAAAGCGCATCAACCTTTACATTCCCATAAATGACTCAGTTCCGCCAAACATCTTGTCCGGTGACGGGCAGCGAGAATGGGAAGGTTGCGCAGGTACGCTCACGTATATAATTGATATACCGCAGACTTTTATTATTATTATTATATTACATTATTATTATTTAAGACAGCAGGCGACAGAGATAGGAACAGCTTCGTATAACTCTGTTTCGCTCTTTTATTGTTTGAAACAAAAACTCACAGTGAATAATCGACGCGATTGTCCAATTTGACCTAAAAATTGCGTTCTGCTCATCTTTGTTGCGTGGTTCGCCAGAGGACTCGAAGTTTGACGATTATTATACCTACGTTGTGAATACTTAAATAAATCTTTATTGACAAAGAAAATAACAAAATTCAAAAATTAAGTTGTGTGTTTTGTTCCAGACTTGGTCGTACACTAGTGATCACCGACGTAGATGAAGTGCACGAGAGCTGGGCCCAGCTTCTAAGCGGCATATCTACCTCCGCGAGCGCGGTACCGCCGCGTCTCATACTGCAGTGCCGCGACGTGACGCTCGCGAGGCGCCTGCCGCCGCACAGTGCCGCCAGGCTGTCGCCCACGCACTTCACGCCGAGGCTGGACGGGTTGACTGGTCAGTGAGAATGTTTCCTACATACCTTGATAGTTTGCTACTGATCGGTAAATCTAACGCAAGCGCGGTACCGCCGCGTCTTATACTGCAGTGCCGCGACGTGATGTTTCCTAAGGCTTATCATGGCGTATTGAAATTTACTACTATTGATTTAACGTGGAATAGCGTTAGCGTTTTTAACGCGTTATTATCAGTCAAAATATACCCTTTTATTGTTTAAGTATACCTTACAATATAGGTATTAAAATGATTCAAACTCACTGATACCATGACTTTTATTTACAGATCAACTAATACACTACGCGTTGCAGCAACAAAACCCAGAAATAAGCGGCAAATCAAAAGAGATCAAAATACAAAAAGCCAAATTGCAAGAGCAGCAATACGAACTGCAGGAGAATCTCTTGCGTGATCTGTCGAGAAACAGCGATATTTTGCACGACGCGAATCTGCTAGCTTCGCTGAATAAAACTCGCGAGACTAACGCGACGATTTCTAAAGCGCTTGAAGCGGCGCGTGAGATAGAGCGCGCTAACAGTGAGGCGTGCGCGAAGTATGAGCCGAGCGCGAAGCGTGCAGCGACTTTAGCGCTTGCGGTGAAAAGTTTAAGCGCTCGATGGCCGCTTGTGGTGTTGCCAGTCGACGCTGTTTTGGACACTTTCGTCGAAGCTGTGAGGAAAGCGGTGAGTTTTGGAAACTGTATTATTTCCACTCGAGAAAAGTGGAGGAAATAGAATCATTACACCGACAAGAGCTAGACTTTTTAATGTATAAAAAGTGCAGTGTTCTTGACTGACTTGGCGAATTTGGAACGAAAAGACTGCAGGAAGATAATGGATGCGGAGAGCTGAAAAGAGGACGCTTTGGGCTTGTAAGGGGAGGTTTATGTTCATCTGTGGAACATACGTAGATAATTATGAATAATTATTAGAGTTTTGTGTTTGTATTTCAGGACTCAGCAAAAATCAAATTCAATTATAATTTCACTTCATTCAACATATACCTACATAATATGCATGCTAATAAAATTATATTCATGAATCTTCTAAGCTTGATACTCATTGGATTAGACATCTATTTTCGATAACTATTTTAAGGCTTTTCTATTTCTATTTATTTATTTCAGGACCCTACAAATATGAATCATGAAGACATCGTGAAGTACCTGTCCCGTCGCATCATAGAGAGGGTGCTGTTAGCTCTGCACAAGAAGGATAAGTACACTGTGGTGCTGTACCTGCTGCAACAGGTTTACGGCGATCTGATGCCCGATCAGGTAACATCTCTATCCTTATGCCTTTCTATTTGTTTTCTTAACAATCTTTAAAATGAATCAAAGTATTAGAATTTTGATGTTAAGTATGAGCCACTAGAAAACGCTAGACCTATTAATATTGCACTTAAGGCTGTTTTAAATAAGCCGAGCTTTATCGTGTTCCACATTGAATTAAACCTAGTGATGATGATGCCCTCCTAGCCGAATTTCGGCCACGCCGGTGCGGAGGACATATTATAGTGCACAAGTGGGGGCGCAAACACAAGTCCACTCTATTCCCTCACTCACATAATCCGATGGGACGGGAGACCGACACGACCGGGGAGAGTTTAGGCACAACTTTACGTGGTTTCCGAGGCACGGTCACCTTTTACCTACTCAACAATACAGAACAACAGCGTTTTCTAGTGGCTCTTAGAAAATATCAAAATGTAGATACGTAAATCTACCAAAATGTTTCATCTATTTCAGCTTTGGCATATCTTGATCGGAACGAGCGATATAAACGAAGACAGTCTCAACTCAAACGAGATCAAAAAGAACCACTCGTGGATACCCGACGAATGTCTGAAGGCCACAGCTAGGCTGAAGACTGCAGACGAAGATCTGTTCAGCCGACTGTCGCTCCAGAACCTCGAGCTGTGGAGCCAGTTCATGAGGACGGGAGATCTGAACCTGGTCCGGAGTCTGAGACTGAGCCCGTTTGAAATGGTGGTGGCTGTGGCCGCCCTGAGACCGGATAGTCTGTACAGAGCTATCACAGCTTTTGTGGATAGTGTTCTGGGTAAGAGAAGGACTTATGAACTTCGTATAGGAAAAGTCGAAGTGCTTTTTCTTTAAAGCTTACAGGTTGAAATGGTAGTGGCAACTCGAGCGCAGGCCATAGGCCAGCAGCCTTACGAAGTCGTGATGAACCGGAAACCGCTGCTGGTGTAAACGTGCTCTCGTGGCACTTTAGAACGTGCTCTGGCCAGGTGGGATGTCGAGCAGCGAAAGACTACAGACAGATGCTGGATGCGGCAACCTGAAGAGGTGCTGTAGCGCTCATTGCGGGAGGCCTATGTCCAGCTGTGGACTAGTAAAGACTGATAATGACGATGCTGTTTCCTTACTCATTTGGTAACCTTTCCAGGTGTCGGTGTGGTGTTGGGCGGTGGAACCGTGGCGGCCGCCCTCCGCTGGTCGCGGCGGCGGCCCGCGCTGCTGCTCGGCGCGCACGCGCACCACGTGCTGGCGGCGCACGCCGTAGCGCACACGCTAACACAGGTAGGTACCTAGACAGGTTATAGAATATGCATCGCCCTTTAGCAGATGTGATAGAGGAGTTTCTCACCAGGTGGACGTGGAGCAAGGTGCGGCGGCGTGGCAGGCCGCGCTGGCGGCGGCGCGCGGCGGCGGCTGGCTGGTCCTCACCGTGGCCGCCTCGCCCTTCACGAGGGAGCTGCAGGCGTTCATCACTGAGCTCGCTGAATCGGTATGAAACATATGCCATTTGAAACCAAACCTAAGGCTTCAACGCCATATGTGGACAGAGAACAAATTAGCGTTGCTGGTTCATGCTAAAGTCAGCTCGAATCGGTTTTCAACTACTTTATTTGAAAACCTGTTTAATCGTAGTCCACTTTGTAGAAGACTCTATATACCTTAGTACCTGTATCGCTGAATAGACGAATGGCGGCTGAATAGACGGCTACTAGCGAGAGAGAGCTTAGATCCGAAGTGCATTAATAGAATTCTTGACTAAGCATTTCCACTTTTTCAGGACCCCACAACTTAACCCACGCTGTTTGTGTGTCTGTCCGTTCACCAAATATCTCTGTCCCTGTTAACTTAATAAATATGTTAGGAAACAAGTCCATTTCATATAATACAAATTACTTCCGATGACCGATTAGGTCACGGAAATAGTAACAAAAATTACAAAATCCAAGCGAAACAACAATAAACCACTAAAAGAACGATAGTTTTGTACCACATAACTTATGAGGTATGTGGTACAAAACTAGTGGTTGCGTACCACACAAGTTTAACACAACCATCGTCGTAAGTAGCGGTGGTCAGACTCACTCGTCGGATTTTTAGTATTTACCTTTGTTACTAATATAGTACCTATTATTATAGACGACCTCTGTGGCGCAGCGGGCGAAGGTCTGCCTGCGACGCAGGAGGTTGCGGGTTCGATTCCCGCCTCGGGACAAATGTTTGTACAATCTGCAGACATTTGTCCAGGGCGTTCTGGAAGTCTTCTATGAATAATAAAAAATATTTATCTATGTAGTGTATTGTATTAAGTATATCAGTTATCTAGTACCCATAACACAAGCTCTGCTTACCTTGGGGCTAGATAATGCTGTGTGAATTGTCCAGCATTATTTATATTTATTTATTATATCTGTGCCTTTGTTATACTTTTGTTGACAGAGAGAGGACGTCCACGAGGAGTTCCGTGTGTGGATCGTGTCTGAATACCGAGACATCCCGCCGCTGGTCTCCAACGCCTGCGTCAATGTCATACTCGAAGTCAGTTATCGCCGTTATACTATGCCGTCAATTCAGATGTCGTAGAAACTAAACTAAACTAATTTTACAGCACAAAAAGGATAAAAAAAGGGAGAGAGATAAAAAGGAAAGGATCCTTTTTATTTCAATCGATAAGAAAGGGACGGCAACATTTTTAGTGCTGTCACATTCGTTTAGTTTTATTTTTGAGACATTTGAATTGACACCACTATCTTTCAGGGCCTGGAAATAATACATTTTAGATTCTAAGTGCACAATAAAGTTAATTTCAGCTTGTTCTTTCCGTCAGAGCACTGAATGGCTAACCGCGATCTCTCTGCGTTGAAAATGTTGAAATAGAGGTCATCTCTTTCTACTCTAAGGAAACTGAGCGAGACTTCAGACCCAGAAATAGCAGACGCACTTGTAGTGTAGAACCACTATTATCCTACAATTATTGATACTCTACACTAGCCAAACTCGATGTAGAATGTTTGTAAACAAACGACGACACAATGACTAAAATTCACTTGTAACGTCGAGTTGCAGATATAATTGAACACAATGAATTATTTACTGTGGCTCAGTATGGTTTCAGACAAAATAAGGCCATAAGAAATGTAAGTTATTTTGTACTAAGAGCGTTGGATGAATCTAATAAGTGTGCGAGTGTGTTTTGCGACCTATCCAAGGCGTTTGATTGCCTAAGACACGACATATTGCTAGAAAAATTGAAGTACTACGGTTTTTACGAAACTGAATTGAATATAATGACATCATATCTGAGTAATAGGACACAAATTGTTAGTATAAACGGAATAAACTCGGACCAAGAACATATAAATGTAGGTGTACCGCAAGGGTCGATATTGGGACCAGTACTTTTTCTTATTTACGTCAATGACTTACCCAGATGTGTACCAGACTGGGCGTTCATAAACCTCTTTGCTGATGACACACATGTAGGGATTAAAGACAAGACTGAACATAAACTACAAGAGAAAATTGAAAACGCAATCCAATTGCTTACAAACTGGTTCGAAGCTAACGGAATTGTTCTAAATGCGAGTAAAAGTATTATAATGCGATATAAAGCAAGAAGAACTAGGCACACAGAGGGTAGCATGTCACATGTTTTCCTTGGGTACACTATTGATCACACATTAAATCATATATCACACATTGAAACGATGTGCAAAAGACTAGCAAGTGCGAACTATGCTCTTTTAAAAATAAAATCAGTAGTTACTAAAAGGACATTGGTCACAGTGTATTATGCTTATGTCCATTCTATAATAAGCTATGCCATAACAATCTGGGGAAACAGTACTGCTGTATGTAAGGTCCTGATTTGTCAGAAACGGGCCATAAGAATAATTTGCGGACTACATAGGAGAACGTCAGTTAAGAAATATTTTGAGAAAAATAAAATAATGACTGTGATATCACTTTATATATATAAAAGTCTTTTAGAAATACACAGTAACAAAAACAACTATCTTCAAAAAAAGGACACTCATAAGTACAATTTAAGATATAAGGAAAAATTAGTCAAACCAACGGTTCGCCTTGCAAAGGTACAAAAGCAGGGAGAGTACATCAAAATACAGTTATATAATAAACTACCAACTAACATAACGAACATTGACAATTATGAACATTTTAAAACCATAATCAAGCATTTCTTTGAAAGCCATGCATTTTATAGCATCAGTGAATTTATGAGTACTAATTTATTTCAATCCTTTTCTGTAAATAATACTTAAACATGACATTGAACTTTATGATCTGGAATTAATTGAAATTGATTTTATTTAGGAGTTTTTAAATTTTGTTTTGTTTTTTCAAATTGTAAAATCTCTGACGTGCCTTGTATAACGACCTATGTTATAAATGGTAAATAAATAAAAATACAAAAGTACAAATTGTAAACAAAATTTATAGAAGGAAGGATCTCAAATCGACAAGTAATGTAAATCACTACATAGTATAAACTACGCAACGGATTTTGAAGTGGTTTTTTTTTAAAGATAGAGTGATAGAAGAGGAAGGTTTATATGTATAATAATAGTAATAGTAGTATTTTATTGCACCCGTGCGAAGCCGAGGCGGATCGCTAGTTCGGTATAAAAAGACGCGACAACAAGGTGAATTTCAGGTTAAGTATTTGTTGTTTGTTTACAAATATTTTACGGCTAGTGTATAGTTTAAACTTTATAGTATTTCTCCTCCATCCAGTGAGTGCCAGCTAATGATTTGATGTCATCATCCTATCATAAAAATGTTCTTCCCCTCGCTCATATAATATATATAATATGTATGTATGTAGTACTTATTTCATATTCCTATTCACGTATCCCATTTACGTGTCCGATAAATGTAATATTCTTTTTTTTTTGTGCAGTGTTATGAAGATGTTTGTGCGAAGACAACGCCATAACTACTGAATGGATCGAGCTGAATTTTTGCTCTGGACCTAGAAAAACATACTTATAGGCTTTTTATTCTGAAAAAACACCTGCGAAGCTGCAGGCAGAAGCTAATATATTATATACTGACTAGCTGCGCCCCGCGGCTACGCCCGCGTGGAAATTTAAAATTATCACTTAGGAGTATGAAAAATAGATGTTGGCCGATTCTCAGACCTACTCAATATGCTCACAAAATTTCATGAGAATCGGTCAAGCCGTTTCGGAGGAGTACGGGAACGAACACTGTGACACGAGAATTTTATATAATAAGAAATAAACTTAGTAATTAATGTTGTTTCTGAATACTCTTTCCAGGCACCAGAGGGCGTGAAAAACAATATAATGGGCACCCTGGCCGCGTGGGGCAACTACGAGGCCGACCCCAAGATGGTGCGCCAGCACGCCTGCCTCGCCATCTTCCACGCCCTGGTCCAGGAGCGCAGGGCCTACATACCGCAAGGTAAACTACAACATTTATACTACACCTGCTCAGAAAGTTGCTTATTCCTTTTCCAAGCATATGGTAGAAAGTACGTCATTGCAGGCGTACTAAAATGCGGGACGGAAAACTCTATGGAATTTCTAACCGACTGCAAAAAAGGAGGAAGTTCTATGTTCGCCTCTATGTATTATTATTATTTTTATTTATGTCCACCGCTTTCTCCATTGTAGCCCGATATAAAAATGTTTTTAATGTTTGAGAGGCGGTCCTATAAAATTTTTACCCTGCGTTGAAGGATACGATTCTCACGCCTCATGGCCACGCACTTCTAAAAATGAGTGGCTTGTGTCAGGTTGGAGCCGCTGGTACAGCTGGGAGTGGGGCGAGGTGGAGGGGTGCGCGCGCGCGGCGCGAGGCGGGGGGGGCGCGCTGTGCCTGCCGCTGTACGCCGCGCGCGTGCAGGACGCGTGCGACGCGCGCCTGCTGGCCGCGCTGCACGCGCGCACCGCCGCCGCCACGCCCAAAGCTCTCTCCATCACTCTGCCCACCGCCGGCTCCTTCCAGGTAACTAACTCTTCCATACCGGGATCACTATTCATTCCTAAACATACCGTGCCTGCTGAACAGACGTGGATTATGTCAAAACTCCGGTTGCTTGAGCGACCAAGCAAGTGCCGGGGGGCCGTTTTGACATAATCCATCACCAGGCGGAGTGGTGACGCATTGTAGGTGATCAAAGTACACAGAAGGAAGCTAGTCGACTCTTACGACTCCACGGACTAAGTTGTAAAGATTCTTACGGCGCGACTCTCAAGGCGGGACTCTCAAGGCGGTTACTGTGTACCGGGAGCTTTACTTTACAGTTTCAGCGACCGATGAATATTCATAAGGTTATTTCCTCCAGTGGGGGACATGACAGTGAGGGTCGCGCTAGACCGAGGAAACGACGGCGCGACGAACTAAACGATAGAGCGTGTTTAGTTGTGTGACCAAAGACATTTATTTGTCCTAGTGTGTGACCAAAGACAGTGGTTAAATTGTCCTAGTGTGTGACGCATGACGGATCGGCCATGCCTTTATCCAACAGCTCGCCGTTTTGCGCGTTGCCAAAGTTGAGAGCTAATTTTAATTTAAATTTATTAAGTTATGATTAAACTACACTACACTTCTGTATCTTCTCTTTTCCGGAGAGTAACCGAGTTACCTGTTGCAGGCCTACGCATCAGCTTTCTCTGCGCTACCCGACATCGACACGCCGCAGCTGCTCGGGCTGCCCGCGAACTGCCGTCTCGCCTGGGAGAAGAATGCTGCCAAGTATATCGTCGGTATTCTTAAAGGTAGACTTCCTTGTTTTGTCCTATTTGATTGCTTTGCTAGATCTGCGCGTAGATTGGACGCGCCCTTTTAATACCCTCTATTTCTTCATTCGATCGCGCGCAATCTCTTGCACGATTGCCGCAAAGATCAGCTATGATACCATCGCGTCCCAGAGAGAGACGCATTATGGTGGGTACAGACCAAGCGAGCGAGAGCGAGCGAATGCAAACGAGTGTGATTCGACGATCGGTAAGTTCGTTCCATTTTTCTTTGGTGTAGCGGCAGCCGCCGGAGCTTGCTTTCGCAATGACGTCCACACGGGTTCTTGTGCGTTCGTTCTTTAGCCTTCGCTTGCTCTCGCTCGCTTGGTCTGCACCCGGTATAAGACAACGACCGGTCGACAATTATTACCTTTCTCATTCACCTTCCAGAACTGAACACAACAGTGACCGCACACGAGAGCAACACCAGCCCCGCTCCCCTGAAGGCACTGCTCGGCGTCTGGAAGAAATGCATGTCAGGGTCGCCTCTGCTGAGGGGGAGTGGGGTGATGGAGGGGGGCGGCGCGGGGTGGTGGGGCGCGGTGGCGGGGGGCGAGCTGCAGGCGGCGGCGCGCGCGGCGCGGGCGCTGCACGCCGCGCTGGCGCAGCAGCGGAGACACACGCGGCACATGCACGAGGTGACGTGCTACGATACCCTATAGTACCTAAGTATTAGTTTTTACCTTTGGCCGATCTGCAGGGGTATTTTAATTCATTCGATTCGAATCCGACAGATCTATAAAACGCTATTTTGATTTCGCCTCGGGTTGATGATCGAAATAAGGAGCTCCTCCTCATTGACATGGCCGTTAGTCAACAGATTCGCTTCGGATTTCCGATCATCAACCCGACGCGAAATCAAAATAGCGTTTTATAGAGTCGTCGGAATCGAATTCGAATAATCCATCGGATTCGGAAACAAATCGAATGAATTAAAATACCCTGCTGGCCCGAGCTCGCTTCGCTGGCCACACTAGAACTGCGTGTCAACACAAGACATACAGCGTGGCACGCTTCGCTCGCCGCACTGACATGACCGTGGGTTCTATCAATTACGACCTCTCCCGTTCGGATTGGTTAATGTACCTATACCTACCTGCCTACTACTGCACAATACTGTTAGATCTAACAGTATAAATATACATATAAGCTGCTGCACCTACATTGTTAAATCTCGTGTGAGTACCTACTTGTTCCGTCTCGCTTCTAACTCATTCAATATCTATAGCTTACGGTGACACCTGACTATACAGAACCTTATTCCGGTTTATGTGACTTGAGATCACTCATGTAGCAGAAGAGCAATATTAACTAGACTCAATTAATTTTATTTTTTTAAGAATGGCCTTTGCCCACCAGTGGGATAATTTCGGCTACTAATAATAATAATAATGGTGTTCTTATGTGCAAATATAATATAACGTACGACTCCATTGTAGATATTGTGTATTGTGGTGCAAACTAAGTTTGAACAAGGACAGAACAACACAGTAGTTTGAACAAGACAGTAAATAATATTGTATTGTTAGGTCCCTGAAGAGTGGCAGCTCCTGTGGTCCGGGCCGAGTGCGCCCGACGCCTACATCCGCGAGTTCGGGTTCCGCGCGCGCGCCGCGCTCGCCCGCATGGACGAGGCCGGGCCCGCTGGGTACTTGCCCAAAGGTACGGCTATAGTCTACGACTTCACTGACCCGCGACGCCGGAGCGATGGTCCGCCTGCGACGCCGGAGGTTGCGTGTTCGATTCACACCGCACGACAAAATCAAAATCAAAAACTATATATTTCCCTAAATTCAATAAATGTACACTTAGAAAAGCTCAAATTTTAAAACTTAACACTGTCACGGAAAAAAAGTGATATTTTTGATTTCTGTCGCTTCAGTATGTTCGATACATCGATCACGTAGGTTATGGATATTAGCATCATCAGCAGTTTGACCTAAGTAGGTTACTCGTGCCGCGAGCGCGGACCGGGCGCTGCGGTGGTCAGTGCATCAGCAGCAGCCATTTCAACCGCACTCATTAACATCATATTAGTCGTAGTTTTATACAATATAGCTTTTGTACCATAAACTCGGCTTTTATATGAGCATCCCGGGAAGAGCTAGCCGCGATTCCTACACAGTATGTAGGCTAAAATAAAAAAGCGACGAAGAAACCTTTAGCCTGTTAGTTGTTATTTTTCGAGTTGGAGCAAAACCCGTCCCAAGCTTGTTTATCCTCTAGATAATCTGGTATTTTATAGAAAGCCTTTTTGCACAGCAAGGCTTAGACAATTTGTTTGAATTTATTTACTGATAATTTTTGCAACTCTAGGAGTTTTGTTGTAAAAGCGTATACATTGCCCTTTAAAAGATACATAAATTTTGTGTAGCCTGGCTGTGGGCACAGCGAGCTTATGTTTGTTTCTGGTATTCAAATTATGTTTATCGCTATTTTTAGGGAACCGTTTGATATTTCTATGAGTGTAGAACAAGTTTTCATAAATAATGTACCTCTCACACTCTGGGTAATTATATAACTGGTTCAAGTCCCGTCAAAGTCGAAAATATTTGGGATATTATTTGATTTCTCAGATTATGCTGTGTCTGCTGAATTCGTTTATGTATTCTATGTCAATGTTTTCGTTGTATTACAGAAATAGATCTGCGCAGTTTCCTGGAGCCGCGGCGTGCCATTTGGGCGCTGCGCGCGCACACCCTCGCGGATATGAAGGAGGCGCCCGAGAACCTGGTGCTGGTCGGCACTTTCGGACCACCAGGTCAGTTCAGAGAGGGAGATAACTGTAGGCAGTATTGTAGCATTTTTAAACCCCAACAAAAACGAGGGGTGTTATTTTATTTTATTTTATTTTCGATGGAAAACAAACAGCTTGTATATCTTAGGTAAATGAGACTTTGGTGGTAACTAAAGCTCAAAAGTTTTCACATATAAAACTTAAATACTTATGTTAAAACTAAAATTTAATTAATCTTATACAAGTAATGAAATAAATGAGCACACTCCGTTAAAAGTGGTTTACCTGCTCGATAACAAATATGTAGTTGTTTAGGTAGTTTTTAAGAGTCACATAAATCTAGATAACCTTAAATAAGTTTTTTTTTAATTTAATTAGAAACATAAGATAAGTTTGATGTGTGCCTGTAGCATGGTTTCGATTGGAAGGGGCTTTACCTGGTACGAAACACAGACGCCAAAGATACACATGTTATCGGCGAGTGTAGCGAGCCGCGAAATTCGCGAAAGAGTTGTATTTTTGTTGTAACAGTTGAATAATTTATTTTAGATACGAGCGGATGCGTGTTGGTGACCGGCCTGGTCGTCAGCGGCGCCGGCGCGGGGGAGGACGGCCTGCAGCCGGCCGCGGAGCGCGCGCCGCCGCTCGCAGCCGCGCCTCGCATCGCACTCAAGTACCACAAGCAGGTAGCCCCTCCTCATGAGCGCACATACGTCAGCGGCGCTGTTATAAAGCTTATTTTATGTTTAAATAAATTTACCTAAGTATAATGTCGAAATCTGAATTGACACCAGTGTCAGATCTCTAGCCTAAAATGTTGTGTCCATGATTCGTGTCTGTCGGTCTCTTTGCAAATGGAGGTCTGGCCCCCAAACCCCCCTTTAACTGTAAAAAAGCTGTTTGCGGCAATAAATGTTTTTCTGTCTCTTATAGACACGTAGGTACATGCTTACGTTACCTTACCCTTTCCCCCAGAGCAAGGACAGTCCGCCGGCTCCGGAGGGGACGCTGGACGTGCCGGTGTACAACAACGAGTCGCGCGAGGAGCTGCTGTTCCTGGTGCGGCTGCCGCTGGCGCGCTCCCTGCCGCGCGAGGACGCCGTGCTCAACGCTGTGGCACTGTTTGTTGCACCTCTACACTAATCTGCCATATTTGAATTAGTGCTGTGTGGCAGCGGTGGCGCCGTGATATGCGACGACCTTAACTGTTCAACATCCATGCTCTATGCAAGAAACTTAGTATTACTGCATGTTTTCATGATAGGAAGTATTTGTTTATAATAGGAAAACATTATTAATTTATTCTTAGAATAAAGTAAAAGCATAAAAATTTTTATCATTCTTTTATTTAAAATCACAAGCATAAATTAAAATTTTTGGTTTCTTTGGTTTCAAATAAACCTTTTTCTTAAAGTTACTGAGTTAAAATCACAATAATTAAACATAAAACGAAGTAGCTTAATAAGAGTTGAGTATAAGTCGCGGAAATAAAGATTAGGCGATATTAAAAATGACCGCCTCTTTCATTTGGAGCAAAGATCTAAGTGAGACAGCATGAGAGAGCAATAAATTTAATCATCAATCAGTCTTTATCTACGAGACTTACATCCGTGGTTTTCATTGGGGCAATCCCAACCCAATGAAAAACAATGAGTAATTATGTCCTATACATAATTACGTACTTATAGGAATGTCTTTTTTTAACTCAACAGTAGGTAAAATCAACCATAAAACTAGCTCCTTCATAAAATAAAAATGGTCTAGGTTCATGTATGTTCTCTTATTATTTCTATCACTGAGAAGAACAGATTTACAATTGCAATGATAGTGATGTAGCACTGCACATAATCCCGTAAACATCGTTAGGTACTAATCTAAAATTACAATTTATACTAACTAGCTTAAGTCTGGTAAATACACTAGCCAAACTCGATGTAGAATGTTTGTAAACCACCATGCTTAAACTAAAATTCACGCTGTTGCCGCGTCTTTTTATATCCAACTAGCTGCGCCCGCGTGAATATCATACAGATTTCTGAAATTTATTGCACACGTAGTTTGCGTAATTTTGTAACAATAAAAAATACGTGATTCATTATACGTTATAGTTTATTTACATTTTGCGTGGATCGAACCAAGGAATAATAATTTCGCATAGAAACTTTACTACCCTTTTCAACCCCCTCTGTAGTAAATTAAAAAAAAAATTGGTTGTCTGTAAAGTCGGTTTACTGACGATAGTTGAACGTGACAACTCAGAGCGAGGTAACGCCGCATGACGAGGTAACGCCGCATGACGTCATGTTTTTTCGTGCGTGCAGCCGGCTCTATCGAATTATAAGACGTTGTCACGTCAAAAGATTACTATGTGTTATTGTAGAACCTAAACTATCTACATAGGTACCATATTTCATCCAAATCGGTTTAGTAGTTACCGAGATACGTGGTAACAAACTTTCACACAAACTTTCGCATTTATAATACACACAAATATGTATTATAGTACAGTAGGATTAACATTACTTGTCGATATGAGATCCTTCCTTCAATAAATATTGCTTACAATTATATCTGAAACTCGACGTGGTCATGGTTTGTTCACAAACATTCTACATCGAGTTTGGCTAGTGTATAGTAAAACTAGGAAGGTAACGTTAATGTCTTTGCTGTGTCTTGATCTTCGCAGAGTTTGCAGCGAAGATTGTAGAATATGTTCATGCTGCTAGCGCAGTTTGATTTTTTACTTTCGTAAACGAAGACATTGCTGAAACAAAACATAGTAAAATAAACGTTTAATCACAACGTAAATTCAAGGTTGCCTGGAAGAAATCGCTTCTAAGCAGCATGGCCGCCCATTATACCTGTAATGTTTATACAATAGTAATTGTAGTTGCATGGAATGTTTCTTTTTACTGACGTGACAACGTCTTATAATTCGATAGAGCCGGCTGCACGCACGAAAAAATGACGTTATGCGGCGTTACCTCGCTCTGAGGCGTTCCATGCAAGGCTTGAAGTGCAAGCGAGAGCGCTCGACATCCGTCTCTCTCCTACTTGAGTGAGCGATGCGTCTGCGTGGACAGCTGCTATACTATAGTACATTTACATGTTTTGATCGAGTATCAAATGCTACCATTCCTTCAGTATTTTTTTATATTATAAACTTAAGACGTTGTCACGTTCAACTATCGTCAGTAAACCGACTTTACAGACAACCAATTTTGTTTGTTTTTCTGGTGTAGGTACCTACATTAGAGCATTTTTGTAATGTAATTTAAGTAGGTACCTAAGCATTGTAAATTAGTTTCACTAAAACAGGACAAGATCGCAGCTGCGGGCGCCGCCGCCACGAGTGACCGTTTCGAACTTAGAGCGATACTGGAAGACAAGTAGGTACATCGAAAACACTTTACGTACCACACAGAGACAACAATAACAAAATTAAAAATTTTAGAACACCCCGACAGATTTTCATAAAACATGGCTAAGAACACTCGGGATAAAATTATCTATGCCACAAAAAAACTAAAGGAAAATCGGTTTATCCGTTTGGGAGCTACGATACCACAGACAGACACGTTAAACTTATAACCACTCCTCTCTTTTTGCGCCGGGGGTTAAAAAAAAGGTATAAATAGATGGAGTACAAAAGGCAGCCTTAGCGCTATGAGCGATGACTCTTCCAGGCAACCTTGGGATGGACTGGTCCCATATTAGGTATAAATGTAGATAAAGTCTATCAACTGGTGTCAAATTTAAGATAATTTGACACAAGTTAGACAATAAAATGCTCGCCGCTGCGTCGCTGGCGGCCGCTGCCATCCTAGTGTGAATTGACCTACCTATAACGGTACCGCCTATCCTACTAATTATGCATAAAGCGCGCGAGACGCCGCAGAAAGCAGCCAGTAACTGATGGAAGTAGGTGCAATTCGAGAGTGGGTATGGTAGGTATAGGTACCAACCTATATGGACGGTGACGACGTGCGTACAAATGCCGTGCACGACGAACAGGCTCAGCAGAGTCCCAGTCGCGGCGCAGATCACCAGCATCCAAACGTACGACAGCGACATTAGCTTCCAGCTTCGGGTGTGTGGTGTGACGCACTGCCCATCCCAGGTAGAATCGTTGATCAATCTGGAATAGTACATTGTACATATAGGCGAGAAAGAGAACGCGAGTGTGTTATTTGAGGCCCGAAGCGCAGCCGAGGGCCTTAAAACACACGAGGTAGAAATCGCACTTTCTCCCGAGTGATACATAGTCCTTTATACCTGCTACACTTCGAGGAAAATCATCGTTTTAGAATCTTCAAAATCACTCGATTAAATTCAAATTGTAAACTCAAATGTAGCAATAAATACCCACGCGCACGTGCGATTTACGTATTATAGTAATTTAATTATTGTTCCGAATAAGGAAGAGGCCTTTTTGTCGTTTAACCTATTATAAAAATAACCATAGCTACCGGCTGACATTTTAGAAAATTAAAAACGTAACACGTTAGAAATGCGTTCCTTAGAGTTTTTTCTCTCGCTTAACGCGTGAGAAATTAAATTCCATAATTTTCCGTCCCGCATTTGACGTACTTTTTACATTATATTTGGAAAAGGAATAAGCAACTTTCTTAATCTTATAAAATCTTTATTGTACATAAATAAAACGTCCGTCAAGTTAGCAGCCCTGTCACGGAATTTGGTGGTTTCAATTCAACTATGCCATTATAGTGCATGAAATAGTGGATCCCGATGCCCTAAGTAAAATAAATAGTGCCCCAGTACTTTAGGAGATATTTACACCTTCTTTCACTGAGGCTGCTATCTTGACGTCAATCTGGCAGCCCCGCTGATTTCGACGAATCTATAGCGAGATAGGAATCATGAACTATGCCAATTAACTGTGCTCTACATTATCTAGTTCCCCTGCAAAGCTCAGAAATAGACCTCTTGCGGTTTAAGAGATTTTTGACTCTGAACAGTACCTACCCATACGGAAAACAAAACGGGATCGCGACAACATTTAAAAATTTAAAGCTGGCGCGATTGCCTTTTGTTTTTTTCATACAATTACCCGCGCTGGCTAGCGGGGCGCATGGCGCGGCGCGAACAAATACAATAAAGGCACAAAAAAGAAAAGGGGATCGCGCCAGCTATTAAAATTTTATCTATACCTACCTACGACAGCGCCCCATATTGGGTACCTACCTAATGCAGATTTTAGATGCATGAAGTGAAAGCCCATCCACACGTCACAAAAGTCCAGCCTTGTTTCACCATTTCGTGTAGGTATACCTACAAGTTAAATGCAGTTGGCAGCAGGCATGCTTCCTAGGTAGGCAAGCCGGCAAATAGAAACTTACCCCTTCAAACACGGTCCACATTGATCGCCAGATTTAATGCAAGCGTTCTGAACTGAAGATGGGCTTCTTCCGAGGTTTTCGCAGCGAAGGCATTCATGACAGCTTTGCGTCCGCTCCACGCAGAAGTAACCAGTAATGCAATGAACGTCTTCTACGCATGACACAGGCTGCGGGTTGATATCGCGGGCAGCCATAAGAACTAACAGTGCGAACCTGAAAATGATGTACCTACCTAAGTAAGTACGGTAGGTATGTAAGTAGGTATTTATGACTTGCCGCCTTCAAGGAGAGCTCAACAAGACAAGACCCTGTGCTTTTTGATCAAGATCAAGCAGTAAGACTTCCGCAAAGTCGAAAATGCGGGCTGTTTTTTGTAAATGTATGCATGTATCAGGTACCTACCTACCTAAGCAGACTAATAAGTCTTTGTACCTATTTATAAAGGGTGACGCGTAAAGGTCGTAGCACACGTATCAACTCGGAAAGGGATCGTCACCGTATCAACTCGAGCCGTTCACTATTAGTTATATGAAACTCCCTACGGCAAAGCACACTAATCGGAATCGTAACGTTATCGCCGCGTGAATATAATAGCTGAGCGTGAGCAAATACAAAGGGCAGACCAAACCATTACCGAATCCAGACATGCGCGCAAAATAAAGCGCTTTATTATTAGAACTTAGAAGATGCAGGGCGGGCTAAGAGCTTTGGTAGACATTTTCAGCACTGATTGTAAGAAATTCCAATGCTATAAGCGAGTTTTAACCCTACTTGTAATTTTTTTTAATGAGCTTTACCCATCTTAACTTAGGAATACTCTTTGCATGGAAAGTTAGTAATACCTACCAATTGTTTTATCATATCGAAATCTCATTGAAGTGGGCAAGTTTTTTATTAGTCAGTCACTCAGGTGGCCATACATTTTTTTTTCACCTCAAGAGGTTTAACTTTTGAAAAAAATTAGGAAAACACATTTTTATTTGGCATGTTGTAAAAGAAAAAGTGTTCTTTTGGCACACAAATGACAGTTAGCATTTGATAGCACAGTTATCCCAGAATGCTATAACAAAAACAGATTGACAAAATTGCTTGATTTGTAGTCTTGGCATCGAAAAGAATGGACAAGGGTAAAAAAAGTTAAAAATTTCTAAAATTTCCAATAACTTGAAAACCGTGAGACTTTTACTGGGTACAATTTTTTATTTTCTGAACAGTTCTGATGCCCCCTGCCCGTAGGTGAAGTATTGACCACTCTACGCCTCACCCTGTATAATCTGAATAGAGTAGGAGAAATGAAAAAATAAGGTGCCTACCCACATTGTATGCAAAGCCACTGTCCAGTGTCCAGCCCCTTGAATTTAATGTATTAATTGGAACAATATTTTTATCATGTTTTATGCAATATTTTTTTCTAATAGGTATCTATAAGTTAGGTAGCTAACCTATGCCAACTTTACCATTTATAATGTTTATCAATTATCATAACTAGATAGAATATGGGATAAAGATTTGAAATAAATATTTAGTTTTATTCAAAGTTTTATTAATTTAGATTATCAAATAGTAAAAAAGTGTGTTTTTATCCCCAAATACTCAACGGCGACTCTTGAGATGTAGGCATGTCTCAAAAGACAAATTTATGACCAATTTTCATAAATCTGAGTTGCGTTTGAGTATTGAGGATTTAATGCAGCAAGTTCATTCATACTGTGCTCCAGAAACAGAATGTTAAACTAGCAAGTCCTAGCTTTTATTCTATGATGGATGTTACATACATGTACTTAGAAGGAAAATATAATAATACCTACTTAAAAAATTAGCCACTTTTAACTGGTTATAATTACAACTGAGATCAAACTCTTCTGTACCATGGATACTACTCATCAGAATAAAACCTTAAATTATTTTTCCTCGCACCACTCGTTCTCCTTGCGGACTTGCTCCTCCTCAGCAGCTGTGAAATCATTCTTGATGTTGAAAGTCTTACGAATCTCCTCTGGGGTCTTTCCTTTGATCATGTTTCCAACTGTTTTGCATGTCACATCCAGTAGTCCTTTGATATCCAAATAGTTAGCAGCCAAAATCAATTCAAACAAAGTGCCCTGATCTACTTTTAGAAAATCAGCATCCCATGATGAAATATCATCGGTGCGTTTTTCTTTGTTCTCGTCATCTTCAGGTAAGGGAGGATCGTCTTTGTGATACGTTGCCCATTGGATTACTTTCTTCAGAATAGCGGAGTTTACATTGGGAAGAGGAACCACTTCCTCTTCATCGTCTTCCATGCCCAAATCCTCTAACATCGTCTTGATTGTGACGGAGCATTTTGCTATTTCAACATCTACTACGAACACCTCGTTATCGGATGACTGCAACTTGATGTTAGGCATCTGTAAACAAAGATCACAAGGATTTATCTGTCTCAAAAGTTTACCCAAGGAGTTTACCTAGGTACCTACGGTATATAAAAGTGCTCTGTGCCAAGGAGCCTGGCGCCATACTATTTATTGATCTGTGATGTTAAATAAAATTAGTTCCTGCTAGAGAACTTATCAACTTACCTTCTCCTTCTCTCGTATTGTAAGATAAGAGCGCGCTCGTAGAGTAGAATTGTTCTGTGTAAGAGCGTTAGCAAAATAAAACCAAGCTCCTTACAATTTTGATGGTAAAAACTTGCTATGCTAACATAACAAACAAGTAACAAACAGTGTTGCCGGCGGTCAAAATTAAAAAGCTCCGATCCGAACGCCAAAATGGTCCGAAACACAGAAATCTAAATACCTAGTGCCTTGTTATTTAGATTTCTGTGGTCCGAAATATGACAAAAAGATCCGTTTTGCAAATTTTGTGTAAAAAAAATCACTTGTAACGGGGATATTTAGACTTCCTTATGAATTTGGTTTAGTGTCAATAATCTTTTGCTAAACGAAACCAAAACAAAATGTATTAGATTTATTCTACCTAATGCACATTAATTATCTACTGTGCTAATGCTATACAAGTGAAGGCTGATATAAACGTTAAAGGAGAAACTTTAGAAATAGTAGAAAGTACCGTATTCTTAGGAATCACCTTAGATAATAAACTTCAATGGGGCCCACACATAGATAAGCTATCAAAGAGACTTAGTTCTGCAGCGTATGCAGTCAAAAAAATCCGTTATCTTACAGACGTGGATACATCTAGACTTGTTTATTTCAGCTACTTCCATAGTATTATGTCTTATTATGGTATACTGCTGTGGGGGAACGCTGCAGATATTAACACCGTATTTGTGCTGCAGAAGAGGGCTGTTCGTGCAATCTATAATATGGGTCCCAGAGAATCCCTGCGTGATAAATTCAAAGAAATAAACATAATGACAGTACCATGTCAATATATTTATGAAAACTTATTGTACACTCTTAAAAATATAAATCGGTTCCCTAAAAATGGCGATAAACATAATTTGAATACCAGAAACAAACATAAGATCGCTGTGCCCACAACTAGGCTACACAAAATTAATGTATCTTTTAAAGGGCAATGTATATGCTTCTATAACAAAACTCCTAGTGAGTTGCAAAAATTATCAGTAAATAAATTCAAACAAATTGTCAAAACCTTGCTGTGCAAAAAGGCTTACTATAAAATATCAGATTATCTAGCTAGAGGATAAAAAAGCTTGGGACGGGTTTTGCTTCAACTCGAAAAATAACAACTAACAGGCTAAAGGTTTCTTCGTCGCTTCTTTACTTTAGTCTACTAACCGTAGCGACAGAAATAAAAAAATATTACTTTATTTCCGTGTCAGTGTTTAGGTCTATAATTTGACCTTTTCTAAGTGTACCTATATTTATTGTATTTATGGAAATAAAGAGTTTTTGATTTTTGATTTTTTTTTAAAGAAATTACCATTAGATAAACGTTTCCATAGAAACAACGCGTGCGAACCCGCGTCAAACGTTATCTAATCTGTGCCCGCGTAAAGCCGCGTTGACACGATCAGAGCCAGCTCGGACCAAGCTCGGACCGAGTGGACTCGTAGGAGTAGCTTCATAAGAGTGTACTAGGATAGCTGTTGATATTATCATAGTTCACTCGGATCATTTTCGTCATTATTCCAATTATTTTTATCCGTTAACATCGAAAAATGACGGATTTAGTGCGAAGTGGCATCGGAATTGTCGCAGACTTGCTGATAGAGGAGCTAAGACGGGAAAGAGATAAGGCATCTCGCAAAAGGAAAAGAATTTGGACTCGCTCTTGGATTCTACGCCGCCGACAACAGGGAGCATCTAACAATTTCCTCCGAGAAATTGCACAGGAAGATCCTGCTTCGTATAAGAATCATCTAAGACTGAATAATGAACACTCAGAGCTCAGACCACTTTTTTTTCGCACGAAACTCTTGGTTGTTGTTATTAGCCGCCATTTTGTTTTCCAACTCGTATACGAGCTAGCTCGGATGAGTAGAACACGGTCCGAGTCTACTTAGATCGGACGCCGTCGTCCGAGTGGGCTCGGATTAGAGGTTGCTACAATCCGAGTTGCGTCCGAGTAGGTATCCGAGTTCACTCGGTCCGAGCTGGCTCTGATCGTGTCAACGCGGCTTTAAGAAATAAAAATTATTTAAATAGATAGGTACACATCATAATAACAACCCCCAGTTAATGTTCATAATCTGGTATTAAAATTATGTTTATGGGAAAAACGTGTAAGGTAGTCGATGTTTTGGGATAAAGAGAAAGTGAAGGCGTACAGTTAACTTTACTGGTCTATCTTTAATATAATTACGAAAGACTAATAACAAAGTGTTGTACTTATACCTTTGCATTTAAGTAGGTATTAGTCAAAACATAAAAATAATCAATTCAATTTTTCAATTTTAAAAGTTCTTTATTAACCCATTAGCTGTCGCTGTACCTGACTGGGTACACCTGATTGTCATTTTTTTACTAGAAAACAGTAAGTTCCAGCGGATCTGTTTTGTTTCATTATAAAAGACAGCAACACTCGCCACTTAAAAATAAAAAAAAATTATGGTAGACAGAATTGTTTTATCCACTTTTTGCTATCAGAAGTTTGACTACGGCACGGTGTGAAGAGGTGAGTACATTGTCAACTATTTATTTATTCTCACTATAAGTAAATGGCATATTTAGTAATAAAATCGTTAGAATACATCTTTATGGTGATTTTGTATAATAAATCAGATTGTTATTGCTTGTTATGGCTGAATTATTACGTTATAAATGATACTGTACCCAATCAGGTACAGTGGCCATATCCCTACATGAAATTCCCATGTTTTTTTCAGATTCCTAAATGAACGGAAATCGTTTCGTTATTGAAAATAACTACAAAGGACTTCAAGATACCCTAGACGCTGTTATGCAGGATATTGATGATGATGGCAAGTATGACTTAGCCATCATACCTCCTGATCCTGACGTAGTCACGGACGAAGAAGAACCTGGTGCTGAGGAGGTTATTACTGCCAGACCTATGCCCTAAAATGTACCAGGTAGTGTTGAGGTATTTACAAACGACGAAAGTAACAATGCTAGCAGTGATGATGAACTGTTGGCTACAAAGCCTTCCATCGCAACAGCAAACTCCGGTGTAGCGTAAATGTTCCACCACGCGTGTACACCATGGCTATAAATTTTGATTCCATTGAGCTGATGGGAGTGCTTGGTAAAACGATGGTGCCCAATAAAACGAGAGAGGCCTGACGTTGATATTCCGCATCTATTCCAGACTTATAATAAAAGTATGGGAGGGGTCGATGAGCTTGACCAGTCGATATCGCTCTATAGAATTGCAATTCATGGAAAGAAGTGGTGGTGGGTTCTTTTCACTTAGGTGCATGGTGGACATGGCTATTGCAAATGCTTGGAATTTACATGTTCTAAGCAGAGAAGACAAAATGGACCGCTTGATGTTTCGATGTAGCATCGCTAGGTTTAATCTACGTCAAAGGATCCAGAAGAAGGCAAGAGTTTCTTCATCCCTGGTGCCAGGATTGCCTCAAGATGGGTCAGGACACTATCCAAGAAAGCTGGAGAAACCACTGCGATGTGTTATGTGCCACTAGAGCGCACTGGCAGTGCAGAAAATGTCTTAAAACGATTTGCATTGAAAAGCCGTGCTTTGAAAAATTGCTCCTATAAGTGGCCGTTGTACCCAAATGAGTACACCCCCCTCACCCCCTGAAAAGTTGTTATATAATTTTTTTTTTGAAAGAATTATTTTGTTTAGCCCCTAAGTGATATAGAATTAAAGTATTTGTGGTAAAATTACTTCTGGTTTTTATTTGGCCACTAATGGGTTAAATAAAAATAGTAGACGGTACATTTCCAGTGTGAGTTTAAATACCTAGAAAAAATACATCATAAAAACATTTACAGCGTTTTCTATAAAAATAATCACCAACATTGAAACAGTAGGTACTCTTGACACTCAGAGTTTTCTTAACAAGAGTTGTTCTTTAGATTACAAACTTTTACTAAACTCACTTTTTGAATCAGCTTTTTACAAAAAAATCATAAGTTTTAGTAGCTACGTTTTTATTCATATTTTTAAGATTTTTACCCTAAAACCTAATTATAAATAATCAAAAACACAAGGGTTTTTACAGTAATCAATCAATCTTTAAATGTTTAAGTACCATGAATTTTTTGCGCTTAGGTACCTAAAGCTCTCAAGGTTCCACTCTCGAATTCAATTTTCAAATGTCATCTGAAATGTAGGAAACTTCTCTTCTTAGAAATCAAATAATATCGCAAAATTTCCGACTTCGACGGGACTTGAACCCACATCCTTCCCTCAGTACGGGAATGTGCTAACTACACCACGCGGTCAAGTGACGTAGCAGTCGAAAATTTGTGGGACTTCCTACGGACTCTAGCGCGTTGTTAAGTTAGCTCCATCCACAGGGGAAACTTTGAAGTTTATCCAATCCTGTTCAAAGACAGACATTTTGTTCGTTTTACGCTCGGAACAACTGTATCGCATTGCCCAATTCTAAGGTTTTTGTTATTATTAGGTATAATAAAATCCGTCGAAGTCGAAAATTTTTGGGATATTATTTGATTTCTTAGAAATTATCCAGAGTGTGTACGCACTATAATAACAAAAACCTTTTCTTTTTATTATAGTAATAAGTAATAGTCTTACGTAAATCTTCTCTGAATTATCAGGCACATGAAAACGGGCAATACCTATATTGGTTGCCGTTAAGAGAAGGGTCTGAACTTCTGAAGTAGCAATTTAAAACAAAAAACACAAAAAAACAAACACCTGTAACAAATTAAGGAATAATGAACATAGAGTCAGCAAATACTTAATCAAAATCTTTTGAGTGATTTAAATATTGAAATTTTATACCTTTGCCAATTCTGTTTTGTTTAAATGTACATAAATCTATGGTATTAGGTACTGGTTCAAGCTACTCATACGTATTGTAGGGTAAAACACCCGGTAGTCAGCCCCGCACCAGTAGTCAGCCTTTACAGACATTATTTCGATATAAATAGTGTTGAAATTTGTGTACACCTGTAAAATAACGTTCAATCGAATCCAAGTCTCATTATTGGCTAATACGCACACCTCCGAACCAATAGCATCACGGGTTGACGAGTTACAGTCATTCATTTGCACTGTCGCCAAGGATATGACTAAATGCGTCACTTTTTCAATTTTTTCTTAAGGCGAGGATTCCCGAGATGTGATGATTGCGAGTAAGTGAACAAGACGGTGCGCAGGCAGCCGAGCACGATTTTGTAGGTATTTAGGTGTTTTGAAAAATATTTGTATGGCATATAAAAATATTTTCTAGTGATGCACTGCGTAATAACGTTTGCAATGTTTTGGTAAACATTTTGTGTCATTTTATTCATTTTTCTATTCACACTGATCATTAAAAGTTTCATTTAGAGGTAACTTTGATATTTTTTTCGATCGGGTGAAATATCACCAATCGTGTTTTTGTCTAGTGATGCACTAGAAAATATCCTCAACTATAATATGTATGAATTTCAAAACTATAGGCCTTATAGTTATTGAGGTACGGACAGTTAAAAACCCCGAAATCCGGGAATCCTCGCCTTAAGGAAACGCGTTCGAGTTTTCGGTAAGTTTTTGTGTGTATTTGTTGTTATTTGTGGTGGATTGTTATACTGTGTTACAATAAAATGTTTATTTTGTGATAAAATTAACTATTACATGCATTTTATTTGTTTATTACGTTGTAATTTAGGTGGCTGACTACTGGTTTTTTCAAATTTCTCTTGTATGTAGTTGAAATTAACGGAGCGAATAATCCCAATTGTGCTCATTAGATTGGGCTTAACTCTTATGAGACGAAAAGTGTATTTTACCAGTAGTCAGCCGCGTAGAAATGTCAGGGGCCGACCAATGGGTCTACAAATCCAGTAGTCAGCCATTATTAGTCCTGTTGCAGAAAATAGCACCTTATAGCCTTTCAATTAGGGCTAAATTTATTCACGGTTATCTTAGCATGAAAATCATAATATGATTTTCATGCTATGTTTTAGAATTCCATCATGTTAACAAGACCAATCCAATGGCAAAAAACAGAATCAGGTGTACTAACTATAGAGAGGAATTGACTAGCTACACAGAAATTAATGACTGAAAGAATATTGGATGTGACAGTTATTTGCACTGTATGGTATCATTTGCAATGTACTGAATTCGCTGGAGACATATTAAATGAAAACATCGTTATACGTCATTAATTAGGTATAATAATTAAAATTCTAGGTGACGAGAGAGGCTGACTAGTGGGTAAGAGATGGCTGACCTCTGGAAAAATGAGGCTGACTACTGGTGAAAAGTGCAATTATTTGTTTAATGTTGATTTTTTCTATAAATCTATAAAAATATAAGATTTTGTTATTGTCTTTAGTAAATATAATAAACAACCTTTCGGAGAATAACGATTGTTTTTATTCATAGTGTTTTATATTGAAATTACAGTTGATTCAAATTTGATTCCTCACTAAAAGGCTGACTAATAAATAATAAATAAATAATAAATAAATAATGCTGGACAATTCACACAGCATTATCTAGCCCCATGGTAAGCAAAGCTTGTGTTGTTGTGTTATGTGACTAAGTACTGGGTGTTTTACCCTACTCGATGCACGAAATGCAACAAAAGGTTTAAGTATGTATTTTTTTCGCCGGGTAGCAGAACGCACGAAATGAGACTTACTTGGTTGTTTACTCCAAATTGTCGACGCACGAAATGCAACTAGGTAATCCTTACCCCGATGCACCTTACCTACATTTATTGTTTAGGTAGGTCATTGATGTAGTACATCAATGAGGTAGGTACTTACATACGGAAATAAAGAGTTTTTGATTTTACGGTTCAATGATAGATAAATAGGTAGGTAGGTACCTGTCTTTCAGGTCTCATATGACCTGAAAGACAGGTAGGTACATAAAAAACGCATAATTTAGCGGTACCTAGGTAGGTACCTACTTGCAAGGCAGAAGCCGATTATTAGGGTGAAATCATACCCAGTAAGAATAGGAATATTTAAATAAGATTAAGTATGTGTAATTACACTTACAAAAGCATTTTTTTCAGAGCCATTAACTATTAAGCGTCTCCAACAAACTGCCACTGCAGTGCAACACAATATCCTAAGTCTGCACTAACCACCACAATGCACTTCACCAGTAACGACTACAACAGCGGAAAGATATTTTAAAACTGAGGGGAGGTTTCGTTTCGTGTTTACAACAGAACAGTGGACCCATGAGACAGACATGGCGCAACTTGTAAACAAACAATCTCTCGTCTCGTTGATCAAGTTTGGATCAAGTTACGACATGTCGCTAAGCGAGCCGCCCGCCGCGCCGCCGCCGCCGACCGCCGCCGCCGCCCCACCTACTACGTCACTCGGAACTTGCGAGCTTGATAAGCTCTTTGTAGAATATAAAAATAACCCCTGTCTAAGCGGTAAGGTAAAGGAAACGTTTTGGGTAAACGTAGGAAGGTATAAAAAATATTTAAGTTAAAAAAAATACAAATTATCAAATAAACATTTTTATTTCGAATGAAAACGTTATGCACATTCAAAATTAAATTAACACTTCATAAAACTTATACTTGCACCTAAGTTCACCAAAATAATCATTGTTGAAAACATTAATTAAAATATAAGAACCAATTTTGTTGTGTATCAAAATTAAAATGAACTAGGTAGTTAAAGGTACCTACTATGTAGGTACTGCACTTATATTTACCTACTGAAACGGCAAAAGGTATAATTTTGAATGGGTAATACCTAGGTATACATAGAAAAATTACGCTAATTAATCTAAATTTGAAATACCACGAGGGCATTCGTTTTACGCTACCTACGAGTAACCATCAGAAACTAACGCTAACCCAAATTCGATTATTTGCCATAATGCCTTTTCACACACACTGGTTGCCGGGTAGCCGGTCCCGCGGCGTCGAAATGTTTGGTAGGTACCTAGGTTTGCAAATTACGCGACAAAACGTGTGAAAGGAAGTTATCGTAGTATGTACGCTTTGTAGCTTTCTTACGCGGGGCGTAATGTATGGGCATGTGCCCATGCCCATACATTAAGCCGCCGCGCGCCGCGCCGGTAGGTATGTACCTACTACGCCACGTGTGAAAGGTACTGTCCGTCCATACACTTCCCCGCCGGGTACCCCCCGGCAACCGGGACGCATGAAAAGGCACTGAGTAGATATTATTGTAATAAGATGAAGATATGGGATTATTCACTAAATCTTTGCATGCAAGTATTTTTTGATGACGCGTGTATATTCAGTTCGGCGGGTGACGAAACATCTTTACGTTTTTGAGATAGCGTTAATTCCGTGTTTTTGTATGTTTAATATTGATCCAGTAATCTATGTGGTGATAGGACTAGTTAATCTTTGATAAATATCGAAGTGGTTTAGCGTTTAATGTAATATAATATTAATTGTTCTAAATTCACAAGTGACGAGTTAAAATCACTTCAAGTGTTAACACTTGTATAAACAAAACCACTTCAATATGTATGAGTAACCACCACTTAGAACATTCCATCACTAAACTGTTGTTATCAAACACAACAAATAGTGGATTACTACGTTTCTAATCTAAAATAAAATAAATCAATATTAATGTTACTTAACTATTAATAGCTATATTTCGCCTATTGTGTGTGATATAACTGCATCACAGCCTAGACTTGACTTCTTTATAGGCAACATGTGTCGTTTGCCACTTCTCTGCCAGTGTCCGCTCGTAGACATAGTCATGGAATGAAGGCGTGGTAATAATGATAATAATATGAGCGGTAAATTTTGAAAAACTAATGAGATTTTTACCTCGAATAAAAATAACTGAGCTTTAGTACATAATAGCTGTCAGTTGAGCACTTGAGCTACCTGTAGATTGTATGCAACAGTCTGCAGTTGGTGTATTGTTTCAATTGTAAATATTTGATTCTATTATTTGATTGTAATTTTCTTTGTTAATAAAATATTATGTAAAAAAATAATATTAACGTCACATTTGGAAATAAGAGCACGGAAGGAGTAAGGGTATTTAAAGTGGTTAGTGGAGCTCGAAATAACAACAGGTTTTGACTATTTTGTAGGTTCTAGTCTAGGTAAGAGTAATTAGGAAGGCAGATTAGAAGATTTTTACACATTGTAAACTATTTGATTTGAATAATTGCTGAAAGACAGTTTGAATCAATTATAGTTTTGGGAGTCTATCGGCGTAAGTAAAAAATTCTCATAATGTCAATAGACTCCAAAACGACAGTTGATTCGTAGTTTGTTCTAGCGCGGGTTCATAGCCAATGACTTACAATGTGCTCAAAATTTCGTATCTGCTATTTAAATTACTAGTAGAACCTAGGAAATAGTAAAAAAAAATTCGAGCGTCACTAACCACCTTAAGGGGGTATCTACCCTCAAATTGCTTATTTTCAACTCCGTTGGACCTCCATATCTTCCAAACTACTGAATATTTAACTTTGAAATTTATATATGGTAAAGTTCAAGACTTATTCTATCGATCATATGTTTCTAAAACACGATTCCATAAAATTTTCTCGATAGAAAAAAATCGCAAAGTTACCTCTAATTTTTTACTAAAACCCTAATTTCTCAATAAATACAGATGATACGATCTTGAGATTAAGCATAGTAATTGAGCTAAGTATAAAGAACATTTTATATGTTGCCTTTTTTTCAATTAACTATTCTAATGTTTGTGGGGAGCAAATAACTACTAAAAACTTGATTTTTGGGCTTACGCCGCTTTGCTCTGTCCCGCTCCTGTGAACGCGAAATACTATGCCTATCCTCTTCACACAATAACGAGGTAGGGTACCCCCTTAACAAACAATCTCTTTGTTGCATTTCCAGAGAATCCATGACTTTGACAAATCTGCATATCGCAATACTACTTCGAAAACTATTACTATTCGAGTGCTAAAATAGTTTCTATGATTTTTGATGATAATTAGAATCTTATTGCCGTCACATTGTAGATATTGTATACCTAGTTCCTGTAACTAAATATCCCTCAACTGAATAGGTAGTACGTATGTAATTCATGCAAATCAAATATTATATTTTTCTATTGGGTAGGTACCTATTTGATATAAAATCATATTGTATGGCAATGAATAACCGCTTACGTAATTTATTATATTATACTTTTATTTAGATTTAAACTAATCACTTAAATTTGAGCGCGTAAACGGTAATTCACAACAGCATAATCATTATTTACATTTCACTACGGTAAAGATAATTGCACGTAGTCTCATCTCGTAGTCATCGATTTATGCTTGAATAGAGCTTCTGCCAGAGAAAACCAAGGCATAGAACGATGATTGAGTAAGCTTTAATAATACGGCCCGAATTAATATAATTATAATTAAAATTCACACAAACGAATGCTAGTTTAGAGGTAACACTGGTTTGAGTATCAAACTAAACCTTTTATGCATACTGGTTTTACACTGCATGCGCGTTAAATATATTTCTAGGTCTGAAGTCTCGCTCAGTTTTCATAGTGTAGAAAGAGATGCCCTCTATTTCAATGCAGAAAGACCGCTGTTAGCTATTTAGTGCTCTGAAGGAGAAGGACAGGCCGAAATAAACTTTATTGCGTAGCTGTTAGAGCCTAAAAAGTGTATTTGGTCCAGAAAGATAGACCAGAAAACCTAATGTATAATGGCTGAGAGCCCTAAAATGTAAATTATAAAACCAATAACATTAAAACATTATTATGCGTTGCGATTATAATACTTAAAACAGAAAGGCGGAAACACTTTAAATTAGATTCTAAGTTTATTTTAAAAGCAGCCCAATAGGCGGGTCGTAATTAGTGAATTTTTTTTGCAACTAAGCTAATACCTACTGCCTACTATATTGTTTTAAAAGCAAGCCGGAAATCTTTAGTTCTGTTGATAAGATAAGACAAAGAAACTGCTTTGTGAATGGGCAAAGCTCAATCAGACAATGCAGTCGAAAGACCATTCAATCCATTGTCAAGACGTTTTGAAAAGGATTTATAACTTAATTCTTGGCATGTTTAAACTTGCAGAAAAATGAGCGTACTTGAGCGTATAATGGGAAAAACCTACATACTTACATATTTTAAAATTAAAATATGATAAAAAATAACATTAAATACTGAACATTAGTCAGATAACTAAAAATATACAACTTCTCACGCTAGCGTGACATGCACACTCGAACATGCTAAAATAAATGCTTACATACACATTAAAGGAAACAAATCTGGCAACACTTTACATACGTGGCGTATTTACTAAATATAATTTGAACTATTCGTTCATTAAGTACCTACAAGCTTATTTTAAAGGGTGTTAGTCAAATTAGTGCACCGTACTGAAGTTCATTCACCTGCTACCACAGATTAATATTCAGTTAATAAAACCAAGCCGGAACGATTTTTTTGGTGCAGATTTTTTTAATTTCCTTACTAGCAATGCCTTGTTAGTGTTTTAAGCCATCCCAAACTTGGCGACCTCTTCGATGCGCGCCTCCCCTTCTCACCCCACCTGACGGCGACACCAGGCCGCCGCAGTCAATGACCGCGCGGCCATAATAAGGCAATATTTGTAAAAAAATAAAAAATCTCCGATAAGAATAAATCGTTTGCGGCTAGGATTGTTCACTGAATATTAATCTGTGGTAGCAGGAGAATGTCTTCCTTCAGTACGGTGCACTAATTTGACTAAGACCCTGTATATCCTTGCCGAGATCATTTAAATCGATAACCGTTATTAATGAATAACTTAACAAAAATGAGCATAACTAACTTAGCAGATCTCGACATAATCTCTTTAAATGCAGATTTTTTGAAGATTTCGTTTTGAATGAATTACTATTAACTTGAGTACTATTCTCGTAATAAAAAACATAAAATGACATTTTATGCTATTATGGCAGTATTTAACTACATCACATAGGAACAACTTTTACCCAAAGAAATGCCAAGCATTGAGCAAATATCATTTATATTTTTTTATAGATAAATTACTTTACATAATTTACAACCAAACTCTGAGCTCATAAGATTTGTTACACTCTATAAGGATAAGTTGTCGTCAGGACGGAAGACATTTTATAATTATTTATCCTGAGTAAGAGACATATCTTTATTATAAATGCTGAGCTCGATTTGAAAGACAACAGCATTATGGAACAATGCCCTGCATTGCCAATTTTATACCAAATAAGTATCCATAATTCGGATAGAAAAGATATCTCAAATTAATTTTAAAACTTGCCAATATTTTTAAATATTTTTTATAGTTTCGAATAAAGATGAGTTAGATACAAAAAAATATAAAACGCCTAAGTCACAAAGCGAAAATATACAAAACAAACCAATAATGGGGCATCCTGGCCTGTGGCAATTAACGAAACTCTCATTCTATTGCGTTACACTTATCGATCGGCAGCGTACTGCGAGTTAGCATAAAACATATTTTAGATTCTAGCCCCAATGCTATCGGTACACATTTTACGGTAGCCATACTGATTTGTCTAAGTCACGGAGGACTAGTAATCGAGTTCAACTGAACTTTGGGTGTAGCTTTAACCCTCAAACACATCTTAGATTTAAGAACGTTCTGAGTGACAAATTTTTGACAGATTTTTCTTAGAAAACTCACAAAGAATCGTATCTTGAGACGCTCGAAAAAAAAATTGGGTTTTCGTATATCCTAGGTTCTACAAATAATTTAGATTAGATAAGTTTTCCGCTACTTGTAAGTCATTTGCTATGAATTCCAAAGAAACTTTTAATCAATTGTAGTTTTTGAGTCTATATCTATCGTTATAATGTTGATTTTAGTAAGAAATCTCTAATAGACTCCAAAACGACATTTCATTCGTAGATTGTTCTAGCGTGGGTTCGTAGCAAATAGCTTATGCAGTGTGCGCTAAACTTCTTATCTGCATCTAAATGACTTGTAGAACCTAGAAAATAGTAAAAACCCGTTGTTTTGTTTCGAGCGTCACATAAATGTAAGTTGAGTATTCGGGGGATTAATTCCAGTTTTCGGACTAGGACGTTGGGGCTTGAATCTTAAATGAGTTTCCGGTTCCGGTAGAAAGTTCCAGCACTATACCGCAGATATAACCGCACGTGTCACTTCAACCAGTCGTGTTTATAACTTGGTATTGTTGATCTGCACGATGTTCAGGTAGATGGAGGGCGCGTCGGCCGCGTGCGCCGCGCGCCCCAGCCCGCCCGCCGCCTCGCCGGCCGCGCTGGACGCGCCTCGGTTCCCGTTGTTGTTGTTGTCCTGTTCAACAGATGTTATTGTTATCTTGTTCAAAGTAAACGCATTACAGAAACCTCAACTGCAGTCCTCCCCCTGATAAGCGCCTTATTGGCTTTTATCTCATGGGGGGTAATGCCCATAATCCCAACGCTGGGCATGCGGGCTGGGGATCGCAGTTAGGTGATAGAAATGTTTAGCTAAATTCGTACCTGAGTTTTGAGTTTCTTGGCAGGGGGCGCCACCAGCGTGGTCTCCCGGGCCGCGGCGAGTAAAGCCGGCAGGTCGCTGGAGGACTCACTCGGGGCTGCCTCCGCCACCACCGCAGCTGCCTCGCTCCCCGACGGGTTACCACTGACAAATAATAATAGTTATTTATTTTACATTCGTCAACAGCCTGTATTGGTCCACTGCTGGACGCAGGCTTCCCCCTGCTAAGCGCCTTTTTGACTTTTATCTCATGGGGGTAATGATAATAATCCCCACACTGGACATGCGGGTTGGGGATCGCAGTTCGCGATTCGCGTTTGCACGTTCGTGTTTCGCGTGCGTATTGTTGTCTCGGTCACACTTCGGTCTAGGTACGTCTTTTCATCTTTGTTGTTCATTAGGCAGGTACATTGCAAAAGGTTGGAAATAGCATGTCTTTGCGTTTAGTTGTAACACAACACAGGCCATTTTTGAAGTTTATCCAATCCTGTTCAAAGACTAAAGTTACATTTAGTTCGTTTGACGAGAGGTGTCGCGTAGCTTAATTCTAAGGTTTTTTTTTTCGACTTCGACGGGACTATCACATCCCCGTACAGTATAGTATTATAATATCTGTGCCCGTACTGAGAGGAGGACGCGGGTTCAAGTCCCGTCGAAGTCGAAAATTTTTGCGATATTATTTGATTTCTTAGAAATTACCCTTAGTGTGGGGTTACGCACTATAATAACAAAAAACCTTCGAACGAAAGAATGCATTTCATAGACACAATGTACAAAACTTAATTTGTCAGCGCGATACATGTTGAAGCTTTTGTTAGGCCATTTGTCCCGAGTCGCAACTCGAACCCGCATCGTCCTGATCCTCCCATCCTGACGCCGCAGGTCTGCGCTCGCTGCGCCACTGAGGTCGTCAAATAGAAAAGTCGTGATGCTGAACTATTGTTTGGTTCGGGTTGTGGTTTGAAGCCCACCTGCCCGCAAAGAGCGAATAATGGTGGTAATGATAACATACTCACAGTTTCATCAAGGAGGCCTTGCGTAAAACAAAAAGAAACAGTTATTATAAAAACTGTTTTCAATATTCCATCCTCACCTCACCTCAACAGCCTATATTGGTCCACTGCTGGATGCAGGCCTCCCCCAGATAAGCGGCTTATTGGCTTTTATCACTTGGAGGGTAATGCCCATAATCCCCATGCTGGACATGCGAGTTGGGGATCGCAGTTCGGTGATAGAATTGTTGTGCAGGGTGCGCTGCTGCCCACCCCCGGTGGATCATAAATAAAATATAATAAATTATCATCCAAAGTATACAAACTATACCTCTACATATAATTTTATAATTCTAGGCCACTTATACATATAATAGTGCATAAGTGATAAGTGTGTGCCAAAACACGGGTGCACTATTCCGTCACTCTCAAAATTAGAAGGGACGGCAGACCGAAACGATCTGGGATAGGTCAGACCGCAGGAGCAATCGAGGCATGGGGAGTTCCTGACTCCGGAGTGGTATGATGATGGTATGCTTACTTGTCATCGTTGGTGGAGGTGTCGGGGGTCCAGTCGTGGGGTGTCGTATCCTCGCTGTGGATGGCGGGCCAGGGCTCGGACTCGTCTTCTCCCAGTGGAGATATTGGACTGTAACAAGGAACAAAATATGTATAACTAGCTGCTGCCCGCGGCTTCGCACGCGTTGTTTCTATGGAAACGCTTAAAGGTGATTTCTATCCCACGGGAACTGATTTATGGGATAAAAAGTAGCCTATGTTTTATTCCTGGCCTAGAATTATCTGTATGCAACATTTCAGCCCGATCCGTTCAGTAGTTTTCGCGTGAAGAACAAACATCCATCCATCCATCCATCCAAACTTTCGCATTTATAATATAAGTGTGATATAATGTAAGTATTACTAGGGAAGAAACTTCGGACCACAATTGGGCTAAATTGTGTTAAATGCATCCCTACCGCATACCGTAATGTTCCTTCTATGTAATTGGTGGTTTCAATTCAATTTTTAAATTCCTTACTAACCTCTGATAACCTACTTTTTAGCACAGTGTCCACCTATAACTGGTTGTGCAATTAGCTATCTCATTAGGTGTGTATTTTATTAAGAAGAATTAGTGTAAACCCACTGGTAGACCAAATAAACAGAATCAAAGTTAAACCAATTAGTAAATAGTACATTTCCAGTGTGAGTTAGTAGGTATTAAACCTTTCGAATTCAACCAAAAATACAAAAAAACAACTGCATTGATAAATCAGTCATAGGTATCCGTTTTTGTAAATTTGATTCTTTACTTACTTTTAGTTTTGTAGTTGGATTACATTACTCATAGAAATTTGTCTGTTTTAGTAGACTATACTATACTAAGACTACCGCAACGTAGACCACACCACTATTGCGTGAACTCGAGAGCGCTCTGCGCTAGACCAATTCACGTCGCAACTTATGCTGGGCACTGCGAGCGACGATCCTACTCTGCCGTAACACAGTTTTTAAACTAGCACGGGGGGGGGGGTAGAAGTCAGGAGCAAGCCATGCATCACTTATTTGCAACTTTTATCTACCTCAAATTTTCTTCTGAGTTCACCAGCCAAGAAGCCCCTTCATCATTGCGATATGAGGATGTCCCAGCTGGTGGTTATCTTTTTAAGTTCATTTATGTCTATATTGCACTTGTCACTTAGTTTTTAAGCTGTTTTGCTGTATTGTCTCTATCTATAAGTGTGCAATAAAGAATTTTCTATCTATCTATGTTCCCTTTTCTTATATATTGTCAATATCTGCTTATAAGTTTTGTAATGTAAAAGTATGTATGTTTTTGTGCAATAAAGAATTATTATTATATTATTATTATTATTAAACTGCATGTGACATGTTTGTAAACAAACCATGACACAGACAACTAAAACTCACTCATAAATGAGTAGTAAGTAATATTTATTGAAGGAGAGATCTCAAACTTCTTGTAAATAATCTGTTATTTAGTGTGCAATACCGCTTATATTACGAAGGCGCAGGTTTGTGCCGTTTTGAAGAAGTTGGGCCGAAAACAACACCAAAACGGTCACAAAGAAGATCCCGTTTTTTAGTTTTTTGCTTACATCTCGTAAACGATGCGTCATAGTAAAATTTGTTGTACTACATAATGAAAGCTGATAAAATTATCTACAACTTTGGATCTATACACTTTTTATATAGCTAGTGTAGACACTACCGAGACACAGCTGTGTGGTGCCGGCTTAGAATTTGCACCACCCAAACTCTTCCCGCGGGTGCCGTAAGAGGCGACAAAGGGATATCCACCGGGGGCGGGCAGCATCGCCTCCTGCAGAACCATTTCACCACCAAACTGCGATCCCCAACCCGTATGCCCAGCGTAGGGATTATGGGCACTAAACGAGTTATTGGCCTTTGTAGCATGGATCCCATGTTACAAAGGCCAATAAGGCGTTTATCAAGGGAGACCTGCGTTCAGCAGTGGACCGGTACAGTAGCTGTAAATGTGTGAGAGATCTGTAGACACTAGCCAAACTCGATGTAGAATGTTTGAAAACAAACCTAACTTAACCTAAAATTTACTCTGTTGCCGCGTCTTTTTGTACGGAATTTACGTAACTTGTCGATTTATACAGTTATATCTGAAACTCGACGCCAGGCAAGTGAGTCGTGGTTTGTTTAGAAACATTCCCCATCAAGTTTGGCTAGTGTTTAGAAGATGTATATCGTTACCTCTGCGGGCCGACGCGCACATAGGAGGGCGGATTGAAGACGCGTGCGTTCTGATTGCCCGCGGCCTCGCGCGCGCCCGGCGGCGGCGGCGCAGGCGCACGCTTTATGAACGGGGACGACGACTCTGGAATAAAATACTAACTGTAGAATACGCATACAATATACAGGGTTACTGGTCATTCACTGACACTGCGCGAACTGCAGGTTCTGCACATCATCACGAACACGTTAGTGACGACTCAGACACATTATACTTTAAAGCTCTGCGCACATTAATCCACCGCTGCCGCATAACACAAAAGTGTGCATTCAAATATAGGCGGTAACTCGTTATCTTTAGATACATTTTACAGTGACAAAATATCTTCTTACTAGCTGCAGTCTTACTACCCGTTGTCTTATTATATTACCCGTTTTCCCGTAGGAATGAAGCATTTTCCCGCGGTAAAAAGTAGCCTATGTTTATCAGGAATAATGTGGGCTTCTAATGGTAAAATAATTTTTCAAATCGGTCCAGTAGTTTCGGAGCCTATTCAATGCAAACAATCAAATTTTTCCTTTTTATAATATTAGTATAGATATAGACAAGCTTCAAACGAGTGGCCCGCGAGCTGTCTGTCATCTGACGCCGTCAATATAAAATGCATCGTGGCAAAATTGTGTCGAACCAGATGCAGAAGCCATCAAACAAGAAGTTGAAGTTGAAAATGCATCATTTTTGTCCTGTGCGGTAACGGTGCAGCCATGATCTGCGACAGCATTATAACACGAGGGGTGCCAAGTAAAACGTGACTGTGTCTATCAGTGTTTGACCATTGACGAAAACACAGAGACAGCAACGTTTACAGATATCCAGCAGTGTTGGCATACCTAGGTCTGTAAGCGGCGGCGAGTACGCCACATTTGGCGCGTCGAAAGGCGAGTCTGGCCGCACCGGCGAGTAGGGGTTGTACGGGGGGGGCGGGTCGGGCGCGCTCGCCGCGGCCTCGGGCCCGCACGAGGAGCGCAGCCACGTCGCGGTCGCTGGAAACATTCGTACTTCGTTATTTAGAAAAAGAAAGAAAAACTGAACATTACTTACTGTCTTAATTTTAGTTTAAAAATATTAATTGTATCAAATCTTTCAACAAACAATCAAATCTTTCCTCTTTGTAATATTATAGTATAGAAAACAATGCGAAAGTTTGGATGTTTAGAGGTACGGATGGATGGATGGATGTTTGTTACCTCTTCTCGCCAAACCCACCGAATGGATCGGGCTGAAATTTTGCATATAGGTAGTTCTAGGCCTGGAATAAAACATAGGCTACTTTCTATCCCGTAAATCAGTTCCCATGGGATACAAATAATCTTAGAAAATAGCTTATTCCTTTTCTAAACATAAGGTAGAAAGTACGTCATTGCAGGCGCACTGAAATGCGGGAGGGAAAACTCTATAGAATTTTATTTCTCACGCGTTTATGAGAAAAGTGTATGGAAATCCATTCATCATTTTTTCTGAAATATCAGCCGGTAGCTTTGGTTATTTTCATAATAGTTCAAACGACAAAAAGTTTCTACTCCGAATCCGCCATTTATGATATCGGCCTCTTCCGTATTCGCAACAATAATTCAAAAAAAGAACCATGTGAAATAAGCACGTGGGCGTATTTATTGCTATATTTGAGTTTACAATTTCAATTTACTCGTGATTTTGAAGATTCTAAAACGATGATTTTCCTCGAAAGTGTAGTATAAAGCACTATGTATCACTCGGCAGAAAGTGCGATTCCTACCTCGTGTGTTTTAAGGCCCTCGGCTACGTTTCGGTCCTCAATTAACACACTCGATAGGAATAAGGCATTTTCTCGCCTAGGAGTACAATGTACTATTAAATGTTCCTTCGCCCGCCGCGCCACATCGGTCATCAACATGTTGCTTGAATGTACGAGTATACTCACAGATTCTGAACAAGTCCTTCTTCCTCCTCGCGAAGAGAATCACGAAAACCATCGCGATAAAGACGCCGAGTATCACGAATCCGATGATGATCCAGATGTTGACGGGCAGCGCGCCGTCGGAGCCCGCGGCCGCCGGCGCGCACGCCGCCAGCCCGCGGTCCACCAACCTGCAACAAATTGATACATACATAAACTTCATAAGTAGAAAATGTATAAATGCACACTCATCAAAACAATTAAGGGGCGAACCTAGCGGGTTTGGTAGTAAAACTCGAATTACATAAAATTCAACATTTTACCTTTGGTTCGTTGGATTGAACATCCCTATGTTCAATCCAACGAACCAAAGGAAAAACGTGCATTATTATGTAGTTATTAATTACAAATTACAACATTAAAATAATTTATTAAATCTTACATACAAATACAACCTACTTAAATAAAAAAAATACCTGAATACATATATCTACTTATACAAACGCATCTTTATTTTATGAAGGGAAACAAGGGTGCAGTCAGTGACAGCAGGACAAATAGTGTTCTTTTACCATATTCTTGAATATTGGTAGTGACTTTGCTCGCATCATCTTAGTAAAACTAGAAAATACAAAGCAAATAATGCTCACGAGACACAAAAAACCATTATCACACTAATATTATAAATGTGAAAGTTTGGATGGATGGATGTTTATTACGTCTTCACGCCAAAACTACTGAACAGATTGAGCTGAAATTTTGCACCGGTGTAGCTCTATGCCTGGAATCAAACATAGGCTACTTTTTATCCCATAAATCAGTTCCCACGGAATAGAAATTACCTTTGAACGTTTCCGTATAAATAACGCGTGCGAAGCCGCGGGCAGAAGCTAGTTTATAATAATCGTCAAACGTCTTGTCCTCGAACAACGTGCCCAAGATGCGTAGAACGCAATTCTTAGTCCAAATTGGTGGGCGGTTACCTTCTGGACAGTCGCGTCGATTATTCACTGTGAGTTTTTGTTTCAAACAATGAAAGAGCGAGGCAGAGCTATACGAAGCTGTGCCTATCTCGTTCGACTGCTGCGTTGTCGGCGTAAACTTCCCACTCTCGCTGCCCGTCACCGGACAAGTTGTTTGGCTCCAACTATACCTTAGTCCTCAATAGATGGCAGGCACCTTTCGTGGAAAAATAAATATCCACCTACGCAGGGTCTATGCCATTTAATTTTAAACTTAAAACGTATCTAGTCGAAATATTTTTTTTAATATTGTAAAAACGCCTGATTCATGTCGCCTCAATTAAACATATTTGCTGTGTTGTGATTCGCGCGAAACTTAAATGTTAAATTTAAATGTGTACAAAAAAATCGATATTAATAATATTAATTTCTACTATTATTCCCAAATGCTCTAATAGTACCGAAGCTAGTTTAAACATTTCATAGATGTAACGTTTTTGTTATTATAGTGCGTAAGCCTCGCACTCTGGATAATTTCTAATCTCTAAGAAATCAAATAATATCGCCAAAATTTAACGGCGCTTGAGTCCGTAGAAAGTCGCAAATATTTTCGACTCCCACGTCACTTGACTTCGTGGTGTATTGGTTTGGGTTGGTTATCACATGGTTATCCCGTACTGAGGGGAGGACGCGGGTTCAAGTCCCGTCGAAGTCGAAAATTTTTGCGATATTATTTGATTTCTTAGAAATTAGAAATTTCATAGATGGTTTAATATTTGCGATAAACTACTTATCGCAATATTATTTGATTTCTTAGAAATTAGAAATTTCATAGATGGTTTAATATTTGCGATAAACTACTTATCCTCTAGTTTTATTATATCTAACGAAATAGTTTATTTGTTACCCTTGCAAGCAAGGCCCGCACTCCGCCACAGATTTGATGCAGGACGTGGCAAACGCAGGCGCCTCCCTCTTCAACTCATCGCAATGCAGACACTCCTGGCAGAAGTTGCCGGCTGTCTCGCAGAAGAAGCCCGCGGAGCATTGCAGGTCGCTGTAGCAGGAGGCGGGCTGGGCGCGAGTCGGCATGACCGCCGCCGCACCGGCCATCAGGGCCCTGGAGATAAAACACTCAATTATGACCAATTTTAAATTAAATTTCTTTAATCAATGGAATTTAAAGGATATACCTGACCTGCCTGACGCACAGCACAAAAATTTAAATTCAACTATTATTTAGATGCGCGTCCCCCCATCTAGGTATAGTTTCTTACATCTAAGGTTGAATGCCAAAATGTGTCATCATTATTTGTCATTCTGTTAATAAGCGGCACGAGTCGTGAGCACAGATGGGCAGTAGTGGGGGTAAGCTCGCGCATGTACGAATGACATGAATGTAGCCGAATGACACGCGAGCCTCCAATAGACGATGTGCATGTGCATTGACTGAGGAACCAATCGCGTGCAGTTCGGCACCCCGCCCCGCCCCCATGGCTTCAAAAATTTACTACTGCGCAGGTGTCAGTTTGTGCTCACGACTCATGCCAGTCACTATACGATAGATACCATTGTCATCATAGTAAAGCGATTAATATTGCAGGATAGAGCCCCCGGTCTATTGCCGGATTATTTTAAAAACTACTTTTGTGTAAAACTACATGATCATGCATGACGCAAATTATCGAAGAAAAAGGAAGTTCTTTAACGTAATATTTGTATCATAGTGATTTCACTATGCAAAACTTTCGTGCAAAATGGCAGTAATTTACGTTGAATATAAAGAAGTGTCCGTCCGACTGAACCAAGTGGTAGGTAGGTATTCCCCGAAAACACGGTGATTCGGACGTTGTTGATTTGGTTTGTGACATTGACATGACTAAGCTGGTTCAAGATAAACCGGTTTTTAAATCCGTGTTGATGAGAATTCACGAATTATACCTATTGCATGAAATCATTTTCTCTTTGGTAGTTCGACTGACAATAAAATAGTCATGTCCTAATGCTTTACCGATTCGATTCTTTATGATGACAGTCGATTTTGTTTATGAAGGTGTAATCGATTTTGTTATTGTTGCTAAACAAGTTGTTTCATTTTACAGACTACTCAGGACTACTTATTTTTGGAATCAGAATATTCAATAGCATAAAATAGTACCTATTATTTATGTTTATTTAAAAAAATATTCCCGGTTTCGCACATTCACTCAAAACATGGTAAAATAAACCAATATGTAAATAATGGAACACGTATGTATTATAACTTGATTAAACAAACAAACAACCACGCACAGATTGATCTCAGATCGCGTCCGCTCCCCGCCGCCGCCTCTAAAATGTAAACTTACTGCATGCAAAAATCTCAATATTCGATATGTAGGTACCTATCCATATTGTTCTCTATTTGACCCATAAATTTCCACACGAGCGAAGCCGCGGAGCGCAGCTAGTAATGAATAAATTAACGCAGATAAGAAATTGCGTAGGTACCTACGTGTTGCGTAGGAAAGGAACCTTCTACGCAGTTATTCCAGCAGCATGCTTCATTTTGTCCGCTGGAATATAATCGAACGTTCTACACTTCTAGAGTGCATTAACACATGCATTGATCTGACTCATCCGATAAACGCTTATTTATCTACCTAAAAAGGTAATACAGAAATCATACGATTGGTACGTAAAACGTTTAATCTGTGAGAATGAGATGCATGGTGTATAGGAGGTAGGTCTTGTCTATAAGAGTGAGGAGCTGCCACAATAGAGGCCGTCGACACTGACTCGTCACAGGACTATTTTAAATTAATATAAATATAGTACGGTAGGTACAATCTCGATACAGCGTCGGCGAAACCTCAACAGGAGATGATGCAATCATTGCTACAGAGCTGTGTACTGGACGAAAAGGATTTTTGTTTTTGCTTTATTTTTTATGTATTGGGTGTGATTCTGTTTGAGCTCAAGTTTAAACGTTAATAATTTAATTGTGTGTAATGTAATGACCGTGGCTTGGTTTCGCACAGTAGATAGGTAATTGGTTTTGGTTAATCGGTTAATAGATGCCTACTATGCATCGCACACGTATCCTGCACTGTTTTAATTTTTCCAATTTGACAAAATAAAATGTAGGCAGGTATTTTTTTTTCTGCGTTCTTCAAGGTATAAAACTAGGGGAAAGTAATTTGCCGCAAATCGCAAACCATTTTCTACGAACTTACGAAAAAACGAACTTTGATTGACTAGTATTTTTGGAGTACATACTTGTATTTGGGGAAAATATAAGATTTTGGGCTAAAATCCACACCATATAAGGCTACCCAAATTCTCCCATCCATATTATTACAATTGATAATTGTACAATTTGATTAGGTAAGTACCTATTTGTTAATCAGCACGCTGCGCTCGGCTGACGGTGAAGGTGATACTGATCGCAGTGAATGTGTTAAAATTTCGAAATATTTTAAAAAGTATGAGACCTACAGAAATTTTAGAAACTGTTTCGAAATGTACAAACCAATAACCTTTCATTTGATACCCCCACCAGTGAGGTAGCCCCCTCTTTTGAAAATTTATTTAAATTAAAAGGGGGGAATAATAATTGAAAATTTATTATTCCCATATTCCCCCCTATTTTGACCATTTTTCAAAAAGCGTTCGTTTCACAAATTTCTCTATATTTTTCCTGTAAAATATAGGTCCATACTTAGAGTGCCTAGTTATTCTAAGGGTCCATATCTACAAACGCTACATACATTTTGGATGGATCGCTCTGCAATCTTCGGAGATAGGGGGATGGGTATTTTTTCGACTTTTTTCATCTCAAAATTTCGAAAAGTATGAAACCTACAGAAATTTCATTAATTCATCAATTTTCATCAATTTAAATGATTTTTTTTAACTAAACGATCATCAAGTTCCTCCGCTACCAACAGGTGACTTGCTCTACTCATAAGAACGCTGGCATGGCATTATGTCGGCCAGACAATAGGCGTTATGTACGGTTGTTGAGTCAACATTATCTCAAGTTACCAACCTCGCCAATGACCTTGAATATGATCTCTACTTTAAACAGACGTAGGTATAAATTGATGATCAAACAAAATACCTATGAGTGGGAAGGCTTTTGAACTGAACACGCATGACCGACATTGAAAATGAGCATAAGTGAGCTCTGATTTTTACGAGGAAAATTCGTGGATTCTGCACTCCTCGTGTGGAAAGGTAATAAATAAATAAATAATAAAATAAATAATGCTGGACAATCCACACAGCATCATCTAGCCCCAAGCTAATCAGAGCTTGTGTTATGGGTACTAGATGACTGATATACATAATATACCTAATACATTACATAGATAGATATTTTTTATTATACATTAGAAACGACCAGAACACCCGGAACAAATATTTGTAGGTCGTACAAACATTTGTCCCAAGGCGGGAATCGAACCCGCAAGCTCCTGCGCCGCAGGCGGACCTTCGCCCACCGCGCCACATCGGTCGTCAATAATAACAACTGTTAAAGTGATGTCATTATCAGGAATATACGACGGGCTTAGAGCGATAGGTTGGAAGAGTAACCTAATGACGACGGCGACACTGGACAACACGAATTGTCATTTTTCGGGTCGGAGGCCCAAGCCTCAACACACCCATACACCTATAACACCGCAGGGCAACTCTATACATTACATGTAGTTACAAATAACGTAGGTCCTTAAACTTAAAACTCTAAGTGCTTTATTTCCTACCTTAGGAGAATCTTGGACACGTCATAATCATAAAACATAAAGATCTATCTACCTATACTAATAAACAGATACAGTTGCTCGGCTTGAAGAAGTTTTGAGATGATTAAAATTAATTCTTTCTACTGTGTTGTTATATATAACTTCCCTGACAAATGAACGTATAAAGTCCCAGACCAAGTCCTATAAATGTATGTCGTCCATGTCGTCTCGACTTCTTAAAAAATTAGCGATAAATTACAACAAAACCATAACAAAACCTGTTCAGTCGTTTTAATCGAGAGTTGCAAACATACCTTTCGTCTCCCTAAGCTACACGTTTATTTTTTTTGGGAATGCTCCCGCAGTGGTTCTAGCCGAGAAATGCGTGAGTCATCTACCGGTTGGCAGCGGGTACCCGGGTACCATGCGCAGGGTGATACGGGGCACGAAACGATCTGTGGGTACGTTGCTAGCTACCTGTTGCTAGGTAGGTATATAATCGAACTAGCTTCTGCCCGCGGCTTCACACGCGTGTGTTGGGGTATAATAAGTAGTTTAATAAATAAGTTAAGGCTACGTTCTAAATGTACGCTTAATTTCATCTCGATCTGTTCAGTACCGTAAAGGTCCATCTTCAATGGACTAATTATCTTCAAAATACCTACACCAATATTAACATAAAATTGAATAATTAGGTATAGGTTCTTATGAATGCATTTATAAAACTTGAAAACTGAATCATCCATCAATCACCGACTTCTGTTTAGAGGGTGCCATGCCACCAACACGAACGAGTGTCGCGACTAGTCAATAAAAATAAGGCCGCAAAAACATCGTCGAGTTACTTAGACACATTCATAGTTTTATTAAATAGTACCTAGAACTTTTAATACAAATTGGCAGGATGAAGATGTGACAATGGCCGGCGATAATACTCGCCCGCGGCGGTCTTTTTGTCATTTGAGTCTGGTCTTATTAAAACCCTTACAGCAACAATGGGTAAACAAAACATTGAAACTTTAGTAGCGACGACAGTGCGTGTGCGGTGAATGTTAGGTAGTAGGATAGACACAAAGTTAACTTATGGATAACTAGTTTCTACCCGCGGCTTCCACCGCAATGTTTCTATGGAAACGTTAAATGGTAATTTATATCCCATGGGAACTGATATATGGGAGTAGCCTATGTTTTATTCCAGGCTTAGAACTACCTGAATGCAAAAAGTCAGCACGATCTGTTCAGTGGTTTTGGCGTGAAGTGGTAACAAACATCCATTCATGCATCAAAACTTTCGTATTTATAATATTAGTGTGATAAATCGGTAACCTCCTAGGTATGTGTAAGCAAAGTACCTGTACCAACCTGTACATGTCTGGAGTTCCTATTACCGACGGTTACCTACCTGTGCTTATGTCAAAAAGAGTTTTTAAGGACTTATTATTTATTCGTAGGCCTAGGGGGATGAATGAATCATTTATGTAATGTTTATATTACCTAATCTAGTTATATGACTAGACATTTTGTAGATGTTAGCTTTTCCTGAATATCGTCGGCTTATTGCAAGAAGTCATTAACCGACAAATCCAAAAGTTTGGCAAAAGCAGTTTAAAGTTTTTATAACTTTAAGAGCCCATATCATCGAAACTACGACAGTTATCAATATAATTTAAACGCCAATATATAGAGATAAGTAATTATTTTATAATTAACTGAAATCAGTACAAATTCAACCACTGCAATTTTTTTAAAAGCTAAAAATGCAAAGATAATGACTTCTTGCTATAAAAAGTTTTGACTAAACTGGAGTTAAGTATTTCTGCAACGAAGTTATTAGTGGCCTCTTTGGAGTATTAAAAGACAAAATAATCATAAAATAACATCTTTTATCACTAAAAGCTAAACAAATTACCTTGTTTGTCGAAAAAACTTAATAAAATAACTAAAATTAGTAATAATGGCACATGAATCAGTCAAAAACACGTTCTAAGCTTTTAGAAAATAATTCTGCTAGCCAGCAAAGAGTTATAAACACATAAATAGGTTGGAAACGATTAAGTAAACTATTAATTAGATTAGAAAATATTAAGAAACAGACTTTGAGCTTTACCTGAAAACCTGGCCGCGGACCCGGCCCCAGGGCGTGAGGACGCGTACGCCAAGGCACTCGAGTCCGTGGACGTCGGACCTCTCCAGACGCCTACAGAAGTGGAATCCGAGGCCTCAGCGCTGATGGCGCGCATCATCGAGGCTAAGGCGGCCGCTTCCATACCCATCACCAGGCGCCAAGGCCAGCGCAACGACCTCCCCCAACACATTAAGAGGGTAATAGAGAGGAAACGCGAACTCCAGCGCGAGTGGGCGCGCTCCCGCTGCCCGCGACTGAAGACGCGACTCTATTGTATTGTATTGTGTACTCTATTTTCCGCACTTAGACACGGTTTGGTCCATTGTGCGTGTTTTGTTTGCTAGTGTAACCAGCCTAACTCCGTCCAGAAGCGCAGAATCTTCCTGGGATCTTCACACGCTTCGCGGAGCGACCTCGGGTGGTCGAGGATTTCGTGTCGTTGCGCTGTTACTCCCTCACATTCCAGGACTACGTGAGCAGCTGATTCTTCGTCACTAAGACATCCCCTGCAAAGAGGGCTGTCTGTTGCTCCGATGGTGAAGAGATGTTTAATTAGTGGGCAATGTCCTGTGAGTGTCCCCACTAGGTAGGACGCGTAGGTCCATTCTGGTCAGGTTCAGTAGGCGTTTAGTTAGCCTTGGTGATGCAGCTGATAGCGCTGCTCTTGCCTTGCAGCACTCTAGTAGGTGCGTCCATCGTTCGTTATGTTTTTCTCTAGTTTTCAGCTAGTTATCCATGTTCGGATTTGGGAGAATGGTAGAGGAAGGAGCGGAGGTGGGCCTATTATAGGTGTCTCCGAACCTTTCGACGACCTCTGTGGCGCGGTGGGCGAAGGTCCGCCTGCAGATATTTGTTCAGGGTGTTCTGGTCGTTTTCTATATATAATAAAAAATATCTATCTATGTACTCGTATATTATTATGTACTAGACGATCGCCTCGCGGTTTCACCCGCGTAGTTCCCGTTCCCGTGGGAATTCCGGGATAAAATATAGCCTATGTCACTCCCTGAAAAGTAAGCTTCCTAACGGTGAAAGAATTTTTCAAATCGGTCCAGTAGTTTCGGAGCCTATTCAATTCATACAAACAAACAAACAAACAAAAAATCAAACCTTTCCTCTTTATAATATTAGTATAGATATCAGTTATCTAGTACCCATAACACAAGCTCTGCTTACCTTGGGGCTAGATAATGCTGTGTGAATTGTCCAGCATTATTTATGTATCTATTTATTTATTTCCATGCCAACTCATCGGCGGCGTCGTTACCAAGTGATCCGCTATGCCCCGTAATCCATTGAAGGGTTATCCTGTTTCTGCAGGAAATCCTCTCAAGTGCCAAGTGGCATTCGTACACGATCTTTGAGTTGCAGCTGTGTCCTGCCAGGGCCCTGAGTGTAGCAGCACTGTCAGTCAGGATACAAACGCACTGGTTATTTATATCCCTTCTTAGCACAGCTGTGGCTGCCTCGGTTATAGCTGCGCATTCACATTGAAATATGGACATGTGTTTGCCAAAGGTCATTGATACATTGAAGACGCGACTCAACCCGATATCTGCCGAGCTCTCGGCCGCAGTACAGGTTTGGCGTGAGACCTGGGACTGAATCATCGAATAGGGCGAATCATAGAATCAATGAATAGGGCGCTCACGCGGCAGCCGGCAACAACTTACCCGCTGCTGGACCGAGATGGGGTCCGGCGCTTTGCTCCCGCCGACCGTGCCGAAATTCTGGCCGAGCACCTCGCGGAGCAGTTCTCGCCTCACCCCGTTGCAGCCGACGCCACCCTGAACCACTACCACCAGGTCGAGGACACAGTGAGGGACTTCCTGTCTGGCCCAACACCGCCCCTAGACGGGGAGTACTTCATCTCCCCTGCCGAGGTGCGGAAGGCCGTCCTCCGTCTACCCAGACGGAAGGCGCCAGGCTATGACGGAGTCCCCAACAGTTGCCTCGCCGTGGAGTCACCGCGCTCGCCCGGCTCATCAACGGGATCCTTCGGAAAGTGGCCCGCACTTTCCGGAATCCTGGAAGACCGGACGGCTCAGCGTGCTACCCAAGCCCGGCAACGATCACCGCCTCCCGGCCAACTACCGCCCCATTACTCTACTACTAATAGTGGGAAAGCTCCTAAAACGCCTGCTCCTGGGGCGCCTGGCTCCAACTATCGAGCCGCGCCCGAAGCAATTCGGCTTCAGGAGTGGCCACTCTACCACGCTGCAGCTCACCAGGGTGCTGCACCACCTTGCAGTCGAGCACAACGCCAGGCGCTGCACCGTCCGGTTCATTCTGGACGTAAAAAAGGCCTTCGACCGTATTGGGCACCCCGGCGTTTTGTACAAGCTCCTGCAAACCCCAACTCCACCAGCTCTCATCAGGATTGTGGCATCCTTCCTCGACAACCAGCGGTTCTTCGTCGCAGTTGAAGGTGCCACATCCTCCACTCGATCCATCTCTGCTGGTGTACCGTAGGGTAGCAGCCTGTCGCCAGCGTTATACGCGTTCTATAACGACGACATCCCCACCCTGGAGGGCCACCTACGCCCCGGGGAGAGGGATGTGTCGCTAGCGCTGTTCGCGGACGACAGCGCCTTCTTTGCGTCTTCCACCAGCCCCACCATCGCAGCCCGCAGGATGCAGCGGCTGCTGAACATCCTGCCGCCCTGGCTGGACAAATGGCGCATGGCCGTCAATGTGGGAAAGACGGCTGCGCTGTTTGTTTCCCGCCGCATCGGCCACCCACCGCAGCTGACACTTCGGGGCCAGAACGTGGCATGGAGCCCGCACATCCGGTACCTCGGATTCGGGATCGACAGGTCGTTGCGGATGCAGCCGAAGGTTGACAGCGCACTACAACAAGCGCGCGTCGCCCGACCTTTCTCCGACCCGTCCTGGGATCTCGCCTGCCTCTGAGGACCAAAGTGTGGGTCTACAAAGGCTAAGTCCGATCCCGACTCACATATGCAGCGCCGGCCTGGTACTCACTAGTCTCCCAGACGAATAGGGACCGGCTCCAGGGGCTGCACGTGGCTCTGAGGATCTATACTGGCGCGAGCCAATACGTCAGGAACGATGTCATCGCCCGCGACCCGCAGATCCAATCCATAGACGAGTTTGTCATACAGCACAGTCGTCGAATGTACGACCGCGCCGACAACGGCCACCAAGCCCACCTTCACCAAATAGCGCCTCACCAACCCCGGCCCCCAGATGATGACCGCCCGTGGAGGCCTCTTCCCTAGGACCTCACCCCCGCGGAACCCCCCGGATAGACCGTGGGTCATTTAAAAAAAATTAACCCAAACCAAACAAAAAAAAGAAAAAAACATGCAAGTATGTTAATAAAAAAATAAAATGATTAACAAGCTAAATAAAAGCATTTTTAGCGAAATCCAAGGACCGAGGAGTCGTCACCCCTCGAGTTGATGCCGGGGTAAAGAGGCCAAGCCTCGATGCCCCGCTCTGTGCCCCCACAAGGGCCGGAAAGAACGAACTACTACGCGGCGTGGCAGAGGCGCGAGCGGCCCCGAACAAAATACCCCTCTGCCCCGCTTCCGCGACTCCGGTCACACGGCACGCGGTCTCATAAGTAGCATAGTAATACGTAAATGTATGTGTGCAAAAGTCATTACCTTACATTTACCTGTTATTTTTACAATAACAAAAATCACTAATAAAACAATACTTCATTCAAGCGATTTTAGTCTTGTATTAAGTTTAACATAATAGTTTAGCAAAAACTTGTCAATGACCTATAATTAATTTTACCAATCCAATAGTGATGGTACCTATAAACGTTACTTGTTCTGAAAGAAGTCATTTAATGCGAATAGTATTCTTTTACCATTAATTATGTTTCGAAAAAAGTAATTAAGTGTAAAAAATGAATTCTATAAAAAATAAAAAACTCAGTGTAGACGTTACTCGTTTTGATAGAAGTCATTTAAAAACGTTAGTATTTTTTTTTCCAAAAAATACGATACGACAAAACTGGTTAAGGTGCAAATAATGAATTAAAGCAAAACTTATTCAAACGTTTGTGAACGTAAAAGCACTTTCAAAATGTTGTTAAGTCACATAAATGAGTTACGTATGAAAATAAGAATGGCAATTGTGTTTTTATTCTTTTGTTAAACTTTATTAATGTAAGTTAGTGAATTTTATGAAACCAGATATACCAAAAATGCAGTTATTGACTTTATAACCAAGCCATAACTTCTAAGTTTGAAGAGCTACAAATTTGTGAGTTTTACCAAAATGTAGAGCTCATCGAGACGAACTCAATGGTATATCTAACGCAGTTAGTGACTTCTTGCGACTAATGACTTCTTGCAATAAGCCGACGATATATAAAATAAAAAAATTACACCTACTACCTATGTTTTATTGTACGTCCTGTTGAACAAACTATGAAAACTTGTACCATTATTTTTGTAACACCAAATTGTACAAACAGTCTATATCTTCTCTTATATATAAAAATGAAACCCGTTTCGCGTTGTCACGGCATCACGCGTGAACGGCTGGACCGATTTCGCTAATTCTTTCTTTGTTGTGTTTGTTATTGTCAGGAGAAGGTTCTTATGAAAGAAAAAATTAAGAAAGTTGGAAACATAAATTTCCACGGGGGCGAAGCCGCGGGGCGCAGCTAGTCTTATATATAAAAATGAAACCCGTTTCGCGTTGTCACGGCATCACGCGTGAACGGCTGGACCGATTTCGCTAATTCTTTCTTTGTTGTGTTTGTTATTGTCAGGAGAAGGTTCTTATGAAAGAAAAAATTAAGAAAGTTGGAAACATAAATTTCCACGGGGGCGAAGCCGCGGGGCGCAGCTAGTCTTCTTATATATAAAAATGAAACCCGTTTCGCGTTGTCACGGCATCACGCGTGAACGGCTGGACCGATTTCGCTAATTCTTTCTTTGTTGTGTTTGTTATTGTCAGGAGAAGGTTCTTATGAAAGAAAAAATTAAGAAAGTTGGAAACATAAATTTCCACGGGGGCGAAGCCGCGGGGCGCAGCTAGTATATATATAAAAATGAAACCCGTTTTCCTTGGTCACGGCATCACGCGTGAACGGCTGGACCGATTTCGCTAATTCTTTCTTTGTTGTGTTTGATAATGTCAGGAGAAGGTTCTTATGAAAGAAAAAATTAAGAAAGTTGGAAAAATAAATTTCCACGGGGGCGACGCCGCGGGGCGCAGCTAGTTTACAATAAAAACATTCTGACTTCTAAATGAAGGAAGCAAAGGACAGAAAAAACAGGCAAAAGCGAAAGAGGCAGCGGTGGTTGATACCAGGTTAGAATGATGATGGTGATGATGAATTGGCCACATAGGTATTCGGTACAGAATACTCCTAGTCAACAAGTTACAGGGTTGCCAAATGGGTAATACCCGGTCAAATCGACTTATCCCGCGACTAAGGGCGCACTTGCCTTGCCAGTAGGTAGGTAGGACTCGTTTTTATGACGCAACATTGCGTCACGCTCACGCATAAAATAATGTGCAGTTTATAAAGTGATGCGTTAAAATAATAACAAAGAGCTTGATAGGAATTGTCAGTTAATCATGAATTGGTTGGTTTGGTACATACCTACCTATAGTTAGTGAAATGTATTTGATACTAGCTCTGTGCCCGCTGTTATTAATTACCTACGTATCTTTTGAGCGTAGGGTTTTTTTTTGCGCGGAACCCATATTCTTTTTCTAAAACAAAGTACATAGGTATACTATGTTACCCGCTATAACGCAAATAAACACTTAAGAGTCCGGCGGAGCTCGATCGCAACTTCAATTCGAGGCGCGTGCAAAAATCGCCCCGAATATCGCTATCTCTGTTTAGTTGATGCAGGCGCGCGCGGGACGCGGTAGGTGTACTACATACGTGAACACAACCATCCATAGTGCCGTGCTTGTGCGTGTGCGTGAGTAGGTATACACACCTCTGCTATCGAAAGCGGCAGGTAGGTTAGATACTAGACTAGGTACTAAATTTGCCTACCTATTTCTTTAGGCATACTATTTGCGTTTCATACCTACATAGGTACCTTGGTACTTACATTTTGGGAAGTGCAAGTGTATTTTAAAAAAATCTAAGTGAATGTTTAGTTTGATAACGCGTTTTTTTCTTCAAGTTTCTCTACAAGGCCTACCTACCTACGTATTTCTCAAGAAATACTTAGGTACCTAGGTACCTATGTACCTAGAACCCAAATATAGGTAATATCATTGGTACCTAGAACCTAACTAAACTGATCGATCAGGAAATACGTACTTAGGTAGTATGTAAGCACCTACGTATACTCCAGCCAAATTCGGTGTGACATTTTTGTAAACTAACCGAATTTGGATGGAGTGTAGGTAGGTTCGTCATACGGTTCTGCTTCTGCAATACCTTGGATATACCTACCTAAATTTAGGATTAAATACACGAGTAGGTATAGTGAATTTCTGACAAGAAAATAAAAGGCAAGGATATAAACGTAAATACTTTTTTGTTCATTGATATTGACACTTTCATTTATTTTAAAAAACATTTGATTTTGACTTGACACATTTATTTACTTATCAAAAAAACAAATCAATTTACGATTTTGGTAAAGCCATGTGGGGTAACCATATCGGCTAAACACTACGAAATTTGTTATGGTACCTACCTAGCTAGTCAAAAATATACCTAGGTAGTGTGAAAGATACTTATAAAACAAGTATGGATTGATGGATTGGTATGTGTTGAATAGGTACTTCTTTACGCGAAAACTTCTAAACATCTAGGTATATCCAAACTTTAAAAACATCCACCTACATCCAAACTCAAAATATGAGTGTGATAAAATATACACAGGATGCCACGGAAAGGGTTTATTAAACCGAAAAGGGATAATTCTGGAATCCGAGAGATTCAACTTGTGAATAACGATTTTTTAAATTTCGAATATTTATAATTTATTTGTAAGTACGTTTTGTATACCTAAGAATACACGTAAAAAACGATGAAAAAACGTCTAATGTTTTCCTGTTTACTTCCGTTACATTGATTATGGTTACCAACTGCAGCAATAAAAAAAATCGCGGCTCGCTCCGCTCGCCGATTTTACTGTTATTTGTGCTCTGTATTTTGATTAGCACAGAGGCAACGTTCCCAATTTTATTGGTCTGGCTGGTCCGCTATAGTCAGTTTGTATCAATCCAACCACCACAATAAAAAGCACAAAATATAACAAAGCGAGGTCACTTTGTCAACCAGTACAAAAAATTAGTAGACAACAAAATTTTCGCGTTTTGGTCTGGTCGCTGATAACATTTGTTCCTTCTGACTATGATCCAAAGCTCAAAACCCGGCCCGCTTTAGGTCGCTTTGCCAAATTTTCTAAAAAGTTGCCCAAAATCTAACAAAAACCAAAAATTATCGCAGCACGGTCTGCTTGCCTCTGATAACATTCTGCTGTTTTGATAAGCTTCTGGTTTGCTCTAGTTCAGGACTCGTTCTCCGTTTCAGGCTAGTTTGCAACTGCAAAATATCTAATACCAAACAACTCACACGCACAGCCAGATCATAAAAAATTTCGTTGATTCTATATGGTGTCTGGTCTGTTGTTCGCATATTTGGTTGTTATTCGTGAAACTTTAAAATTGTTCTTCACACTAATATTATAAATGCGAAAGTTTGTATGGATGGATGGATGTTTGTTACGTCTTCACACCAAAACTACTGAACAGATTGAGGTAAAATTTTGCATTCGTGTAGCTCTAAGCCTGGAATCAAACATAGGCTACTATTTATCCCATAAATCAGTTCCCATGGGATAGAAATTACCTTTGAACGTTTCCATAGAAAGAAGCGTGCGAAGCCGCGGGCAGAAGCTAGTAGCTCATAATTTAGCTTCATGCTTCTAGCATAAGGGTCTTGCATGGACGCT